>CM033274.1:10465504-11115504 GCA_019343175.1 Oedothorax gibbosus | reverse complement strand
AGCAATGGACTTATAAACCTTGGAATAAAATAGTTTTTGTGTTTTTTTATAAAAAAAATATATTTTACATAAAATTTGAAAAAGGGCGGATGCATCTCCGACTGGGAAAAGTACGAATGATATTGTAATTGATGACAGATGCTGTAATCGGAGGTTCTGTCACAGTTGAAGAGCTTAGTGGAAGAACATGCTAAGTGACAAAAAGATGAAAACGAGAAAATTAGCTTTAAAGTTTATCGTTTTCACTCGGATCTGTTGAAAACGTTACTTGTAAAGCGTAAAAAATATACTAAACTTAAAGTTTCTGAAAAGGGGGGGGGGAAACGAAAGGGGGGTATCGTTAAAGAAGTTAGTAATATGTTCATTTACACAAAAATCTCAATTTTTTCAAAAAAGTCGCTTAGCACGTTCTTCCACTAAGCTCTTCAGTTGTGTTGAACCAGTCGATGATGTCGATGTATTCCATGACATTGAAGTTAAACTTGGGAAGCTCAACTCTTCTTACAATTTTCCTAGTTAGCCTCATTGCTTGCTTTATCCTTCTTAAAGCCAATTCCATCACATGTGGGCATGTGGCCTTCGTCAGTTATCATGCAGAGGATAATGTTTTGGGATGACCAAAGTATCCATTACGTCGGATTACCGGATGGATAATATTTTTGAGTTCTCGATTCAAGTATTGACATTTATTTATGGTGTCAAAAAGATGACAAACTCCATATTTTTAAGATGGCTTGTTCCTGATTTGGAACCCTTCGGATCATACACTTTTCAAACAAACGTTGTCAATATCTGCACGCTTCTTGGAGGTGCAGGTGTTCCAACATACAACCTTAATATTCTGTTAGCAGTTGTAATCCACCTAGAATGGCAAATGTTCCCAGGCGTCATTTACAACAGGTCAGTGGAACACTTTCCTGCAGAAATTCCCTTGCAAATATCCATCAAATACTTTTGCTCTGTACTAAGGGCTTTTAGTAATGTTTTACAAGCGACTTGGCAAAACTACTTCAATTTTTTAAAAACTGCACATTGAAAGCTCTTCACAACCAACCAGACTTTCCGATCGGACGAGAATATGCCCTGGGTCCATTTGTTACTTCATTTAAATGTTGAAACAAATGCCTTAAAAAACAATTCATTGCCATTCAGTTGGCAAATAAAGTAATAATAAGAATGCATTTTACAATTTAAACTATAATGGAGCAAACTTACCCACTACCCAAACTACGGCCCGGACTTTTCATAATAACTGTTATGCTGCTGCTTATATAGGTTAAAAATAATGTAAAGCATCCATTCCTATGTATAAGAGCACTTTTCTATAATTTAAAATTCCAAATAGGTTCACTTTCAAAAGCTATAAATTTTTTTGTGATTTTTCATCAAAATCGCGTATTTTTTTAAAAAAAAAAATTCGAAAATTTAAAAATTTTGAATAGCATTTGTAAAATATTGTTTATGATAACGATATATAACTTAACTATACTATTTTTTTTTCAAAGTATGAAATGTAATCTGTAAATTCTGGCGGTAAAATTAAAATGAGTTGATTTTTGTAATTTTTTGCAAACTTTAACCGCTTTGAGGCAGCACATAATATTAATTAGGAATTTTTTTATTATTTTTCCAGTAATCAGCATGACAAAACGCAACTTTTGGGTCCTACTAGAAGTTTGTACTCAAAAATTTATTTTTTCGTCCCACCCTACTGTATAGCCAGCACATTCGTATTTATAAATTCATTGTGGACCCTGATAATTTAACTTTAACTTAAAAAAAATTATATATCATGTTTTAGTAAGATGTGAAACAACTTTTTTTCACTATTAGAAATGTTAAATAAAAAATATTTTTTTTTCACTCCACCCTACTGGGTAACCCTAGCAGTACACAATATAATTTCTAAAACTTTCTAATATCTAGTTTTGATACGATGTCGAGTAGATATATAAAATGAATAGTACGATATCGTTCTTGGTTTGGTTTAATAAAAGTCTCACTACACTGTAAAAAATGAGTTAATTTTACAGAAAAAAATATATTTACGGGGTAAAAACACTGTTGTTTTGTTAGTCGTTTATTAAGGGGAGTCCGATGGGTGTTGGTTGGGTCCAAAGATGTCGATTTTCTGTTTTTCTTTTCTTTTTAATCTGCATATATATAGCTTTAATTTAAGACCAAGATTACCGATTTCTGTTTAGCAGTTTTCTTTTTATAAGCATTTTTCAGAGACTCTGTATATCAATTCTTAAATATACCTTAATTTTCTTTTGAGTTTCCTGAAATATGAGGCTTTTTAACAGTTAGGAACATTTTTCTCAGGAACTATAAAATATATCAACATGTTTTGCTTTAGTATTCATTCCCCATTGATAGCTCTTTAATTTAAACTGAGGAAATTTAAATATATCTACTCAAAAATAAGTTATACAACTTTAAATCGGATTTTTTTGGGGGTTTAATATATATCTAAAAAATTTTTCTGTAAGAGTACTTTTTTTCTGTGAAATATCCTCAGTTTAAATTAAAGAGAAGAAACTATAATTTTTTAAAATGATATTTCATATAGTTCCTGAGAAAAATATTCCTAAAGTTAGTAAGATTAACATGGGCGAGATAGAACCAACCCCCCTCAATAAACAATAATTATTAACCCTAGCAGTACGCAATATCATTTTGTAAACTTTCTAAAATCTAGCATTGATATGATGGCGATATATATAGAATAAATACGATATTTGTCTTGGTTTGGTATAATAAAAGTCTCACTACACTGTAAAAAATCTGTTAATTTCACAGAAAAAATCTTTTATTTTACAGATAAAAATACTGTTATTTCTTTAAACTTGTTTTCTGTAAAAATATGTCGACTAAAGAAAGCAATCCTCTTTACGTATAGCTCAACTTCTTAAAAATATTATTACTTCAGTAACGCAATGATTCGTTTTTAAAACTTTCAAATCTAGATTGATATGATCTTTTATAGAATTCATTTACGATTTTTGACTTGGTTTGGTTTAATAAAAGTCTCACTACACTGTAAAAAATCTGTTAATTTCACAGAAAAATCTTTTATTTACAGATAAAAATACTGTTATTATCTTTAAACTTGTTTTCTGTAAAAATATGTTGACTAAAGAAAGCAATCCTCTTTCGGAATAGAACCATCCGACCCCCCTCAATAAACAATAATTATTAACCCTAGCAGTACGCAATATCATTTTGTAAACTTTCTAAAATCTAGCATTGATATGATGGCGAGTATATATAGAATAAATCGTACGATATTTGACTTGGTTTGGTTTAATAAAAGTCTCACTACACTGTAAAAAATCTGTTAATTTCACAGAAAAAATCTTTTATTTAAAGATAAAAATACTGTTATTATCTTTAAACTTGTTTTCTGTAAAAATATGTTGACTAAAGAAAGCAATCCTCTTTCGTAGTCAACTTTCTTAAAAGACATCGTCAAGAAAGAAGATGAGTTCCGTTTCTTAAAAAAAGTTTCACTTAATTACATTAAATAACAGATTTCTTAATAAAATTGCATTTGGCAGCAATGTAGTATAATTTGCAATGAAGTGTAGTAAATAGTTAATAGCAATAGTCAAGTAAATAGAACATAAACTGACGGCGTTAGTGAACTATGTCGCTCGAAGTTCCGTTGGTTGCCAGCTCAGTGTCGATTTCTTCACTGAACCGCTGTTATAAATAATGAGGCGTAGTTGTTTGTGCTAAAATTTCTCACGAGGTAGAAATAGACATCCGAAAACGTTCTAACCAAACCAAACACAATTAATAATAAAAAAAATCATATTTTAAGGGGAAAATTTTTCAAAAATGACATTTCAATGTTTTTAGTGTTTTTTAAAATATGAAATCGTAGCTTTTCAACGATATCTTACATTAAAAGTTTCGAGTACTGGAAGTATTTTTAATATTTTTTTAAACAAACGTTGTTTAGGTAAAATCCAGTCATGTTTTATAGGTAATTAACCACTATTGTTTACTTTAAACGGTTATATCTCAAAACTTACTTTTTCAATGTTTATATACCTTTTTCTCAAAATCAACTGTAAGTATCAGACTGATATTTTTATAAGTATTTGAGAAGTTTGTTTCTAAAAACCTCTGGAGGGATTTGACTATAAATATCTTACTTTTTTCTTTTTAATATTATTGATGTTTTTTTAGGTAAAAAAATATGTAGTTTCACTTAAAAAAATATAATTGAAAAACTAAACAAACATTTTGAAAATGCATCCAATAAAGTATAGTTAAACATCCATTTAACAACTAGTAAAAATTTCATTAAAAAGTATCAAATAGATTCTGAGAAAAAGGTACATAAAAAAGGTCATTTTAACATAGACTTCTATGGAGGGCTCCGGTCTCCCTTAAAAGTCTTTATTCTTATTATTTTTATTACCAACTCTAAAATAGTACTTACGTTATAAAATTAAATAAATAAAAGAGGAGCGTTTTTATTCTTTAGATAGAATGTCGTTATTTTGTGCATTTTTTTTACTTTAAAAAAGTTTTTGTTTATTTTGGAAAGAGATTTAATTAAATCTTCCTACCTTCACACTGGATAGAAAATGGTCTTAAGGAAGTTTGTGTGTTCGTTGTGTTTTTCGTTTTTAATATAAACTGGTTTGATAGAAAGTAGGGCCGCAGAAAAACTTCTCAGAATTATTTTTTTTCTTTTAAATAAAAAGACTGTTTCTTTGAAAACTTATCTTTTCCGAAGCAGAAATTGGGCTAATATGATATCTAATGATATAAATATCTAAATAAAAAAACCATAAGCTTGTTTAACTATTTCTTCAGGAGATAAAAATCGAACAGTAATTAAAAGCCGAGAAGTTTTGGTATAACTAGCTTATTAAAAAAGAGAAATTGAATAACCGAAAGTGATTACTAGAGAGAAACCAAAATTATAAAAATACAAAACCAATTACCGAAAAAAAATTGTTAGTTTAAATAAAAAGTTATAGAGATTTAAAATATTCATTATTTCCACTTTATCATTTTAGATTTTAATAATCATGCTAAAAATTTGATTTTTGGATACTTATCTAAAATATCAAAAATAAAGTAACCACACTCAAAATAACAAAAAATAATGTAATCAAAAACTAATATTAAAAAGACAAATAGAATATAGGCTTAACTGGATTTTTAAAAAAAATACTTAAAAAACTTAATAATTTAATATAGAGCAAGTTGACTATGAGGCTATCTAAATATTTGAAAAAAACCCACATTTACATGAAATTTACTTCACATTTTTAAGAATTCAAAAGCATTGGATCTATTATCAAAAACAGTTTTAACAGGCATATCCGAAAGCCCTCACCAATAACCACATAGAACCCATAAAAAATAAATATGCATAATCAACTATTTCTTGACCACAAAGGAATTGCACAGGAACGGTTAACGGTCATTCTTTTCTTTCCATCTAAATGACCATTGGTCGGCCAACGGTCATTTTTCACTAGAAAACACCGGAATGTCCTTAGGCACAAATAAACAGGATAAAGGAAGAGGAATGTGTTACCTGATTGACCCACACGTTGGTCGTCATGATCTGATTCTTCAGGTTCTGGAAAAGAAAATATTTTATTAGTCCAGAAAGTATGGGTGTAAGTTTGAAGTAAAAGACAAGTTAGTTTAAAAAAGTTCTTACAGTTTAGCTTATACTTCTAGTAAATAGTTCACAAAATAAAATATATATATTGTAATTGAAAATAATTTTTTTATTTTTCATAAATATTCTCCTGTATTATCTCTCTTTTAAAACTGAGATTCTATTAACATGTTGATTTAATTAAATTTTGTGAAAAAGAACAAAAAAACAACATATGATAGCATAGAGTTCTAACCACTTTATAGCAGTGAAAAATTAAAAATTTCAACCAACTGCCCTCACTTCCTACAATCTACAGCTTAAGCGATCATGTCATTTGGATAATGCAAAACTAAAATCACGCAATATCTCCATAATATCATATGCAGATTTGAACACAAAATCTCCGTATGCAGTTAAAATCATAATACTTCACCTCATTATAAATCCCCCATATCCAATATTTTATTTCGGTTCACAACTGTTAAAGTACTTTCTCAGGTAATTTTCATACAAGACAAATCTTCAAAGAAATTTCTCCTATCTAAGACCCTGAGGGTGCAACAAAGATGGATACTGAATGATTTATTGATCAAATTATTTCAATATAAAGTAATTCATTATTATCGTTATTCATATTCAATTATTATTCTACGCTGTCTATTCGGGTTCGTATTCTTAAGCTAGTAATCCACTCACGCTGTAGCTGGGCGAGGGCTTGATTTTGTGACGTCATTGTCACAAGTACGCATGCGCGCGAGTTCAAAGCTGTATTTCAGAAGTTGTATTTTTGAATCGCTTTTAAAGTGATATTGGAGCTGGAAATAACTTTTGAGCATGCGCAGTTAGTTTCAAGAGAGAGAGTTATCCTTTCTTAACTTTATTTATGTTTGTTTATATTATGAACTAAGGAATATTATGCTCATATGAATCTTATTACGAATTCATTAATAATAATTTTTTGGAAAACTAATTTTTATAGTAAAATCATCAAATATCAGTAATAATTTGAATTATACTTAAACATGTTTACAGTATCCATACAGTAAATCTTTGTTTACATTTAAAAAAATAAGAACTACATATAATGATTTTATTATGATCCTTTGGCAGTTTGCAAAATGTCAAAAATGACAGACTGCATCAAATATGTACAAACAAAAAAGTAAACACTGTAACTTTTAAAAACTCAATAAATCTGGTTTTACAGGGCATGCGCAGTAGTATTTGTTTTTATTTCCACGGACGGTGTTTTCCATCGCTCCCCCAAGCTGGATATAGCAGATACGTCACAAAATCAAGCACTCGCCCAGCTCTAGCGTGAGTGGACCACTAGCTTTATTGTTAGCAAACTCAGTCTTTCATCCGTTCAAGGGCGATAAATAAGTGCCTAACATGCTTGGAAGTTAACATCGATTCAAGCTCGAGCAACAGCAACTCAGCATGGGTAATATCTAGTAATTAGTACCTCAGGTCTAAAGCTTTAGAAACGGGAATGGACATAGAATGTTGGGCCTCTTAGGCTTTGGCGGAATATAACCATTATTAACCCTCTTAACCTCTAGTGCATATGTCATAGTGCTGTTGCCCTTTGGCAATATACACTTGATTCCACTTTAAGACTTTAGAATCTTGTTGATGTTTGATAACTTTAGCAATTTGTCATCTATTGGATGTTATATTGTTGTTTTGGAATAATAAGTTATGTACTTACTTGAATAAATTTTTTTTATATGCAATTAAAATGATACAATTTCTCCAAATTTGATGCATTGGTCTCAATGTTACGTATATAGCAATGCCAATGCTTTGAAAATTTAAATAATTAAGTTCCAGTGCAAAGAGATATTTAAATATTTTCCCCGTAATGTACACTCATTAAAGATTGAAATTTATTTTTCGAGGAAAACTAAAAGAAAATATGCATTAGAGGGTTAAATTTAAAACGTAATTAATATAAATTTAGAGTCACATAAAATGTTTAGCAAAATCTATGCAGTATAATAAAAGAACGAGTCTCCATATAATAACAATCATTTATTCAAACAGCCTCATAAAAATTCTCAGCTATTCTAAACCGCCCATACGTTATTTCACTCTACCAACATCCTTACAATTCCTTAACTAATATTCATCCAAAAAGCTATTCTCTCCCTTTCTTCCAAGAAAATTCTGCCTTCAGGCGTAACAAAGTTGGCAAACCAATGATTAATTAAACCGATCGAACCGATATAAGGTTTTACCAACAGCCCTTTTCCACAAAAGCGTTTATCGTCCGGGCAGCCCCTCCCCCCCCCCTGAGGGGCTTATCCGAAATACAGGGGCTTATTCGACATGATCGATTTGGGAGGGGGTTGCCAATGGGTAGGGGACACTGTTGTGAAAGAAAAGAGTTGCTTTTCATTTGGTATGTGTTCGTTTATTAGAAGTAGCAAAGTGTTATTTTTTATTCGTCTATTCCCTCTTCGCTCCAGAGGTAGACGTAAGTGGATCTTTGGAGAATTCACTTCACACTTTCAGTTTAAAATTTTCTTCTTATTAATTTTAGCTTCCAAACTACGTTTATAACGTAAAAAGTGGAAGGTTTTATAATCGTTCAGTCCGTCTGTCTGTCCGTCACCCGCTTTCACAGAACAAACCGTAAGTCTCACAAACCAGAGGGACAACAAAATTTTTACTGTTAATTATTTGAATAAAAATACCTAACAAATTTGATAGAATTTTACAATACAATTAACTTTATTTTCTGTATAAATTTTATCTTTACAATGTGTAGATAACTCTTTATGGAAATTTTTATTCCAAAAATCAATTCTATATTTTTTGCCCTGAAAAAATGACATCTCTCTCAAAAACTTCGATTCAATAGCAGCTGAGTAAGAGGGCATGAGTCTTTTTTTGTGATGATTTATAAATTCTGTCTTTTTTTTAATAAATCACCTTAAAAAG
Organism: Oedothorax gibbosus; assembly: GCA_019343175.1. Classification (NCBI taxonomy): domain Eukaryota; kingdom Metazoa; phylum Arthropoda; class Arachnida; order Araneae; family Linyphiidae; genus Oedothorax; species Oedothorax gibbosus. Next base: position 11,106,920 of record CM033274.1, on the reverse strand, counting down.
ATAAAATTTTTGTCTTTTTAAGTTTTATACACTTTTTTTTCTTGTTTTAATGAAAAGTATAACGTCCAAGCTTTCCAAAATACTGATACTGAAGAAGGTGATATTTTAATTGTATTAAAAAAGGGCATGTTATAAGAGGGTCAAGCACATTTCGAAGGTCTTGCGAAAAACGTTTTTTTCAGTGGTTAACTTATGGAACATTTTGGGTTAAAACAGAAGTTAGAATGGACTATTAATTACAAAAAAATTGCAAATCTTGTTTGTTTATTCATGGCACACTAAAAATGTGTACACTGTTAAAAATTTTGTGCTTGGTTTCACCATGATATTGGTTCCTAGTAGCTGCAGCGGCTGAATGGTGAAACGTTCCACCATATTTTTGGTATTCGGTTGAACCATTTCCCGGGTTTTTGTTTCCAAATCCAGAAAAATGGTTCAACCAAACACCGAAAAAAAGGTGAAACATTTCACCATTCAGCCGTTGCACCTACTAGGAACCAATATCATGGTGAAAACAACCAATATCATGGTGAAACCTAGCACCAAATTTTTAACAGTGTAGTCTTACAGCTCAAAACCTCAAAATCCAATAAATTTATGTGACCGTCAGCAAATGTTAAACGCTAATTTTTCTCAAAGTGCATGTAAAACATACTTCTGAATGAGACCAAACAATATTCGGATTCAATAATAGACGAGAAAAATAATATTACTAAAATTTGAACTTTATGACATTTGGATAATAAGTGTGTGTGTTGTTTAACCTCTGAGGCAATTTGGTTGAAGTGTAATCTTGTTTTCACTGCTAAAATAAAAATTAAAAATTTTAAGTACAAATTTAATTTCTTTTTATTGTTTTCAATTTTATTTCTGTATCAGATGATTATAAATGAATTGTCCATACTTTAAATTTTAAAATGTAATAAAGTTATAAAATTGATAAAATAATGTGTGTAGTTAGAAAATATGACAGTCAGGTCACGGGTTTATACGTCTGTATCTCTGAGAGGGTTAATTTGAAACTTAATTGAATTGAATCTTTCGGTATAAACAAGTTAACGTATTTGCTTCACAGTTTCTTTATACCTTTGATTCACATAATTATCCAGACTGCAGAAACTAACTACAACTGCTTTTCTGAAAGATCAGTTTCCTCACACAATACAAAAGAAGTAGCCCCCTTGGAACAGCCCTTGCAAGGGGAAAGATTATAGAGGAAAGTGTTGGGGGATATTATTCTAGAAGTTTCTAGAAGAAAGGAAGAGAGAGGAGATTATTTTCCAATAGCAATGGAAGTGTCTGGGGGTGGAGTTGGAAGAATTATTTATGCTCGAGTGTTTTTGTGAGAGTTATTCTTCTAAGAGAAGATGGAGAAAGTTTTTGAAAAGCACGGAAATTCAATTATTTGAAATCAACAATCGAACGAAATGTTTTTGTTGATCTGTTTTTTTTAATCAATGACCTTGTACGCTCAAAGAGTCATTTAAAAATCATTTTAACTGTATTTTCTCTTTTATCAATCAAGAACTTTTAAAAAATTGAAAGAAAATCAAAACAATGAATGAAAGAGTCAAAATCTGTTACTATATATGGAACGCATCGCTGTTTCAGCCAAAAATAATGTGTGTAATAGATAGTATATTTTATAATAAGATAGATAAATAGATAATTTATTAAGGACAAAAGCATAAAAAATAAATGTTTGAGAATTAAAGAAAAAATATTGAACCTTATACATAATTGATTTTGTTTCGTCATTAGTTGCATATATAGACGTTTGCAAGCAATTATATTTTTATAAGTTTGATAAAATTCTCTAATAACAACGTTTTTTCAAAGAGAATCAACTTAAATCTTACTTTTAGGAAGCTTCAGGATGCCTATTTCTACCCCGTTTGCAAACTTTAACGGATACCTAGTAATTTTGAACCACATTCAGGTGACAAATAATGAAATTAATTTTAATAATTCAACTGGAATAACCCCATTCAAAATTAGATTACCTACTGAGTCCCGAAATTCTGCATCACAAACGTTTAGAATTAATTATAACTGGGCAATGCGCATAAACTCATATGTTATGTTAATGCAGGGAGATAAATACTTGACATTTGAACTGCAACCGTAACTGTCATTAGGGAGATGAAAGCGTATAAACAGCCAACTATTAATTATAGTGAATTTAACTTTGTTGCGCTAGAATTAATAGATTAAGTATATATATGAATAAGAGTATTAGTTAAAGAAATATTTATTACGTAAAGTTGCTTTCTTTGCAATCACTTTATAATTATTTATAAATCTAGTACAATTGAATAAAATAGTTTGCGAGAATTACACTGAAAACCAGCAGAGTAGAAAGTAAAAACCCGGAATAGTAAAGTGATCCTAATTTGTGACCTGTAATGATTAAAAGTAACTGATTGAAAAGGTAATAACTCATTATAAAGCAAACAAAAAATTGTTTTGGTTCCATAGAACAGAGATAAAAAGGGAAAGTGACCATTTGAAAAAAAGTAACTGAAAAAAGAACTCATGCATTTGGCAGCATTCCTAATCACAATGCACTTTAATTGTTTACAAAAAAAAGGATAACAAAAGTATCTTGGATCTTGTCAGAAAAAGGGTATACAGGAGTTCAAAAAAATGCTGAGCCGATAATTACAGTCACCGAATTTCAAAATGGTACTTCTAAAATTTCCTCGATCAAGCGATTTGAAACATCATCTGAGTTTGGCAATAACTCATGTCCATTTTATTCTATTGAAACTAATTTTTCTATTTATATTTCAAAAAATCATTTTTTCTCACTATCTACAGGATTTATTAAAGGCTAAACTTTATGGACTAACAAAATAGTGACGTTAGTGAGTTGTTTTCGGTAATAGTGACTTTTAGTGACCAAAGAAAAAAAGTAACTTCTAGTGAGAATAGTGACTTGGTGAGAGTCCTCTGAAATTGATCTCAGAACATTTAAAATTATTTTTAATATTTTTGATTTATTTATATTAATTTATTTTATTATGCAACTGATCATCCCTCCCAACTTATCGTTGATTCATAAGAGCTCTGTGGTTAACTAACTGCCCAAGATACATGCAATTGTGTAACATGGTATCTTGGGCTTTTATCATTTAATTTACACCTACATCGGATAAGAAACAACAAAAGATATAATTGATAAGTTACTGTGATTAGGAGAAAGGTTTTGATGCAAAATTGAGCAACATGGTCGATTGGACTTGGTGTAGTTTACTTTACACCAAAGAGATAAGGAACAACAACACGAGATATAATGGATAAATTTAACGAAGCGATATTTAACGAAAAAGTAGACGAGACCTATGATATTTTCAGAAAAGACATATATCTAACAACTTCTTCTTCTTCATAAGCTCAACAGCCATTTGCAGGCCAAGGCTGACTCGCTGATCCTCCTCGAGTTGGCCCTAGCCGCAATGGCTCTCCATCGGTTGACTCCTATTAGATTGAGGTCCCTTTCAACATCGTCTAACCATTATGTGGGTGGTCGTCCTCTACGTCTAGTACCTTCAATTTTGGAAAAAGTCACTTTTTGGTGGGGAAATCATCGGGACATCTGTACAGATGGCCCAGCAACCTAATTCGGGATGCTTTTATAGTTCTCACAATGTCGGTCCCGCCAAATTTGCTGTAAATTTCATAGTTGTAAAAAATTCTCCACTCGTTGTTCTCCTGAATAGGTCCAAATATTTTCCTTAATAATTTCCTTTCAAATATTAGCACCTTTTCTTCCACTGTTTTATTGAGGGTCCAACATTCACTTCCAAATAGGACAATAGGTCTGATTAAAATTCTAACAACTATTTAAGGTTATTTATTATTTCTATAAAAATATCACCATAAATCTTATTAAATGTATTCTAAGACATTTCCCCTGCAAGCATTTTTTACATTATGACACTATTCACGCTAACCAGGGTCATAACTACCTTAACTAAAAATTATCCAAACAATCTTAAAAGGAAATTGTTTCTCTGTAAAAATAGCTTTAAAAATCAGAACATCCAAAAAAAAAACCACCAAGTATCTGACAAAGATAATGGGAAGTAGAAATCAAGGCGAGATTTTATAAACTAATTAGCATCATTTATTCCCAGTGGCGATATAAGTTACGCCACTGAAATAAATGACAGTAATTTAAGAGAAAATGGACCGCGCTAAATTCACATTCACTATAAGAATGACTTCACAAGTAGCCATTAGCTTTTTTAAACTTTTCAGCGACCTTAAAAATATCGTGAAGAACTGTTAGAGAGGGATTTGTTAGTTAGGCTCTTTGCTAGGATGTGTTATATTGAGTTTTTGGTATTTTGCTGAAGTTATTTTGGCTTAAAAAATGTATTTGCTTTTTAGTTGTAAAGAAGTTTGTTGGTTCAAATAATACTTTTGACATTTGGATGTACCTATTTCTATGTCGTAAGAATCTATCTTGAGTTCAATCACGGCCTACTCAACTACTAAGGCCGAAGAAGCTCTCCCAAACAAGCTCGGGGACGGAAATTTTGACGTCATAGTTCCGAGTGACGTTGTTTCGAAGATGAAGACAACCTGTCTCGAAACCTGTTCGGAACCACCCGTTCACGGCTGACCACAATTTTAGGGTTCCGAATGCGTCCGAACTAGTTTCTCGATCTTCGGCACTGGGAACAGTGACGTCAAAATTTCCGTCTACGCTCATGTTTGGGAGAGCTTCTCTGGCCTTGTTATTGAAGTTGGCCGTGACCAGGGTCATAATTACCTTAACTAAAAAACATCTAAACAATCTTAAATGAAATTGTATCTGTAAAAATAGCTTTACAAATCAGAACATCCAAAATAAAAACACCAAGTACTTGAAAAAGATAATGTCAAGTAGAAATCAAGGCGATTTTATAAACTAATTAGCAGCATTTATTCCCAGTGGTGATATAAGTTACGCCACTGAAATAAATGACAGTAACTTAAGAAAAAATGGACCGCTAAATTCACATTACTATAAGTAATTCCAAATTCACATCACTATAAGTAATTCACAAAATTCACATTCACTATAAGTAATTCACAAAATTCACATTCACTATATAAGAATGACTTCACAAGTAGCCATTAGCTTTTTTAAACTTTTCAGCGACCTTAAAAAGATCGTGAAGAATTGTTAGGCTATGTCCTCACTACGACATCAAATGCCACAAAGGCAACAAATGCAACAAAACTTGGCGATCGCCAAGGGCGCCAAGCGTTGCAATAGCTTGGGGGCTCACTCTGCCAAGTCGCCAAGTTTTGTTGCATTTGTGGCGTAGTCAGGACCTAGCCGTAGAGAGCGATTTGTTAGTTAGGCGCTTTGCTAGGATGAGTTATATTGAGTTTTTGGTATTTTGCTGAAGTTATTTTGGCTTTAAAAAATTGATTTGCTCTTTAGTTGTAAAGAAGTTTGTTCGTTCAAATAATACATTTGGATGTACCTATTTCTGGATCGTAAGATTCTATCTCGAGTTCAATACAATAACAGTTCATCCAGCTTCGGTGATGAAACTTGATACATTTATGGCTTGAAAAGTAATTTTTTCAAAAAATTGAGTATGCCTGGTATTTCACAATAGAAAGCTTTGGGTCGTCACATTTGAAATGAAATATTTCATTTCAAAATTAAAATATAGATTTACTCAGAAGAGAACGTGTTATTTTTTCTCACTGAAGAAATAAGATTAACTGTTCTTAATAATTGGAAATGGTTATGGAACCAAAAAAGCAAATATAATTTCAGCTAAACACTTGTAAAAATCGTTTATGCTACCCATCAGTATAAATAAGAAGCCGATTTCTTCATTTTTAAAAAAAAATAGTTCATCGTAGATTTTGACAAACTTATAACTATGGACAGAGTTTGTTTTATGCACATAACATGTAAAACATTTCATCATTTGGTAAACTTTCCGAAAAATTAAACTTGAAGAATATTTGATGAGTTATAAAAATTAACACACCGTTATTGTTTATTGAGAATAACAGTTCAAAGACAACGCGTTGTTATTAAAATTGTTGGACACTTCATCAAGTAGCCGTAAAAAGTCATTTACGAATCCGCAATTAACGCTTAACACGAGCGAACAAAGACAACTTAGAAGGCGTCCATTCGTAACAATTCTGAGCGAAAGCAACTTTAGTTTTTTTCCTGGTAAGCTGTAACTGTTTTATTTGATGAATTTAACTGACGATCGACTTAATGTACGTTGGATTAAAGCTCCTGAAGGAGGCTAGAAATAGGCAGCCGGAAACGATTACCTTACCTTACCTTACGTTGGATTAATGTCGCACTTGAGCTAAACGTTGGATAGAAAATCCTCTCATTGACAAACTTGTTGGGTTAAGGTACTTTATAAAAATGGTGGAAGCCATAGATATCATAGTTAAAGTATTAGATTGGCAGACCACGTGACCTCCAATGCTAACGACGGGACGCGCATGGAGGCCAAATAAGGGGGCAAAATAGCCAGTGTTGCTGCCACTTTAAGGAGAAAAATACTACGAAAAAATACAATCTAATTCTAAAATTACAAAAAAAGATCGTAAAAATACTAGCTGCATTTTGGAATCTTTTTAGTGACTTTAAATCCTTTTCCAGTATTTTTTTTTTTTTTTGTAATTTTAGAATTAGATGGTATTTTTCGTAGTATTTTTCTTTTTAAAGTGGCAGCAACACTGGCCATTTTGCCCCTTATTTGGCCTCCATGCGCGTCCCGTCGTTAGCATTGAAGGTCACGTGATCTGCCAATCTAATACTTTAACTATGATATCTATGGTAGAAGCCCAGCTCCCTTCAGTTTCATTGAGTAGCGTAACATTAAGTTTTGGAGTAGGTTATACAGGAAAAAACGTTTAATCCCATTTTTAGGTATAACTTTACTCCATAAATTTTGTGCAACGTAACTCCACAAATTTAATGTAACGTTAGTAGTATAACAATGAAGGTGATTCTAACACTTTTCTATTCTAGACGCCGATTTTTAGAAGACCCCTCAAAAATATCGAGACGGGTGTATCGTCAATTTCAACTCCTTACAACTGGAGGCATCACTTACTCTTCCTAATTTTACAGAGTAAACTTCTTATTTGGGTAATTTCATAAATTCGGTTATAATTTTGGTTTCATAATATTATTCTATGAATCTAGAGTGCGGCCATTCAGCTGGAGTTACATCAACATCAATAATTACAGTGATAGTTTTATCGACTTTTCTGGAGGATATGGAGAAAGTGCAATACAACCGAATTCGCTACATAGTAAATCCTAATATAGACAGTTGAAAAAATAGTATTTTTTTTTATTTTAATTACAGCAAACAGATAAACAAAAAATTGACTTACTTTAATTATTTACTTAAACAAAATTTGTTTTTTAAACTGTAGGACTAACTTAGGACCTATTTAATATTTGCTTTTTAGTTTTATTTAGTTAAAAAATGTTTTTTTTTGTTCTTTGTCTTTTGCGGCAGGAGTTATTTTTGCTTTAAAAATATTTAGAGCATTTCAAGTAATAATAAAGTGCAGTTCACACTCTGTAAGAAAATCTGTTTCGAAAACTCAATATTTTTGTTATTTTCCTACAGTAAGTAAGTTTCAAAGGTTGGTTGGTTGGTTGGTAGACATATATATTCAGGTTTGTGTGCTTGGTCAGCGACCCGCTTATAAACCTTCGTCAAGTAAGACAGACACAACAGACAACACACACAAGTGGATCCATCTAATTTTTAGAGACAGAGGCCAACTAGAGGATCCCCAGAATTGGCTTGTCACCCCCAGAGGTATTGATTTGGTATGGGAACTTAGAGGACTTTCGGACCCAACAGATTTAACGAGCACGTACTCCGCATATACTCGGTAGGTCTTCAGTGGTACCGGGACTCGATCGCAGGACCTTCCGATCCCGAGACCGAGACGCTGACCTGTAGGCTCACTACGGCCCCGTTTTAAAGGTAAAGGGGGAGACATAGTAAACGCGATAGATCCAAATGTGCGATACAACGAAGCGCAATACAGCGAGGGGTACGCATAAGCTAATAACCTTGTAATTTAACACCAAAGTCAAGTGACGGGACCGACAAGAAGCAACCTAAGAGCGGCATCATAAGCTATTCTAGGACATTGGGCCTCGATGGATTTAACATGCACCAGCCCCAATAAAGTGATATTTCTGTTGATTTGTTATTTGCCTTTTACATTTTTTAGAAATGCAGTGTCGATTTTAGAAAGGCAGTGCATAAGCTATTCCAGGACATTGGGCCTCGATGGATTTAACATGCACCAGCCCCAATAAAGTGATATGTCTGTTGATTTTTTATTTGCCTTTTACATTTTTTAGAAAGGCAGTGTCGAAAGCCGTATTTGTTTCAAGCGTCTGAATATCTAATTTCAATTTTTATAAGAATCAATAACAATACATTACTGATTTCATTACAATTATAAAACATCTTCTATTATTCTTTATTTCATCGATAACAAGTAAGGACCGAAATAATGTTTCCATATCCCTGATTTATAATACAGAGTCTTAACTGAAAATTTGGAAAATCGTTATTCAGTGTCCGCGATACTCAGCGCAGTCAGTCTGTGATTATTTCGATAAAAAAATTCCGTTACAATTTTTTTTTAAGTCTTTTTTTCTACTTTAAGTTAACGATACCTTTTATTTATGAAGACATTTCATTTACTACTTTTCTGCCGTGATAGGTAGTTGTAAAATGGATTCTGAAAAACTCAAAATCGGTTTTAAAGAACGTTGAAAAAACTGTTTTTTAAGGCAGCCATCTTTCGAAACAAAGTTCTTTTGGAATGCTAACTTCTTCGAATAGAACCTTAAACAAATTTAGCATATTTATAATAGTTAGTAGTTGGTTATCTAAGTACGCTTTTTCATTTTTGATGAACATTACATTTACTTAAAAAGTAATTTAAAATAAAAAGGGAAAGTCCATTCATTTTGGCTGCCTACTTCTGTTATTTTAACGGCACCCTTTAATAGGAAAATATTTTCTCTCTTGTTCTTCTATTTATTTACAGGCTCTTGTAACTTGTATCTAAAAAGGCGCAAAACAAGATTTTAATTAACAACGTAGATCATTTTCTGGCCATTTTTATATAGACAACGTTTCTTTGGAATGTTACCGTTTCTTAAAGAAATTTAACGTGGTTTATAATTGAAGAGCTGAGTGGAAGAACGTGCTAAGTGACATTTTTGAAAAAATTGATATTTTTGTGTCAATGATCATGTTATTACCTGCTTTAAACATAACAGCTTTCAATTTTTTAGAAAACATTCGATTTCGTATATTTTTCGCATACGAAGTTGGTAGGTGCACTCGTTTTCGTCACTTTTTCAATGGAAGAACGTGCTAAGGATCTTTGGCATGTTCTTCCACCGAAATCGCCCGATTCCGGAACGATCGTTTAGTGGAAGAACGTGCTAAGTGACACGTTTGCGGAAATTTTTCAGACTTTCGCTTGCATTAATAGCAAAACAAATGGTTCTTTTGAAGCTTTAATCAAAAAGAATTCAACAGAATGTAATTAATATTTTCTAATTAACTTTAATTATTAAATATAATCAATGAAATTAAATTTATATTGCGTAAAACTGGGTTTTGAGTGCATTTAGCAAAATAGGAAAAAAAAATGCATTTTGATTTTAAATTTAAACGGAGTTAAAGGTTTTAACATTTTATAAAATGTCGTCTGATTTTTATTGTAATAAACATAGATAATTTAGCAGCGAACAGATGGTATAATTAAAACAAAGTTGCACCTGCTCTATGGAGGTGGCAGTTCGCAGTTCGCGTTAAAACAACATTGCACCGAACATTAAAAGCATCTGGTTTGTTAAAAAAAATGAATTACGGGTACAAAAAATCGTTTTAAAGCCGTTTTACGTTTGATCTTTAAAGCTTTCGAACGCATTTTATGCAATGTCCTAAACTCCTAAAATTATTGAAATGGAATTAAGAAGCAAGCGGAAAGCTGAATTTTTGCTTGAAAATGTGAATAAAAGCTTATACGGTAAGTACAAATTTAATCAAGATATTGCTTTGTTATGTAAAACTAAAATATTTTTTTAATAATTTATGTAAAAATAAAGTGACAAAGTATAAAACGTTATAAGTTCTTAATATTTATTAAAATATCGATGACTTTAAAAAAGTACTATGCATCACGATTGTAAAAATAAATTGTTTAAACGATCATGTTCGACCGTTGTAGAAATGCTGTAAATTAAAGTAGCTTTCTTAAAATTGATTAAACCCTTAATTGAAAAGGAGAAAGAAAAACGTAAATAACCTTAGGATCTATATCTTGCCATACAACTTATTTTTACTTTTTTTTAATATCAAAGTTTGTTTTTAAATTCGATTATTCTTATCTAAGAACTATTTAAAAATTTATTTTGCGAAAACTTACATCTTGCATTATAATTTATTTTTATAAGTCTTTTAAATTTAATATTTATTAAATTCAAATGCATTTGTGTATCTTTTACTATCTTTTTGTATACTTTTTATTAAGTTGATTTGTCTTATTATTCTTCAAAGTATTTAGTTTATAATTTCAGTGATAATGGTATTTTTAAAAAAATATTTTCAATTAAAAACTTACTCATCTAACATTAAGCAAGAAGTTCTAAAATAACTTATATAACCTACTTTCTTTTAACTTAAATACTCAAAGAAATCCTTATAGTAGGGACAGACGGACGAACAAAAAGTATAAGATAGGTGACTGTTATCTTAAAAAACTAGGGATGTGTAACACTATATATCAATACGCTCATTTAAAAGTTATATATATATCTATAAAGTATTTTCAATAACTTTCAAACCTAAAAAGTTCTATGGCAGCTACTCCTTGCACATGCACAATATTGTAGAAAACTTTATTTTGACGTCCGACTAGTACAGGGAACACGTGTATCAAATTAGAAGTCTGTATCTATTTTCGTTGTTCAGCAATACCTTTAAAACCAAAAAAAGTTTATAGCAGCTTCTACTTGCGCATGCGCAATTTTCTCGAAAACCTTATTATGACGTCCAACAGGAACTAGGAACCCGTGTACTAAATTTGAAGTCCGTAGCTCTTTTATTTTAAACTGTAAAGTAGTTTCAGACAGACGGATCAATGTTAAAAAAAAACCCAATTTTTTAGAATGAGCACCCTCCAAAACGTGTAGAAAGCACAAAATCTTCATTTTGGATTATTGACCCCTATCGCAATAATTTTATTACCTTATATTTTATATTAGGTAATTGAAAGTAATAACTTTAAAAATTGGACGGGTACAAAGGAAGTTGGGGGGGGGGGGGGGGTAGTAGGACGTACGGACAGAAACAAAAAAGCAGACGTACAGGCAGGTGGCCAAACACTATACATTGAAGTCATCTAATTTTTTACTTTCGAACAAAAAAAAAAGAATTTTCAAAATCAGGAACTTTGGATCGGAAATTGAAAGGGATATGGACGGACGGACAAAATGATGGATGGACAGGCAAACGATTAATAAGTATAAAAGAGATCTGTGAAGTCCTATCTTCCAAACAGAAAAAGAATTTTGAAAATCGGAAGGTTAGTACAGAAATTATGAAACGTTTATGGATCAAATTTACCTAAAAATGTCACTTAGCACGTTCTTCCACTAAACGACTGCCAAAATCTGAAGCACTTCGGAGGAAGAACGTGCCAAGTGCATGAGGTGTCAAGCGCGTTTTGTAAATGACGCGTTATGACGTAAATTACGGCTAAGCCAAAAGCCACCAAGCATTTTGAAGAACCAAACTAAAATATCATGCAAAAAAAAAACTGTGATTTTGTGAATGACAGAAAAGTTGCAAACTAAAAACTTTGAAGCTCATTATCTCGTTTTCACCTTTTTGTCACTTAAAACGTTCTTCCACTAAGGTCTTCAATTGATATACACTTCCATCTCTTTAAATCAACAATGAACTACAAATGTAAAAAGTTTTTTTTTTCATTTAATATAAATGGATAAATATTTTTTACCATTATTGTTCATTCTCTTTTCTCTTCCGCAACATATCTGTTTATTTAGAAGTGTTTCTTCCATTTTTCGAATTTTTAAATATTTACAAGAAATTTTAAATTTAAGTCGAAATTCCGAAATCCAATTTACAGCATGATGTAAAATGGTTTTAAGGATTTGCTTGCTCTAAAAGAAACTTCTTTTAAGGGTTAGCATGCCAAAAGAACCAAAGCCAAATAGGTACCTATACAAAATAATTTTCTGTCACCTTTCAACCTACTTTCCTTTATTTAATTTGAAAATGAAAAAAAAATGAACGTATGTATTGTCATTGTGGAGATTTCTGTCCGTCTGTACCCTTCTTCCATATTTCAATTTAACCGTCCCATTAAAAAAAAAAATTGTTATAAAGATATGGAATCGGATATACGGTCTTTTATACATTTTGACCGTTTGTCTGGCTAAGATTCTAAAAGAATGTAAGGCTTAGCATGCCAAAAGAACCAAAGTGGATTGTAATGACAAATTAAATAAACTTTGTCTTCTTTTTTTGTCACCTTTCCACTACTTTCATTGTTTTCATTTTAAATAAAAAAAAAATGAAAAGTTTTTTTTCATTTATAATGGAAAATTTTGTCCGTTCTGTCCCTTTTCTTTCCAACTTTAAAAGTCGTTCCATTAAAAAACAAAATTTTAATAATCGAAATTGAATCCAATTTACAGCATGTTTAAATTTTTGACGTTTGTCTTGCTCTAAAGAACTTCTTTAAGGTTAGCATGCCAAAAGAACCAAAGCCAAATGGGTACCTATATAAAATAATTTTCTGTCACCTTTCAACCTACTTTCCTTTTTTTAATTTGAAAATGAAAAAAAAATGAACGTATGTATTGTCATTGTGGAGATTTCTGTCCGTCTGTACCCTTCTTCCATATTTCAATTTAACCGTCCCATTAAAAAAAAAAATTGTTATAAAGATATGGAATCGGATATACGGTCTTTTATACATTTTGACCGTTTGTCTGACTAAGATTCTAAAAGAATGTAAGGCTAAGCCTAATTAAGAATTTATGTGACCATTAAAATAACTGGAAAGTACACTCTTAAAACAAACGTGCGGTTTTAACTCAGTCTGAGTTAATTTCCACTCCTTTCCGTGCCGAGAATGCACTTCTCCTATAGGAGTGAATTTCACTCTTTTTAGGAGTGGGTAAAAGAAATAAAAGAAAACAATCTGCGTCCTACACTCTTAAAAAGAGCGGTTTTAACTCAGTCTGAGTTAATTTCCACTCCTTTCCGGTGCCGAAAATGCACTTCTCCTATAGGAGTGAATTTCACTCTTTTGTTTTAAGAGTGTAGGTTATTCCAGTTGGTTTTTTTAATTCCTCATAGGGATATTTCATTGACAAATACATTTTTCGTGACAGTTTTTCAACGCATTTACAGACGGTGGTAAATTAGATCCCAATAGACCCAAATCCGGTTTACGAGAACGTGGGAGAAAAAGATTATTTTATTTTATTCAGGAACGTGTATTCGTGAAGTATTTCTAAGGTTCGAAATATTCCAGAACGTGCCCATAGATCGAATTCATTTCTGGTGGAATGTAAAGGATGATAAAAAAAGAAGGGAAAATTTGGAAAGGATAATAAAAAACCCGCTTTAAAACCGCGATTTACATAAATTCTTTGAATAAAACTGCAAAGGTGGATATGCATGTGAATAAATCAAATATTTTTTTTTCAATTTATGTGTAGTTGAACCAGAAGTAAAAACGTACGTATTTATTTCCATATGTTGTGTTGTTGGGCAGATATATTTTTATTTATGCCTTAGAATGGTGTTTTTAAAGGTATAATTTAAACTATTCCAGCCTCTTTATATTATTCGAAACACGTATTATGTTTTGTTCATCATTTTGCACAAACCAATTTGTAAATTTTGATCTAAAATATTTAACAAAAAATTAGATTTTTTTTTATCAAGTTATATATATGCTCTTAATATATATAGTTCCCAATACATACATTTAAATGTAATTTTTTACAATATAAAATAACCGTTTCCTTAAAGAAATATTTGTCCTACAAAAACTATAGTTATTTATTTTTTAAATTAAAAATAATAAGTTATATCCAAATATGTTGTTATATTTATTAATAATTTGTGTGCAATCGATGATATAGTTGAGCTTTATTAATAACAATATTTTTTTTAAATTATGGATATCAAACTAAATAATCACAAGTTTCATATTCGAGTAAATCATTGAAATCACGAGAAAGATTTATGATGCTTTTAAAAAATGAATCAAATGCATCTAATTTTGGAAATAATCTGCCTTTCTAAGCATTTATGACATATCTTTTTTGCATAGGCATTATGTCATAAATACTGCACCGTCTTTTAAATGACGTATTCCTACCAGATTTCATAAATTTCTTCCTCCGATCGGTGCGTTTAGTGCTTTGTTCCACGTGATATTGATTCACCATTCGAGACTCGAGAAATACTTTATTTTCATTCAGCATTTCCGTACTCAAGACCCATTGTTGAAAATTAGGATCATGCATGCAAAAATATTTAAATTCTTTTACCTAAAAGCATGTGTTTTTCTGAATAGTAAAAATTCCAATAGTATTGGCTAAATAATTGTTGAGGAATAACTGAACAGAAAACATAAAACCGACTTGGAAAAGAGTTATGACCTAAGTTAAAACTTTGTGACCACCACACTTAATATTTATGTTTTTAAATAAAAGAAGATACTTTTAGGAAGAACATTAACTTTACACGCCTCTCTGTGCAGCTTTTTTCTAACGAGAAAATTAGCTCCACACAAACAAATCGATTTTCTGCAAGTTGTTAATGACACCACATAGAAAATTAATGGTATGCTTGGTTTCATAAACACTGTTAGTTTCAACGGAAAGAGAAGTAATAAATAAGCATATTTAAGGTAGCGAATTTGTTTAATCCTATGGATAACAGTTTCGATACATTTTTAATGAATATACGAGTATATACTATTAGACATTCACTATAAATATTAGCGTGTTATAGGTGAGTATCTTGCCTTTTTATATATATTTTTCATTTCTTAAAAATATTATCTAAGCATAATTTAGAGCATTTAAGTTTTGTTCAATGGGCATGTTTAACGTCTTGAGTTTTAACAGTTGTTGTTGTTACTAATGCCACTTGGGAAACCCAAGCTCTTCCGCGGAGCGGGAAAGGATTAAGGCGAATGGGTGCGGTTCCTGAGGAGAGATGCCCGTGTAGAGACTACACGGCAGGAATCCGTCTTAGCATCGTGCTGACAGATGCTGCTATCTATCGCCACCTCCGCAATTTAGACATGTCCCTGAAGGGGAGGGAAATAGTCTTCAGGGATCTGTACCCGTGGGAAACTGCGAAATGACCGCCCAAAGGACTTTCGGACCCACAGATTTTAACTAGCACGTACTCCGCATATACTCGGTGGGTCTTCAGTGGTATCGGGACTCGATTTTGGGACCTTCCGATTCCGAGAACGATGCCTTAACCACTAGGCTATCCACGGCATCAAGGAGGGTTTTAACAGTTCCACAGGAATGAAAATGTGTCGATTGGTTAATCAAGAAATAGGCGGAGCTTACCGTGTCATACCACCAATTTTTTGGGTCAACCTAGCATGAAATGTTTAATGATGCAATATTTGGGGCAGATTTCTTAGGCTCTGGTACAGACAGGGTCAGATGTTTTGTTATGGTAGTTATCTGTCTAATTCTTTGAGTATAAATGACAGTGTTGCCTTAAAGTAATTTATTGTTACTTAAAACCCGTTAAAATATTAAACCACATGAAAATATGAGTTAAGTAGTAGACTTATTTAAAGAAAAAGCCTTTTCTTGTAATGTATCGTACAACAAAAAATCAACTTTTCAAAAATTTTGTTTGTTACCTGCGTAAAATCTTTAAAAAAAATAATGAATTCGTGCCTTTTCCCGAAAATCAACTTTATTAGTCAAATTTAAATAATTAATGTCTAATTAACTAATTGGAAGATATTCAGCTGAGTAAATAAAATCTCCAAAACTATTCCACGCATTTAACGATCTAAGCACCATGCGAATTCGATTTCAGAAGCGTATTTACTGATTCACAAATTAAAAGCTAAAAGCGAAACTCTCCAGTAGAACGTCCAATAAACCCAAACGATCATTTTCATTAAATATCAGAAACTACTTACTAAGCCAATCGAGCGTGGCATGGAATATTTATTTTTTCTTTACTTCCGTTGGCAACAAGTTATGGTAGCATACTTGAAGCGTTCTCCTGGGAAAGATCTTTTGACTTCGTTCTATAGCCGCTATTATGAGGTAAGAATACGATGAAGATTCTTGGCGAGATAAAAAAGCGAAGTTGTTTAAATATTGCCAAATCGATGATATAACTCCAATTATCTGTTACTAATTATCCATTTTGAAATCCAATTTGCCATATTTTCAATTATCCGATTGGTGATCAGTCTCCATTGTTTATTTTCAGATGACGTAATTCCTTTAAGCTCTCATTCATGTCCTTCCGATTGGTGCTCCAATTAGTGCTTGTTCCCACGTGACAATGATTTACCAATCGATGTAGGTAGGAAAAATAATTTATTTTCATTCAGCATTTATGTTGCCACTCAAAACCTGAAACAGTTCATTTATTCGGATAATAATTAGAGTTATACTTTACATCCAAACAACAAACTGATAATCGAGCTCGGCCCAAGTGGGGTCACCTCTCTCTCACCAGTTCTCTTTAAGAAAAAAGTTAGCATAATCGGATTATTTCAAAGAAATTGAATATTTTAATTAATTATTGAATGTATATTGAAAACGCGAGAAAACAATTATGTTCAATGAAAAAAAGCAAAAAAGCCTTAAACTAAAAAGACAAAAAAAATTCATGTTAAGCTTATGGATGGCTGAAAGGATGGAGCAGCATACGATTGAGTTTCGGATATTTGAATTTTTACTTTATTTTATCGTATGCGATGTAGAGCCTAAAAACAACACCCAAGAGTAAGTTTGGGTGTATCTTGGATTTCTACTTTATTTTATCGTATGCGATGTAGAGCCTAAAAAAAACACCCAAGAGTATGTTTGGGTGTATCTTGGATTTTTACTTTATTTTATCGTATGCGATGTAGAGTCTAAAAAAACACCAACGTTATGTTTGTGTGTATCTTGGATTTCTACTTTATTTTATCGTATGCGATGTAGAGCCTAAAAACAACACCCAAGAGTATGTTTGGGTGTATCTTGAAACAGATCAAGGCTTCTTTTTGTAAACTGGTTTTTACTCGGTAGCCATCTCTATTTCATTCAAGCCTCTACGGCCGCCATTGATAGGCAAGATGGCCGCCATACGACAGAATGAGATAGTGCCTTCGAAGTGGGAGTTAGGTATCGCATAAATGGGTTATATCGTTCTAAGTAATCGCCTATTAAAGGTTCGAATTCTTCGCGGGTCAGTAATGGCGGACGTGGAGGAAGTGTTTATGGAATGACGGTAGAGGATTTTACGGTTTTCGGGAAATTTTAACGGAAATAAATTGTTCTGGGTGCCTTAGGCCTGTTTAACATGTAAAGGCCGACCCGGCAGCGCAACGGTTAGGGTAGGGTAGGGTAGGTACATATATATTCCGGCTTGTTTGCTTGATCAGAGACCCGCTTATAAGCCTTCGTCAAGTAAGACAGACACAGAAAGAATTTTTACTGTCACAGAGAAAGGAAGTACACCCAGGGCGAAGGCGGGAATCGAACCCGCACCCGTTACAGCGCGCAGACTGCTAGCGTAATGGTCTGCGATGCAAACCACTCGGCCATCCGGGCCCCAGCGCAACGGTTAGGGAGATAGCCTTTGGAGCCTCTGGGTTCGGGTTCGAATCCCGGTAAGGCTTGGGTCTTTGTGTTTGTCGAGAATATGCGGAGTACGTGCTCGTTAAATCTGTTGGGTCCGAAAGTCCTGTACGCGTTCATTACGCAGTTTCCCACGGGTACAGGTCCCTGGAGACTCTTTCCCTCCCCTCCATCGCGAAGAAGGACGGACACGACATACACACCCATATAAGACAGATACTGTCATCTATCGGCACCTCCACAATTTAGACATGTCCCAGGGACATGTCTAAATTGTGGAGGTGCCGATAGATGACAGTATCTGTCTTATATGGGTGTGTATGTCGTGTCCGTCCTTCTTCACGATGGTTTATAAGCGGGTCTTTGTGACCAAGCACACAAGCCTGAAAATATGTCTACCAACCAACCAACCAACCAACCAACCGACCGACCAACCAACCAACCGACCGACCAATCAACCAACCAAACAACTGACCGACCAACCAACCAACATGTAAAGGTCTCGGGTGGTCGCAATGGGAATGTTGAGTCCATTGGATTTTGGAAAATGCGCCGGAAGTGTCACTATACTTTTGTGAATATTATTTTATAAGTTTTTCATTGAATTTTTTAAAGAATTATTTATTTATTGAATTTATTTTAACGGAATTAAATTGTTCTGTGGCAGAGCTGTGAGTCTTATACCCATTTTACATGAAATGTCCCAGTTTTAAAGGTTAGTCAAATGGATTTTGCACATGCGACGGAAGTGTCATAGTGTATTTTTGTGATTAATAAATTATTATTTGTTCATTGCAATTTTTTGATTATTAAATTATTATTTGTTCACTAGCAAATTTATACCCGTTCTTCGCACGGATTAAAAAAATATCAAATCGTTCCAAATATGTGTACCATATAACCTGTTGTAGAATCATAAACTTATGTTATTGTTCCAGCTCGTTATAAAGTATAAAATTCCGTTTCATTGCCTTAAAATTCCAAAATGAAAAATACGCTATAAATGCACTCATCATCACAATTACCTCATAAATACATAACACCTTTTAGCTCATTTGGTGCGTTTTGGGAAATAATTTGGCGAGAAAATAGATATAGCTACAAACACACCATTAAACAGCTCTAACACAATGACCTTCGAACAACCGACCAGCTTATAAATTGCATATTTTTTAGCTTTCTGAATGAGAATGTTGTAAGTCGTGGAGTGGCAACAGTTACAGCGGTATTGTTTTCATTCTTGGGATTTCTGGAATTGCATTTGTTTTGAACAATACAATATTTTCTTACTTATGAAGCAATAGTTGTGTACAAACTTTTCTTTCAGTAGAACTAAAGCTTTACTCTGTTCGTGGATAACTTGATGCCCCGTAAATTTGCTTAATTTATCCGCATAAAACAAAAAATCATCTAAATCGAACGTCAACTACATTGACGTTTCGGAAATGTTTTGCAAACTTTAATAATTTTTTCGAATTATAATGATTAAGTTAAATAAATGGTAGAAATACAAACAAATTGCACGTAAACAAATCTAATGTAGAACACAGCACACAGACTAAAATAAAATGCTCATTTTGATATTGAAACTGAAACAACCAATGAAATAGCAAAAAGAAGAATAAATATGAAAACATGAGAGTTACATCATATAAAATAACCCCATTATCCCTTTACATTTTAAAATTAACATTTCAAACCTGTTACCTTGTTCTGAATCGGGTTCCCCGCTACACGTTAAAAGTAAACAACTAGGAAATAATTTAATTCCAACTTCAACTTTCCGCAAATTTTTATGTTAGAGCGAGGAATTGGAATATCCAAATCAGAACACTGCAAACCTTAGAATGCCATTTCTTTATCGATTTCTAGCTGTTTCAACATCTCTTGCGACTACCAACAATCCGCATTAGAATCTATCTTCATTTGGCAGGCGTTCCCGCCTGAGGAATGGTAATGTTGCATAGCTTTCTACGAATGCCGTGTTGGATTCTTTTTAATGAACAATTGGCTTGTTTCACGTGACGCAGTTCGTTCCTTCTTTTAATCCTGGATTTCTGGACTGGTTTTGTCTGTGATTGGACACGGGTAGCTCCACCCACGGCATTGGTTAACCAATCGATGCCTTAATATTATTCCTGTTTAACTGTTTGCCACTCAAGACGTGAAACATGTTTATCACTTTAATTAATTTATTAACCTACGTTTTTTTAAAAATGCGAAAGAATAAAAATAATTGACAGTTAATAGATATCTGTCTGTCTTCATCATTTTATTTTCGCTCTAAAAGTCCGAATTTAAAAATTCCTTTTGTTCTAAAGGTACGACATCAGATATCGAACTTTTTTACTTTTTGTCCATCTGTCTGTCTGACCAAACTATGAAATTTTCTTTGAGTATCAACATTCCATTGCTGTCTTTGTATCTATGAGATTCAGACAAACTTTCTCATCTCATTACAAGTATTTGTATTTTTTTCTTTATTGATTCCATTTGTTCTTTTTGTTGATTCTTGGTTAATAAGTAAGTAAAAGAAGGATTATGTCTACTTATTCCCCACTTTTCTTTAATATGTTACATAAAAATGAGATATATCATGAAATTTAAGTCTGTATCTAATTGATGCAAAGACAACAATGACATGTTTTTTGATGACAGCAATCGCGTGTTTAAGTAAAGGAAAGAATTTTATGGAAGCCGTATCAGAAATTCTAGGCTTTAATACGAAACCCTCCTAGATATGCAAACTTTTATCAACTATTTTATTTTCTTTCTAACATATTACATAAATAAACAAGTAAAAATCCACAGTCTTGTTAATTGCAAAAAATAAAAACTTAAATGGAAAAATTAAAATTCTAACATATGAAAAAATTAAAATCCAAGGTATAAATTCCATTTAACTTTTTTAGATTTTATTTTTCCTTTAGTAGACTATTGATACATATCTATTTAATATCACATAAAGTTAGTTTTTAAAACTAGTTTATAGCAATACTAACCAAGTAACTAACCAATAGCAACTAACAATGTAAAACCTGACTGCCAAGAAATCAACAGTAGCGATATTTAACCACGACTGAGTCTAAATACTTTTTAATTTGTATTCAAATCTTAAATCCTTACATTAAAAAGTTCAATTAAGCCTAGTTCGTATCAATTTAATAAAATTCTGACTGATTGAAAAAATGCAATATTTTTCGACAGCATATAACTTCTCCAATATTTGTATCACAAAACAATAAGGCATTAAGTAAGGGTTTCTCTAATATTTACGATGAGCCGTCACTATACTATCCCGCTTAACAACTTTATATAAATTAAATTTAATGAACTAACCAATATCTTAGGTAAAACAAGAAAGTATAGACAAAAAAATATGTTTGAAAAAAACCTCAACTAATTAAAAAAATGTTGCGTTGAAATTTTTTAAAAATAAACGTACAATAACTATTGTTTCGAAAAATTAAATGCCAAAAATACTTTTTTTAGGAGGCTAGAGATTACTTTTTTTGTTCCCACAAAGTAATTTTTTAAAAATAAAAATGTTAGTTTTTTATTTCGATCTAATTAACCTTTAATTACTTCTCTATGCACTATTGACTTGTATAATTAATTTTTTTTTGTTATCCAGTTTGAATAATTAAAGTAAAGATCATTGGTGCCTTCCCAAAAATTGTCCTTGTACTTCGACAATAACTATAAAATTTTTGCAATGTTTGAGGCTTATTTGACTTCACCCAAACATTTTATCAACTTCTTTTTTTATCCGAATGCTTATGTTTGTTTGGAAGGAAATTTAGTTTGGACCATATACATCATAGTTAAAGTATTAGATTGGCAGATCACGTAACCTCCAATTCTAACGATGGGACGCGCAAGGAGACCAGAATAAGAAGGCAATGGGGCCAGTGTTGCCACCAGTTTTAGGAGAAAAACACTACGAAAAAATACCATTTAATTCTAAAAATACAAAAACATACCATAAAAATACTAGCAAAGCGTATCACGTTTTTTTAAAGTCACTAAAAAGATCCCAAAATGAAGCTAAAATTTTTATGGTCTTGTTTTGTAGTTTTAGAATTAAATGGTATTTTTTCGTAGTGTTTCTCTCCTAAAACTGGTGGCAACCCTGGCCCCATTGCCCTCTTATTCTGGTCTCCATGCGTGTCCCGTCGTTAGCATTGGTCACGTGATCTGCCAATCTAATACTTTAACTATAATATCTATGGTTTGGACCAAGTCGTCATATCAGAGTCAGTCATAATTGAGCACCATTTCAAAACGTTGAAAAATGGGTGGCAAATCGGTATAGACGATTCGAACGAGGCGGGGCTTGGTTTGTTTGCGGAATGGAAGACATTGCGTGACGTCAACAAAGGCGTGGCTGTTCTAGTTTGGACGAATTAGCTGTCGGGTAGTTGTTTGTGGGGCATGGGACAACGTTTGACGCAGTTGTAATTTCACCGCAGGTGTGTCCATTTAATCACAACATATCAATAGTAAATAGTTTCTAAGTTATTCCAAATAACATATTATAATAACAATATCTTATTTCACATCACACCTTCATTTACTTAGGGAAGCTTCGATCAATGGAAGATTGTTTGGTTTAGTTCGGTGCACTTTTGGCGCTGTGCAACGAGTCCTGGGAACAACCGGAAACATGCTCAGGTGTTTACATAGGAGAAGGCGTTAATTATTCTTAATGTGCAGTTTAGGGTTTCCTGAAAAGGGGTTTTGATGATGGAAATTAATGAATGTTTAAGTTTTGAGGTTTATATTTAGCATTTAAATAGTGTATTTAGACGCATCTCATAAATTCTGTGGCCTCACCGTGGCCCGATGGGTTCAGGCGTCATAAAAATCTAGGTTACCTTGGTGTTTTCGTTTCTAGTTAAGTCATCCTAGTAACAGATTAGATAAAAAAAAACCAACCAATAAATAAAGCCTCATTATCGGGTCATAGTGCTTGTTGATCTTGTGGACAATGTCTTTAAAGGTTGCATTGGGTGCCAGCTCAGAAGCTTCGTCATCTAACAGTGGTTTAAAATTAGGAGGAAAAAATATAACTAAGATATAGGGTCCGATACGCTTATTGGAGACTATTAACTATTGTAAATTCAATTGAAAAAGTCTCTAATGTTCCCCTTCAGAGACATGTATAAATTGTGGAGGTGCCGATAGATGGCAGCATCTGTCTTGTATGTGTGTGTATGTCGTGTCCGTCTTTTTTGACGAAGGTTTATATGCGGGTCTTTGTGACCAAGCACACAAGCCTGAAAATATATGTCTACTTACCAACCAACTAACCAAGTCTCTAATGTTTCGCTTATATATATATATTTTTAAGAGTACCCTTTTTGTCTTTACTCCCTACCATGATTCCGTTTCATAGAAAAAAGTTCATAGAAAAACATGGGTTACTCTGATTCGTAATTTTGTAGCATTTATCCAACAATGTAAAAAATCTTTTCTCAACTATACAATTAACAATATAACTAAAATTATTGCAATAAGACTTATTTCAATTTTTAAAAGCATCAATGAAATAAATTGAATGTGAATGTAATGAAGCGAATTATGTATCGAAAAACCTTAATAATGTAATCATTGGAATCTTATTTCTGTACCTGAATATAAAACGATTGTGTGTGTGTGGGGGGGGGGGGGGGCGGATGGCCGAGTGGTTTGGACCATTACGCTATAGAGGGTTTAAAGTTTGCAAACAAACCCTACCTTTCTCTGATTGGTTACCCCCAAAAACTACCAAGTTAACTTCCGGTTGAGACACCGGAAGCTCGTTTTCGTCGCTAGCTTCAATGTTGATTTTCTCCTCATGCCGTAGCGCGATGTTGAAAAATTCAATTCCCCCCAAACATAATTGGAATCAATTGTATTTTTATAATATGTTATTTGACTTAAAAAGTTTACAATTTGAGAAAATCATTTTTATTTTTAATCTGTTTGCTTTTATATTTAGAAACTTAAATTATTTACATGACCTAACTTAACGTTTGTGTGATTAAAAAAACAATTTAGTTCTTCCCCAAATATAAAAGTAATTACTCCCAATTGCAGATTGTGTTTTATTATTTAGATAGAAGACTGTTTTTATGATAATCTCTGCCATAATGACATTGTTATTTTTTGTTTATTATCAAAACTAAATAAATGCTAATAATACAAGTTTTTGACAATTCATTACTATATATGTATATTTATTTACTAATATATAGTGCACGTCGATAACGTGTGTATGTATATTTATTTATTAATATATAGTGCACGTCGATAACGTGTGTATAAAAAATAATACAAACATGATAAGACAATTTATGAATGATATTCAATTTATGGATTGTCATTTTAATCAATTGTAAGATTATATAGCCCGTTAGACTCTTACATAGTTTAAATAATTTGAAGAATTGTGCTCTTTTGGCAAAAATTTGTAGTATTTTAATTCATAACTCTAAAGTCTTCTTATTAATTAAAATTATTGATCGTAATTACGATTCTTATTATTTTTAATTTGATGGTAAAGTCGGTTGCATTTCTGTTTAAAATTCTATTTGATGCTAATCAATGTTTAAAATAGTCAACAACAGCTTAGATCATTAAAATCAAGTGTTGAATATTACGAACTCGGAAGCTGCATAAAGAATTTTAATCTAGGCATCCGATTCAATGCTTCCACGTTCGTTAAAAAAAAAACATTGCCAAAATGTTGCACATTGGTTGGTACAACACAATAATTGCTGGATATATTGTACAGTATATTTATTTCCAGAATATATTGTATAGTTTATTCGTTTTTATACATTCTCGAACTCACCGCAAAGCGATAGCGCTGTTTAAAACATCAACAAACCCGTGAACCGGAATATTTCTAGGTAGGTTGGACCACTGCCTTCTCTATGATAACTGCCTGTCCGTTCTTAAAAAAAAGCTGTATTTGCGTAGGGACAAGAATCGCCAGTAGGGAGCGCTGCTAGCGTATAGTAGCTGTTTGTTTACATTCCTTTGATTACAACGCAATAGAATTTTCAACGTCCGATTTAAACTTATTTTTACGACTTTAAAACCAACTGAAATTATTTATAATGGCATATTGTTGTGTTCCGAAGTGTAATTCGAAGTTTGCGAAGGGTTGCAGCATTTCATTCCACGGAATTCCAGCGAACGAAGAGCTAAGAAGTAAGTGGCTGAAAGTCATTTCGAGGAAGAACTGGACACTGAACTTTACTTATAACTACTCTCGTATCTGCAGTAAACACTTCTTGGATTCTGATTTCAGTCACACTGCGAAGTTTAAACGACTTTTGAAAAATGCCGTACCAAGTGTTTTACCGGAATATCCGAACTATTTACAGCCTCCATCTAAAAAGTTGCGATCAACAGCTGTGTTGGAAAAACGAAACGGTATTGAAAGTGAACAACTTCCGAAATTAAAGGCGCAATCAAACGAACAGAACTGTGAGTTTTCATTGATAGAAGAAAAAAACTAAAGATGCAGAAGCTCAAGTCGATTTTATAGCCAAGGAAAGAAACAAAAAACTAAATGCTTCTAAAGTTCAAACTAAAAAATATTTGAAAAAGCTGCAACAGTTGCAAGTCAAGTATGACCAAACTATAACTTTACTAAATGAGTATTTGGACAATCCTTTATTAACATCTTTCATCAAAGTATTGAATTCTAAACGAGATAATGAGCCTTCAGCTTCATTTGTAGTGGACTTGGTAAAAAAAACTTTGGTAATAAACATCCAACCTACTCAGAGACCACAATTCGCCAAAGTCTGTTGTGGAGGGTTTCTTCGACTAAAGGATATGAATATGCCCGAAGAAACATTTCCCTTAAAGCTTAAAATGTGTTTGTTTTTAGCTTTTTAAATTCCATTATATGTTATTCTTATTTTATTACAAAATAAGAACAACACAAATTACATTTCGCTGTGAAAAATGATTTTTGTCTATTTTCTTCTCTTTTTCAGAGACCTTTCATAATATTTGTACAAATAGGGAAAATAGGCATTACCAACTTTTTCAGTTTTCTAACTATTTTACTATACCTTTTTTTTATCTTATTTATGGAACTTCTCATAAATTGTACTTGTTGTTTTCTTAATAATTGTATATTTCTAATAAATTTTTAATTGTAAACTGTCTCTTTAACTTCAAACAACACCTTTGAAATATTTATCTTATCAAAATAAAGCTTGAGAACTAGTTAAGGAAATACAGTTGCAACTCCAACACATTTACAATTTTTTCTTTCTTTTAATTTTTAAAGAAATATATTAAAAATATTATTGCAAATTCAAGGTACTTCTTACAAAATTACTGGTGTTGAGCAGAATGATTGAATAAAATATTTTTATAATCTGTGCAAAATAACTATTACCATCCTTTTACAGATATAAAGAGATATATAACTAGAACTTTTATATTTTGCACTTAAAACTCCTACAAGATATAAAATTATGATTTTTTGGGGGGATCATAAGCATATAATTTTTAAGTGATTAATTTATTGCCCTAGTATGATTGAATAAAATATTTTTATAATCTTAAATCTATGCAAAATAACTATTACCATCCTTTTACAGATATAAAGATATATATAACTAGAACTTTTATATTTTGCACTTAAAACTCCTACAAAATATAAAATTATGATTTTTTTGGGGATCATAAGCATATAATTTTTAAGTGATTAATCTATTGACACACTAATTTGAAAATTTAAACGCGAAAAGAAGATTTCCTCACAGTTGTACTATAGCGAGAGAGCGAGATGATTATACGTTGCGAGCGCTCGTAGTGGCGGATTGGTGTACTATCGTCATCTTGTCGTAACAGGGGAAGAGCGAAAGTCGGACAGGCAGTGTCAATAGAGAAGGCAGTGGTTGGACAGACTTCCGAGTAACAGCGCCACCTGCGAAAGTTTGTGACATTAAACCGTCTATAGCAGTCTGCGCGCTGTAACGGGTGCGGGTTTGATTCCCGCCTTGCCCAGGGTTTAAATTCCTTTCTCTGTGACAGTAAAAAAATTCTTTCTGTGTCTGCCTTACTTGACGAAGGCTTCATAAGCGGGTCTCTGATCAAGCACACAAGCCGGAATATGTATGTACCTACCCTTACCCCTACCAAGACGATTGTAAGATCAATTTTTAATTAAAAGAGCATAACAACTGTGGTCACAACCTCATTTTTATCCGATTACGTTTATCGGTACCCAATTAAATACATCTAAAAGTACCTTGTTTCATTTCCGTTTATACGTTACGTATAGCGTCATTTCATGCAAAATTATATGTATATTATTTTGTTTTCGAACACCTGTAAAATTTGAAAATAATAGTTTTATGACATGAACACTAGAAAAATTACAAAAATGGTAATTGTTTAGTTACCAAAAATTGTGAATTTTAAAAGGTAAAATTGTACACTCTTAAAACAAGTCTGAGTTAATTTCCACTCCTTTCAGTGCCGAAAATGCACTTCCTCTATAAGAGTGGATTTCACTCTTTTTGCGGAGTGTGTAAAATAAATAAAAGAAAACAATCTACGTCCTACACTCTTAAAATGAGCGGTTTTAACTCAGTCTGAGTTAATTTCTACTTCTTTACGGTGCCGGAAATGCACTACCCCTATAGGAGTGGATTTCACTCTTTTGTTTTAAGAGTGTAAACAATAGTGGTTTCTTACCTATAAAACATGACTGGATTTTACCTAAACAACGTTTGTTTTTAAAAAATATTAAAAATACTTCCAGTACTCGAAACTTTTATGTAATATATCGTTGAAAAGCTAAGATTTCACATTTCTACTTATTATTCCTAATTTCTACTTCTTTACGGTGCCGGAAATGCACCACCCCTATAGGAGTGGATTTCACTCTTTTGTTTTAAGAGTGTAAGACAGAAACTAATATTTGAATTTTATGCATTAATTTTGACACGGGTCTGAAGTGGCTATGAGTACATAGCTAACATTCAATAACTTTCAATTACCTAATGTGTAATGTGAAGGTAACGAAAGTACTGAGATACGGTTGTAAATCCCAAACGGAGATTTTGTGTTTTTTATTGCGTTTTGGAAGGAGCTGATTCCAAAAAAGGGGTTTTTGAACATCGGTCTGTCTGTCTGAAACCCCTCTACAGATCGAATTAAAAAAGCTACGAACTTTAAATTTGGTACACTAGTTGGTTGGTTGGTAGACATATATATTCAGGTTTGTGTGCTTGGTCAGCGACCCGCTTATAAACCTTCGTCTAGTAAGACAAACACAACAGACAACACACACACATAAGTGGATCCATCTAATTTTTAGAGACAGAGGCCAACTAGAGGACCCCCAGAATTGGCTTGTCACCCCCAGAGGTATTGATTTGGTATGGGAACTTAGAGGACTTTCGGACCCAACAGATTTAACGAGCACGTACTCCGCATATACTCAGTAGGTCTTCCGTGGTACCGGGACTCGATCGCAGGACCTTCCGATCCCGAGACCGAGGCGCTGACCACTAGGCTCACTACGGCCCCGGTACACTAGTTTCTAGAACCTGTTAGATGTCATAATAAGGTTTTCGAGAAAATTGAGCATGCGCAAATGAAAGCTGTCATAGAACTTTATTGAACTTGTTTTGACTTTATTGAAATTACTCTTTTGTATGTATAATTACTTTTAAATGTATTGATTTATTGATTGGTAATTGAAAGTTGTTTGGTGTTACACATTTCTAATTTTTTTTTCTTTCAAACTTACATATTTTCCAAAAAAAATTATATTTTTCAAAAATCCTATTTTCTTCTTTCAGTAGCTATAAACTCAAACGTAATATCAATAACGGCAAAAAACTGCATCGTCATTTTCAGAGCTACCTCCAATTTGTTTTACAGATTCATATTCTACATTACCGCTATTTTCCATCTCAGAAACGCAAATATCACCCAAACCAGACATAACATTCCTTGGAACAACCAACCGAGAACTAGCACAACCATTCTCAGTAACAATTCATGCGGCGCATTCCATTTACAACGGCTGTAAGGCTGTAAGTCAAGAAGCCAGCATTAAGAATCGTCATTACGCTTCCAAGGCACAAGCCAAGGAAGGGCTAAGAAAGTTTGGCTGTCGTCCAAATAAGGACTTGCTTTTGGATGTTTAAATGCTAATCTCACCAATCTTAACGTTGAGAGTTTTTTTTGTTGGAAATTTGCATTGCAGGGTGGCGCAAATAAAAGTGTCCCGGCCTAGAGGTACTAATGCAATGGAAATTCTTTGCGAGAAAAATAAATTCAAACCGTCTGAAGTCGCCTCTAAGTCGAATTCATAAATTAGGCCAAAATTTAACTGAAACGCAATGCGAACGATTCGCCTGTGAATGGGGAGAGTTTCGCAGATTTTGTGAGTTTCCCCACCTGCTTCAGAATCGGTATTTTTGAAAAGCTTGATAATTTTCCTTTATACCGGCAGAATAGTGTGAGTCAGGTCGTAAAGGGATACGAACTTTTTTCGACTGTATAAGAGTTACGCGCATTGCCCCCACTACCGCGACCACGGATCAAGTTTCAAATTTTCCTTTCGTAAAAAAAATAGAAAAAACAATGTTCTCAACAGGTGTACAGGTGAGAACAGATTTTATCTGTTAATAGAACTAATTTGTCTTTAAAAACCCGCAATTTTCCAGATAGAAAAACAATATTAACAGAAAAAACTGCTATTGTAAGCCAGCCAGTTTTTCATTAAAACTACGGTTTTTTTTTTAAAGTTTTTTTTCTGTTTTTAACCATGTAAAGCTTACTAGACTGAAAATGCACATACGTTTGAACTATTTGTTCAAGCCCTGTGTGCCGAAGTAGCTCTGAAGAGCCTTAGATTTAAGGTCCATGGCTCGATCCCAGATTTTTGCAGTCTGTTATTTCTTGGTATTAGACATATTATGAGGAGCAAACATTCAAAACAGAATACGTACAACTCTTATCTGTTTTAAAGTAATGTAGATAGATAAAAGAATTTTGACAGATTTCTTCATTTTGATGTTAAAAACATGCTATTATACTGTCTAGGTAGGTCAACCACTGTATCAACTAAAATGAAAGGGACTATTTTTGCCTTTAACTACTCAATATTTTTTCTTCATTTTTATTTTGGCGATTTTTTTTGTAGATACGGTAGTTGACCAACTTAAAGCAGTATAATTAAAATGGTGTAAAATAAAATGTTAAAAAAATTATATATATATTTTTTTGTCCTACAAAGTTTGTTTATATATACATTAATTTTTACCCATATTAATTTACATTAATATGGGTAAATATCAGTTTTCAAATCTTGTTGACTGAAATTGGTTTTTTGATGATTTGTTCTAAGTAATAAATTTAAGTTATAACATGAATATTTGAGGTATTTATTCTAAAACTAACTTTATATAACTATGACTACTAAGAAATATTCAATTGTATACATGGCTCAATAATTAATATTCAGTGTAAATACCGGTCAAAAACCTACATCTTCCTATCCCAACCCATAGTTGGACAGACACTCAAGCCATCTCGAAGCAATGAAGCATACCGGGATACATACGTGATTTGGTGCTCCAAGACCTAGAATTCCTTCGCAAAGCTATTGCATATCGTTAAAAGGCCTTATTCTTGTCCCTAATATTATAACGAGGAGCGAAAGGGGGATTCGTAATAGGGTGGTTTTATGAGCCCAAATGAGTTTTCGGAAGAGTTTTATATAGGGTATCAGTGTCGGTGTAAGGAAGGGTTTTTAGAAGGGACTGCGTTAATTTGTTTTGGTCTTAGTTAGTTTGTTTATTGGACTTGTTAGGGGAATGGTATGGTGGAATTAAATTTGCTTTAGTTAAATGTAAATTAATAGTAGCAGTTGTGTTGAATCGAGTTTTGTGTTTAGTTTTCATTAAGAAAGTTGGTTGGTTGGTTGGTAGACATATATATTCAGGTTTGTGTGCTTGGTCAGCGACCCGCTTATAAACCTTCGTCAAGTAAGACAGACACAACAGACAACACACACACATAAGTGGATCCATCTAATTTTTAGAGACAGAGGCCAACTAGAGGATCCCCAGAATTGGCTTGTCACCCCAGAGGTATTGATTTGGTATGGGAACTTAGAGGACTTTCGGACCCAACAGATTTAACGAGCACGTACTCCGCATATACTCGGTAGGTCTTCAGTGGTACCGGGACTCGATCGCAGGACCTTCCGATCCCGAGACCGAGACGCTGACCACTAGGCTCACTACGGCCCCCATTAAGAAAGTTAAGATGTGGGTTTTTGATGTATCAGTTAAAGTTACAATGATTATCTTGTATGTCTCTGTTTCTGTCATAGAGGTAGGAAGGAGGTGTAAAGAGGTCCACAAGTTGAGAGAAATTGAAGCAGGCCTGTCAGGTTTTTCGAGCTATTGCGCATAACATACTGACACCGAGGTATCCCAAGATGTACTGCTCTGTAGAGGGCCCTTCCAATTGAGATGATTTGAAGCAGGGCTGTCAGGTTTTTCGAGCTACTGCGCTTAACATACTGACCTTGAGGTATCCCAAGATGCATTGTTCTAGCCTGCTTCATTTGTGCGCTACTGCGCACATACAAGGGCCTCTCTATTCTCCGACGAATTTATGAATACCATTAACACTTTCATTTTTGGTTATAAAATCTTTAACTTTTTAAAATTAAGCGGGACTCCCATAGAACGAATGCATAGTCACTCCCATAGAACTAATGCATTAGTTTTAAAATCACAACTTTTGTAAAAGAATTGCTTTGCCATATTATCCCATTTTCACCAGGTATGGGAATCATCATAACATCAATTTAAAACGAAATTGAAAAGAAAATAACATCCGGTTATTTAATTATTAATTAATAAAGTTTTAAAACAGTGTCGCCATCTGCTGTAGGTTTCTGGCATTTTAAAACTTTAAAAATATATAATTAAATAACTAAATAACATTTTCGTTTCAAAATTGTTTCATTTCGATTTTATGTTGATTCCCAAAACCTGGAGAAAAAGGGCTAACTTCAAGAAACTTCTGCGGAAGTTGTGATTCCAAAATAATGCATTAGCTCTATGGGACTGACAATCCCTCTTAACGTTTAAACGTTTATAAACGTCTTAACTTGTTACATAAATTACCTTTTTGTAGTACTTAACTGTATCGCCGTATTGCACTGCCTCAAAAAACAAATTTCTCTTTATAATATATTTAGAGTAAATGAAACATAAATAAATGAATGATTTTAAACTTCAAAAGGTCTCCTTTTTTATTGAGAGAAGAAAAAATTTTTAACAAACTAATTTAGTAATTGCTAACCCTCTAACGAATAATCTATGAAAAGAATCGAATAATTAAACTATAGCACATGAACTTTCTTGCCACAACGTTTGAAAATCACAAGAAAACAAACATCAAGCAACAACATTCAGAGAATGAAACTACACATTTCAAAAATCAAACATAATTATGAAGAATTCGGAATTTCTACATTAAAAAGAATGCTTAAAACCTTTCTATGTCTATTGATTTGTGGAAGTATTGCCACACTGTTAGCAAATCCATTAAGGTTTTTAAAAAATATATGTTAAAAAATACAGTACGAGTATGTAGTACATATTTAGAAAAGCTCATTGGAATGAATCACGATAGTGTTAGTTAAAAGTTGGGAGAAAACTATTAGTTAAAACATGAAAAGATAAGTGAAACACCCTTTCCTTATAACTATTCTAGTTTTAAAAGAAAAACTGGCAGTAAGTTAAAATACACTTAATGGAAACTAAAGTACCTTAAATAAAGTAACTTTAATATATAAATCAAGTAAATATTCAATATATATGCAAATTCGAAAGTCTAGTAGAAAAACTCATACACTCGGGTTTATTTAGACGTAAAATTTTAATCAAGTTACGGTATTCCAGGAAAAGGCCTAGCTTAGTATTTGTTTTATATATGTATGTTAGGATCACTTATCTTATCTCCAGTTTTGTTTGGAATTTTATTAAGTTTTAATTTAGAAAACTATACCAATTAAACATGTTTTACTGCTAAATACAGTTTAATAAAATGCAGGGATACAAAAAGGAAAGCGCTTAATTACATAATACATTTTTTTAAATAAAACTTTCATATGAAATAAAACTTTTTTCAACTAGACTTTCATATTTAGCCCCAAAAGTATTCAATAAACCACCTACTGAACTTCGAAGTATCCCTTCTTTATGCAGCTTTAGAAATTCTTTATTTAAATTTATTTTGTCATTAGAGGATATTGATGTATTTTTGTAATTTATAGAAGCTAACTGTTTTTTTATATATATTCCCGCTGACCAGAATTTTGGGCATTTTGGTTTGATTATATAGCACTAGCAAATTTATACCCGTTCTTCGCCCGGAATAAAAAAATATCAAATAGATTCCAAATATGTGTACCATATACCCTGTTATAGGATCATAAACTTATTATTGTTTCCGCTCGTTATAAATTATAAAATCCCGTTTCATTGCCTTAAAATTCCAAAATGAAAAATATGCTATAAAATGCACTCATAAATGTCATCACAATTCCTTCATAAATACATAAAACCTTTTAGCTCATTTGGTGCGTTTTGGGAAATAATTTGGCGAGAAAATAGATATAGCTACCCACACCCATTATACAGCTCTAACACAATGACTTTCGAACAACCGACCAGCTTATAAATTATTTATAAATGAAGAATCAGAGAGATTCCAAATGATGCCATTCAGGTCTAACGGATGGCAGCAGAGATGACTATAACCGATCTGGCAGTGGAATTTACATCAAATTTCAAAGCCATGACTTAAGGATACAGAGGAAAAATCCTAATACTGCTCATTTTTCGCAGTGAACGATAGCCATCGACGAAGCCCTTGGTCTTTTGCGTCTCTTCCCCATGGAAACGAGATTTGGATTCGTCTGATAGCAGAAGCGCATTACAGCACCTGAGAGATTGGCAGGTGTGAGAGACAATGTGGAGTGACAATTCTTAACAAGTTAAAACGGCTTTCCATGTCGCATCAGATTCATCTGCAGTGGATCCCTCCACGTCGATATTGAGGGGACGAGATCGCGGACAATTTAGCAAAGGCTGGTGCTGGCGAGGCCTCTGTTCCGTCAGCGCCTCTCACTTTCGAGATTCACTCAAAGATTAAACACAAGAAAGGACTACTTGGATTGTCCCCCAGTGCACCATTGGTATCAATGCTCGCGTCCTGAAGCTCCCTTGCTCCTGGCTTTAATAGACAGATCAAACTGCTCTTGCCGCTTTCGAAGTGGCCACCTTAAGACATGAAATTTAATGAGGGATCCAGGAGCTTCGAAATTTGTCTAACTGCTTTTTGAGCAGGCTTCGCCTGATCACATACTCGCGTGCCTGGGGCTATCCAAGCAGGATTTTGACGACGACCCTTTAATGTGTTGGACTTTCTGAGGGTGTCGATGTCATGGACCTGGTCTAGCACTGCTGGCCTCCGGGGCAGCAACAACAACAACAAGAGAAAAAATGATCGGATTTGAGCGAAAGTGGTGTATTTTTTTCAGAAAATTCGAATTTTCTCTAAAAATGGAACAAATATGAAAAAACTAAGCCTCAGGTGCACACGGTTGGTATTGAAGGGAATCTATCTTAAAAATTTCGAATTTCTGAGGGCAGTATAAGTAGGTCTTTTACGATCCGAAGACAAACAGACACACACACAGACATACTTTCTTTTATTATTATTGCCACATTTTTTTCTTTTTGTGTATATTTATGTATTTAAATTTATTATTTTTTGTGTTTTTTTAAAACTTATAATGTGTCTTATTATTGTGTTATTATTGTGTCTTATTATTAATTATAATTATGATTTTTTAGTCACATATACGGTTTTTTTAACCCCCTTATGACGAAAAAAATTATTCTGTAATGTTTGTTTTTGTGTTAATAAAGTGTTTGTTAAAAACTGCTCATTAAAGTAGATAAAAAAAATTTAAAACAAATTTATCTTTCATTTTTAACCTTTCACTGCACCGTATCTCATATCTGCACGACCTATATTTAGACCTATAAAACAATAGGTTTACATTTCATGCAACGTTTCAAACTATTTAGAACTGTCAATCAGTGAGAATTCTTTTTTCTTATAACTTAACCCTCTGAGGGATACAGACGTATAAACCCGTCACCTGAATGTCAGGTTTTCCAGCAACACACATAATTTTAAAAATTTATAAATTTAATAATTTTATTAATATTTAAAGTTTAAGGCATGGAGGAGCCATTTATAACCATCTACTACAAAATGTACTTTTTTAAAACTTAATAAATTAAATTACCAGTTAAATATTGTAATTTAAATCTCTTGTAGAGAAGACAAGTTTACACTTCAGTTAATTTGCTTATCCCTCAGAGGGTGTATCCTACATAAATTGTTCAAGACTACGATTTTTATTTGTCTTATATTTTGTTAATTTAGATAAGCTTAAGCATGAAGGTAATTTTCGGGTGTCACATTTTCTTGCCTATCGTCTTTAATGGGTCAAAGTCGAAAAATATGTCAAATATTGGTAAGAATTAAGGTTAAAAACTCATGTTCACTTAAAATATACTACTTTTAGCTAAATTTTTGATCTTTCGAAGTAACTTAAATCCCTAATGGATTTTTGTGTGATTAAATATTGAAATAAAGTTTCCTCTTATCATCTCCAAAAATGTGCACTTTACTTAAAAGTTTCTAACATTTATCTTAAAAGAGTGATTTTTACTTAAAATATATTTTTAGTGAATAAGTTCTTTTATTTGACAGCGTCAAAATCCTAAAAAGAAATTCTTACTTATAAGAACGAATATTCTAAGTGATTTCGTTGCATTTGAAAATAAGTGACACTTATTTAAGTGTTAGCATTTCGTATTTTAATAAAAAATATATTTTGCCATTAAGTGATTTAATTGCAAAATTCATTTATTTAATTTGATAAATTCATCTTTTAAATTTAATCTAGCATTATAGCTTCTGATAATTGTTTTAAACATATATATCAATTTTCATTTTTCACAAAGTAAATTTTTATTTTTGGTACATTTAAATACACTTTACTTTTAAAAAATTGAATTTTGAAAATGAAAATAATATACTGTATAAGATTTACAGTGAGTATAGTTATAGAAAATGCAATTAGTATTTAAATTTCAAATTCAAATTTCAAAAATTCTCCTTTTTTAGTGCACTTCCTTTTATTATTGATTATTTTTTTTAAAATTTTCCTGTATTATTTTTTTTATGAACTATTTTAATCAATAAAAAAAGAATCCTTTTTCAAAGCTATAATATTTAATAACCCTTTTTTTCTTTACTATGTATAAAATGCTATAAATTCTTTTCATTGAATTCGGATGTCGCATATAGTTTAAATAACCCATAAAAACGATAAAATAATTCATTATTCAAATTCTTTGAAAACGATAAATAAAACTATAAATTTTTTTTTTATATTTAAAACCATTCACAAAGTAACAAGCACATTCTTAAACAGAAAAACTCTTCCACAACTCACAACCATCACCTTATATTTTAACGTCTGCAGGAATCCCATTATGAAAACTTGTTTATGGCTTTGAAGAAAAAGTTAAATTTTTCTTACGGATCCATTAAGGTCACAAATATGACACGCAATTTTACGCAGGTGAGAAAAGCAAACAAACAACTAAACTTCCTTTTTCGAAATGTCCACGGGAAGATAGAACAAGAAACCATTAAGCAATGCATTATGGGAAGGTTTTCTTCGTTACGAAAATTCGT
The DNA here is from genome assembly GCA_019343175.1 of Oedothorax gibbosus. Taxonomy (NCBI): domain Eukaryota; kingdom Metazoa; phylum Arthropoda; class Arachnida; order Araneae; family Linyphiidae; genus Oedothorax; species Oedothorax gibbosus. The sequence goes on along the minus strand of CM033274.1, from coordinate 11,070,148 downwards.
CGGAATAAATTAAATTAAATAATGAATAACGAAAAGTGTTTGAAGTAAGTAAGGCAAGTAATTTCATTACGATTTTTTTATGTAGTTAGTTGCTTTAACATTGTTTTAAAGGGGCAAAAACTTTGTTAAAGAAAGAAAATTCTTTTTTAAGTAAACGTTATCTACTTAGGTTGTGCTTACGAAAAATAGTTAAGAATTTCTTGAATGGAATTTAACCATCAAGCATTAAAATTTATATTTAGTTTCTTTGAATTTATATTTAGTTTCTTTAAATTTAAATTTAGTTTCTTTAAATTTATATTTAGTTTCTTTAAATTTATATTTAGTTTCTTTAAATTTATATTTAGTTTTTTTAAATTTATATTTAAGTTCTTTGAAAGTAAACTTTCAAATTCTTGTAAAGTTATTCGTCCATTAAAAATAAGATTGTTTTAGTTTGTTAAAACCCGTAGTTTCCTAAACCTCGTATTTTATTTAAACCCTATCGATATTTAAAAAAAAGTTCATTAAATCTTATTGTTCTCTAAAAGCCCAAACAAAAACTTGCAAGTATAAAATCTTTTAATTAGTTCATGTTTACAACTCTAAACAGACATCAGAAGAACTTCTCTATATCTCTGTGTGGGTTCTTAAAATTTAATATAAACTTAAGGTATTTATATATGTCTCTATATATAAACTTTATTAACAAATTAGAAGCATCACATTTCCTCCAATAAAAAAGTATACGTAAAAAACGTTCTTACAAAATTAATTATAAAAAAATATAATGATTTAGGGTTAAAACACAAAACACAAACATAAACATTACATTTTTTGCAACTCGTTAAATATTTAATGTACAAAATAAATTGATCGTTAAAAACTTGCGTTCTGAAGTATTTACTTCTAAGCCGTTCCAGAAATCGAATATTTTTCAAATAATAATTCTAAAACTTCATTTTGTTGCAACATTTGACAGGTTGTCAGGTCATAACAGATTTATTTATTTTCTTTCAGAATAATTGGGATAAGCAAAACCGAATTTTTTTTTAAGAAATACTTTGGAATAGTTTGGAAACTATGTTTCCATAATTAAGAAAAAGGATGAATGTATTTGAATTACATAGCAGGGTGATTTTAATTTTATAACATAATAAATTGGTTGCATTATAAAACAATGTTAAATTGCTTTTGATTTTGCAAGCTGAATGAAGCTTTTGGAATATATGAAACCATAAGTATCTCAATAACAGTGTTTAAGGAATTGTTTGAATTATTTTCTTGTTATACTTTTTAAATGAATAATGAATAAATGAATAAATAAATGAAAAAATGAAAATGAATAAATAAATGAATAAATGAATGAATGAATGAATGAATGAATAATGAATGAATGAATGAATGAATGAAATAAATGATAAATGAATAAAAATGAAAATGAATAAAAATAATGAATAAATGAATAAATGAATAAATGAATAATAAGAATAAATGATAAATAATAATAATAAAATAAATGAAAATAAATAAATAAATAAATAAATAAATAAAACACATATCAGTACAACAACAAATTACTAAGGAGTGTGTTCTGTACATGTTGGGTCACTACTACTGTAGTTACCTAGAAGAGAAGCATGCTTGAGGTTGTCACAGTCAGTTTGGGTAGAAACATAAGCAACTTGTGCAAATGTTATTTACGCAGTTTTCTTAGTCATTGGATGTAATGAATAAATAACAAACGACAATAAGAGGACAAACAAACCAACAAACATTTAAATACATTTTAAGCTAACGTTTTGAAGACTTATCTGTGTACTCTCTACATACAGACAGTTTATACGCATATGTTTTACTAAGGAGCAAACAATGCAGCATTATATCGACCTTGGATGTTTTCCAAAATAAATGTTTATGCATTGTTTATGCTATTTTTTTGTGTTATCATTATGTTTTTATGTTTTGTGTATTTCATTTATATATGCCTAAATAACTTGAAAACACTAAAAAATGAACTTCTAAATTTTAGATTGTTAGTTTCACGTAAACATGGTGATGCCATACTTCGATTACTATATGCAGGAATATCGTAGTTTTTTTCAAGTGATTTAAGTATTAAAAGAAATTCAGTTTTATTTAGAAGATAAATTGTTTGAATTTAATACTTCGACGACATTCAAAACTTCAAAAGAGAGTACAAATATTTAAGGGCAAACATTTTCAAATTTTATACAAAATCGAAATGCTACATTCTTAAAACTGTATAACGCTCCAAATACTATCTGCAGGAGTATCATACTTATTTTAATTACGTTAATTAGTAAAAAATATCAATTTTTCTTTCAAAGATAAATCGATTGAATTTTCAAGGTTTCAACCATCCGAAAATTGCTACTTCAGAAGAGAGCAAAAGTATTCAAGCCCAAACTTTTTCAAACTTTATACAAAATTAGAAGGTTATGGTCTTAGAACTGTATAATGCCACTTTTTGGAAACCCTTGGGTGAAATTCTCTATTTCTGGAAGGAAATATTTTCGAATTTGATAATCAACATACCGCAGAGTAAAAAACGTACTGCAATTTGAGTGCTATACTGGCTCATCTCAAAAATGAGTAATTAGAGTTTTCCGTGCAGTTCTTTGGATGCTAGTAATAATTAGAGATATGTTATTGGTATTTTTTAGAACTAATTCTACTGCGCAAATTATTGTTTTATTTTAAATAATATTTCTGAACCAATGGTATATTAAAATTTTATAATATAAAAACAATTTAATCGTCTTTATATTTTGATTCTTCTGATTACAAATAAAATTGCCAAATGATTTTAAATATTAATTAAATTTTTGTGGATATTAAACTTAAATTGCCTACTTAACATGTAAAGAACTATATTTATCCGCTATTTTGGACGAAATTTGTTATTGGTTTATCGAAATATTGTACACTATTAAAAATGCTGCGTCTAGTTTAACCATTATAATGATTCCTAGTATATAGCTACTTCGCTGAGTGGTTAAATTTGTAACCATATTTTGGGTATTCGGGTGTTCCACGCCTGATAAACACTAACTTGAGAAATGGTTCATCCGAATACCGAAAATAAAATAAAACATTTCACCACACTGCCGTTGCAGCTACTAAGAACCTCATTTTTGGCGGAACCAATCGCCATTTTTTTACAGTTTATAGAACACTTTCTAAGCAACATACACTGCTCAAAACAATTAGAGGAGCACTCGCGTATTTTTGTTAACCCTTTCAGTTCCAACTTAATATTTTTTATTCTAAAAATCTAAAATTTGTAAAAAAGATTCATTATGCATCAAAACAGGGAAATTTTTTAAATTTTTTAAGTAAAATTTAAGGGGGGAAATATTGGAATCACATAACTTTTGAATAAATTATTACAATATTTTTTTCCAAAACTTTATTTGTTAAAAATAGTTAAAATCAATTTTTAAACATCAAAGAATGCAAGCGTGAAGAGTTTAGGGTCAATTTATTTCATAAAATCTTTTGGGAGAGAATTTTATTTTACCATTTTTTTCATATATTCATTTAATTGAAAAAAACTTTATTTAATTCTTCAAAACACATGATTCTTCCATCTAACGATAAATAAGTACGAGCTTAACTTAGTGAGAAAAGAATCGCAAGCTGATGATTCCAAATGGAATCATTGGGGGTGAAAGGGTTTAAACCATGCGCTCGCCTAATTGTTTTGAGCAGTGTACATTGTTATTAACCTGAATGCGTTACTAAGTAATATAATTACCCTTTCCTTATACATATTTTTTATTACACAAATAAAGATACAGCATCGGTATAATAGAGAGCAAATATGATAGAATGGTACAGTGTTATGAATTTCGTGCTTGATTTCACCATGATAAGCGGTCCTAGTAGCTACAACATGAGAAGTTTCACCATGTTTTAGGTATTCGGTTGAATAGTTTTTTAGGTTTAAGAACAAAAATCGGAGAAATGGTTTATACGAATACCGAAGATATGGTCAAACATTTCACAACACAGCTACTAGGAACCATAATTTCGGTGAAACCAAGCGAAACATTTTCACAGTGTATGGAGCAAAATATAATTGACATGCATTATAATTTATCGAGTTAATATAGTTACCCTTTTACAATAAATGTTTGTACATGGAACGCGAACGCGACCGTTATTACTACTATTACTACTATTACATATATATTCCGGCTTGTGTGCTTGATCAGAGACCCGCTTATGAAGCCTTCGTCAAGTAAGACAGACACAGAAAGAATTTTTACTGGAGTGAATTCGGGAATCGAACCCGCACCCGTTACAGCGCGCAGACTGCTAGCGTAATGGTCCAAACCACTCGTCCATCCGAGCCCCGCGACCGTTATTATATTACTTATTTGTTGGACATATGCCATTGTAGCCCTCACCGAGGGTTCGCTCTTCTCTGAAGTAAGAAGCAATTTAAAGGGATACAGTGGCAATAATACTTTAGACGAAAAAATGTATTTTTTTTAGTCGTAAAGAAACCCGATTTTAGGTACTTATTATTTTTTCATGGTTGAATAAATCGAAAGGGTTTCTATTAGTATTATCCACTTTCTTAGGACTTTTCGAGATATTGATGTGGGACATCAAGATAAGATAAGTCCCAAACGATGCCCAGTAGTGCACTTACAGCGCGTCCCAAAAGTTTATGGACTGCTGTGTTTTTTGAATTTTATAATAGGAAAACGTTTCGCAAGAATTTTTTTTATTTTTAATTATCAAAAATATTAATACAATATTAGTACTGTACACAAATAACATAACAACATCACAGATTTAGTGAAAAATGAAAACAATTAAAATTTGGTTGTCCCAAAAGTTTATAGACAAGTCCGTTTTTCCATTTAATTTTGCACTATTGTTCAAATTTTTAAACCGTTCTTCATTATCACTTGAAAAACTCGATCAGGCATACTTAAAACAAGAGTTTGGAGAATTTCGAACTTCAAATTAAACCAACTTTGTTCAATTTGCATCGTTAGATCTTGAACTGTTGCAAATTGGCGCCCATTTGCATAAACGTCCCTCGAAAGTATTCCCCAGAGGTTCTCCATAGGGTTCAGGTCAGGACTTAAAGCTGGCCACTCCATAACTTTAACATTGTGGCGTCTAAACCACTGCATAGTGGAGTTAGACACAAGAATGGAGCAGTTATCTTGTTGATATTCCCATTTATTTCCCCCTAGCAACTCCCCAAATGGAAGTAAGTGAGCTTCAAGAGTTCCTTGATAATTATCAGAATATTGCCGACCTTTCAAAAAAGCAATATCAGTTGTTCCGTTGAAGGAGAAGGTTCCCCACACCATTACTGAACCCCCTCCTTGTTGCCTGCTTAAAAAGGACCTTGGTTCCTTCCGAAGATCGTGCCAATAGTACTTCCATCCATCGGGGCCATATAAATTAAACTTTTTTCGTCACTGAAAACCACACTTAGCCATTCGTCTTTGTAATGCATGTAATTTCTTGCCCACTTAACTCGAGCATCCTTATGGCGTTTTGTAAGCTTTGGCGTGCGTCGCATTTTATGATATTTTAAAAACTTACTTGCTTTTAGCCTTCGGTGGACTGTAGATTTTGATACTGAAGCTGTAATTTCTTTGGCTGTAGATCGTACATACAAATTTTCGGTCGAAACAAGTCTCACAATTTCTATGTCTTGCCTCTTTGTTGTCTTTTTTGGCCTTCCAGGACGAGATTTTGGTTCGAAAATGTCACCTTTCGCTAGGATTTGATAAATTCCAGCTTTGCTACGCTTAATTCTTCTAGCAATATCTACAACTCTCATCCCACGAGCTTTTAAACGATGAATTTGTAAAATTTCATTTTTCGTAAATTGCGCGTTGGTAGGCATCGTTGCAATGAATCAAAAAAGGAACAACCCACTAGTTTTATCTCAGGAAGCTATTACGTCAAGTGTACAAATAATAGAATATGCAAATTTATATTTTCATTAATAAAAACAGCTCTTAACACCTTTGGTCCATAAACTTTTGGGACAGCATTTTTTCGTTTTTATTTTTTAAAAATAAATTTATGATCTCTCACAGTTGTTTGAGCGTTTTATTATTTGAAATACTCTCTTAGATATTTGCATAAATTATTTCGTCATTCACACTCGCTTATTCTTCTCTTTAACTTGAAAAAAACAGCTGTCTATAAACTTTTGGGACGCGCTGTATACACTCTTAAAACAAACGAGCGGTTTTAACTCAGTCTGAGTTAATTTCTACTCCTTTCCCTGCCGAAAATGCACTTCCCCTATAGGAAAGGATTTCACTCTTTTTGCGGAGTGGGTAAGAGAAATAAAAGAAAACAATCTACGTCCTACCCTCTTAAAACGAGCGGTTTTAACTCAGTCTGAGTTAATTTCCACTCCTTTCCCTGCCGAAAATGCACTTCCTCTATAAGAAAGGATTTCACTCTTTTTGCGGAGTGGGTAAGAGAAATAAAAGAAAACAATCTACGTCCTACCCTCTTAAAACGAGCGGTTTTAACTCAGTCTGAGTTAATTTCCACTCATTTCCCTGTCGAAAATGCACTTCCCCTATAGGAAAGGATTTCACTCTTTTTGCGGAGTGGGTAAGAGAAATAAAAGAAAACAATCTACGTCCTACCCTCTTAAAACGAGCGGTTTTAACTCAGTCTGAGTTAATTCCCAATCCTTTCCCGTACCGAAAATGCACTTCCGCTATAAGAGTGGATTTCAGTCTATTATTTGAAGAGTGTAACAGTCTAACTGTAGGTTCCATTTTGGAGGTGAAAATGCTCCATTAAAAATAATTTAACCTAAAAGTTCTTAACAGTTGTTATTTCATTAAAATTCTTACGTAATTTGGAATAAAACGTATTTTAAATAAAACGTCACTTTAAAAAGTAATACAAAGATGTAAAAACTTGGCTTGTTAGCTGATTAGATGAATAGCTATTAAATGAAGGGTATAGTTTCAAAACCATAGATATCATAGTTAAAGCATTGATTTGGCAGATCACGTGACCTCCAATGCTAACGACGGGACGCGCATGGAGGCCAAATAAGGGGGCAAAATGGCTAGTGTTGCTGCCACTTTAAGGAGAAAAATACTACGAAAAAATACCATATAATTCTAAAATTACAAAAAAAATACTAGAAAAGGATTTAAAGTCACTAAAAGATTCCAAAATGCAGCTAGTAATTTTACGATATTTTTTTGTAATTTTAGAATTAGATGGTATTTTTTCGTAGTATTTTTCTCCTTAGAGTGACAGCAACACTGGCCATTTTGCCCCCTTATTTGGCCTCCATGCGCATCCCTTCGTTAGCATTGGAGGTCACGTGATCTACCAATATAATACTTTAACTATGGTATCTATGTTCAAAACCAACATTTTCCAAAGTAAGATTAAAATTTGGGATCGGATTATTTCATTTTTCAATGAATTCCCGAATTTTGATGTTTAAAATTATTTCTAATTCAATCTTTTGAGACTGAGTTTTGCAACTACATGCTTCAAATGTTAATCGTTTTTAAACTTGTCGTTTTAAGTAAATTATATTAACCTTTTGAGTTTTACACCCGGCTTTTTCCGTATTTTTTGCTACAGATTTTCTAACAATAAATAAATTTTATAAATAACAATTTTTGATTAATATTTTATTCTTTGTTGTAAATGATTTTTCAATCCTATCTTCAAAAATAAACCTAATTCTACTTTTATGACCAAATATTGGATAAAAAAAATGATTTTAAAACTTATGCGCAGAAAACAACCATATATATTTTTACCAATTACCATACGGTTCGGAAAGTATTAAGACATGAGAAGAAATTTCCCTTCAATTATCTTTTTTCAAAACTAGGTAGTTTTAGTTTAATTCTTTTAAATTAATTCTTTTTAATTTCGATAACTATTTCTTTTAAAAAACAAAACCTTCATTGATTTTTTATAACTAATTCAAGTAACATATATCGTGACTATTTATTAAACATTTAGTATTAATATGCGTTCACAGAAATATTTAATAATTATAATAATTATATATTATTAATATATATATTTATTATATATTATATTATATAACTAAATATATGCAATGATATATAAAATATATCAGTGATATTTAGATTTAAACATTTAAGTATATATATGCGATATTATAATATATATAATATATATATATATATATATATATATATATATATATATATATATATATATATATATATATATATATATATATATATATATATATATATATATATATATATATATATATATATATATATATATATATATATATATATATATATATATATATATATATATATAATATATATATATATATTATATATATATATATATATTATATATATATATATATATATAATATTATATATATATATATATATATATTATATATATATATATATATATAATTATATTATATATAATATATATATATATATATATATATATTATATATATGTTGAAATTTAATTATATGTAAAACCTTTGAAATGAAAAGAAATAGAATTCATAATAGCTCGAATATCATTATTATTAAAAATCCATTACCCTAAAAAACCAATTTAAAAACTAGTTTTTTTTAATTTGTAAAAACCTAAAACAATAATGTATAAACGAACATTTTAACATCATTATCAACAACTGCAGCATATTGATTTTACTGTTTAGGCAATGCAACGTTTACAGGGGATTTTGTTCCATTTTGAATTTATTTCATAAATATACCCTCGTCTACTAAACGAATTACGTTAGTAATTGAAAAATATATTTCCATTCAAGTATCAATTACAAGAAAAAGATTTAAAATTCGAAATATGAAAATGAAGTTTTAAAAAATCTTATAAGATAACAATCAGTGGTAAAATAACCCTAGTTTTCAATATTCTACCGTCGTATATGGGATTGTTTCACGGAGGATCTTGCAATAGCTCTGCGGTTTTGTTTCCATGTCTCTCGAATTACTTTTGTTGATATTCGAAATTGAGTTTTCTAAGAGTAAGTTGTTTTAGTTGTTATTTTTGAAAATAACAACTTCTTGCTGGGATGTTGGTCGTTTTAATCATTTATCAAGGAAAACTTGCATTGAAAGAAGTTGGAATTTAAAAAAATTAACAACTAAAATATTCTCTTCGAAAACTCACTCCCGAATACCAAACAACAGTAATTCGAGAGACATTAAAACAAAACCGCAGAACTATTGCCAGATCCTCCGTGAAACAACCCCTTAAACAAATTTCGTTAATAATTGAAAAACATGTTTCCATCCAAACATTAATTACAATAAAAAATATTTTCAATACGAAATATAAAAATATTTTTTTAAAAAATCTTATAACATAACAATCACTGAGAGAGTAATCCTAGTTTTCAATATTCAATGAACTACATTAGCTACCTGTTCTAGAACGTTACATAATTAAGTTTAATAAACATTAAGTGGCAATTATCGCTTTTAAATTCTTCATTTCAAGTGGTTAATGATTCTATGAGGCTGACTTTCCTGTCTTTAATTGCTGAACCTCATTAAGCTTTATTTTTCAATTACCATAATTGTAATTGCAAATAGTATCTAAATTTTGGTGTTATAAAGATAATGATAAGTTTTTTAGCACTACTTATTACTATTTATGTTTATATAAGCCACATAATTAACGAACATAAAATGTTGACTTTAAGATTTATGAGGATTGCCCAACTGAATGATATTATTTTTTTAGTAATGGGAATGTTTCGGATGATGCAGCACTCTGTTTTCATTTTTCTGAGTACTGCGATTTTATTGTTTGCTTCAGTTTCACTCTCGAAATGACCAATATAGATAAAAATAAATTTTTATTTCTAGTCAAGCTTTCTTTAAAAAATGTTTTGAACAATTAACAGCAGGAAGTTGGCATTTAAAAAATATTATAAGAAAAGTATTCTTAAAAAACTCATTTTCGAATACCAAAACAAAAGTAATTTCAGATAACAAATGAAAACAAACCGTTGGAGCTGTTTCCATCTATGAAGTGAAACAACCCCATTTAAGAACATAAATAGTTGATTTTATGTCTTATAAAGTAAGTCCAACTGAGTAATATTATTAATATTATTTTGACAAAATTATTTTTGAATGCCACAGAAAAGTGTTTTTTAATTTTTGCATTTATTATTTTATTCTAAGTTTGTATTGTTCGAATTATTCTAAATTCGTTTTTGATAGAAAAAAAAGGAGGAAATACTGCATTTTTCAAAGCTACATCACAAATATTTGTTTGAAAATCAAAAAGTAGTAATAATTAAACCCAGTTGAGATATTACTTTATTTTTAGAATTTGGAAATGATACACTGGGGATTTGCAAATGAAGAACACTCAATTAACTATTGTCGATGTATTTTTTTGTACAGAATCGTGACTCTCGTTATCATTTAAATGTTATTCTTGCATGTTAATCATGAAATGAAAAATTTCGAATGTAATAGCCTTACAGATTAAATTTGCATATCAATCTGTGAATTTTTATCTTTATTAATACATAATAGAAAACAAAGAGTCAGGTTGAACTTTAAAATAACGGGAGGCTATTTTCTTCCAAATTTGTTTTATTTTGATGTTTATGGCAATTTTAATTCCTAGGGAAAAAATGCTTCAATGGAAAATCAATACTTTCGTAGAGATTGTTATTTCAAAACAAATATATGTAGAATACCAGCAGTATTAACGGAATTATAGCTTTTGTTTACTATTGCTACTGCTTTTCAATTTCCAATTCATACTACACATATTGAGAAATAACGCAGACAAGGAACGCTTTGAAGTAGCAAACTTTAATTAAACAACTTATAAAAATCGCATATTAAAAATACGAAAAGCATTTATAATAAGAAATATATTAACGAGAATATAAATAGAATACCTTAAATAATAAAATATCGTATTTTTAATGCTACCTAAAATATTCTAAAGCGTCGAAAAAATTCTTTTGAAAAATGTATAGCAAAGCTAAATTCCTTTTTTTTTATTGAAAAAATAATGGGTTTTTTTTCTACTCTCGGATATTTTTGCGACAAAGACTTGTATGTAGTTGATAAAAAGAAATAAGTGTATAAAATGTGTTATTATAATGCTATAAGCCAACTAAAAAAGACAAATTCCATAACATTTCTCTTTGTAATTAATTTCACCAGCAACTGATTATTAAGGTATATCTAGATTTTGAAATAGAAAGACCGAATGATAATATTTATAGGAAGAGTTTTAAAAATATAGACTCCGAAGCTATAGTAATTCAGTGAAAAAAAATGGTTGCTTTTAATTTTGGCAAACATATATTGATTACTTGTACCAGTAAACTGTACCGAGTAAGATATCGAAAGTGTCTGAAACTTTCAGGAATCAGGCGCTATTTTGCTTTTGAATCTATCCGTTTAAAACACATTTTTATATAAAATTAAGCCATTTTATTTTTCTGTGTGCATGATCCGCATCAAAGTAAACTAGAATACAATAATAGTATTCTCCAATAATTTTGCTTCAATGCAATAATTGAAGAGCTTAGTGGAAGAACGTGCTAAGTGGCAAAAATGAGAAAACGAGAAAATGAGCTTTACAGCTTTTGCACTTAGATACGTAGAAATAGAAATAACATTATTTATAAACGTGGATTATATCCAATACCTCCTGTAAAAGCTGCTATAATATGGATTATGTTGGTTGGTAGACATATATATTCAGGTTTGTGTGCTTGGTCAGCGACCCGCTTATAAACCTTCGTCAAGTAAGACAGACACAACAGACAACACACACACATAAGTGGATCCATCTAATTTTTAAAGACATAGGCCAACTAGAGGACCCCAGAATTGGCTTGTCACCCCCAGAGGTATTGATTTGGTATGGGAACTTAGAGGACTTTCGGACCCAACAGATTTATAACGAGCACGTACTCCGCATATACTCGGTAGGTCTTCAGTGGTACCGGGACTCGATCGCAGGACCTTCCGATCCCGAGACCGAGACGCTGACCACTAGGCTCACTACGGCCCATGGATTATGTTTGCTTATAATGTTTTTCGTGTAGTCACTATGACCATTTACTTACTCGATAAAGCAATGCCAGGGCGCACCATTTTGTTTGATCAAAAAAAATTGGTTAGGTCAAACTATTTCAACTACGTCACAATTTGAGTGCAGAGGCCTTCCAGAGGGAAGTGTTTATCAGGATCGTATTACGTAGTTAACGAGCTCAGTTGAGTTGATTGAATTAGCATCGCACTAGAGCTACACGAGGGCTATTGGCGACCCCGGGTGTCTTAACTTAGAACCCAACAATGGACAAGTTGCATGAAATGCGAAATTCGGAATATATATGTTTTTCTGGTATATTAGAGGCTGCAGATTCCGAATATAAGCTTAAATATTCACAAATATGTTTTATTTCAACAAAAAATGCATTTGAAATTTGCCGAAAATGTACGTCACTGAAAACAGCACTGACTTTAAATGTTATGTTTTTGTAGATGTTTCGATTTATGCTTTAATACACTTTAAGAAATAGTAAACCTTACAATTTCTGCAAAACCTCATTAAAAGAAGAAGAAAATATTATTTTTAACCAGTTTATATCAAGGAATTTAAACAGCTTGTTCCAAGTTTGGTTGTTTGTTAAAATACACACACTAGAGCGCGTATAAGCTATTGCGGAACTATTGACTTTTGGATCTGACCGAAATAGTCGGGTGAAATCGTTCAATGTTTGAAGAAATTAACTGGAATGAACATGACATGTTTCTGTAAAATAGAATAAAATTTTTTAAAGTTTGATAAAGATAAAAGCACGTTTCACAGTTTCAAAAGCGACACAGTGAAACGTGATACAAAATAACACGCCAGGAACAAAAAAAGCCAATTGTGCCGTCATTTGTTATTCTAAGAGAGGTTTAACAGGAGTGACGTATCACTAACTTTAAAAATGAATTTAAAAATAAATACATCTTTAAAACCAGAAATACTTGAGTTTTAGAGGTTTTTTAATATGCTTAATCGAATAAAAATGTTTCTGGAAAACGCTGTAATTGTTAATTGACGAACCGTCATCTGAATAGACACCCGCCTAACGCAACTTTTAAAGACAACATCGTACGAGGCGTCAGGACTTTGGAGTATATACTCTATGTGCACTTTCTGTACACAGGGTATCATTCATTGGACTCTTTGACTGCACAGACCGTCTACAGTAGTTATTTTGGCAATGCCCGGGTTCGAATCTGAGACATTTCGCATAAAACGCAAACGGCTTTCCGACTGAACTCCCTAGCCCTTTCCTGGATTGTAGAATAAATTTGCGAGTGTTGTTATATACATGTAATTTTCTTAACACATAAAATACGTGTAAATTAAAAAAAAAACTCACCATACTAGGTTAAATGCTTGATTTTGATTCATGTTTACGCATAAATATGTTTATTCGCTTCAACTTACATGCTTCTCCCCTTTACTAATGCAAATGCCTAACTTGTTACCTCAGATGTTTAATTGTCAAAATATACTCAATAGCGTGTAAATTTTCAATTTTACACAATTTTTTTAGAGTGTATATTCAGTAGTTAATAACGTTATAACAAGTACTACTCACGACATCTATGAGTTGCGACAGCTTGAGCCCCATCTTGACAGTGAGCGTATCGCTGTTGTTGCTGACGGGCCGGATCAGGCGATTATAGCTGCTCATCAGGTCGTCGTACAGCCGCTTGGCGTCGGGATTCGCCCGACACCTCCCGACAACCCAACACAACACCACCAGCAACGCAAACGATCCGCGAACCATCTCGTCTGGCTGTCAGGCATCCTCGGGAGCCGGGAGCTGCATGATCGTTTGACGTTCAGGGATTGGAAGAGAATGAGCTTGTGTTCGGCCGAAGGGGGTTGGCTCCGCCCACTGTGGGTGACGTCACCGGGGAAGAGGGGGATGCCGGGAGTGGTGCAGGGATTTGTCAAGGGGTGCTACTTCCGGAAGAGGGGGATTGTGGGAGGTATAATATTGGGAAAAGTGAAGGTGTTGCGAGAGAGAGAGAGAGAGAGATTTCCGTTGTGTATTGTTTGAAACGAGGGTTCTTTATTTATTAAATAGGTAAGTTTGAATTATCATCGCACTAGAGCTACCTAGCGATGGGCGTCGTAATTTAGAACCACAGTCAAGTGACGAGCCGACACCTTAGTAGGTACCCAACGCAACCGTTAAGGGCGACATCGTATGCAGCTTTGGGACTCTGAAGCATATTTAACGTGCTCTCCCTCTACACGGGGTATTATTCGTTTGGCATTTTTTGGCAGCACGGGTCGTTTATATGTCGACAATTTTTTGGCCAACCTGGGTCCTTCCGTATAATAGGCGGAGGCTTAACCGACTGAGCTCCCCAGTCCCTCTTTATTTATTAAAATTAATGAGTGATATTTGGATGAATAAAGTCCATTCTTGCTTATCCAAACGGTGCTAAAAAAAATCGTCCTTCCCCTTCAGTTACACACCGAATACATTGCTTCATATTTTATTCAGAAACAATGTCTGATGTTAGTGCTAACAAAGTAATCAACATTGTTTTTTAAATGTAGATCTCTTAATTTAATGAAGTTAATGAGTGATATTTGGATAAATGAAATCTGAGTTTCATCATTGTTTTCTAAAGTCATTAAGTTATGCATTGCAGGAAGGTAATTAAGTATATTATAGCGGAAGGCCTAAGACGGTGAACAATTACTGGTCAGTTATACGGCAGGAAGAGTGATTGATACCTGGTGGCTCTCGCGTGGGTCAAGCAAGAGTAACAGTGGGGTCGCGTGAAGGCTCCGTTCTGCTGCAGGGTGGCCACTCCAGGTATACCGTTTTAATTTCTCCTCTGATTCAGTTTTGGTGAAATCTTCTAGAATTGGGGAACTTTTACAAAGATTACCATATACTTTAAAACTACAATAACTTAGTTAATTTATCCAACGTGCCCGAATTCTCCCCAATTTGGAAAAGCTTCATAGTAACAGAATAACCGTTTCTCCCATGCACTTCTGCCTCCCTCTACACCCCTTTTCCGGACATCATGTTTCACAGCTTAGCGTCATTAACTATTTGTGTTGTGTGTTATTCTGAAGAAGGCGATCGTTTTTAGTATGGCCGAAACATGTAAAATTGTACCAATAAACTATTAACTATTTGCACCAATAATCTACGTTGTTTACTTCATGCATCCTCCATATGATATTTCGAACAAATATCAATGAAATAAAAACACATAAATAAGATATTTTTGTTCGTGGAAGCTGCAATTGGCTCCATCTGAGTTTAGTTTAGTTTAAATTATCGTCGCACTACAGCTACACGGGTTCCCTCTGAAGAATAAGTAATTTTTACAGTTGTGTTCCACCGTATGTATTTTAAATTCGAATTTTAACCCTCCAAAGAATAAGCAAACTGGTTGAACTGTAACTTTTTTTACTGCATGGTATTAAAATTTAAATTTTTATCTAAAACTTAATATCCCTAAATTAAAAAAAATTATATTTATGTAACAGATATTTATAAATAACTCTTCTAAGTATTAAAAAATAGTTATATTATTAATTCATAAATTTGTAAAAAAAATGTGTGTTGCTGGAAAATTTGACAATCTCAGAGGGTTAAACTCATTAATTAATGAAAACTAGTTTTTTGAACATTATTTCTTAAGTAAAAAGTTCTGCATCTGTGAATTACACTTACTATAAATACTGTAAAAATATACCAGAACAGTTGTGAAAAAGTAGGTTTGTTACAGAATCTGTCACTTAAACTGCTTCCCCACAACATTTGTGCTCAACAGGAAACAAACTATTTATACACCTCAGAAAGAAATTTGCCAAACAGGGCGTTTAGCTAGTTGTAATTTAAACTTTTAAACGCCAAAATTAACTATTTTCATTAATCTTCTTTCTCAGATTTAATAATTAGATTTTATCGTTTGCTAAATTTGTTTGAAGTTCGAAGAATAATGATGTAATCTTTTTTAATAAATATCTTTGTGTCGCCACAATTTCCCATTTACATTTCGTTCGAAAAATATATAATTAGTACAATTGATGCTTTAAAAATAACAAGTAGGTTTGTAACAGAATCTGTCACTTAACTCGCTTCCACATATTTGTGTTTAACAGGAAAAAACGCGCCAAACACAACATTAATTCTATATTTAACATTTACAAGCTAAATTTGGCTAGTTTCATTTATTTTATTTCGAAAATTCAATAATTATTACTTATCGTTTGCAAAAATTAATTTATATTTTAAAGAATAAATATGTCATATTCCTCGCTTTTAAATAGAATGAAAACATTTCATATCACCATACAAGGATTCCGTAGTGAAATATATTTGACGTCATTTCAAACTGATCGATGTTGCAAAAATAAATTTATTTTAATTTATTGTCTAAAAGAATTAAAGTTTCTCGAGCGATTGTTGCGAATGGCAAATGTGATTTAATTCTAATAAAAACAGGGCCTTTAGCTATTTGTAATTCAAACTTTTAAACGCCAAAATTAACTATTTTCATTAATCTTCTTTCTCAGATTTAATAATTAGACTTTATCGTTTGCTAAATTTGTTTGAAGTTCGAAGAATAATGATGTAATCTTTTTTAATAAATATCTTTGTGTCGCCACAATTTCCCATTTACATTTCTTTCGAAAATTCACTTATTTATAATTTGTTAAATTAATTTACAGTTCAAAAAATTTATAATTTGTACAATTGATGCTTTAAAAATAAAATCGAAACTTAGCATATTTTTTTATGTTAAGTTAGAATTCTCTATGCATCTTTCTCTACATATATAGAACCATTAAAAGAACTCTATTGTGATAATACAACAATCCAAACCGAATTATATCACATAAATAAATATTTTTTCAAAAGTGTATTTTTATTTTAACAAAAGTTTTTCGTACGTTTAACGAAATGGCAACAGTGAAAATATTGAATAAAAATGGAATTTGCATGTTATTTCAATGTAGATTAAATTTTTAGTTATTTAAATTTTAAATAAGCTTCTAGTTTAAATTTTTTAATGAAATTTGGCATGTAGCCTAATCTGATTTTTTGCTTCAAAATGACGTATCCCACTTGTCTGTGGGACTTGTGGATGACAACAGTGAAAATATGAATAAAAATAGAATTTGCATGTTATTTCAATGTAGATAAAAAAAATTTAGTTATTTAAATTTTAAATAAACTTCTAATTTAAATTTTTAATGAAATTTGGAATGTAGCCTAATCTGATTTTTTGCTTTAAAATGACGTATCCCACTTGTCTGTGGGACTTGTGGTTCTTTCTGTGAAAGTGGGTGACAGACAGACGGACAGACGGACAGACAGACGGACTGAACGATTATAAAACCTTCCACTTTTTACGTTATAAACGTAGTGTGGAAGCTAAAAGCGAAACTTTGCATAAGCTAGAATTCTCTATGCATCTTTCTTCATACATATATAACGAACCATCAAAAGAACTGTATCGTGATATTGCAACAATCCAAACCAAATTATATCACATAAACAAATATTCTTTCAAAAGTTTTTTTTTTAAATAAAGTTTCTCGTACGTTTAACGAAATGGCAACAGTGAAAATATTGAATAAAAATGGGATTTGCATGTTATTTCAATGTAGATTAAATTTTTAGTTATTTAAATTTTAAATAATCTTCTAATTTAAATTTTTTAATGAAATTTGGAATGTAGCCTAATCTGAGTTTTTGCTTCTAAATGACATATACCACTTGTTTGTGAGACTTACGGTTCTTTCTGTGAAAGTGGGTGACAGACAGACGGACTGAACGATTATAATACTTCACACTTTTTACGTCGTAAACGTTGTGTGGAAGCTAAAATGGACCATATGGTAAAAAACAATCGAAAACATAACACAATAGTAACCATTTTAAATCCCAGCTGTTTATTTGTGATCACTTGACTGATGAATAACCATGATAAATAAAATGAAACTACTAAACAATGGAAAAGTTCTTTGAATTATGTTTCATATATTGACATAAATGAAGTAAAAAGTCTTTCTAATAGTAAAAAAGGAAGTTTGGTGGGGGTCAAGATAAATTACTGATTTGGCGTCTTAGGTTGCAACTTTTTAGACTAGGCGTAACCGTAGGTACAAGAAAAATGAGAGAGAAATTGTTTTGTAAGCCATTTTTTGTTGTGATTTCGTATTGTATATGTTCGATACATAATTTGCAATGTTTATTACGTTTTGTTGACGAAATGATTGTTTTGTCATAAGATTCATATTAACAGGTTAATGCGTTGTTTGTATTCTCTGTTATAGAAATTTTCCCATGACGCCGAGCAAACCCACGTGACTTAGCCAATCTTTGGCTAAATCACTTTTAATCACTTTTTAGGTTTGCCAAATCACAGTCTTCTCTTATCTAAAGGCGTTGGTTATATTTTTGACATGATTATTTATTCCGCTATTGTTTTGTCAAAATCAGAGCAGTACATATATCAATAAATTTTTTTTACATGACTTGTTCTATAGAAATTGGAAATCATGTCGTCTAAACTATTCATTGCAATTTTTCTAGTTGTAACGTTAGCAGTAACTGTCAAATCTATTTCTCCGTGTTTAAAAGGTAATTTCTTTTCATTACTTTAGTTAAGAGGATCCAAAAAGCTTACCCAATATTTAGATATTACTTGAAAATTATTTTACAAAAAAAACCTGTTTTTCGTCTTTCGGCGTATAATTAAATCTATATTAACATTAATACAAAGTAGGTAGGTTGTACGTTTTCCGGCTGTCTATTTATAGCCTCCATGAGGAGCTTTAGCGCAGCCAATGTCGCCTAGTAGAACAATTTTCAAGTGGAGCAACGCAAAGTTGTATAACAGAATGAAAAATTTATAAATGATTAAACCAGATTCTTTTTTTTCTGTTTTTTCAATTCTTTCGGTTCGTTCGATGGGCTTTTGTAACTAAAAAAAGTAAGTAATAACTGCAAAATGTTTTCTGCATTGACGCAAGTTTACTACACAAAACTATATATGAAATAAGTTCTCTTGTGTTTAGATTCTTATATAAAAATTTCAAAAGTGGAAAATAATAATGATAATATTGGTAATAATGATAATAATAAACATTAAAAATTTCAAAAGTAGAAAATAATTATGGTAATAATGATAATAATAAACATTAACTTTTTCAAAAAGTTTGCTTTTCATGTTATTTATGCAAAACTTTTTTTCTTGTAAAAGGATCATAGTTAGAAAAAAATAGTTAAAAGTAAGGAGGAGTAGTTCTTTTTAAAAAAACCTACACAATGAAAGTTTTTTAAATCAAAAATTATCGTTCATTTTTTTCTTGCATATATAATAAGTTGTGGTAAACCTAATCTAAAAACACTTTGTTCAAACTCAAAAATTTTCATATTCTTTACCTGTCTAAAGACACAGGAACTACATGGAAAAAGTTTTACCAAATTTTCTTCCGAATTGTATAACATATTTTGTGACCAGTCTTAAAAATATTTTAAAAAAAACCTGTGTTCTTTGCTTAGCAAAATTGCATTGAAAAAAAATATTTCTTATTAAGTTTCCTTTTAAAACTCTTTGAAAGTGTGATTATTTTTAATACTTATACTTTGAGGGTATATGTAATAAAGTTTTCGTACTTCATTCAGTAATTGTTTTTCACACAGTAATTGTTCTTCTATTTACTTTAAACTACTTCATCTTTGTAATGAAATAATTGTTTTTTTTTTCATCAGATACACGAAAAGTTCAAGAGAAAAAGGAAGTTGCTCAGGATGAAGAGTAGGTATATTTTTCTAAATGGTTTCACTTACTGTCAGGATTTCCATTTATACTTTCAGCAAAATTTAGAAGCTTGATAGGGCCACTTTGACTTTTTAAGGGCTTTATTGGTGCTTCATTAAATGTTTTCTGTTGCATAATTAATGTTTTTAACTCCTGATATATAAAAAATAAATAATAATTACAAAAAATTTTGAACTTGTAATTATTAAGTTTTTTGGAATAAACAATTGTTAGTGTTTTTTTATACTTAGGAGAGATTTTCATTCAACTTTAAATTTTCCTTTTAGCTTTGATTTTTTTTCTTTTAACACCATATAAAAAGTTCTAAAACAACAAAAAATACTATAAAATCCGTAAAAATTTCCTTATTCACAATTTTCTCATATATAAAATGCATTCATTGCTGTGTAACACATTAAAGAGAAATGTGTTAATAACAACGTTTGTTTTTAGGATCTCTTGCCAGCGACCTCACAAATTGTGCAAAACCGACTCGCAATGCTGTGGAAATGCGAAATGCACGAAAAGACTGCGCCACAGTCCCCACTTTCCCCCTACGCCTGTATATGTATACATCCCATATTAGAAGCCTTTTTATAGCTGGAGTTAGAGAAGTGTGTGAAATAAAAATCATTAAGTAAATCGTGCGAGTTTATTTTATTTACCGTAGAAAATAAAACCTAGTTATTTGTCAAATCAATGTCGATAATTTAAATGAAACACTGGTGCAGTGTTTCATTTAAATTCCATAAACTAATAATTACATTATAAAAAACATAATGAAATATAGCAAAAATAATGGATTTTTCCGAATACTTTAAATTTATGCAAATCCAAGCTATCAGGAGTTGGTAACTACCAAGAAAAGTAGAAAAATCGATATTTTTATTGATTTTGGAGTACCGAGTCCCCATAAAAAATGAGAACTTTATAGCAAATTTTAAGCAATTCAAAATGTTTTTAATTTTTTTATTTCAAGAATGAAAAATCTCTTCTCTTTTAATTAAAATGAATCCTAAACTTAGCAATAATTGCAATTTTAGGCAAATATTACGAATAATTCAAAACAAATATTCAAATTCGTAGAATAAATAAAATTAATGAACTATTCTTTGAAGTTTTTTTTACGCAATATAAATAAATATACTTTGTTTGCTGCAGAATATCCTAAAAATTTTAAATATATATTTTTATTTTACATCGTGAATAAATTTTTAATAAGTTTTTATTCCTATGATGGAAAACTTTCTTACATTTCAATTAAAGTGAAAAATATAACTAGCTGAAGAAATGTAAAAAAAATGTAACTACATGAATTGAAAATTCACAGCATACTAAGACAGTAATTGAATATTTTTTAAAAAAACCATTATGTTTTGCAAACTAATTTTAATATGTAAAAATATGAATAATAATAATAGTAATAATATTCAAAAGAATCAATTAAACTGATAATGAAACTTAAAAAAAATACTGCTAATTAAAAAAAAGATAATTTAGAAAAATCTATCATCGAATTATTTGGCTTTTCTAAATAATTCGAACACAAAAAATTTCATTAATTAACTAACAATGTTTAAAATTTTCGATTTTTAAACAATATTACGATTTTTTTTAACAGCAATATTGATAAACACAGAGCAATAACTTTTAATATTAAACACTTATGCAAACAAGAAGCACATTCAATTTATCCGGAATTCTAGGTAGTCAAAATCAATTCAACAATTAAAACTTAAAAAAATTAAGAAAATACATTTTTAATTTTTGCAATTTAAGCCAGACAGTACTTTCACTACAAATTGTGTCTAGAAGCTTTTTTAATGATAATTTTCGTCTGTGTTTTAAGTTCAACACACGCAATGTGCTTATAGGCTCACGCTAGCAATAATGTTCTGTTAATTGCATGCATTTTTAAAACAGATTTGTTACGTGTAATAATGTGGGAATTGCACTAACTCAATTTTATCATAATTAGGGATGAAAAGGGTTTCGGGACACGATGTTTAATTGTAAAAAGGTGTCTGATATTGTTTTAATTCGATTTATACAAAATTACAATTTATACAATTTCCATTTTATACAAAAAATTAGAAAAATTTCTCTTATCTAAACCAAGTAAGAGTCAGAAAGTATGAAGGCAAATACTTTTAACTCCCATATTTCTGTCATTCGTACACTATTTTATTAATTAGTATTATAGTACAAATTATAGTACAAATTAATTAGTACACATTATAGTACACATTAATTAGTACATATTATAGTACACATTAATTAGTTCACAATTTTATTAATTAGTCTTATAACTAAGCCTAATAAAAAATTGGATCCCCGAACTTTAAAGGCGAAAGAGACCTATTGACCGCGGGTCTCCAAACCAAAGTGCCTCAGTGTTAATCCAATAGGAGAAAACAATTTTCTAAGCTACTTTTTTCTGGCAGTATTGAATATTTTTACAATCATTTTTTTTTTTAAAATGATAGATGTAGATAACTGACATATCTCTATTATCCCACTTTTGCTTGGAGACCCACGGTCTGGCGGGCTCATTCGCTCTCAAAGGAGCCCTAAAGTTTTCAGTCTAATTTTCATTTAAGCCAAAACGTTAAAAAAGCATTTAATGCATATAAAATTCCATAAAAAATATATAAAATGTTATGAAACCAAAAATCCCTTTAAAAAATTTGAATACATAAAACAAATTATGAATATAAAAACTGTCATAAATTATCAAATTATTATATAAAATTTAAAAAAACTTGAATACATAAAACAAGTTATGAATATAAAAAACTATCATAAATTATCAAATTATTATCCTAAAAATAATTGAATTCACTCCTTTGATATAGCGCCAAGTTCTTATTTTTGAAGCATTCGAAGGGTTTCATTACAACCCGGAATTGACATGACCATATACCTTTCTTACCTCTATATTGAAGCCAATATAACCGATTACTTGCTAGAATTTTCGTAATGGAGATGGAGATATGGTGAGATATGATGCAGGTGGAGATCATAGTTAAAGTATTAGATTGGCAGATCACGTGACCTCCAATGCTAACGACGGGACGAGTGTATTCTCCGTCTAAATCCATCTAATTCTAAAATTACAAAAAAAATACTAGAAAAGGATTGAAAGTCACTAAAAAGATTCCAAAATGCAGCTAGTATTTTTACGATATTTTTTTGTAATTTTAGAATTAGATGGTATTTTTTCGTAGTATTTTTCTCCTTAAAGTGGCAGCAACACTGGCCATTTTGCCCTCTTATTTGGCCTCCATGCGCGTCCCGTCGTTAGCATTGGAGGTCACGTGATCTACCAATCTAATACTTTAACTAACTATGATATCTATGGTCTGACGAAAACAAAAAAAGAAAAGAAAACCCGTTCGAAAGTCGATTTTATTTCGAGGTTCTTGTATATCTTATCAGAGGATTTGTGTCAGGCACGTATCTAAATTAAAAAGAAACAAACCGCTCACCTTTTAATCCAAAACTCATTATTTTTATATTAATAGTAATCAATTATTTAACTACAAATGCTGATGATTTAGGCACGTGTAGGCGGTTTATGAAACACTCTGAAATGTGTCCTTCAAATTTTTATTTTAAATAAAGTTTATTTAAAATAAATAGATAAAGTTTACCATAGGAAACATCTTTTAGAATAGCTTTATATCATCTGCATAATTCATCTGCAATTGGGGGTGCATAATTGACATTTACTTGGCGAACCGGTTTTGTATAGTCTTTATAACATTGACTTTAATTCATTCGTTTCACTAATATATATATATTTTTTAAAAATTAATAACATTTCAATAAATTAATTTGTTTCGAAAACATTTAACTTAATTTAATTATTTGAATGAAATTTATCGAAATTTAATTATTTCTTTAGCATTTACATTTGTTAAACTCTTTGAAAAATAGCATACATTAAGTTTAAAAGATGGTTTGTTAAAACAGTTGAACTAACTCATTACATTTAATTAATAAATTTCACTTGTATAAATATTTAAGTAAATTCACTGAATTAATTTAAATTAATTAGCTATTTACGCTCTCTTGTAGACAGTTTTATAAAACGCACCTAAATAGGTGATTCCAGTGGTTTTTAAATAAATACAATTTTCATGGGAAGCAACTTTTTCTATTTAAGGTGATACGGTACCCAAAACATTATTTCTAGAAATAATAACATAAACTTGTAAATTATAGTTGTTTTATATAATGTTTAATCTAAATAAACATTTTCTAGCAATAAAAACAAGTAGTTACAAGTAGTTTTTCATTTATTTATAAAAAAAGTCGAAAATTTGAACTTTTTTAAAACGTTACTCCTCTTTCAATTTTTAGAATAACTCCACCTAACTTTTATAGTTTGTTGTTAGTTTTATTTGTTCAAGAACTGAGCATGGATTTTAAAATGTGAGCTACAGTTAAAAAGTAACATGCATTTATACTAAAAATCCCCAAAAATTACAAATTATTGAATTGAATTTTAAAAAAACAACTATACATAGTAGAACTTATTCCATGCACAATTTTGTGCACCATATATATAAGAACACAGGTTAGAAATGTCAAAATTCTAACTTAATTAGCAAAAAAGTCTTAGGGATTTATTAAACACGAGAATTGAAAAACGCGAAACAGAGAAAACAGGTTGAAAGCAGACGAAATACGTATTCAAACTTATAGGAATGACACCAGAAAATATTTAATAATTTTTTTATACAAAAGATATCATTATGTAACTTTCAGTAAATGTTCAAAAAAATATTGTGAATAATAAGAAGTAAAAACTGAAAAATCGATATTTTGACCAATTTTTGGCTACCGTATCCCCTTAAAAAATGCCAAATCATCCGCCAAGTGGTTCGATGGGGGTGCATAAATGAAGCAAATATAGCTTCACTTGGCGAAACGGCATAGCATTGCCGTTTTAACATTGAAATTAATTCAATAATTTCTCTAATATTTAAATTTTTAAAAAGTCAATAACGTTCAAATGAAATAAACTGTTTCAAAAGCATGTTACTTAATTTAATTGTTTTAATAACATTTTGATTGCTTTAATTATTTCAATAACATCTAAATTTGTTGAATAATTTAAAAATAAAGGAAGAAAACTTTAGTCTGTCTATTTACTATGCGATCCTCGAAAAGACTTTCTTCCCCCATCCCTTCGCTTGGTTTTCTAGGAAAAGGGGGGGAACATCGCTTTTCTAAACCTAACGCGTTTGAGGTTCTGTTGTGAGGTTAACAATCCGAACAGTTCAAACCCAAGTAGGGTGGGGAAAAAACGTGCTCATACCGTTTCGAAGAAAACCACATGCGGGGATGGGGGGAGGAAAATGCTTTCGAGGCTCGCCTTCTAGATAGACAAGGTATAATCAAATTATATAACTTAAAAAACAATAGTTTGTTATGTTTGTTCGTTGGGGGTGCATAATGAAGGAATCATAGTTTCACTTCGTGAACCAGTTTTTGTATTGTTTTTATAATAAGGCGGCATTTCTCCTTCATGGTTATAGCCATAGAATTAAGAAGAAGCTGGATATGCTTGGTGAAAAATATAATGAAGCAGTAAGAATGTCGCCAAGTTCAAAGTAAAACACATCATTTCATTCTTTAAAAGGCTTTGATTGAAATTCAAAATATGACTATTTGCAATTGTAAGCTGCAGCATGAGATTTGAATTAATTCAAGATGGTAGTCATTCCCTTCAGAGGTTAAAATAATCGTTGTAATTCTAGTTTTATTAGACAATTAGAAAATCGCCAAGTCGATGTAATAACCCTATACAAACTCCGGTTTAGAATTGCGCCAAACAAATTTCCAAAACAATTATAATTATTCGTTACAGATAACTAATCTCTAAAAATAACTTAAATCCTAGATTTTCTGTTAGGTAATAGTTATTTATGCAACTAGTGGGTGAAAAGTAAGGCTTTTTTTAAACGACTTGAATAAATTATTTCACGAGCGAGTGAAATAAATTCACGAGTTGAAAAAGGCTATTTTCAACGTCTTGTCATACACTATTTTTTATTATAACGTGCGAAAAAGTATTTATTAAATTGGCATTTATTGATTGGCTTATCAATTATTTTATTATCACGTTCAAATGATTTGAAAGTGATTATTTATATTAATGATTATTTAAAATCACGTGCAAAAAGTATTTCTTAGATTGGCATTGGAAATAAGACGCCAGATAAAGAACACGTTCAAATAAAGAATTTTACACCAATCACAAAGCCGCCGAATAAAATATCACGCTAAAATAAAGAATTTTAAACTAATCAGATGCTCTTATTTACTTTGTCGCACTAGTGCGTAAAAGTAACTTTGTACCACGATTTCGTTAAAAGCATCACTTTTGCCATGATTATTGATTTGAAAAAGTTAGTTTTTTTTGCACGATATTATAAAAAATTGTTTTAATTTGAGGATCTTAAAATGCCAATCCTTGTTACCACAAGACGATCGATGGCTTCACTTGGCAAACCGGTTATCGTATTGTTTTTTGCCTGGAAGCATCTCCGTCTTCTTATTTCCTCTTCGTGGATATAGCCGATCATTTTCGCGTAACTAGATCAAACGGGCTAAACGAATAGCTTAATTTGGAATGGATCGCCTGCAGTTAATAAATGAGATGAAGCCACATTAAAGGACGACTGAAATGATTGAGCACAGTGGGCTTTACGAAAGGGTTCTTTGAACGTTGGGATAGTTTATTGTATTGGGAGTTTGACATTGGCTGTTTGGAGGATTTGGATTCATTTCTACTAACGTGTATTGGAGCGTGTTGTTGTCTATTGGCGAAATTTAGATATAGCCCATTGTAATTTTTTTTTGCTCAGAGTTTAGTGTAGTGTACGTGTAAGCGTGCAACCCTCTGAACGATTAGAAAATAGGCAAAAGTGCAAACTTATTTTCACCGCATTACATTAAAATTGAACTTTTAACTCATTTGTTTAACTTAGATATTTATTTTTATAATATATTTATATAATATATTATATGGTTTTAAAGACTTCAGAATACTTTAGATGTTAAAATTTTAATGTTTCTTTCAAAAAATTTTCCTATCTGAGGCATAAGCTTTTTGCCAAAGTGTAAAGTGCAAAGTGTATCATTTGACGTGTTTATGCGTCTATATTCCTTAAGCGGTTAATAATGTTCATTTTTTAAAAAATTCTAATATATATTTGAGATAATTGTTTCTATTTCTTGAATCAATACAAACTTTAAACTAAATACAGAATTTCTCTTTGAAAAATATTTTTATCGTTTATGTATCTACTATAACAAATAATTTTACCTAAAATCTTTAGAATAACCATAAAGAAAATTATCTTTTGAATTGTAAAGAGTAATTTCTTTTATTAAATTTCTAAACTTTCGAGGACTTCGTAAAGTAATTAATAGTAAATATTAATTTAAATTATTGTTCTTGTACCCATTTTTCTGCTTGACAATGACATTCGAGTTTTGCGAACTTGATTCTTCTTTTCCAATAAAGACTTAAAGAAAGAAAAATTAGACCCACCCCCCACCCCGTACCTCCCTACCTTGAGGGGTCTAATTTTTTATTAATTTAAAATTAACTAATTTTTTTAGTGGTAATGATGAATAATAATGTTAAACGGAATTTTGACCCAAAAAATGAAATTAAAATTTTATTTATTTAAATGTAAATTTTGAAGACATTTGCATTAAATATAAGAGCCACTAAAAACGCCATAAGTCAAAAAAAATAATTCATTTGTTCCTTAAATATTAGGCAGAGTCATTTATTAGACCTTTTTACATGTTTTGAAATGAGATTTAAGCAATACTCCTAATATTTTAGGAATTACACAGTATTAAAGCCATGTTTAAAGAAGTTTTTTTTTATTTTAATATTAAAAAGTACATAAAGTAAATTTTATAAGTTATTTTACTTATATCTTATTTCAAAACACACTTGAACTTATAATAAACATGCTATAAGAATTTTATGACAGTATATTAAGTAGTCTTTGAGATATCAGGTTTAAAAAAAAAACATTTTTGTTGAAAATTACCGTTCTTCAGAAAACGCGTTTAAAGTTACGGTTTCAGCAATACCCAGTGGGCTATGCTTCACTGAAATAGCCATAGCTTTTGATTAAATTATCATAGAGTAAATCTCTCAACAGTTTTTTAAACGTAAATAATAGGGCTTCTCTTTTAAACAGTAAAAAAAATTGTGAAAATTGTCAAAAATTGCCGTTTTCCAGGTAGGGAGATAAATTAAGTTCTCTCTCTTCTTAAGAAGATTTTAGCGGCATTATTTTTTAATAATTTCAAATAGCTTTTTTATTTCAAAAATATTTTTGTCTGTGTTTTTCACTTTATTAATTATGTGCAAGTGGACTATTTGAAAGATGTCTTCTTTAACAATTTAACATGTAAGATCTAATATTGATTATCTCGCGTCGCGTCGCTATTACTTTACAAAGCATTAAATTAATCACTTTTTAACCCCTTAACGATCGGATAATTTTCAGGAAAACAGTGTTAAAAGTGCATTTTGTTTCCCTGTAATTTATATTATACAAATTATTGCTGCGTTACAACTGAACATTTCAGCCCGGAGGGTAGGGTAGGGTAGGTACATATATATTCTTTCTTGTGTGCTTGATCAGAAACCCGCTTATAAGCCTTCGTCAAATAAGACAGACACAGAAAGAATTTTTACTGTCACAGAGAAAGGAAGTACACCCAGGGCGAAGGCGGGAATCGAACCAGCACCCGTTACAGCGCGCAGACTGCTAGCGTGATGATCCAAACCACTCGGCTATCCGGGCCCCTGAGCCCGGAAATATCACGAGAGCGAGAAATTAGAGGGAGAAACTTCTCCCCGTCGTTTTCACGGGACTGAGTACGAAAGGGTTAATCTGGGGCTTCTGTGTATCCAACGAGTTTTTCGGAACCGAATGCGCTGGATAAGTACGAGTGGACTATAAATAATATTTGTTGTGGACCTCATATATAAACTTTCATAATTAAGAGACTTACACTGGATGAGTGAAATCTCACTTCAAAAAGAATAAAATTAGGTAGCAGGTAAAGCGTAAGGACTAAAACCAAAATCAATCGAACGTCAATCATATCCTCTGGAGCAGCTAGTCGATTAGAGACCTGCTAAATGAGAACAGTCTAAAAAACTTAACTTTAGGTACGGCCACGAAGGTTAAATAGGAGGGAAATTCTTGGCGAGGAATTTGAAGTGAAGTCGTTTGAAAGTCGCCAAGTTGATTTTGTGCACCATAACAAACTGAATGACAAGCACATCATATGACTTTTTTCATGATTTAGGACAGCTCATTTCTGGGGAATATGCCGAGTCTGCAAAGGCTTGACCACCAATGTTGCAGCCCCATTAGAGAGAAGAAGAAGGACACTAATTGAAATTGAAATGAAACAAACCGTTAAGATTTTAAGCAAAATTCCTCATTTTATTGTGGACAATCGATTGCTTAAAAAATAAAAAAACATGCGCAACACAAATTTTAATTAGCCTGACAAGATTTGTTTCAGTGATTAACTTTTTGCTATAAAATACTTATTAATATTTCATAAATCATTTTTTGTTTACGTTGTTTT
This sequence comes from Oedothorax gibbosus, assembly GCA_019343175.1. Classification (NCBI taxonomy): domain Eukaryota; kingdom Metazoa; phylum Arthropoda; class Arachnida; order Araneae; family Linyphiidae; genus Oedothorax; species Oedothorax gibbosus. The sequence continues at coordinate 11,040,630 of CM033274.1, read as the reverse complement.
TGCTTTAAAAACTATAAAAAAAACTAAATGTATAGTATTTGACCATTTTTATAGCTAGATAGTTAAAATAACACACTAAATTGGTACCACGAAATGCAGTACGTCTGGTCACCATACGTTTAATTTTTTTCACATGTGTTCTTACTAAATGAATAAAGTTTAACGCATGATACTATTGTGGCTACAGCTGTTCTCCTCAGGATAGCTCCAAATCATTGGTCAAGCGGTATGGTAGGGGTGCATAAATGAAACGATAATGGCTTCACGTGGGATACCAGTTTTTGAATTGTTTTTCTCTTGGCATCATCTTCATCTTATTTAGCCTCAATAGGCACGGCCTATTCTTCTCTGCACAATGGAAGACGAATGGCCTCCTTTCTGGATTCCATCATCATTATAGGAAGTCATTTCATCCCAGCGCCCGAAAGAATCAGACTTGAGAGATATAATGGACTGCGCAATGGTAAACCTAAATGGTGACCAACATCGGTGTCAAAGTCACGTGAATTTTCCTGATTGAAGTTTGCATAATTCCCCTAACAGCCAGGTTTGTCACAGTTACGTCGCTGCAACGTAATTTTTTGTCACCCTAGGTCACAGTCGCAATGTGACAAGTATGTGACATCACAGTGACATCGCGTAAGTCGCCGTCACAATGTGACTGGTATGCGATATCAAAGGGATGTCACTATGCGATCTTGCAGTGACATCATACTGTGACTTGTATGTGATATCGCAGTGATGTCATCTAAATCCCAGTCAAAATGCGACATTGCTGCGATATCATCGATATCCAGGTTACGTAGAAGATACGTAACAAAAGCGGACATTCAACTTCTATGTGACAAAAAGTGACTTTGAATGTGCCATCACAGCGATCTTCAGTGACTTGTATGTGATATCGCTTTTCGTCACATACTCGTCACATGGCTGTTAGGGTCTACATGTTGGGTTCACTTTTCAAAGATTCAAAAATAGACGTACATATTTTAACAATAGAAGACTTACCAAACATATATGTAGTAAAACAACGACAAAAATAGGCTTCAGATATAATTTTGTGCAATTATTGGGACGGGAAGCGATAAGCTGCCAAATGTGTCGAACTCTTTCTCGCCAAATTAGGGATTCATCTTGCCCCCTCCTCATTCGGCCTTTTTGCTGTTAGATTAACGGCCAATTTTATTTATGTCGTTGGAAAGAATGCTGAGGTGTTGAAAAGGTGGGGCGCCGTCATGGCGCGGTGGGTTCAGGCGTCATAACGCAGAAGATAGCTTTCACAGGTTCTAAACTCTTCTTAGCCATCCTATAAATGAATCATTCAAGATTAAATCAAATCAAATCTATAATTACGTCAGGTATGTTAAAGGTTTATAAGAACTAAATCGTTATAATATGAGGCCATGTTATATATAGGTATATTAGAATTTGTTACTAGCCAATTAAGATTAGTGAGAATACTATGCGACATGATTTTAAAAAATGATTTCTTGTAATGAAGCATTATATCCTATTTTAAAATACAGTCTCCCTTTTTCAAATACGTTGTGTTATGTATTTTCTTTACCGTTTGCAAGTAGGTACTGTGTTTAACGGATCTTAAGTGCAAACTAAAAAATATTTAGACTCATTTTCTTGATTTCACCTTTTTGTCACATAGCACGTTCTTCAACCAAGCTCTTCAATTGTTACTTATCAAAAATTGTTTTAAATACAGCAAAAATAATCTTAATTTTGGGAAATCTGAAATGTCTATATGTTTATCTCTTTTAAAAAAACTAGTCAAGTCGCTCAATAAATATAAGCCATATAAAAAGCAAATTAACGTATTTTTAAATTATATTTCACTAACGCAATTCAAGTTTAATGATATGTAATTAAGTATTAAGTTTCAATACCACAATTTCTTAATAAATATATCTTTGAACACGTCTTATGGAACTTCTCAAAAAGTACAAAGGGAAAATTTAATAAGTAGTTAAGGTGTGAAAAAACTATTTAATTTCCCGCGTTGTCTCTAAATTGAAAGAACACTTTTGTCCATCGTAATAATAGGAACGGAATTACTTTCCATTATTGACTGAAGAACTGAAGTGTATTCATTTAATGAGCGATTTTTTTTATTAATTAAGGCTTAAGAATTCTCGTATATCATTCAAAGGAAAATGTTCGTAAAAAATTACTTTTAGTGTGTGGGAGGATAATTAATTTTTTTCATTGAAAATTAATAATTATCAAAAGCAATCTCCATGAAAATCACCCTAAATGTTCCTTTTTTAGGATATGAATAAAATTTCTTAAGAAAAGTAATTATATTGCATAGTATTTGTAGTTTTTATTACATCAAAGTGAACTTAAATTTCAATTGTAATTAATTAGAATGTAACGACTTTGTTTTATTTTGTTTTAAAAACTACGTATCCTTATTAAAAGAAATTATAAAGGAATAAGTTTTAAAATTTAGATGAATTTTCAAGCTCAATTATTTATGGATTTCTTTTTGTATTAAATAATTTTAATAGTTCTTATTTCTATATGTATTGCATATGATTTGATATGGACCTAAAACTTTTGATTTTACATTTCAGTTTGAAAAATATTGTTAATAACTTCTTTTGATAATAAGTAATTTAAACTTTTGAATGAGTTTTTTAAATGGACATGGACAATGAGTATTGTTTTGCCTAACTATTATGAAAAAAGAAACAATAGAATTTAAGTAACATTGAAGGCATTGACCTATTATACCTTTAAATAAACCCCACCATAAAATTCTTAAAGTTGGTAGTTTATATTTTAAAATTTTCATTTGTATGTTTATGCTTAAACTATTTTAATTTGTAGAAACCTTGATCAATACTTTCTTCAATTTAAGTACATAATGTGAAGATATAGTTAAGAGTAAGTGAAACATAAATGCGAAAGCATTTTAACAAAAAATATGTGTATAGTATTTAAGTAAATGTTTTGTTAATGCATTCATTGAACTGTTAATTTATTGTTCAAAATAAGCAATAGATGAATGCGTAATTTTTCGGCTATCATGAAATAATGTTTTAAAAACATTTTGGAGGTACGGAGTCACAATTTCATTCTAAAATAAAAGGTTTAAAACTTTTTGGGTAACAAAGTTTTCAGTTGCAACAAACATTTTTATTCGACATTTTTTTTTAAATATAAAATACGAGAATTAAAACAAAATTCTTTTACTGTCCATTTACATTATTCCAGTAACTTAATAAAAATAAACAAAATAAATAGAAGAATATTAGATTGCAACATTTTGAAAGTTTATGATAACTTAATTTAACTTTTCTTAAAAAATGTAAAATTTCAAGGAAACATATATTGATCACTTCTTAATATTTATGTTTAGAATTGTATCAAATAGTTTGAGGCTTTTAGTGCATTAATAATTTGTCCTTTTTCAGAACAAAACCCCATCAGAATTTTCGAAAGACAACACAAATCCATTAAAGAAAATAACCGAAATTATCGATAAGACATCGCTTCAAGCAATTCCTTTTATCCTTCAAAACAGATAAAATTGATAACTGGTGTCCTATTATCAGAGAAAACAGACGAAAAAAATATTTTTCGAATTTATTGTTAGAAGAATGGAGTTGTGAATCTGGCAGCAGGAATATAAGAAGTGGAATTGATACAAACTCTTTCAATGGGATTCGATATGAGAGTGAGTTCTTGATTACTTTGCCTCAATCGATATTAAAGTTCGATATCGATTCATCGATTTGCGTCTTCTTGTCCCCAGGTGGCGCTACATGCGCGTTCTAGGGAAAGATATTCGGAATATTTCATTGGTCAGGAACTTGTCATGTTTTATTCATTTGAGAACTCAGAATAAGCTACAAAAATTGGGTTATTCATGATGTTGAAATATTTGTCGGCCATAAAATTTATACACATTGCTGCGAAAAGAAATAAAAATTTATTATTTGCTTTATATTTCTGCTTTGCATTTTGATTTAAATTTCTAAGAACTTTAAGAAAGAATAAAGCTCTAAAGTCTTTTTACAAGAAAAAAAAACATTTTTCTTAAAACTAGGAATCTTTTGAATAACATAAGTCATTTAAGTAAATTATATTCTTTTAAATTCTGAGATTTCACCAGCACAAAACATGTTATTTATTTTACTCATACAAAATTTATTATTGCTTGTGTGACAGTGAAAACCATGAATAATATTTATACATATTAAATAACAAATTATTAAATCACAAACACCCTTCATCGGTTAAATTGGGCTTTTTTAATTGAGCTTTATTGTACAATTTTAAAAGTTTAGTTGCCTTAAAATAAAAATAAAACTACAAAGAAAGATAAATATATAAGAATATTTTGTTTTTGCATTAATTAATGCTTTCATTAGTCACATATTTTAGTTAAATATACAAGATATTAAGAGGATATATTATAACTATAAGTTAATATAACTTTTTATTTAAAATGACAATACAAACATAAAATAGGTAAAGACACTTTTTACTTTTGTAATGTTTCTAATTTTAATAATTTGGTTTCTTAACTGTCCAATACAAGTTTACATTAAACTTACAAAAAATAGTTTTTAACCTGAAACAAATTGCAACCAAAAAGATTTAAAAAATACAGAATTTTTTATTTCAAATTATTGATCTCCAATGTCAAATCGTTCACAGCAATTGATCAACAAACAACAAAAGAATTTTTTGGATCACATGGTTAGAATGGAATTTTAAAGAAAGATACAGCAGGACCGACAGATGAATAGAAGAACTCCGAGATAGCTAATCCTGATAATTTATCAAGTGTTTCTGAACTGAGCGAAAGAATTGATTGTACAGTTGTAGGAACACGTGATAACCAGCCTTCCTCTCTGATGATTCTCTAACAAATTGTAATGTACTTCCGTCTCCAAAGAGATATGAGTATGTAAGAAGGAGCGGCAGGAGGGTACAGTTTCGTATCCAGCAGGATACTTAGGAGGGGAGTGCTGTGGCGGATCTGATTTATACCATATACATAAATAGAATGGACTGCTCATTGCTCTGTCAAGCAGCTTCTAAAAGCGTACCAATCATGAAAATCGCCAAGAGGAGAAAGGTTGCAACATATGGCAACTTATCGCTACTGTTTCGTTAGAACTATGCCAATTGTCGCCAGACCTAAAAACCAGGTAAATCTAGCCTGGCAAACCGCAATGGTGGCTCACATCAATGTCCAAGTCACGTGGGTTTGCTGTTGTGTTCAATTAGAAATATTTGCTTCCATTCGTTTTATCTCTGTCAGATGCCTAATTTTTGTGCAGTATATAAAATGTAAACATAAATTAAAAAAAATATCTGTGATACTTTACAGGTAATATTGTTTATATAGGTATATTTATAGTAATTTATACCTAAAAGCCTACACTTTGATTATAGTAAATTATTCTATAAGCTCTTTTTAAGGTCAAGGATTATTTTCTTAAAAAAATATTCTGTAAAAATTCGAATTAGCCTTCTGCGCCACATGCATTGATCAGATCCACGATAATATAGCTATAAAAAATAATGTTTAGCTTTTTTTTATTGAAACAACTGCTATAAGTTGCTAAAAATAGCAATATTTTTCACCGAAATAGCAATTCATCTTTGTTCCTTTCCCAACTTATTTTTCATACCACTAGATTGTCGACCTCATATGTTCAAGTCGTTGTGAAAAAACTCGCCAACTGGTCGTGATCACGTGCTGGGGTAAATCTTACCCCAGCACGTGACCCATGAGGGGATCGCTTTAGGTTTGACACTGCGCAGTCCATTCTATTATATGTCTCTGGTTTATACATATGCAAATCATTGTACTTCACACTGTGCCTGTAACTGACACTTTCTGTATATAATAACCGTAACTATGTTTGTAAACTCTCTCTATTTTGATTTTACTTGATATGATTTAGTTTACGAGTAGCTACCTTTTATTTGTATGTTTTGTTGATGTTTTTGTGATTATTAAAGTTGTGTTACGTTCAATGCTTGGTCGTGTTAATCATTAAAACCACAGAACATTTATGGATAAGAAGCCGGCCGCCTTATCCAGCAAAGCCATCTCCACCATTTCAATAACTAATTTTCTTAGGTTCTTTCGAACTAAAAAAAAGAAGAAGAAATATGTTTCAAAAATTGGTTTAAATATAAATGTCGAATACTATAGTTAATACGTTATCATCACCGAAAGAGTGTGATAAAAAAATAGAACTACGTAACGTCAAACTGACTGTTAAAAATATCATAGATACCAAAAAAAGTATACAGACAAAAAGTATAAAATTTAGATTTCCGATGTCAAACCTTTCAAACAAAAAACGATTTTTAAATGGGGTAAAAAGAAAGGACTGACATATGAATAAAAATCGTCACCATGTCAATAACCAACTTTATTTTTTTTTTACTTTATTCAACTTTATTTTTTAAACAAACTTTTTCAAAATAAGAGAAGAAAGTAGGTTTTAAAAAATTAGTACCAATGCAACTGTATAACTCTATTGAAAATATATTCACTTTGTATCATAAAAAGTAAGTATTTTTTGTCAGAAAGTGCCTAATCAAAATAGCAATTTCATAAACTGAAAAGATGTTTCAACAAAGATTTTCCAAAACCTTTTCCTACCTAAAACTACCTATGTCTTAACCCCCAATCCAAAACTTATGCAAACATTAATTAAACTTCAAACCCCAAAACTTTCCTCAAACTTTTAAAGACTAATCACATCCCATAAAGCACATTTCCTTTTATAGCACAATGAAGAATTTAATGAGGGCTAGACTTGTATTTGGAAATCCCTCATTACGGGATTTATTTCTGACTTCTTTAATCCCATTCACTTTAACGATGTCATCATCCGGCCATTGTTTTGTCAAGGTCACGACTTTGAAATCATTTAAAAATCAACGACTCGAATAAAGTAGATAGAGTATTTAATAGTTAAGGGAAAAGTTAGGTAGGATTAAGATGAATGGCTGATTTTGCGAGAATGGTTACTACTTTGTATGACTAATCGTTAACTATAGTTTATCCTTTAACTGTGCATACTGTGTTTTATAGCCAGAAATTCCATTTTGTACCATAGATTCTATTGATTTGCCTCACGAAATTGCCTCGCGAAGTACTTTAAATTTTTAGCGTACAGAAAAAAAAGGTTTGGTCAAATTTTCGTCACACTAGAGCTACATGAGGGCTATTGGTGATGGGAGTCGTAATTTATAACCACAGTCAAGTGAGGAACCGACACTTTGAGTAAGGCACCCATCGCATTTTTTTAAGGTTACATCGGACGCGGTGTAAGGACTTAGGAACATCATATTTAACGTTTACTACCTCTATACAGGCCTTTTATTGTCTGGCATTTCTTTTGACAATGAAGTGGCTCGAATCTGGGACCTTTTGCTATTGATATAGGAAGGGTAGCAGATATCGATTACGCAATCCCCGTACAACGCAATACAAATCCCGCGATTGTGTGATGAAGCCGCTTTTCGCCGTTTTCGCAATGCCTCACGGGATACTGGTTGGCAAAAAACTGGATTTTGCGAAGAGTTATATGCAATAAAAATTTCATTTTTAAAATGCTTCTTTTATGAATAAATACCTCATATCTACCAGAAATTATTAAAACATTCCCAGTGATAAACTTATGCTAGCAAAAAGTTTTAACTAGTTAATATCTAATATATATTTTTTTATTAGTCGAATTTATCTCATGGTGCCATCTGGTGGCTTATATCCATGGGCGAGTGGGATGTTTTGGCTTGCGAACTGCCTTATGGGATACTGGTGGAAAAGTGGCTTCACTTTTTCCCTTAGGGGCAGATCTGCTCCTCTTCCTATTTCTATGCCTTTTGCTGCAAGCGCCTTATCGACTGGGTTCCCCAGCCCCGTAAAAAAACAAAGAAATTAAATTGGCAATTATTCCGTTTCGTGGCCGCAAGCGATAAAGTTGATGAAAATGTACAACCGCCGCCAAACGGAATTTTTCGAATGGTAACCTTTAAACCAGTATACTATGTGGTCCCTTAACATGTGTATACATTGTTTATCGCCAACGATTCTGTTTGGCAATTTTGGATCCGTGAAATGGAAAAAAGTATATCTTAAATTGTTTTTGTTGTCGGTTCGTTGAATATTTGTTTAACGCATAAAATATTTTATATAAAAAAAGTCATTTAAATTTTTATGCTATTTGTAAAGAAAAAGAATGTAAATTAATTAATATTTTTCTGTTTTGAAAATACTTATTAAGACTTGACCAAACCCACGTGACTATGAAAGTGGTGTTGGTTCCTCTTTGGGTTTGTCAATGAGCAGTCTGTTTTTATCTAGACTCTTTGAAATCATACAATAATTTGAAAAATATCATCTTTAACGGTACTCCTTTTAAGACGGCCCACTTTGAAGGTTGTTTCATCATTGTTCAACTTTTGAATATGGCTGAGTTATTTGGATGAATCACAGTCAATTATAATTCAGACCAATTCAGGAGAAGTAGAACAATTTTTTTACTATTTTGTAAGAGATTCTTCAATTGAGATGCCATTCAATGATCTCTAGGGCACAAATTATGCTGTTTAAATATTTTTTGGTTATACTATTTAATCATTAAATATATATTATACTCTTTGAATGTCGAAGAAATATATACTATCGACGTATAAATTTGTTTAGTTTAGTTTAGTTTGAATTATCGTCGCACTAGAGCTACACGAGGGCTATTGGCGACGTGCGTCGTATTTTAGAACCACAGTCAAGTGACGAGCCGACACCTGAGTTGGCACCCAACGCAACCATTAAGGGCGACATCGTACGCAGCGGTGGGACTTTGGAGCATATTTTAACGTGCACTCCTTCTACACGGGGTATTATTCGTCGGATATTTTTGGCTGCACGGGCCGTTTATAGGTCGGCAGTTATTTTGGCGATGCCCGGACCCGAACCTGCGACCTTTCGCATGCGAGGCGAGCGCCTAACCGACTGGGCTCCCCAGCCCCTCGAAGTATAAGTAAATACTGACTGAATTTTAAACAAATGCATAATATCGGTATTACTCTTTAAATATGTATTTTTTACAATTTACTCATTATAATACGCAATATTTATTCTTTATATTATACTAGCTTTATAAGCCCGGCGTTGCACGGGTGTACCCTTAATAACGGTGATTGCTCATTTTTATGTAAACATTTATTTTATACCAATTGATCCCTTCTCCACTGGTCAGCACTCAATCGGTATATTAGAATTTCCTTCCATTTTAATATCAGCATTAATTTTTAAAAAAAAAGATCCGGTTGCATCCAGGCCTTCTAGAAGTTAGAGGGCTTTCCATTAGGTCCTGTTTAAATTGCCAGAATAGCTGTGATATAATGGACAGTTTCTATTTTCCCTTATACACCCGAAAATGCCCAAAATGTGGTAAACATTCCACTTTATATTCGACCACTCGACAGGGCTGGGGAGCCCAGTCGGTAAAGGCGTTCGCCTAGAATGCGATAGATCCCAGATTTGGGTCCGGGCATCGGCAAAATAACTGCCGACCTATAACGGCCCATGCAGCCAAAAATGCCCTCCGTCCCGAATAATACCCCGTGTGGTGGAAGTGCACGTTAAATATATTTCAAAGTCCCGTACGATGTCGCCCTTAAAAGTTGCATTATGTGCCGTTTTATTAATATAATTAATTGTACTATTAATATATAATTGCTTGGATGGTTGGGGATCCCAGTTGGTAAGGCGCTTGCCTTGCATGCGAAATGTCATAGATTCGGGCTCGGGGACCGCCAAAGTAACATGTAAACGGTCTGTGTAACCAAAACGACCGACTAATAGCACCCCGTATTAGACCGAGAGCCCAGGGCCCCCAGACCTAAGTCATTTTTTAAAGGATGAAATGTATCGGATTAGGTTCGGTTTTCATTTACTTTTAGTATATGCATACCCGCTAGAGTGAACCGATTAGTGAACAATTTACAGGTATCGGGTGCAAAAAGTAGGTAAATTATAAGTTAACTTAAGTCATTTTCTAAAGGCTGATTTTTAAGTATGTTTTAGAAAATAATGTTAAAAGTTAATAATAAATTTCCCAGACACTTTCCGTGGGCCGAAACTTTTCCCAGACGCTTTAAACGTCTTTATCAAGTTCAGACTTTGTCCCACGCATCTGGCGGCGTGAGATGGCGCTACAATCATCCTCGGACGACAAGAAGGGGAAGTTAAGCAAAAAAGAACTATGTGTGTATTGGAGAAGTGGTTGGTTGGTTGGTTGGTTGGTCGATTGACATATATATTCCGGTTTGTGTGCTTGATCATTGGAGATGTGAAAATGTTGTAAGCTAAAGACGGCTATGGTAACTTGTTTATTAATTTATTTTCTAATTAAACGAAAATTTAATTAAATCGAAACGATATTCTTTCTTAACCAACCAACCACATCTCCAATACACACATAGTTCTTTTTTGCTTAACTTCCCCTTCTTGTCGTCCGAGGACGATTGTAGCGCCATCTCACGCCGCCAGATGCGTGGGACAAAGTCTGAACTTGATAAAGACGTTTAAAGCGTCTGGGAAAAGTTTCGACCCACGGAAAGTGTCTGGGAAATTTATTATTAACTTTTAACATTATTTTCTAAACATACGTAAATCAGCCTTTAGAAAATGACTTAAGTTACTTATAATTTACTACTTTTGCACCCGATACCTGTAATGCGTCGGTCGGTTCACCTAGCGGTGTGCATATACTAAAGTAAATGAAAACCGAACCTAATCCGATACATTCTCCTTTAAAAATGACTTGTCTGGGGCCGGCTCTCGCTCTATATAGAGAGAGAGTGCGCGATGAATATGCTTCGAAGTCCCGATGCTGTGTATTATGTCGCTCCTAAAACTTGCGTTGGATGCCTACTCAGGCGTCGACTCTTCACTTGGAATCTGTGGGTCTAAAATTATGACGGCCGTCGTTAATACTAGCTCTGTGTAGTTCTAGAGTGAGATTAATTAAACTCAACTCAACTATATAATTAATTGTACTAAATTATTATTTGTGCCAGAAAGTTTTTTAAACTAACTTGGTGCATTGTCAGGTCATCTATTTTCGAATAAATGCCAAAAAAAAACCATGATGCGTCAGACAAAAGACTGTCTTTTTATATTTTTGAAAAAAACCCATGATACCTAAAAAGAGCAAACAATGGATGAAAAATGGAAATTCGTTCAATTTCTTCGAAGTACATGAGAGCAAAAGATGGTAAAAATTGACGCAGGTGTTCTTCATGAAAACTGAAATAGAAATTCTGAAGGGCGCAGTTCCAGAACGAAAAAGTTTTAATAGAATAGGGATAATCGTAAAAAACCGACAAATATTATTTTATTTCTCTTTTTTTTAAAGAAAAACTTTAGTTGGGATACAGGCATTTGAAGAAGTTTTTTTTTTTTTTTTTTTTTTAAAAAGGTTGGTTGGTTGGTTGGTTGGTTGGTAGACATATATATTCAGGTTCGTGTGCTTGGTCAGAGACCCGCTTATAAACCTTCGTCAAGTAAGACAGACACAGCAGACAACACACACACACACATAAGTGGATCCATCTAATTTTTAGAGACAGAGGCCAACTAGAGGATCCCCAGAATTGGCTTGTCACCCCCAGAGGTATTGATTTGGTATGGGAACTTGGCGGACTTTCGGACCCAACAGATTTAAGAGCAGTAATCCGCATATACTCGACAAACCACAAATATTCATGCTTACCGGATTAGAACCGAACCAGAGGCTCAGGCTAGCTCCCTAACCGTTGCGCCGCCGGGTCGGCAAAAAAAAGGTTGTTTGATTGGAAAGAAATAGTTAAAATAGTAGTTGTTTTCATTTAACTTATGTTTAGTTTACTTTAAATTATCGTCGCACTAGATCTACCCGAGGGCTTTTGGTGACGTGCGTCGTATTTTAGAACCACAGTCAAGTGACGAGCCGACACCTGAGTAGGCACCCAACGCAACCGTTAAGGGCGACATCGTACGCAGCGTTAGGACTTTGAAGGATATTTAACGTGCACTCCCTCCACACGGGGTATTATTCGTCGGACAGTTTTGGCTGCACGGGCCGTTTATAGGTCGGCAGTTATTTTGGCGATGCCCGGACCCGAACCTGGGACCTTCCGCATGCTAGGCGAATGCCTAACCGACTGGGCTCCCCATCCCCCCCATTTAACTTATGTAAACTTATTTATTTGATAATCTTTTGATAAAAATCTGAACATTATAAACTATATAATAGTACACGTGGTTTTGAACTGCAGTGCAAGATTGGATACATTTTATCTCGTCCTAGCGTAGATGTCCTGCAACAATACGAACAACATTTGATCTTAAAACTGCAAAAATTTACATTCTACTAAAAGAATTAATTTAATTTCACTGTTGCCAAAAACGTTTACTATTTTAATTATTAATCAATTATAGCTCGTTTCAGTTAATGTAATTCTCTAAAGTTTTCATACTTGCACTTCTGTAGTTTATTTAGTTGTTTTGGTTATACCAATGCAGAGGTGCCGATCCCCCCCAGAGCTAACGACGCACCCCCCTAGAATTTTTTTTACCCCCCCCCCCCCCCAAAAAAAAAAACGGTGTGGATTTTATATTTATATATGGATTTATGGAGTATACTGAACCTAAGTAATTTTCACCACACTGTGTACATATAAATAGGAATCTTTACGGTGTATACATGAAACTTTATAGTAAAATTATATTTTAAGTACCAGCGAATGGGAAGTAAAACACAAGAACTGACTTTCTTCTTGAAAATTTTTCTAATGATAGGTCAACGCAGAATTGCCCCTAATTGAAAAGGAAAGCACATTTTAATAGCTTTTATATTACGGAATTAAAACTTATGTTTAATTTTCCTTTAAATAGATTTTTTTGCAGCAAAAGCTATCGGGAATCTAAAGAATCAGTAAAAATTCCGCTCAAAATTTATGTAATTATATATATTTTTAAATTAATAAAAATAGCCGGACACGTGATCCAATCAAAAACAGCATCCAATTCCTTCTCTCAATTCTTAATGCATAAAAATGCTCTCTTCTCTTTTTATGTAATGCAACACATTTGACATTATCAAACTAAATCGGAATTATTCTATTATGTTTACAGATATAGTTTCACTTAAAAAAGATACTATTTATTAATTTACTAAAATTAAAATTAAAGTTAAATAGTAAAAAAATTCTTACCCTGAAACTCGTAATTGAACTTTCTTAACTATATTCAATCACCCACACATTAGACACCAGACGACAAGTATTTTCCTACTGTTTCTAACTAAGGCCATGGCGGGAAAATGGCTTGGGCCTGAGTATGTATAATAAGCCAGAATTATTATCCGAAGGTCATTCATTCATAGAAATGTTATATATACAAAATTCTGAATATTTATGATGTCTGCTTCAAATGCTATAACAGTGATTAAGAAATGTTTATGAGAAATAATTGTCAGCACATTGCTTTCTTCCGACGCCGGGCTTCTTAAAATATAATTATCATTTTGCAGATTGTTAAAGTTTTTATTTGTGATTCCTCTTTTATTATGTGATTTATAAATAATTAGAAAATTTTCGAATACGTTTTTGTTAGAAATTTATATTTTCAGTTTTTTTTGTCGTTGTTAATATTAAACATGAAGTTCTGTTATAATTAACACTCTTACAACTATAACACTATAACAACTCTTTCAAACAAAGCGTCGCCGATTTGCTTAGGAACCTAAACACTATCTAGATCAATCGACAGAATATCACATTATTTCCTGTTTCAGATTGACATAAAAACTAGCTATTTTAAAATCTAAATTAAAAATTGAGGTATCAGAAACACGTAATTATTTTTTGTACAATTTAGGACTACATGCAGTCGGTTTGAAGCAAAACAAAAAATGCTGTATTCCATATTTATAATTTTCAAATACAAAAAAAGGCAACTATGTCCATAAATTAAGAAGCCGCTATAGGCTGTTACCGTTTTATGGAGTAAAAGATACACCAAAATTTCACATTGTAAAATGCCAATATGCAAAGCTTTTTGTTAAATATTTAACAATGTAAATACTTTTAAAATTAAGGCAAAAAATCAATAAATATTGTTGTTGAACTATAATAATCTATAACGTAAAAATTTAATTAAAAGAAAATGAATTTTAAAATTTTATTTGAATGCAAGAAACTGAAGAGATTTAACTTTTGTGTCAAAAATGTTTTAATGTAACTTTGAACTCAAACTATTAGTAATATCAAATATAATTAACTTCTCAGTATTAGAATCCTTTCTTTATTTGCCCAACCTTCTGACAGAAGTATAAACCCGTCAAATGACTGTTTTTCCAGCAACACACATAATTTTTAAATTTTTATAAATTTAAAAATTTTATTAAATTCCAAAATTTAAAGCATGGAGGAGTCATTTATAACCACCTACTACAGAAATATAATTTTTTTAATTAGGAAATTAAATTTTCAGTTAAAATTTTAATTTAAATCTCAAGCAGTGAAAACAAGTTTACATTTCAGCCAATTTGCTTTTTCAGAGGGTTAGATTAAAATTATATAATTACGAAAATCTTACCGGAATCACTGCCATAACACTTCAAAATAAGCTTGGGTATTTATAGTACAGTGCATTTTAACTTCATTTAGTTTAAAATAGATCAAATCAATCATTTAATAAAGTGTATCTTTGATTTGATGCTTCCCTCCGTTTCGAAAACAACAATCTAAAGCTAATAGCTATATATTTTTTTTATAACAACAATTTAAGCGGGAAAATTGCACGACGAATTGTAGACAGACTGCGTGAGATTTATGGCATGAGAAGGGCAGCTGCAATTTTTTTTTGTTTCAGCTTTAAAGAAGTGATGAGTTGTTTATGGGTAATAAATGTCAAAAATATTCGCCAGGCGCAGACGCCATATCCCATTATCTATGTTCTTCTTTTCGTAATGTTTTTGATTTTGGTTACCATTTTTGATTCTTGAAGGTTGGGGCGGGTAGGGGGGGGAGAGTTATGCCCCCCCCCCAGGTGTATGGGGGGGGGGGAGAGACAGATGATTAGAAAGAACTAGAATTTGTTAGAGTTGTATCTTAGATAAAATAAACCATTTACATTAAAAAAAAATTCTAATTTTTTCGACCCCCCCCCCCCCTAAAATTTCAACGACGCAGTCTGCGTCGTTGACCCCCCCCCCCCCCTGTAGGCACCCACCCCTGTACCAATGCGTGGTCTTTTCGTCTGCTGTGTTCCACTTTAGAGTTCTCTACGTGAAACTTGTTTCGATACTTGCTATTTTTAAATGTTTAACAATATTGAACCTATAAATAGAAAAAAAAATGTTTATAGTGTTCCAAAACCTAAAGAAGTGTAAATGAAACTAATAATTACTTTTTTTCATTCATTTACATTTCATATAGATAGTAAATTGAATTCATTTATGATGAAAAATGGATAGATATTTTTGCAAAAGTTTGACTGATGGTCTTTATCAAATGAATATTTTGAAGGTATGCAAATGCATAAAAGAAATATCGAAGGTGAAACAATTCTTTATTGTATTATTATATTATAGTAGGGGGCAGGCCCCCTGCTCTCTATCGCTCGCCAACCCTTTTTTATATGTTGATAAAGTTCATTTAATCCTATAAAAGTCCTAAAATTGTCATTTTGTTATTACTCTCAATCTAATACTCAAATACATATGCATGAACCAACTCCCAATACGATGTTACAAGATGAAAATCAATCAACAACTATCATAACAACAATCGCGTTACCTACTCACCTCCCCCCTCCCCCACCGAAATTTACAATAGTACCACTATTCATCGACAATTTCAATACGTCATCACAACGGAGGAATCGCATTGGTTCCCGCTCTCCAACAAAGCATCAACATAAGTTCTATCGCTGATATCGGAAACGATAGCGATTCTCTAGCGCGTGAATAATCGATGAATTTTCCTCTCCGGAAAGTAAAAATCAAGGATGTTGAGTAAATAGTTTTTGTGTATATTTACTTGTTCTTTAAAATGAACAAAAAATGGTTGCGCTAAAATTTATGATTAAGAGGGACTGTCAGTCCCTTCGAGCTAATGCATTAGTTTTGGAATCACAACTTTTGCAAAAGAATTGCTTTGCCCTGTTATTCCATTTTTACTAGGTTTCGGAATCATCATAACATCAATTTAAAACAAAATTGAAAAGAAAATAACATCCGGATATTTAAATATGAAGTGATAAAGTTTTAAAATAGCGTCGCCATCTTCTGTACATTTTTGGCATTTTAAAACTTCAAAAATATATAATTAACTAACTAGATAACATTTTTGTTCCTAAAAAATTTGTTTCATTTCTATGTTATGTGGATTCCCATACCTAGGGAAAAAAGGCTAACATGGCAAAACAATACTTCTGCAAAAAATGTTATTCCAAAACTAATGCATTAGCTCCTTGGGACTGACAGTCCCTCATAATGAATGAATACAAGCATCGAAGAAACAAATAAATACGATCGAGGTGTAACAACAATTATTCAGTTAATGTGTTTTGTACCTGTTCTTTTTCTACTTACCATATAGATAACCAAATGGTAGTATAGAGGGTAGAAAAATGTGAAACTTGTACTAATTTTATTGTATCTATTTTGTTTATTCATTAGCTTTATGCATTGTATACATTGGATGCAAACATTACAATATACTTTACGTTACTATAATTTTATTTGCTTAAAATGTTATTTATTTAACACGTTGGCTGCAAATGACGCGCCAGCGCGTCGCTGGCAGACAAAATAGTTTTGTCACCATTAGATTAACACTGAGGCACTTGAGTTTATAGACCCGCGGTCCAGCGCGCACATTCCCCCTTAATTCTGAGTAATGTTCGAAAGTTTAAAAAAAAACGTTAATGGGTCAATTAAAATATTTTTGTTCTTACCGTGCCTTCGTGCTAAGGGCTTATACATATTGAAATATGTTAGCTTTTATAACAATTTTTTTATTTGTTTCTTTTTTTAAAACTATTCAGTTGAATATCTTAATTATTTTTCATTTACCTAATTATTTATTCATAATTATTCTTAATTATTTTTTATTACCTTTTGTAACCTATTCAGTTGAATATCTTAATTATTTTTCATTTACCTAATTATTTATTCATAATATATTCTTAATTATTTTTTATTACCTTTAATACAGGAAACTTTATTTATTTCTAATTATTATAATATCTTAATTATTTTTATTACCTTGCCTATTCGTTGACTAATTATTCATAAATTCTAATTTTCATTTACTATATTATTATTTTTATTTTTTTTTTACCTTTTGAAACCTATTCAGTTGAATATCTTAATTATTTTTCATTTACCTAATTATTTATTCTTAATTATTCTTAATTATTTTTTATTACCTTTTGAAACCTATTCAGTTGAATATCTTAATTATTTTTCATTTACTAATTATTTATTCTTATTATTCTTAATTATTTTTTATTACCTTTTGAAACCTATTCAGTTGAATATCTAATTATTTTTCATTTACCTAATTATTTATTCTTAATTATTTTTACTTGACCCTTGAAACTATCATTACATATTGAATATCATTAATTAAATTTTTTTCATTTAACATGCGATGTTTTATTTGCATGCAACGGCGTTATCCATCTTGAATCGCTAAATAAAGATCATACAGTCTCTCGAACAACAAAACAAACCGTATTCAAATTAAAAAATATCATATAGGTATTTGTGCACGGATAAAGGGTGTAATAGTTTGTCGATAAACGTCGACACTAGTTTAAAAAATCGAAAACTATTTAAGAATTAGTAATAAAATCTTAAAGATGATATTTACCTTCGCAATTGATTTGTTTTGAGTGACGTAGATATTCCAGCCTTCATTTCTGTCTTAATTCAATCGGTTCTTTATTCTTATTTGACGTTAATTCACCAATCGAGGCTCTAAAAATAATTTATTTTCATTCAGCATTTCTATTGCCACTCAATACATGAAACATGCCCATTACTTTGGTTGTATGTCATTACTTTTTCTTACCTGGTACAAAAACACATAAATTTAAAGCATCTCTTTCATACGTTGTTTCGAAAATGATGCATTAGACCTATGGAACTGAGAGTAAATTTTAAAAGTAAAAAGAAAAATAAACCTTACAACAAAACCAAACCACTTTTTCCCTAAAAAAATCCAGCCAAACGTCTCAATTCCTTTCAAGGCAAACGCACTTTCTATCGATTCGACTTTTCCCCCAATAAAACAAATAGTTACGACCAAAAACCTTTATAAATCAAGACTCACACAAATAAAAACATAGAGACAAGAACAAAAATTTTCATTCCATTTCTTCTATTCGCAGTCTTTGCGCTGTAACCATAACTGTGCCATCATAGAGAATCATAAATCTGAGTTTGGACTGTGAAATTCAGAGACATCATAAAAGAATGGACTGTATTTCAGCAAACTTAAAATGCGACCAACATCACACCCCAAGTCACGTGGATTTGGCGCACAAAATTTGAGGGGTTTCCACTATTTTTGTAAAATACTTTGGACAATTATTGAGATTTTCAAGTCTTCTCAAATGGCATTGAAATTATTTTTAACATAATATGTTCAAAAAACTTATAATTTACTTGCTGTCAATAAGAATATATTTCAAGAATAATTATGTGTTTCGTTGTTTATAGTTTTTACTCCAAAAGCGGATATATATCGCCAAACATAGAAACTTTTCTGGCCAAATTACTGGTTCATCTGGGTTATCTCCCCAAACTATCTTTTAACATTAAATACTCAGAAAATTCTCTTATGTCGTTGGTGAAATTCCTTACATTTAATAATCATGTTTCTTCCTTAAGAGTTCTCGCAGCGAACGCTGTGATAAATTGTGTAAAACCCACATGGCGCCATATTTTGCTGACAAATCTCGCCAAACAAGAATTTAAAAATTGATTGTGATAGAGTTTGAATGCGATCCCGATTTCATGTTGATGAATGGTTTTGAATGAGTATTATAACTCTATTTGATGGGAGATTTAATTTTTATGAATTCAACCGCTGTTGCTAAAATAATTTACGTTTATAAGCATGATGAAAATCGTAACTTAAAATTTCTTTTAGCTTCCACACTACGTTTGTAACGTAAAAAAGTGGAAGGTATTATATTCCTTCAGTCCATCTGTCTGTCCGTCCGTCACCCACTTTCATAATCCAAACTACAAATGCTACGGACAAGTGTGATACGTCAAAAAATTCAGCGCATCGAAATTAGAATACATTGAAAATTTCAGAAAAGAATTCGAAGTACTTCAATTATTTAAAAAACTACAAAACTAAATGCTCATTTAAAAAGCATAGGAAGCCATTTTTATTAGAATTAAATCACCATTGCCATTCGCAACAATCGCTCGAGAAACTTTAATTATTTTAGACAATTTGAAAAAATTTATTTTTGTGACATCGATCAGTTTGAAATGACGTCAAATATATTTCACTACGAGATTCTTCGTACTTTGATATGAAATGTTTTAATTCTATTTAAAAGCGAGGAATATTCCATATTTATTCTTTGAAATATAAATTTATTTTGGCAAACGATAAGTAATAATTATTGAATTTTCAAAATAAAATAAATGAAACTAGCCAAATTTAGCATGTAAATGTTTAATATAGAATATCAATGCTGTGTTTGGCGCGTTTTTTCCTGTTCAATTCAACTGTTGCGTGGGTTAAGTGACAGATTCTGTTACAAACCTACTTGTTTATGCTATTTCATTATGTTTTTATAATTAAGGTTAATAATGAGAATGAACATGCGTTTCTTTTGCATTTCACTCGATTTCCACAACTAGTGCAAGCATTATTGTGCGAATCTAACTATCTTCACTATGATATATTTTATTATTTTCATTTTCTTAATGATAAAAATAAGGTAATGAAAGTATTTCGATGGGATCAAAAATCCTAAATGGTAGATTTTGTGTTTATTAAATAGTTTTATAGGGATCTGATTCTAAAAATTAGTGGTTTTCCAATTTAACATAACTCAAAGTTTCAAACGACAACAATATATCTATTTGTGTACAATAAGTATACTAATTTTTATGTAATATTTAAAAAACAATTTTTTATGAAAACGTAATTATAATTAAAAAAATTAATTAATATTCAGTACGACATTGATGTAATTATATTGTGATTTGAACGATCTTAAAAACACTTGGAGAACGGCTTACATGATATTCTGAATAAAATCCATGCAAATGCCAAATTTTCAGTCTTAAATGATAATCGGTAAAAGCAAACCCACGCTTCAACTCCACCCACCCACCAACCCGATTCCACTAATAGTTTCGATTCCCACCACCAGATGCCGCCACTCCAACTCACCCTCCATCGATCCCTCTGCAGGATGGTGATCACCTAAAATTCATCTCCATCTTCTCCTCGGTCCTCCATGGCTCTCATCTTGTTTCTCTTCTCTACAAATTTGATTCTCTTGGCGCCCTGGGTCGACCCCGCTTTGGGGGACTCCAACGCGGACGCTAAGAGGCTCTACGACGATCTTATCAATGGATATAATTCTTTGATAAGGCCCGTTGGCAACAACACCGATCGTTTGACAGTGAAGATGCACATTAAGCTGTCTCAGCTCATTGATGTGGTGAGTTTTTGTTTTAAAAGCACACGTGACTTTTGGTATATTACATTATCTATGGGTAATTGTGTTTGTATATCTCATTGGTTAGTATTTATATAGTATTATGATATTTTCGTTGATAATTAATTTTAAGATTGTTATATGATTTAAGTAGTTATTAGAGTTTGTTTAATGTGTTTTTTACATTTGTTTTATGAATTTTGATACTGGTGATTGAGTTAAAAATTAGATTGTGGATATTACCTTCTCATTTAATAATGGTTTGACTTATTACAACTTATTGATCTGGTATTTTTGGCCTACATTTATTTTTTGATTAAAAGAATTTAAAGAAAAGAGGAAAGTAGGTATTAACATAAGGGATATGTCAGTTCGTTCATATGCCTATTCTAAAATCTATTCTATCTATCGGATCTTAAACTTTTTTTTTCTTTTGTTAGAAAGGTATAACACATAAGGTATATGAAAGGTATATTGTTTGTTGGTAGCATCAGATACATAGTTATTTATACATTTAGTTTGTTTGTAAGACCAAACGGACATCTGTATACCTGTCTGTCGACAAACTACCCATTTAATTAGCATTAAAGTTGCATTTTTAGTAATTGGAATTGTTGTTGCAACATTAACCATAGCATGAGAAATTTCATTTATTTAAAATTAACAGGAAATATAATTTTCATGTTAAATCATTTTATAATGACGTCATAAAATATAACAAAATGTGATTCTTTGAATGTTCATTATTTAATTACTAAGAAAGTGGCAAGCCATTTCATTTTTGTACATAAAAAGCTGGCTAGTTTAAATATTTACATTTCTACATTTATTTTTGTAATTTGAATTGTTAAGTGAGTATTTAAGTAAGCACGAACGAAGGCTATTTTTTAGCCTACTTTTCTTTTTTTAATTCGAAAGAATTAAAAAAATGAAAAAGTAGGTATTGACATGCGGTCGATGTCCGTCTGTCTGTCTGTCTGTCTGTCCGTACCCCCCTTCCAAAATCGGTTCTATCCATCGGATCTCAAAAATTCTTTTTTTGTTAGAAAGCTATGACCTCAGATACCCAACTTTCATACTTTTTGTCCGTCTGTCTGTACGTCCGGACGGACATAAATCTACTATCTTTCGACAAATTTCCCATTGAATTAGCATTGAAATTCAATTTTGAGTCATTTAAATCACTGTTGCCAAATCAACAATGGCATGAGAAACTTTATTTATTAAACATATTTGAAGCAAAATAATATTTTCATGAAAAAGTTTGGAAAGACGTCATAAAATGTAGCACAATTTGATTCTTTGATTATTCATTAATTATCTACCAAGAAAGCGGCCAGGCATACTATTGCATGCAATTATGCTTAGTTTTAATTTACATTTCTTATTTTTTAATGCAGTTCGGAGTAGTTTCATTACTTTTGTTATTAATAAATATTTAATTATTCTTCGAACTACAAATATATCACGAGCAGATGATAAATAATATTTCATTAATTTGCGAAAGAATATTAAGGAAAATAGTTGATTTTGGCTTTTAGAAGTTTAAATTATAGCTGGGTGCTGTGTTTCGATTTTTTTTTCTAATGTGTATAAATCTAGTGTAGAAACGGCTGTTGATGATATTTACTTTAGGAACCTAGTTTTTTTTCCCGATTAGAACTTCAGTAAGTATTTAAGTAACAGGAAAGTAGGCTATTTTAGTTCTTTATGAACTTCTTGTTTTCTTTTAGACAGTCTTATTTTTTTATGTTGTGTGTATTTTAAAATGAGACGAGCCAAAATATTTCTTAACACATTAATTATGGTCCTTCATGAAAAATGCTAATAAAAAATTAATAGAATTGACATTGAAACTTGTATTTTTAGAAACATTTTTATGTATGGATAAATTTTCCACAAAACATACACTATTAACCATAATAACTCCCCTTGTAAACATATAATGTTTTATATACCTCATAAATATTCTTTAGAATCTTTAAATTTAACCTATTAAGCAACATGAAATTTTCCAATTTCTTTAAAGTTAAAGTCAATCATTTTATTACGGGCAAAAAGATATACTAATAAAAAAACAAATTAACTTGGAACAACAATTTACCCCAAAGTATTGATCTGTTATTTCGTTTTAAAATGTAATTTAAGATTTTCCTACATTCATTTAAAGTTATTCTATGGTATTAAAATTCAGAGGTTTGTTTAAACGTTGATAATATTAAGATAAGAAATACAATTTTTGGAACTAGTTATTTTACAATTAATTATGCAGACCTAAAGATGTTAATTTATGAACATATGATAAGTAGAAAAATAAATACAAAATTTTGTTACCAATAATCTTATTCAATGTATAACATTTAGTTTAATAAGATTATTAGTAATATAAATTTGAGCAATACTAGTTGTTTCTATGCATGCATATTATGAATATGAAGTAATGTATTTTTAAAGAATTCTTAGCATATCTTAAATAATATTTTGAAATCAATCATAACGCATTGTCATTTAACTGTTTTGCTGTATAATCCTTAATATTTTTTTCAATCTTTTGAATTATTTTCGGGGGATACTATGAGAATGCCCAAATTAATTCTAAATTTCAGATGTTGTTGTTGTTTTCAAAAATTACACGTTAAAAATGAATAATAAATGTTGTAATATAAAAGTCTTGTAGATATTTTATAAAATGATATTAATATCGGGGTGTTCCAAATTGTATTGATTTTATTTGGGTTATTCTTTTGATACAAAACAAATGAATAGTTAACTACGTGGAAAAATTAGTAATATCCATAATGTCAAAAACCGAAAAAAAAATTTGAAAGCAATTATAAATGTGGAAATTAAAATAGTATTTACTATTGAGCATTGATTAATTAAAAAATAATGCTAATAATCATTTAACTGTTTTGCTGTATAATCCTTAATATTTTTTTCAATCTTTTGAATTATTTTTGGGGGATACTATGAGAATGCCCAAATTAATTCTAAATTTCAGATGTTGTTGTTGTTTTCAAAAATTACACGTTAAAAATGAATAATAAATGTTGTAATATAAAAGTCTTGTAGATATTTTATAAAATGATAGGAATCGGGGTGTTCCAAATTATATTGATTTTATTTGGGCTATTCTTTTTTGATACAAAACAAATGAATAGTTAACTATGTTGAAAAATTAGTAATATCCATAATGTCAAAAACCGAAAAAAAAAATTGAAAGCAATTATAAATGTGGAAATTAAAATAGTATTTACTATTGAGCATTGATTAATTAAAAAATACTGCAACATATTGAAGTAAATAAAATATACATAAAATACGGTATATTATGTGTGTTAAAGTAAAGTAAGTTGAAAACATTTAATCATTTGTATAAAGTAAATATACCTTACTTTACACACGTTATTTCTATTATAATTTTAATGAAATTAAATAACTAACACACAAAAAGATACAATATTAATCTATATATGTAAAAAGAAAAGTCTTGACTCACGTATCAACGCCCAGCCAAAACTCCTGGAGGTACAGTTACCAAATTTTAGGAAAATATTCTTTTTATATCGTAGGCGTCATTTAAAAAGTGATTTTTTCGAAATTCGAACTCGAACGGGTGTAGGAGAGCAAAACGTGAGCCGATTTCTCCATAGGAATAGCATTGTAAGATTAGAATTTATACTTTTTTTTCAATTTAAAAGAAATTTCAGCGCGTTCAGCGTGGACACACGTTAGAACACAGAAGAAGAAAAACGTGAACTCACGTTAGAACACAGTTTAATTTGTAGGATTGTTATTTGAATATCATTATTTTATTTTATTTATTGAATTTAAATCTTTTGATTTTTTTGTTTCCCTTAATTTGTATTGATGTTTACAAATGGTAAAAAGTGAAGATTGCTACAATGTCTCATGATAGGTAAATGCGATAATATTCTACATCTGATAAATACATCTAAGAAATATAAATTACCTTTATGTATAGCTATGTGTTTAAGAAACTGGCAATTTGGTACAGCTATGATATATACTGGCCGATTGAATTTTGGCATTGGCGGCTTTTGGCGAAGTTGAAAATTTAACGTGGGGTTATAGAATGGGAGGAAATTATAATATACCGATGGAGTGCTGACCAGTGGAGAAGGGATCAATTGGTATAAAATAAATTTTTACATAAAAAAAATCACGGTTATAAAGGATACACCCGTGCAACGCCGGGTTTATAAATCTAGTATAATATAAATATACAACTCACCACATTTTCATATTTTAACACAATTAAGTGAATAACACTACAAAATTAACACAAAATAAATATATTTAATAAGAATGAACATACGTTATTTATTTCAAAATGTGTATGTAATTAATTGCATACAATTAGTTTAAGTGAAGGGCAACTTAAATGAATAAGCTAGGATATCATTTGTATAGAGAGGATTTTGAAGGATGAGGGAACAATAGTTTAGGAAATTTATGCATTCTAATACATCCCAGAGGGCTTGATTCTAATTCATTTCGATCTGCAATTCCTAAATCAATATGGTAATCAGAAATTGGATGTTATTACCGCCTTAAGGATAAATCGAATTCGAAGTTCGTAACAAGTTTTAGATAATGAATTGTGATAAGTTATAATATTACAGATGCATCGTCGAAATGTAAGATACTATCAATTGATCGGATGATATTGATTGTTCAGGTACTGTCAATTGATAAGGTACTATTAATTGTTCCGATGCTATCAATTCATCAGATAATATTAATCGTTTGAAATAATAATTTCTTAAATTGACATTTGTGCTAATATTTAAAAAAAAAATGTTTTTTTACAGAATTTTCGTCCACAAAATAACATTTTTGATCATCTTCTATAATAATAAAAGAAAGAGTCTGTCTGTGTGTCTGTATGTCTGTGGATCGTAAAAGACCTACTTATACTGCCCTCAGAAATTCGAAATTTTTAAGATAGATTCCCTTTAATACCAACGTGTGCACCTGAGGCTTATTTTTTCATATTTGTTCCATTTTTAGAGAAAATTTTAATTCTCTGAAAAAAATACACCACTTTCGCTCAAATCTGATAATTTTTTTCCTTTTCGTGTAGCCATTCGACAGAAGAAATTAAAATGAACACTAAAATTAATTAAAATTGAAATTGCTTTTATTTTCTTGCCATTATCTTCAGAAACCAAATTAATGATTTGAAAAATAATTGAACGTGCCAATGAGCTAAATGTTTTTTTAAAAAAACCCAGAATGGAGGTTTTGACGTGAAATAACATTGTTATACAGTTATGGTTAATTTTGAATTTATCAGGAAAATTGCAATGACAGTAAGTTCATATTGAGGAAGATTTTTGTGATATGGGGATGTGCATTTTATAGTGATGTATTTTTATTTTGGCATTTTAAAGTAATATAAGTAACGGGATTTTATTCTTTATAATGAACGGGAACAAAGGCAAAGCTTATTATCCTATAGCAAATTAAATGACACATATACTGGGATTCATTTGATATTCTTTTAGTCCGTGCGAAGAACGGGTATAAATTTGCTAGTACTTCCATAAATCAAGCTTGTAATACTTCTTTTGATATAGTATGTAAATATGCAAATAAAAATATGTGTTTGTTGTTATTGTTTTACACAATACTAAATTTCAAAGGCAGCATAATTTGAGGATTTTAAAAAGTTTTTTTTTAATAAAAACGACTAACCTAACATTTTAAGAAATCTTAATTTAATTTTGTAGTTAGAAATTATCATTCGTATTTGACTGTATAAATATCGATATATTCGGATATACGTTATTAGTTTAAGAAAAGACAAACTCATTTCTATGATTCTTGTCTTTCTTTAGAATATTTCAATTTGTATTTCAAGTTTTTAAGTACATTATGCCCAAACATGCATCTATCTGAGCGTTGGTATTTTGTTTTTGCAATACATTTATGTTTCTTTTTAGTCGAAACCTTAAATTAAAAAAACACATAAAAGTCGTACTGATATTCTATTTTCTTTCATTGGTAAATGATTGATGATCTTAGAACGTATCAGAATAAACAAAATTCTGATTTTAAAAACAAATATTTTAAAACTTAGGCAACGAAAACCACCAGACATTTTGGCGCATTTACAGGCCTGTAGAAAAGGAGTATAAAAATATACTTCTAACTACTCTCAAAAAGTTATATCTTTCTAATATATGTGTATATATACAATACAATTTTCGATCTGCGTATGACGTCATGACGAAACAACTATTGTAAAAAATAAATTCTAACCTCTCTTTAACATCGGTTGAAGAACTAATCAAGATGTTCCAATGAGCTCCATCCCGATAAATATCAAAAATTACATAAATAAACAAAAAAAAAAGCTCATTTTACGTAAAAGATTATTCGAAATCCTTAATTGCCATTATCGATCCAACCAGTTACGCTGCGTTAGCATGAAAGTTAATTAGCGTGACGCTTTTTTGTTCTTGTCCTGGCATCTTTGATCGTCCAATCGCATAGTCTAATTTAGTCAATTTGAATAACTTAATGAATGAGAAGCCATATATTTTGGAGAGTTTCCCTTTAAGCTTCTTTCTTTCTACATTTCAGTAAAAAGATGCTTGTAAGGAAATCATTATGTTAACTTGAGCTTTTTTTTTACATTTAGGGATTCAATTAGTTTTGATTGCAAAGACTGCGTTGTTTATGCAATGTGTAATTTGGCATATCTTGTGTGTCTCGCCAAATACTTGGAATTTATTATAAAATACAGTTTGTCGCTATATTAAGTAAAAATATAGTTTTTTAATTAGGAAAAAAACTGGGTCTAGTTTTCCAATGACTTAATAGGTTGGGGCTAGTTTTCCTGACTGAATAGGTTTCTCTGCTAGTTTTAGCTTTAAATAATAAAATTATTAAATAACACCAGTAGTTGAAGCGGCTTAAATAGCAACCTAACTCATATTACCTACGAAAGAGTTAGTTTAACAAAAAAAGTGTCACATTGTCGGCACGCAAGTTGATTTTTAAACTTAAGATGTAAAACACCATACGACATTCAATTACCGTTCAATATAAATACTCTATAATTTGGTTAAAGATTTGAGCAAGAAGGTTTTCGCATTTCAACGATAAATTTAAAACTTAAATAGTTCTATAGCAGAGTGCATGCAAGATTGTATCGAAAACCTTATTATAAAACACAAAAACCTTGGCACAGCTACTCGTTGAAGTATTATCAAAGTTTTGAACAGTTATGATATAGGTCTCTATAGGATTCGGCTATTTACGTTACGTTGTCAAGCAACGAAAATGCCCAAACTGGGGTAAACATTCCACTTCGTTTTTTTTACACTTATCTAACAAGAGTGAATCCACTCCTATAGGAGTGCATTTCGCACCGAAAGATGGAAATTAGTCAGTTTACAAACCTCGTTTTGAGTGTATAGAGATTTTTCTTATTCTTTACCACCTGCAAAAGAGTGAAATCCACTCCTATAGGGGAAGTGCATTTTCGGCACCGGAAAGGAGTGGAAATTAACTCAGATGAGTTAAAACCGCTCGTTTTAAATGAGGACTAGATGTTTCTTTATGTTTTACCACTTGCAAAGAGTGATCCTCCTAGGATTGCTTCGACGAAAGGATGAATTAACTAGATGATTAACGCTCGTTTTAAGATGTAGACGAGATGTTTTCTTATTTTACCACTCTGCAAAAAGAGTGAAATCCACTCCTATAGGGGAAGTGCATTTTCGGCACCGGAAAGGAGTGGAAATTAACTCAGACTGAGTTAAAACCGCTCGTTTTTTAAGAGTGTAGGTATAGCAACCCTACGTTAAATTTTCAAACTCGCCAGCCATTATATCATAGCTGTTAACAAATGTCAATATAGTGGCTGTGCCTGTTGAATTTTTTAACGTCAAGCTTGCAACTTGAAGAAAATCTAATACTTATGGTCATTAAAAATGAATCAAGGCAGTTTAAAAATATATTAACAGCAAAAACGTCAAGAACAAAAAATAATGAGGAAGTTCAAAACTACTAAAACAATTTTGAAATACTTAAAACATATTTTTAGGTATTTATGCTTGAAACTTTCACTGTAAATACGTGCATAAATAACTATCATATTTATAAAAGTATTATTCTAAAGTTGATTTGCGTACTGAGTACTATCAAATTAACTTTATTTATTTAATTTTATTTTTTAGTAAAAATAAATCAAATTTATCTCAATTAACATTAAAAAGAAAAACTCTTGCATTAACCAGTAATACAATTTTAGAATTGAGCAAAAAAATCTACTTAATAATTCTTAATCTTAGTAACTAATAAATCTTAAGTAAACCTATAATCACCATGTCGAAACTTTCAATATTGAAAAAAAATTTAAAACCATTCAAATCTTTTTCGCTGAATAATCACTTGTTTAATCCGATTAAATCTATTCTAAGAAATGTAAATGTGATTAAATATGGTAATTAGAGTTTTATGGTGAACATAAAAACACAATTATGTAAAGTATGAATATGTATGATTACTTTATGTCAAAATTAATATTTCATTATGTTTTTTGTTTTAAATTTATTTTGAGTTGTATTTTAATAAATTAAAAGTCACGGTGATGCGTACTAGTTTCTTTAGATATTCTCAAGCATAAAACTATGCATATTATGTCGCTTTTTTCAAGTACAGTTATAGTTTATTTTAAATCACACAATTTGATACATTGTTATTTAATGTATACGTTAATGGTTACAATTGTATTAAATGTGTGGAATTCACATAAAATGCGCAAACAAGCTATATGTAAACTATCTTTCCTAACATTGTTCACATATTTGGTTTTTGTTAAAACTTTTGGGCTATTTCTGGGAATTATTTAGACTTAGCTATTGCATATGCTTAGCCTAACTAAAAGCTTATGAAATCATTTAAAAGCAAATTTTAGAACAAAAAGGTTATTGGTTACTTTTTAAAATTTAATGTACTTTTGTTTGAAAAGGGTTAAACCAGAACATTTACTTTGTTGTCTTACGCTTTTTTGGTAAAATTTATTTAATATAGGAAGGGTTTAACATCTTTTAATCTCCAATCAAGCATGAATAATAATTCTTGTTATAAATTTGGTATATTTAAACAAATAATTTTGTTACGATTACATTTACTAATATTAATTTATTTAAAGAAAATAGTAATTTTGTATAATTTTCGAAATTAGGATTACAAATTTTATAAAACTCATTTTGCATTGTATTATTTTTTATTATTTTAATTATTGAGATTTTTAGGAGTGCATCACACTAAATTTTAAACACAATTTAATTTTTTCAAATAATAAAACATCGACTTTAAATATATATTTTTTTTTTGTCTTTCAGAACATCAAAAACCAGATTATGACAACAAACGTATGGGTTGAACAGGTAAATATAATTCTTTTATTTTAAATAATTAAGCATTGAAGACAACCAAAAAACTAATCGTTAGGAGCGAAAAATAAAAAGTGGAAAGACGCATGTTATATCTGCCATGATAAAAATTTCTGACACCACATTCGATGTCACTTTAGGATTGCATGGGGTGCCAGGTCAGGTGACGGCCTCATCTCTTGACCGTGATTCAAAGTTACAATACCCGTTAGTAGTAGACGTAGTACAACAAATTCAACAAAACAAAAACCTACAGTTTTATATAGAAGATAAAAGTCTTCAATTCTACGGACTAAATGCTAAAAAGCTTTTTGAGTATCCTTGACCTAATAAATAATTTTTTGAAATCTTAATATCTGACCGAATATTACTTTAACAGGGTGCCCGGATGGCCGAGTGGTTTGGACCATTAATCTAGCAGTCTGCGCGCTGTAACGGGTGCGGGTTCGATTCTCGCCTTCGGCCTGGGTGTGCTTCCTTTCTCTGTGACAGTAATTTTTTTTTATCTGTCTTATTTGACGAATGCTTCATAAGCGGGTCTCTGATCAAGCACACAAGCCCGAATATATATGTACCTATACCCCCTACCCCTACTTTAACATAAATACATTATTTCAACAAGTCTTAAAAAAGTTTACATCAACAAAACAACACAAATTTTGAAAATATCCCCTTGTTACTTAATCTTTAATTTTTTAGCATTTTTCAGTACTTTTTCCATTTCATCTAGCGCAAGCGATAAAATCACCAAAAATGTATAACCACCGCCAAATGGAATATTTCCAATTGTAACCTTTAACACTGTGGTCTTTTATTGTGTATACAGTGTTGTATCGCTAGAATATTCCGTTTGTCACCAAAAACCCCATTTGGCGAGATTTGCTCCCGCGAAATAAAAAAGTATTTAGTTTTCACAATTTTAAAATACTGTCGACTTCTCTCGAAGAACCATGACATACGTCGGACAAACCTTTGCCTGGTAAAAAACAATCATCATACCTGCTGTTGAAAAATCATACCTACAGTCCCTGGACAATTTATTAGACGCACTGCAAGATTTCATGTAAAATATTAATTACCGGGTGATATTGTACCGTTTTATTATTTTAAATTCATTTGTTTTTTATTTTTATATTATTCAATCAATTACCGATTTATTTGACATAATAAAAACAGCATTAATTTAGAAAAGCATAAGTTTAATAAGTTTTAAAGAAAAGTGAAATTAATGTTAGTAAAAGTCAATATTTAGTTGAGCCACCTTTAGCCGCTATCAAAGCTGCAATTCTGCGCTGCATGCTATCAATGCAAGACTGTGCTGTCTCCTTCATTTGAGGATGATGATTCCGCACATAAATAATCTTTTCTAGGAGCTGATACAGGTTTGTTCTTGTTTACGTTCATGTATCACTATGCCAACACAGTGTTGCCATATGTTAAAAAATAAATACAAATATGCAGTCTAAAACAATTATTTTAAATAAAAATCAATAACATTGTAGTTAAAATATACAATTATTGCATAAACTCTTAAGAAACATAAAATTACTAAAAGAAAAATGCAGTGCATCTAATAATTTGTCAGGGGACTGTATAACGTTATTTGTGATTTAAAAAATAATTCATTATGATCTGGGTGACTGACTCCACTTCCTTAAACGAGCCGAAGAACGGGGTTAAATCTATTGCACCTCATCCATCCCACTTTGACGGATATTGCTGAAACGGCCATTAGTGGAACATCAAATCTTGTGGAATGTTTGAGGCAAAAGTGAAATGAGTTTGCTAAAACTTTATTAACAATGGTCCTTAAGGTTCAAAAATACATTCATTGAACTCAACATTTACTGTTGGTTCATTACTTTGAGATATTTTTCTGAATTAAGCGGTATGGTCAATGCCACATACCTAAGGAATTCTTTTTTGAAATTACAAAATACGTCGAAAAATGAATATGAAAATGAAATAATTCGAATTGAAAATATCATTTGTTAAGTTAGTTATTTATAGCGGAGGCTATCGTTAATCGACAGATAGTGACACGATTTAAAGAATAAGTATACAATAAATAAATTATTTTATAGACGGGTGATATTTTATTTCCAAGTTTGTTTTGTTATTGCTACAACTTTATACCTAATGAAAAATGGCTAATTTTTTAATAATGCTTGACGGGTGATATTTTATTTTCAAGTTTGTTTTGTTATTAGTACAACTTTATACCTAATGAAAAATGGCTAATTTTTTAATAATGCTTGGCAATACTTCTTCCGATATTGAGATTTCGAAATTTATGCATTCGATCTACGGAGCTGACCATCACATGTAAGTAAAAACTGTATTTGTTGCATTTGGGGGGCAACTGAAAATAGACAAAGTAACGCCTAATGGTTTAACTATTGTTTGTAATCTCCTCCACTTTGGTTAGCTTTTGCTGGAATATTGTCGCAAGAAATATGAACATAAGCATTGACATGGGAAGACATTTCAAACCATGGTCTAGCTATGAGGCTAACACCTTAAGAGGGACTGTCAGTCCCATAGAGATAATGCATTAGTTTTGAAATCACAAATTTTGCAAAAGAATTGATTTGCCATGTTATCCCATTTTCACCAAGTATGGGAATCATCATAACATCAATTTAAAACAAATTTGAATAGAAAGTAACACTCGGTTATTTAATTATTAATTGATAAAGTTTTAAAATAGTGTCGCCATCTGCTGTAATTTTTGGCATTTTAAAACTTCAAAAATATATAATTAAATAACTAGATAACATTTTCGTTTCAAAATTTGTTTCATTTCGATTTATGTTTACTCTCATACCATGGAAAAAAAGGTCTAACATGGCAAAGCAATACTTCTGCGGAAGTTGTGATTAGAAAACTAATGCATTAGATCTATGGGACTGACTATCCCTCTTAATGAACACATTACGCAAAAATATTAGGGAAATGGATCACTATACTGATTCAAAGTGTGTCAGCCTTCTCCGCACAGGAATAATTGATTTTAATGTATTCGACTATCCAAATCTTCAGGAGAATTTCTGAGTCATACTTCAAAATATGTTCTGAAAAAAATGTCAGGCGATTTTCTAAGATTATTGAGATTAGTTTGAGATGTAATAATAAAAAAAAAGTAAATATCCAAGTTAAGACAGCACACTGACATGGTTAGTCATAGCCTGTGGACTCAAGTTTCAAAATACATTTTATTTTTTCATTTGGTTAACTTCTAAATGTAAATAAAAATATGCATTATCTTAAAGGAATTCAAGAAAAGGTATAATTTTCTTAAATAAGTTATCTATCTTTTTGTCATAATTAGTAACCTATTTTCTTAAGCAATGCAATTTTGTATTGTTTCAACGGAAATTGTAATAGCAGGAAAAAAATAGACAATTTTGTGTATCGCAAGTCTACGCAAGTTTTTTTCTGAGTGTTTCAAGACTTTATTCAATCCTAAGAGCTGGAGTTCTGAAGGCCAACCTCTTACCAACTAAGCTTTCATCCACTTACTTGCTCTTTGATCTGCGCCACTGTTGAACTTAACCCAAGTATTA
The DNA here is from genome assembly GCA_019343175.1 of Oedothorax gibbosus. Taxonomy (NCBI): domain Eukaryota; kingdom Metazoa; phylum Arthropoda; class Arachnida; order Araneae; family Linyphiidae; genus Oedothorax; species Oedothorax gibbosus. The sequence goes on along the minus strand of CM033274.1, from coordinate 11,006,881 downwards.
TGATATAAGAACCTCACTAGTTTCAGAATCTTCTCGAACGTAGTTGAAAGTTCTTGGCTAAGACTTCGGTAAGTGTGCGATAAATATCGTCTGAAGGCAACGTACTTTTATGCTTTCAGGGTTATTTATTTTCTGTCAGTGGGAAGAGAATCACTGGATCAATTGCTTTTGTAACGAAGATGGCGTAGTTTTCTTCTGAAAAGCTATTATTTACTGAAACACCATAAAATGTTAGATTGCAGTTTATTGATTTATTAGAACATTTATGAATTTAAATGTTTGTCAACATTGAATTTTTATAAAGTTCGAAGAAAAAGTTCAAATTTTGCATACAAATTTGTTAGTAGTTTGTATAAACATATCAACAATTGTACATTTATTGTACTCAATCATTTTAACACAGGACATCCATGCTTTTATTTATCCGAATGGAGAAACAAAATTGTACCAATTTTTGATACTGAGATTTCGCAATGTTTTATTACCCTATAAAAATTAGGTGCAACTTTGCTCCATAAAATTGGTAGCTGTATCCATGTTATTACTCCAGCTTTATAAAAACATTCCACAACTTGAAGCTTGCACTAGGCAAGCTTCAAGTTTAATCATATTTGGTGTATTTTTGCTTCTATATTTAGAGAAATAATACTCTTTTTGCCCTCTGAAGGATACAGACTTATAAACCCGTCGCCGGACTATCAGGTTTTCCAAAAATACATGCATTTTTTTTTAAATTTTTAATTTTATAATTTTACTATATTATAAAATTTGAAGTATGGTTGGAGTCATTAATAATCATCAGAGACTGAAACGTTTTTTTAAAAAATAATTTGAAAAATTAATTGTTTTTGCTAAAAATTTAAATTTTAATTTCATGCAGTGAAAAGAATTTACACTTCAGCCAATGTGCTTAGCTAGGGATAATTCGATCCGGTTTTATTTTACTCCTATTTTATTGTATAACGTTATTCTTTAAACCTGGAGACAGCAAACACCTTGTTTTTTTTACAGCGTAATAGCAGTTCTAAGTATCATTAAAAATCGTTATAATGTTTTATATTTCTTTCCAGGAATGGAACGATTACAAGCTTCGCTGGGAGCCCGAGGAATACGGTGGTGTGAACAAACTACATGTTCCGGCTGAGCAGATTTGGTTACCGGATATTGTTCTTTACAACAAGTAAGATATTTGAAGACAAACTGTAGTAGAGGAAATCTCCAAATTTTCATACTTTAAATTATCTAGTATGAAATTTAAGGGGATGGAAGTATTGATATGGGGTCGAAAATCCGGAATGGAGTTATTGTGTTTTATACAAGTTTTAGAGATTGCTTATTCTAAAAAAAACTGTTTTATTCGAACATTGGTCCTTCTTCCAGTCTGTCAGTCTTAAACTCCTCTACAGCTCTCATTAAAAAAGCTATGGACATCAAATTTGGTACACACAAGTTCCAAGTAAATGTAAATCTCATAATAAGGTTTTTGAGAAAATTTCGATACGCAACGGTAGCTGTCATAGAACGTTTTTGGTTTAAAAGGAATTTCAATTGTCTTATAGGTATATAATTACCTTTAAATGCCTGTATTGATATGAAGAGTACAGGGGAAAAACCGCTTAATTTCGTAGAAAACTTTCCTCATCAGGCCTCTTTGGAGATGAAAGCGAGTCATCGCCTAAACTGGTGTGAGGAAATCGGTTACTCACTTTGTTTTTTTCTCGCGGCAACCCTGATTTACGCCAGAGATCAGCGGACACGAGTTACACGTTGGTACCGCGAAAGAAGAACCGAAAGGAAAACCGGTTTTCTGTCGCCAATGTCCGCCAAGCAGATGCAATTACGGCACTACTCCTAATAAATAAAGCGGTTCTTCCCCTGTACTCTTCATATATTAAGCGGTTATTGAGAATCATTTAGGGTTAAAAACCCATAGTTTTATTTTCCTTGTTAGATCTATGGGGCAGGAGGTCTAGGTTTACATAGTCTTGTATTTTGAGTTTATCAACCAGAGGTATTTTATATTAGAGAAGTCCAGAACTTCTTTATAATTTTTTAGGAATAAAACAATAATATTTGAGTTTTTTAAAGTATCTTTAATGAACATCTTACTTTTATTTTCTGTGGATTATAAAAGAAAATCGATACGTAACATTTTAAGATTTATGAACTAAAAACAAGTTTTTTTTATTTTATTTTAAGTTTCCAAGCAATTTATAATGTGTCATAATACAGTTAATGTCCCTGCTTTTTAATTTTCGTTAGAAAAACTATAAATAAATAAAAGGTAAATATAATAGATTATAATTAGTTTATTATTTAAAAAATATTAATTTGTATAAAGTTAGAGGACTTTTTGTGCCAAATCAAGAAACCCCGCAAACTTCACATTTTTGATTTTGATAAAAAAATAGGATATTTATAAAACACTAACCAAGTTATGCATATCATTTTATCGGAAATTTCATAAACTTTGATTTGATTCAAAACTAAAAAGTTTCCGAACTTTCCTAAGTAATACAATTTTTGGCACTTAGTAAATCCAAAAATTAATGAAACATATTAATGTAGATCTACTTAAAGTCTTTTTAACTCAACATTAAAATCCCATTGATTTTCAATTAAACATGCGAACTTTTTAGTTGGCTTCTCATCTATTGCATCATACATTTTTTTAAAATAAAAGTTGTAATCTATTCTATATATGTATGTATTACACTAAGAAACCAGAAAAGACAACAATTTGTCTAACTTTTTTTCATGCATAGTCATAGTTGTCTATGACTATGTATGAGTATAGTCATAGTTGTCTTTCAAATGAAATTTTTTCCAGAAAACATCATTACATATATTATTTCTCATACTCATACAAAAATTATCTTCAAAATAAAAACCAAAGTAGTGGACAAACAATCTTCCTTAAGTTGAAAACAATATTACAACAGCATTTTTTAAAAACATTCAAAATCAGTGCAATCCAATTCCCTACACGGCATACCAACATTAGAGATCAAACTAATAACCTTCCCAACTTTGAAACTTCCTATTCCTTTGCGTGTCATGGAGGCATGCGGCAACAGAGGATGACAAATGGCTTCCTTCTAGAACTTTCCAGAAATGTTCCGCGAGCAAAAATTCTTCGGCAAACATTCTGTAAAATTATCTTACAGACCAGCGTTGTCTCTTTATTAGTGAAAATAAATATATTGTAGTTTGTTTTAACTAATTTGAATTATTTTTCACTAGTTTTGGGTGCTGATGATTGTTTTGTTAGTTACTGATAATTAATGGTTTGTGTTTGGTCGGAGTTACAGATTTATGTTTTTGGTTTCTTAGACAGTTTGAAGCATAAAGGCCCCAGACATCGTGAATATTTTTTGTTGTACGCTGTTAAAAATTTGGAACTTATGGTTCCTAGTAGCTGAAAAAGTTGTGTGGTGAAACGTTTCACCATATTTTCGGTATTCGATTAAATAATTTCTCAATACTTTGTTTCCAAAACCTGAAGAAGGGTTCAAACCACTGCCGAAGATATTGTGTAACATTTCACTACACAGCCGTTGCAGCTAATAGGAATACCAAGTACCAAACTTTAACAGTGGTTTCTCGATTTTTCCACTTGGTGCACATAAGTAACATTTAATGCTTAGAGCCAGCGCTGTCTCTCTATAAATTTAAATAAATATATGGTTGTTTGTTTTAACTAATTTGGATTATTTCACTAGTTTTGGGTTGGGGTGATTGATTGTTTTGTTAGTTACTGATAATTAATGGTTTGTGTTTGTCGGAGTTACAGGTTTATGTTTTTGGTTTCTTGGGCAGTTTGAAGGACAAATTCTTTGTGTGGATTTTTTGTTGTGTTTGTTTCCATATTTTTCCCGCTTATCGAACTTAAAAGTAACATTTACTGCGTTCTGATAGCTTCTTTTAATTATTTTTTGGTCAAGCCTTTTGCAGAATCGGTATACTCCCCAGAACTGAAAACCATTTTTTTGTGGCACCCTCTAGGCGGCTCTCACTATCAATTTTGACGCTCAGCTTACGATGAATCTGAGCTTGTGCTGTAGCTATGTGTGTGATACTCGTTAGGTGGTCTTCTTTGGCATCGGTGAGACGAGATTTTTACGAGATGGTACAGGATGTGCAACAATGCCTTCGTCTCGATGGAGCCAAGGGATGACACTTCTCAGGTTGTAAATTCTCAATCAATGACAGAACCCGCTCCAATGATATTTAGAGGCTCAAGAGCGAATGGAGTTGAGGATGTTCCCTGGTGGCCAGCTGTTGAACCAATGAAGTTTTGGAGGCGGTCTCCGTGTTTTGGGCTTTTCTCCGGGTAAGACTTTTAGGACAGAATAGAAATATACTTCACTAGAGAATGGAACGGTAGACTTTATAGAATATAGAACTGTAACTAGACAGAATGGATCTGATAACATTATAGGACAGAGTTAAAAAAATTAACTTATGGTTAAAAACTTATGATTAAAATTAACTTATGAGTATGTCAAGATTTAATTTTGCCGAGAGAAACCAAGCCAAATGAGAACTCAATTGATTTTTTACACGCCACATAATCATAAGATATGTGTGCCTACGATTACCCATCCAGAACTAAATAATTATGATAACTAAATAGTCTTGTATGTCCCAAATATTAATGAAACTTGTATCGAAAAGTTTTTGGCCAATCATCGACATGATTCTGGCCAATCCGTTGACGAGTTAACCTCTCAATCTGTGTCTCTTCTCTATCAATATTTAAAATTTGTGCCCAATCTCAGGTAGCCCACTAATACTAATGTGGGATATGTATGAGCCCTCTTAGTTAGTGTGGTCACTACCCTATGTGATCTAGAAAAAAACGATTCCCTTCATTTTTGGTCAAACCACTTGGGCCACGGACATAGATATCAGAGTTAAAGTATTAGATTGACAGATCACGTGACCTCCAATGCTAACGACGGGACGCGCATGGAGGCCAAAATAAGAGGGCAAAATGGCCAGTTTTAAATACACAAACATTCTAAAACTAACTATTATCATTAAATAACTCAACTAATTATCTATTCTTCGATTTTGAACACAGAAATTATTATATGATCTTGTCAATCGTCGTTTTCTTACTTTTAACTTCAAATTATTTTTCATCTTCTGTGGTATTCAAACTATTAACGTGCCACAACGTTTAACGTGCATTATTAAAAACTGATAAGACTGAAACAGGGTATAGACAAAAATTCCAAATATAACTATCATCATTGAAAAAATTCATTTACAAGTTAGAAATATAATCAATTTTGGCGTTCATGCTTTTGGCAATGCCTCAACTGGTGTCACAACACCAGTTTATGGCATTCAATCCTTTATAGCACCAATGATTCACCACGCTCCAATTGTTTCCTTTCCAGATACATTATTATTCTTCGCCATGTTTACCCATATGGCTGAAGAAATACAAAGAATTCTTTTATTCCTCGCCAGAAAAAGAATATTTTATGGCGCTTGTATCATTCGAATTTCGAAGTTCTGGAATTGTCATCCATCATTCCTGATGAACTGTCATGGCGTCATTTTCTCCAATTCGGCGTTCTATTTCCGAAGAAAACTTTTTGATGACTTTCCAATTTTATCGAGTCAATATTGTTCTTCTTCTGTCTACAACGCTATCAGAAAGACTTTTTCAACCTTAAATAAAAAGGGTTTTTTGGTGTTTTGATATTAACTTCAGATAGGAAGAATGCGTATAAAAAAGGGTACATTGCAGCGTATGCCTTGAAGTAGGCAGACCATAAAAGTCAAGAAACTTATGAAACGTAAACAATGATTTGTGAGCAAAAAGGAACTAAAAATGAAGTTGTTTTTCACTTTGACCATTTGATTACATTTTTAACCTACTTTTCTTAAATTTGAAAGAATAAAAAGGGAAAAGTATGTATTGTTAGAATATATCCGTTAGTCTGCCAGTGTATTCGTAACTCCTCCTGTCCACATTCGGAACAACCCGTTGGATCCTAAGTATTATTTTTTTTGTCAGAAAGTAGGTACCTTTCTCTATTTTTTTTATGTCTATTTGTACATCATTAAGGACATCGGCCTACCTGTCTGTCATTTAGTCTTCCAATTTTAATAGCATTAAAATTAAATTTTTATTCTTCAATCAATATTTGCTATGGCCGAAACAACATTAGCAGAAAAACCTTATTTATTTAAAGGAATAGTTGAAAGAACATTAATTTTTTCATATAAATAAGCTTGGAATGGCAAAATAACATATGTGAAGAACGTTCACAATGTTGTAACTTCTTCCTCAATTTATGAACTGTTCTCTTCAAAGCTTTTTTTCTCTTTTAGCTTTCACACTACGTTTATAACGTAAAAAGTGGAAGGTATTATAATCGTTCAGTCCGTCTGTCAGTCACCCACTTCCATAGCCCAAACTACAAATGCTACGGACAAGTGTGATACGTCAAAAAATCCAACGCATCGAAATTAGAATACATTGAATATTTCAGAAAAGAATTCGAATTCGAAGTACTTCAATTATTTAAAAAAAAAAAACGCAAAATTTAATGCTCATTAAAAAGCATAGGAAGCCATTTTTATTAGCATTAAATCACCATTGCCATTCGCAACAATCGCTCGAGAAACTTTAATTCTTTTAGACAATAAATTCAAATAAATTTATGTTTGCGACATCGATCAGTTTGAAATGACGTCAAATATATTTCACTACGAAATTCTTTGTTCGTTGATATGAAATGTTTTAATTCTATTTAAAAGTGAGGAATATTACATATTTATTCTTTGAAATATAAATTAGTTTTTGCAAACGATAAGTAATAATTATTGAATTTCGAAATAAAAATAAATGAAATAGAAATTTAGCATATTTACATAGAATTAATGCTGTGTTTGTCGCCTTTTTACCTGTTAAACACAACTGTTGTGAGGAACCGGGTTAAGTGACAGATACTGTTACAAACCTACTTGTTTCTTCCAGTGCGGACGGCAACTACGAGGTGACCATCATGACCAAAGCCATTCTCCACTTCGACGGGAAAGTGATCTGGAGACCTCCGGCCATATACAAGAGCTCGTGCGGCATAGACGTCGAGTATTTCCCATTTGACGAACAAACATGTCTGATGAAATTCGGGTCGTGGACATACGATGGTTATACGGTAAGATCATGTTTTTTTTTCGTTATTTCAAACTTTTACTTTATTTCTGCTGTCAAATACGACCCATACACTCTTAAAACAAAAGAGTGAAATCCACTCCTATAGGGGAAGTGCATTTTCGGCACCGGAAAGGAGTGGAAATTAACTCAGACTGAGTTAAAACCGCTCGTTTTAAGAGTGTAGGACGTAGATTGTTTTCTTTTATTTCTTTTACCCACTCCGCAAAAAGAGTGAAATCCACTCTTATAGGGGAAGTACATTTTCGGCACGGAAAGGAGTGGAAATTAACTCAGACTGAGTTAAAACCGCTTGTTTGTTTTAAGAGTGTACAGTTTAACATTTTCTTGTATTATTTCACCGGAATCCTGGAACTTTCTAGCTGCCATCACTATTTGGAGCGTCTATTTACCACTTTTACGGTGTATAAAAGTTATTGCTTTACTATAAAATTGATACATTCCTGCTCCAATTAGTGGTGACAGCTAGAAAGTTCCAAGATTTTGCTACAATCTCGCACCATTATTTTTAGCTGTGTTGATAACATTATACGTCTAAACTTGGTTTCAAACATCAATATTTAGTCACGTTCGAGATCTTTTTTGTCATTTTGTTATATCTAGACATTATTTTTGGCCACAGTTATCTAACGAATATCATGTAAATTTAACTTATAAGGTTTACTTAAAAATTATTTTTAAAAAAAATGCTGTTACTAGCATGGCTGAAAACCTAATATCATGAAGCATTTATACATATAATATTAGCTTAATGGGGATCCTCTAGTTAGCCACTGTCTCTAAAAATAAGATGGATCCACTTACGTGTATTGTGTCTGTCTTACTTGACGAAGGTTTATAAGCGGGTCTCTGACCAAGCACACAAACTTGAATGTATGTCTACCAACCAACCTACCAATATTAGCTTAATACCACTTAAATACAACCTTAAATTCACCCACAAAGAGTAGAGCTTCATTTATCCAAAACAATTAATACCGGCCCCATTCAGATAGTCCCAAATTTGGATAATTAGATTTTGATTGGAATAGACAAACTGACTGAAAAATCAAAAAGAAATCTGACCGTATAATCATCGATTAAGATAGCATGAGTTCGTGTATTTTAATTTCTAAAAAAATAGAGTAATGCTTTATCTTCAGGTTGACTTGAAGCATAAATACCAGACCGAGGACTCGAACCTGATTCCCATGGGCATGGACCTAAGCGAGTTCTACCTGAGCGTCGAATGGGACGTCATGGACGTGCCGGCCAGACGGACAGAAAAGTTCTACAGCTGCTGCGAAGAACCTTACCCGGACATCACCTTCAACATCACGTTGAGGAGGAAGACGCTATTCTACACCGTCAACCTCATCATTCCATGCGTCTTCATCTCGTTCCTGTCTGTGCTGGTGTTCTATCTGCCGTCGGATTCTGGCGAAAAGGTATTGATGTGGATTTAGTAATTCAGTAGCAATTATAGTTTTAATATTTATACGAGAGCTGGTTGGTTTGGCGTAAGGGTAAACTTTGTTGAAAAATGTGGCAATCGCTTTGGCCTTGAAAATACGACTTGTTGGTCGGTCATTACGCAGTTTACCACGTGTACACAGGTCCCTGGAGACTACTTCCCTCTCCTTCAGGGACATGTCTAAATTGTGGAGGTGGCGATAGATGGCAGCATCTGTCATGTGTGTGTATATCGTGTCTGTCCTTCTTGACGAAGGTTTATAAGCGGGTCTTTGTGACCAAGCACACAAGCCTGAAAATATATATATGTCTGCCAACCAACGACTTGTTACGTTTCGGCTACCAATCAGGTGATTTTTACTAATCAAGTGTATTTTTTACAACAAACGATATTAAATACTGGATAAACTGCTCCCAGTGTTAAGGTATCTCAGAAAGCTTGGACAATTTTCTCTCCCCCAAAATGGCACAGGCATGCGCTATATCAAGAAATTTTCGTCGTTTACCAACACATTTCTAATTTTATAGTTGAATGAAGGCAGTAATTAATCCCAATATCCCAACCGTTCTTTAAAATATAATGGTTTAATAATATAAACTTACAGAGAGTCGGCTATATCTATTGAAGCTTTCATATCAGCTAAAGGAATTATGGAATTATTTTGGATGTATATTTTACACTAATATGGTACATGCGTTCAATGTACTTATTCTCTAAAAATTAGTTGAGTTGAGTTCCATTTTCATCACACAATTCTACACGAGCTCTACTGGTGATGGGCTTCTTAATTTATAACCGCAGTCAAGTGATGAGCCGACATATGTCGCTTTTAATTATATCTATCAATATATGGCAAAGGTTGAGATCTGTAGTTTTGCTGACCTCACTTCTTCGGTTATGTGACAAAATATTCACCTTCTCAGTTTCAGATTAGTTTTGAAACTTTACTTAACATTTAAGTAATATAAAAATTAGTTATAATTAACAATTTCTGATCCACAAATGTATTTTCTCTTCAGGTGTCACTTTCTATCTCTATCGTGCTATCCCTGGGTGTGTTCTTCTTGCTGTTGTCTGAGATCATTCCTCCCACGTCCCTGACTGTCCCTCTACTAGGGAAATATCTGCTCTTTACCATGGTCCTCGTATCATTCTCAGTGTTTGTCACCATTGCAGTCCTCAACGTCAATTTCAGGTGAGTGGTAAAAGGATTCACGTAAATTATTCCAGTTCCGAAAAAAGCTTCGATTTTTAAAAAAAAAATTTGACCTTGAAATATAACACATTATACGGCAAGAAGAAATTTTTCGCTTTCAACCCACTTTAAATGCAGAATCGTAGCATGGGGCAACTTTGGCCTTAAAGGATAACTTTGGAACAAGAATAAAACCCTTATAGTGGTTTTCTTTATAGACTAATTATTTACTCATAGGTCAAGGCAGAGTTGCCACTAATTGAAAAAGACGGACTCAATTTTAAAAAGTGTATGTCATGTTGTCATGTAAATTATTAGCCTGAAAAGCGTGGGCCAAAGTTACCCTTAAGGTCCAAATCTATCCGATATAAAGAATAGGGTTGGTTTCGGAACTTATTTACAAAATAAATTCTTCGGGAGTTTTTTTTTAAGTCCTCAAATGAGTACCCCAGGTTGTAAAAGGTTAATGAAGTACGGACTCGTTTTTACATTATGTCCTCTTTTGCAACTTTATTTTCTTGACTTTTGGGGGACTATAAATCGCCATTATCTCCTTCGCAGTTGTTTTGCGGTATTTGATGTACCATCAAGGAAAAACAACTTTTACAGAACCAAACCTGCGAAGTTACTGATTGTGCCCTTTTTTTGTAAATGGCGTTAAAACAAATCAAGGGCCTCATCATCACTTCCCTGGGTATCTAGTAAGTTCTTGTTTCTACTTAATTCATTTACTTTTGGTAGAGATTTATATTTTCGGTTTGTTTTATTGTGCAATGAGAATATTTAGTAGAACTCATTATAAATACTTGTCTCATATTAGGAAAAGACGAGGGAAAATTTTTTTACAAATCGCTGACATTAAATTATAACTAGAGGTTGCAAATTTTGCAAGAGAGGCAAAATATTTGAAGTTTTCACTTGCACCAAAGTTTAGTGAGATAGTGCACCATTTTTTCTAGCCAGCAAATCGACACCAATTTTCGGTGGGGTGCAACATAGCTCTTTGTTTCTTACAGTATACAGTTAAAAATTTCGTGCTTGGTTTAACCTAAAGTATGGTTCCTAGTAGCTGCAACTGCAGTGTGGTGAAAGGTTTCACCATATATTCCGTAGATCTAAATTTCAGAGTTTAGAAACAAAATTACGAGAAACAATTCAACCTAATACCAAACATATGGTGCAACATTACACAACACAGCCGTTGCAGCTATTAGAACCATTATTATATTCAAATTAAGCGCGAAATTTTAAAAAGGCAAAAAACTACGTCACCAACCATACATTCCTCCTTCCAGATCCCCCTCAACCCACCGCATGGCTCCATGGGTGAAACGCGTCTTCATCGACCTTCTCCCGAGATTCCTGTGCATGCAGCGCCCGGAAAATCCCGAAGATTTGCCCGATATCAACGGCAAGCAGCCCGAGTGTCGTCTGCACTACAACCACCCCCATCTGTCCGACTTTGCCCACGAGAAACTGACTCCGTCGGTCATCGACTACGAGGGTTCTTTTTTCGAAGACGGGCTGCATGTCGGTCTGCCGGATATCGGTGGGGGGTCGACCCCTCCGAAGACCACATCGCCGGATATTGAGAGGGCGGTGCTGGATGTCCGGTTCATAGCGCAGCATATGGAGAATCTGGATAACTTTACGGACGTGAGTATATATAGTATTTTATTTGGTGAATTGGCTAATTGAAAAAAGAGGTCATGGCCGTAAGAGAGATTCTTTTTTAGAGCTTTTTCCTTACAAAATGCCTTTTAGTAGAAAGTTTTTTGAACGGACGCGATTTATTTTACAAAAGTCTGGAGTTCATCTGCATTGGGTTCCTTTTAGATGAAACATCTATATAATTCCCCAGCAAATATATGACATCTATGGAAACGTTAGCATTTTTCGTTTGTTTGTATTACCGTTCATGAAGAACATTCACTGGCGTATAATTTAAGCACTTGGATTACGATGATAAAAGATAAGAGCATATTTTACCAAAAATCCTCGCTTACACAGTGAAAAAGTTGTTTTACGTAGACATTGCTTAGATCTGATTTGGAATATCTATGAGATATGATAGTTGGTATAGTCATTAAACTTTCCAATGCACAGCCTCGATTAGTCACTTATAACCTAGAGCCGACGCACACACCACTTTATTGGCCGACTTTGCACGAAAACTGACCCTTTGGTCATCACTACGAGGGTTCTTTTTTCGAAGACGGGCTGCATGTCGGTCTGCTGGATATCGGAGGGGGGTCGACCCCTCCGAAGACCACATCGCCGGATATTGAGAGGGCGGTGCTGGATGTCCGGTTCATAGCGCAGCATATGGAGAATCTGGATAACTTTACGGACGTGAGTATATATAGTATTTTATTTGGTGAATTGGCTAATTGAAAAAAGAGGTCATGGCCGTAAGAGAGATTTCTTTTTAGAGCTTTTTCCTTACAAATGCCTTTTAGTAGAAAGTTTTTTGAACGGACGCGATTTATTTTACAAAAGTCTGGTAGTTCATCTGCATTGGGTCCTTTTAGATGAAACATCTATATAATTCCCAGCAAATATATGACATCTATGGAAACGTTAGCATTTTTCGTTTGTTTGTATTACCGTTCATGAAGAACATTCACTGGCGTATAATTTAAGCACTTGGATTACGATGATAAAAGATAAGAGATATTTTACCAAAAACCTCGCTTACACAGTGAAAAAGTTGTTTACGTAGACATTGCTTAGATCTGATTTGGAATATCTATGAGATATGATAGTTGGTATAGCCATTAAACTTTCCAATGCACAGCCTCGATTAGTCACTTATAACCTACGAACACCACAGCCACTTTTATTAGGCCGATTTGGTACACGAAAAAATGACCCCTTCGGTCATCAACTACGAGGGTTCTTTTTTCGAAGACGGGCTACATGTAGGTCTGCTGGATATCGGAGGGGGGGTCGACCCCTCCGAAGACCGCATCGCCGGATATTGAGAGGGCGGTGCTGGATGTCCGGTTCATATCGCAGCTAATGGGGAATCTGGATAGTTTTACTGACGTAAGTAGATGTGTGCTCTTTTTTGAATATTTGAATTGGTAATTGATAAAAAGAGGTCATGCCTACAAGATAGATTTCTTTGCAGAGCTTTTTCTTTTTAAATTGTTAAAACGGAATAGTTCCTAAGGAATTTTTTCCAATGGACATTACGAATTTTTCTCATGTTAGCATATTAAACAGATATTGCCCATTCACACAATATGAAGAGCAATCGTTTTACAAAGAGATTTCTGGATAATTTTATGGACATGATTACATTCTTGAATTTTTTTATATTTTATTTTAATTTCTTATTGACTTGTTTCAAGTAACGTATTCATTTCAGCTTTTATTTCTGTAATTCCTTCGATCAGTACTCCGATTGAACCATAGATATCATAATTAAAGTATTAGATTGACAGATCACGTGACCTCCAACGACGGGACGCTAACGACGGGACGCGCATGGAGGCCAAATAAGAGGGCTAAATGGCCAGTCTTGCTGCCACTTTAAGGAGAAAAATGCTACGAAAAAAATACCATTTAATTCTAAAATTACAAAAAAATATTGTAAAAATAATAGCTGCATTTTGGAATCTTTTTAGTGACTTTAAATCTTTTTCTAGTATTTTTTTTTAATTTTAGAATTAAATGGTATTTTTTCGTAGTATTTTTCTCCTTAAAGTGGCAGCAACACTGGTCATTTTGCCCTCTTATTTGGCCTCCATGCGCGTCCCGTCGTTAGCATTGGAGGTCACGTAATCTGCCAATCTAATTCTTTAACTATGATATATGTGGATTGAACTCTGTTCCCGCGTGACATTGATTCGACCATCGAGGCTCAAGAAGAAGTTTATTTTCATTTTCAGTTTTTCTGCAGTCACTCAAGACCTGAAATATGCGTATTGAAAGGTCATGTAAACAAGAGAGATTTTCTTGCCGAGCTTTCTTTTTTGCGATGTTAAAACAAAATAGTTGGGTTGGAGATTTTTCGAATGAATAACTTTTTCATATTACGCTAAATATTTTACAACAGCTCCCACAGTACAAGTACATTATTTTCCTTGTTGATGCAACATCTATGTTATTCCCAAGCTTGGATAAGTCCTCAAATAGAAACTTTAGCCTGTTTTGTTTGTTTATATCTAACTATTCAAGAAGAACACTCTTAAAAACAAAAGAAAGAAATCCACTCCTATACACTCTTAAAACAAAATAATGAAATCCACTCCTATAGGGGAAGTGCATTTTCGGCACGGAAAGGAGTGGAAATTAACTCAGACTGAGTTAAAACCGCTCGTTTGTTTTAAGAGTGTAGGGGAAGTTCATTTTCGGCACCGGAAAGGAGTGAAAATTAACTCAAACTGAGTTAAAACCGCTCGTTTTAAGAGTGGAGGACGTAGATTGTTTTCTTTTCTTTCTTTTACCCACTCCGCAAAAAGAGTGAAATCCACTCCTATAGGGGAAGTCCATTTTCGGCACGGAAAGGAGTGGAAATTAACTCAGTCTGAGTTAACATCGCTCGTTTGTTTTAAGAGTGAACACTCAATAGCGTTTAATTTCAGCACTCGATTCAACGATGATAAAACCCAAAACTTATTATACCAACAATCCTCCCTTACAAAGTGAAGAGCCGTCGCGGTCGTTTTATTAAGCTGGCGCCCTCGGTCATCGAGGATAGATCTCTGATGACAATACCTATGAGGGCAATACCTATTTATCCATATTTTTTTATTATTTTGAATGAGAAAAAGGAAATAAAAGCTAAAACCATATTTGGAAAGAGGTAGCTGTTTATCAGGAGCAGCTGTGGTGCTCCTTTGACTAAAACTTCTTAACGGAACAGTAAAAACTAGCCACATCAACACTTATAATCGTCGGTGGTGCTCTCAATTCTGATGGTTGCTGAGTCGGCGCTTGTACTCGGCTAAATACCGCCGTGTTGCCAATGGTGGCTGGGGCATGTTAAATCGTGGTCACAAAGTCCTCCATGTTCCCCTACCAAATTAATACCTCTGGGGGTACCAGATCAGGGGGTTTTCGGCCTTTTATCTGGATCAAAATTACGATATGAGAGTGAGAATGGATGTGTGAAAGGGACCCTCCTGTAAAACGGATGTGTCATGCTGACGAGCAAAAGTCGGACTTCCTCCCTTGTGGCGCTCAATAAAAACGGAAGGCGCCCCACTTCGTTTTAAATCGGGTAGTTCTCTACTCCGGGCTCGGTTACCGAGTGGCATTAGAAACAACAACAACACTTATAACCAATTTAGGTTGTTCAATGGACCAATCAAATAAGCGAATACATTTATAGAAAAATTCTATTTAAAGACTTATATGATAGAGTATGATTAAGATAGAGAACAATAAAGTCCTGCTATTTACACTACAATCTTAACAGAGATATTCCTATGGATATTGAAGGAAAAACATCTGGTTATTTAACTATTGATTTTTGAATTTTTGAAATGGTCATAAATACGAACAAATGGCGGCAATATTTTTAAACTTCATCAACTAATAATTTAATAACCCGATGCTGTTTTCCCATTAATTTGTTTAATTTCGTTATCGCTTTCTATTTTCATACCTTTCAAAAATACTTATACGTCAAAGCCATATTTTCACCGAAATTTGGATTTTAAAACTAATGCTTTATATCTATAAAACTAACCATCCCTCTTAAAGTTCAATATTATTCAACTTTAAAAAATATATATATATAAACAACCACAACATTTTGAAGCATTTTAACACATCTTCCAATGTCTTCCATCCTCCAAGACCCATACAATAAAACAAAGCTTCCTCCTTCCGCCCCCCCCCCCCCCCCCTAGACAGGCAATAACCATTACAGCAGTTCAAAGTCGTATTCTCCCAGTTCCATCCGCACACATTCGTGCAAATTGCCGGGGTAACTTGCACTCGAGTATCATTGTGTATATGAACTCTTCGCCGAATAAATTCTTTCAAGGAATGTATCCTAGAAGGGGGTCGTATACTTATTCCGAAGAGGGGATCTTGAATAATTTTTAGTTATTGTTAATGTTTAGTTACCTATTTAATTATTGATTTTGGGATAATGATTTTGTATTATCGTTAATTTTTCAGTTATTTAATTATTTAATTATTGATAGGCAAAACCATTACAGCAATTCAAAGTCGTATTTTCCCAGTTCCATCCGCACACATTCGTGTAAATTGCCGGGACAATTTGCAGTCGAGTATCATTGTGTATATGAATTATAAATTCTTTCAAGGAATGTATCTAGAAGGGGTTCGTATGCTTATTACGAAGAGAGAATTCTGAATAATTTTATGTAGTATATTTATGTAGTTAATATTTTAATCAGAATATCACACTATTTACCAGTTATTTCCTTTATTATTCTATTCCAACTTGAACCGAAACAAAATTTCATTTAATTAAAAAAATAATAAAAAATAATTAATAGTAATCGAGTGATACAACCGAAATTAGAGAAGATATTAAAACGAAAAAAATTAATTTACGACTTTAACCAGTTCTTGCTAATATTTACAACAGTTGCTATAATAATGTAACTGCTTGATTTTAAAGCTGAAATTTTACATACTTTTGCGGCTATTTTTTTAAATTTTTACTGCCGTAGTTTGCCATATGATCTCTTGTTGTTGAAGCTCTAGATATCGTAAAAATAAAGGTGTGGAGGGTTCGCGATTCCCACAATTACAGTAGAACTCCAGTCATCCTAATCAATTTGACGGTGCACCAGTCAGATGATCAAAAATTGCGATGATTGGAGTTTTTCCAGACAAACTACACAAATTATTAGACGCACTGTATTTTTTTTAGTAATGATGAAAACATACCAAAGAATGCCATATCATTAAAAAAGAAGATATCGATATATGTATTAAGTATAGCAGATAGTATTTTCTATTCAATAGCTTAAGTTTAGGAACACAAATGTCTTTCTAAAGGTATTTTGTTCATCATAGATTGATACATGAAATTTTGCAGTGCGTCTAATAAGTTGTCCAGGGACTGTATAATAGAACATTTAAGGGTATGACTTATAATTCAAATAGTGTCCTTGGTGTGAACGAATTGATAAATGGAAGGTCTAGTAGCGCGCGAATTCGGATAATTGGAGTTTTAGTGTAAATGCATCTCACAGGACTATGTTGTCTGACAATCACATTTTAAACCTTATGCGTAAACAGCTTCCGAAAGAACGAAACATCACAAAAAGTCTATATTTGGCATCACCCCAGACGATATTGACCCAATTCCAAAAGGAAAGTTATCTCTTTTTATGACAACTTCTTTCACAACGGAAGTTCCGTTAGATTAACCCACTAGCACTTTCCAAATAAATACTAATTATTTTCGCCTGAGTTTCAAATACAATGAGGATTATTTGATAAGATATAAATAAATAAATTGGATAGACGATTTTAAATGCTCCCTTTCATTATTATCAAAGTTTGTTTTTTCGAATATGTTCGTATTCAGCTTTGCTCTGAAAGTTTGTTTCAACCATCTTAAAGACAATAATCTCTTACAACGAAAAACGCACAATGTTCTCTACTATTATTTTTAGACGGTAGAATCTTCGAGCAAAATTGAAAACTATACCCTCCTCCCCTAATGTTTATTCATAGCAATTCCAATACGGTCCTTAGAGGGATAATTAGATTTGATCTCAAGTAGGAAAAATATGAGAATTGGCGTTTTCAAACAATTTAAGACAAATGTGCTGTCGCTATGTGTGTGATGCTCACTGGGTGGTCTTTTTGGCGTCGGTTAGACTACCTTTTTACGAGATATTGCAGCTGTATAACAATGCCGTAGTCTGGGGGTCGCCAAACTTGACGTGTTCCCAGATCGTAAATTTGAAATCAATGGCGGGACCGCGCTCCAATGTTGGTGAAGGCCCAAGAGCGAATTGGAGTAAGTGTGTTCTTTGAGTGACATCGGTTGGACCAATGAAGTTTTTGGAAGGCGATCCGGGTGTTGAGATGTTTTTCCGTGTGGGGGGAGACTTTGAGAGTCAGAATCGAAATATACTTCACTACAAAATAGAACTAAATATTGAACTGATGTATGTTTGTGTAAAAAAAGAACGATGTTTCAAGCTGTAAGCTTCACCCAATGGGTATGTAACATTTTGAGAAATGTCTCCGGAACCAGCCATTAAAATTCCTTATGATTCGTAATTTAACCTTTGTTCATTTTATTTATTAATTTTTCAGAGAGAGAGAGAGCATTAAGAATAGCTTCGAACCTTAAATTTGGGATGTTTAACTTAATCAGTTTTAATCATGATGCATTATGTAATCTAAGTACTAACCTCTACATTATATATTCAAAACTATACGATCACAATAGAGTAATAAACATGAAATATTACACCAAACCGCGAGGAAAGTAATTCCGATAACGTTGTAATTCATATATACTAAAAATATGACTGAAGATAGCAGACTTGGAATATGTCCATAGTACATTGAATTGGTGCCAAGTAGTGCCCCAAGTCTCTTTAATAATCATAATATTTTATATTTTTTCACACCGGGGAACTGCATTGAACAACTAGTGCTTTTATCCATTGAAAAATGTAATGTCTTTTTACTTGTTGGGATGTAATCTATCTCTGAAGTGTTTTGTGTGTGTGACAAGAAGGTGAGCAGTCCAATCCGAATGACGGTTGGCAAAAAATTGAACACTATTGCAAAGAGACTGTTTCGTCACAAATTTTCACCAATTTTTCGAATATTTCATTCACGAAAGAATTTTTTATATAAACTTTCATTGTTCTGGACAAAACAAAAAGTTTTTGTGTCAAAGCCACATGACTAGCGTAGAGATATCCTCCTCACTTCTTAGGTTTCGCATTACGCAATCCCTTCTTATTTGACGAGCCTAGAAGCCAAAGTTTACAAGTGACTACACATTGATCATGAAAAAAACCCATAATTATTAGGGTCTCTATTAAGTAGCTGGCATTAAAAGTTATACTTATACTAATACCATTCGCTTGATAATAGCACCATATAGTGATTTACTAGTATCCCTTTACCAGAACAATATCTGACTCCACACCACAGCAACTACTTAGTGCACTTAAGAGCGAATAACCGTGAATGTCCAAACCACAGTGCCTCTGTGTTAATCCAAAGGAGAAAAATTCTAAGTCCCATTTCTCCAGCTGTATTGAATATTTTTACAAATGTTTATTTTTTACATGATAAATGTAGCTGACTTACAGGTCTCTATAATCCCATTTTTTGAAATTAGTTCGAATATTATTTAAATTTTTAATAAACAATTTTACAGCAAAATATTTGAACCGATTTCAAATAGTGAGGTTATAGAGACCATTAAGTCAGCTACATTTATAATCTATAAAAACCATTTGTAAAGATATTCAATGCAGCCGGAGAATTGTGGCTTAGAAAATATTTTTTCCATTCAATTAACACTGAGGCACTTAAGTTTGGTACCCACGGCCATTCGGTGTCAGTCGCCTTTAACTAAATTACTAAAAAAATACACTTGTACCCCTTAGCTTCTACGCTCCTCATATGAGGTATTTCATCAAATACCGTGACTTTATTATTATTTCAGATCGAAAGCGACTGGCAGTACGTGGCCATGGTTCTAGACCGCCTCTTTCTGTGGATCTTCACCATCGCCTGCGTGGTTGGAACAGGTTGGATCATTTTATGTGCCCCAGCCCTCTACGACGACAAGCAGCCCATAGACATCATGTTCAGCAAAGTGGCACCCCGCATCAGGAGACTGCTCAGGAACTGATAGACCATTCTCCCACCTTTATTTATTATTGTGTATCTCCCATCTCGTCGAGGTATGAGAAACTTGGAAACTAGTGTTTGGGGTTCAGGTTTTTTGGCTGTAAGAATTTACTACCAATACCTCACGATAATACTAACTGCTTTCTATAGGCTGTTGGACTTTAAATTGGGAAATAAATTTTGAGAATTTAGCTGTAGCGGTCAGCCGCACACGCACACACAACCTCAAATAACATCCACGCCTAGAGGGCGCTGATTTACTACTACATTACTACCAGTCATCAAGATTGCAATAAATATTTAATAGTAGTTTATAAGTCGAAGCAATTGAAGAGAACAGTTGAAGAACCCCTTGATTGACTGGGAATTTTCCTGTATTCAGGTCTGCTTGGCAGACATTGGCGACAAGGCAAGTGGGAAATCGGTTTCCTTATACCAGTTTAGGCCATGACTTGCTATGGTCGCCAAAGAGGACCATAGAGGTAGGAAGGAGGTGTAGATAGGTCCTCCAGTTGAAAGGATTGAAGCAGGGGTGTCAGGTTTTTCGAGCTACTGCCCATAACATACTGACACCGAGGTATCCCAAGATGCACCGCTCTGTAGATGGGCCCTCCAATTGAGATGATTTGAATCAGGGCTGTCAGGTTTTTCGAGCTACTGCGCATAACATATTGACACCGAGGTATCCCAAGATGCACCGCTCTAGCCTGCTTCATTTGTGCGCTACTGCGCATTAACAAGAACCTATCTATTCTTCTTCCTACCTCTATGAAGAGGACTGATACGGGGGGGATATCTAGTCGATGAAGGGTTTTTTCCCCAAGACTCTTCAATTTGATCTTCACCATACCTTTTGTTGGACACGGGTTGTGTGACATCTTCGTCACACTACAAAGAGAATGATTCTTTTGCGGTTTCTTTTTTTTTAGCTTTCCGCTCATCTATCTCAGAAAATTATGAGAAACGATTTGTTAAAACCTCACCTTTTGTCTGCCAATGTTACAACACTCAGTTTGGTGGGAGCTTGCTGTTTATAGAATCGTTTATCTAACCGATTATTGGTATTGGTTAAGTTAGGTAAAAGGAAACAGGGAAATAATTTAAATGTATGCTCTCAGATGATAAGTTTCTAATACATTATGTATTGTAAATCATCAAACCTTGTTACCAAAATCCTCATACCATAACGACTAATGCACCTTACTTACAAAGCATCCATACTGTTATATAATTGTTATTATTATCGAATAAGTTTTGTCTTTAACATTTGTGTGCCAATATGAAGACTAAACTGCAGAGTGAGGAAAACGTTTCCTCGCAATGTATAATACTGTTGTACATGTTATGTAGGAAAGTGAATCTTCAGAGTTTACATTATTTAAATTTCGGCTTAGTTTTTTGTCGATTAGCCTTATACATACGTATTCCCTAAATACTCCATACAGTCCCTGGACAAATTATTAGACTAGACGCACTGCAAGATTTCATGTAAAATATTAATTACCGGGTGATATTGTACCTACATATTTGTATAAATACAAATATGTAGTCTACAACAATCTTTTAAATAAAAATCAATAATATTGTAGTTTAAATATACCATTATTGCATAAAAACTCTTAAGAAACATAAAATTACTAAAAAAATACAGTGCGTCTAATAATTTGTCCAGGGACTGTACATTGTAGATAAGTTATTCATAAGTTATCCCTATGTATACAATTCCACAGAAGCACTCAACTTCTACGCATGCGTGAAACATGACTGAGATATTCGCGCATGCGCACTTGTTAAGCGCATGCGTAGAAGTTTAAAACTTATATTTTCAGATAAGCTAGTCATAAGAAGCTTATTATATTCCAAAAATGTTACAGCAATTTGTTCTGTTTAAACTGTATTCTAGTTTTAAATGTTGTTGAAGGATTGAGAATTATCTTAGTTTTGTGATAAAATTTCACAAATGTTTAAAAATATCCTTATTTATTTTTTCTTATAGAGCATTGTCATGTACAACGACATAGGTAATTAAATTTGATGCTGCTGTTACACACTTGCAGAAATTCTGTAAAGTAAAGAATTTGAACTTAATCATTTATGTGCTCGAAAGATTTACTACAAAAAAAGAACAAAAATGGCGCCAAATTTTTTATAAGTTAACAATTTAACAAGCCAATTATTATTTAACTTACTAAGCACAAGTAGTTCCATCCACATCACTGATTTAAAAAACTTACTTTTAAATAATACTCTCAAGTTGTAAACTTACAAAGTTAACTTAATGGTCTGATATCAAATGGGTATTTTTCAACTCCTTACTTTCTAAATTTAAACTAATCGTGATATTTAAAACTATGTCAAATTGCCTAAAAGATAATTTTTAAAAAACGATGAATATTTTTTGGAAAAACAGCTTTTGATATGAAATTGAATAAGAATATTATGTACAACTAAATTTTTATGAATTTGTATTATTTCTATCCTACTGTATTTTCTTTTAAAATACAAATACGTATACGAGTGTTGGCATATGTTCAATCACTAAGGCCCACGTTTTACATTAGATGATACACGAAAAAATAAGCCCAAATTTTTTTTCTTCGAGAAAAACTGGGAATTGCCTTAATAACATTAACTTAAAAAACATTTATTTTTTTAGAAATTCCTCTTTAGCGAAAATTTCTTTTACTCTTCTAAACTTAGGTAATTTTATGCATAATATAGAATATAGTTTACTTCATTGATAAATTTTTTAAACTTTAAAGTAATAAAAATTTAAATTGCTTAAATGAAACGTTTTGCAGATACAGTAGAACTCCAAATATCCGAATCAATTGGTACCTAAAACCGATCGTAAAATCAAATATCCGGATAGATAAATTCGGCCCTGACAAAGGACGACAGCCAATAATATAACTGAAATTTGGCGCAGTGCCTCATTCCAACTAATATTTCGGCTGCGCAAAGGAGAATAGAGGGAAAGACATTAGTGCGCAGACCGAATCATTATTTTGAGAATAGCAAGGCATTTCGGGTAATTTAAATTCGTACAATTCGAGTTTTACTGTATGATTTTTGAAGTTAAAATTTAATTTAACCTTTTATTACTTAAAACGCTAAAAGAACGGTGCTAAAGAGAATAATGTGTTTTTGACTTTTTTAGACATTGCTACTGTATAGTTCGGTAAAAATTTTAATTTCCATGCCTTTGTAAGGAATTTTTAAC
Source organism: Oedothorax gibbosus (assembly GCA_019343175.1). NCBI lineage: Eukaryota > Metazoa > Arthropoda > Arachnida > Araneae > Linyphiidae > Oedothorax > Oedothorax gibbosus. Next base: position 10,983,984 of record CM033274.1, on the reverse strand, counting down.
TACCAAAACCTCTTAAATGTTTGAATCACTAGAAGAATAAAATGTTCGTAATATATTATTCGTAAAAACAGATAATTTTTAAACGGATATAGATTCTACAGTTCAGATTTGGAACTTTTCTTCTAAATATTCAAAATAAAAAGGTGCTGATGAACGAAAATGGACTTCTCTTATTTTAAAATTAAAATTGCTATCTTTGAAACCAATTGGACATCCATACCTATTGTTTTTAGCTCTTATTTTTTGGTAATTTCAATTTTAATCAAGCCAATCTGATGAAGGTGTTGTGATTGGTTGCTGTTTTATATCAGGATGATAAGACCATAGATCTAAACCATAAAACACAAATTTTGTATGTATGTTTGACTCATAAAAGCTCCGTAACTACCAGACGAAGTACTTTGAAATTTCACCAACATTCGTCCTAAGATTCACATGAGTGACCAGTTACAAGTTTCTGTATCCTTTCATTGTAAATTTAAGATTATTTTTAATTTGATAATGACTGTGCGTCGTCACGATTTCAAAGAAAACTTTTAAAGAATAAAGGGGACACAGTTCCACTTTCAATTTTTTTTTAATTCTGACATATTTACTATAAAATTGGTGTTTTATTAGTTCAACCTATATTTAAAAACAATATATGACAAAAAAATTTAAAAACTGTTTTAGTTTTTAAATTATTATTAAAAAATGTAATTTTTTTGAACTTTTTTTTAAATGCTAAGGCTTTTATAAAAACAGATATTTTAAACCAATTTTTTTTTCCTCATGTACTTTAAACTGTTTTACATAAGAATTGGTATCCAAATTTGATTTATCTTCAGTTGTTGTTTCATAAAAATTATTTATCTAGAAAATCCCAATTGTTTTAGTATATTTGGAAAATTTCAACTTTAGTATTTTTTTATTAAAAAAAGTATTACTTTTGAAAACAATTTTGATACCGATTCTTAATGTCAACATATTTGACAGACTGCATACAAAATTCCTCATACTTTTATAGATAATTGAAAAAGCCTTAGCGTTTTGAAAACCTTGTCATCAAGGGAAAATTAACACCGAGAAAAACACGTTTAAAGTTTTCATTCGTTTGCATTTTTACCCTACCTTTCCGCATAAAAAGTGGAATAACTTTTTTTTTAAATATAGCTACACTTTTGAAACTTGGTAGACTTATTAAGAATATTCCAAACTTTAATTTTAGCAAATAAAAAAAATTAGCATTTTTTGCCGTTTTTGAGGTACTGCGTCCCTGTATTTTATGAGAGGTTGGATTTTTTTAGTTGGTATAAATAAAGCAGATTTCTTCTAGAATATACCATCACTACACTTAATTAGGGTTTCACTACGACATATTTCATTGCCGACATTTGGCGATCGTGAAAAAGTTACGCAGGTTTGCCGTACCTATCAAATAGAAGTGGAAAGTTCATAATATTTACTCGGCTTCATTGCTTTGTTCTCCTTTTAATTTGATTGCAGATACCTCTTCTGTACTTAGCACAGAAAGTTGTTATGTTTTGCTTGTCGAAATTTATACATTCGATTTACAGGAACGCACACTTTACATTCTTTATACCATCCAAACATTTTTTTTTTTGTTATTTTATCTTTGAAGAGTAATCACCCAACCAAATTAAAATTTTTAAAACGCAATACCCAATCCTAATACAAATTTCATTATAACCCATCTAAATGAAGCAGCCATATCCAACTAAAATAACGTTTGTAACGTTCTTTTTGCATTCGATTGCACCAATATGAAGGTATTAAAACACTCTAAACCATCCATCTGTTCACCATTACTGAATGTAGCACCATCGCAATAGACTAAGCACCTTACGTGCTGTAATTTAGTTAATGCGATCTTACAGTTTACTGAGAAACGCTAAGCTAAAGTGCTAGTTAGCGTGACCACAACAAGGGCATTCCACAAAGAAGTGGTATTTTTAAATGTTTAAAGTGAATTTTTTGTAGGTTAAATTGTCAATATATGTGGTTTACTCTGTTTTGTCTAAATACTTACCATTACACCATAATAGGTACATTCATTCACAAACATTAAACATCCATTTATAATGATGAAAATAGTTCGATTTTTTTACAACAAGATCAGGACTAAAGATATTAATTAAAAACTATTCTGGATTCTCTCAGAAATAATTGTCAAATCAAATTATCATGTGTGACATATTTATATATAAACATATTTCATGAAATATGGGCCCTTAAAGCTGCAATACATTTAAGTATATTAATTGTACCAAACCATATCTTTCTACGATACGCGCGAATCAGATCTACTTTTACTGATTATATGTATTCATAAAAATCTTTTTAAAAAACCTAATGACGTCAACAAATTACCAGAGAGTGGCACCCTCTATTCCGATGTTGATTAGATAACGTTTTTTGAATCCACCGATACGTCATACTAATGGGTCGATAGTGATTAGGTAACTCTTGCTGACGTCCCAGTCTATGATGACACTGATTGGCTATCATTACACAAGTAATGGTGGAATGCCCTTTTGGTTTTACAGTAATGTTTTAAAAGTGTCGAAGGCAACGCAATAAACTAGGGCACGTAATTAGGTGGTAGACTAAAATGAGATAGATCGAGATCTGGTTCTGGTAGCTCAATTCAGAACTTTGTACCCTTGTGTTCTATTTGTGTTTGTGTATCCCACTGTGTGTCACTATATCGTCACAGTTGTGCTCAATGATATTATATGATATTTTATGCAACCAATATATTCCTGTAATGTTGTTTCTATTATATACACAATAAATGCTTGTAATGAATTTTTGTGATGTTTTTTCTTTATTTAACTTGCGTGGTTTGAGCACAAGTTGTGTTGTTGTTGCTGATACCTGTTGCCCAGCAGAGCTAGACCAGGTCTATGATATTGCACACTCTCAAGAAATCAATAACCAACAATGGTTGCTCAAGAAGATCTTTATCGAGTCCCAAGCACTCAAGGATGTGCTCCGAAGTGGCTTGGCCTTTGGAACACTTGGTACAATTTGGGAATTCCTTTTCTTTGTTGTTATATGTCAATGTTCTTAGGTGGCCACTACGAAATCGTTTTATCGTAGTTTGCTCCTGTCTGCTGCACCGAAGGGATAGAGATCCGCCGGGACGATTACCCTTGTACCAATGGTGCACAGGGGGAATGGCAAATGCAGACCGAACAAGGCATTTATGTCTAAAGTATAGTTCAGAATAGGTAAGAGACGTCGGAGTAAGCAGAGGCTCGTTAGTACCACTTTTTTCCGGGGCATCAGCCATTTCGTTACCTGCAAGGTCTATGTGGGAAGGGATCCACTGTAAGGGAATATCACGAGATGAGGAGAGCCGCCTCAGCTTGTCCAAGATAGCTACTCCTGTATGATAGCTACTTCTGTATGATAGCTACTTCTGTATGATAGCTACTCCTGTATGATAGCTACTCCTGTATGATAGCTACTCCTGTATGATAGCTACTCCTGTATGATAGCTACTCCTGCAAGTATAACTACTCATGTAGCTCCTCTGTGCCAGTTAGTAAGGTGCTGGATGGTGCTCCGGCTGTCAGACAAAATCAAGATTTCCTCATTCCCCGGGAGTGAAAGGACCGTATTGTTGCTCTGAGTATCTAACACCGTAAATCCAACCTATCTTGAGGCAAGTTGCACTGAAATATTGTTTGGATCTCGTAACCTGCTCCCTTCAGGGTAAAATAAGGATTCCATACATAAAATGCTTTTAAATCTAACGATTTAAAAAAGATTGGCCGAAGAACTAAAAGCCACAATTAATGATTAAGTGGTTCCAAAAATGACTAGCTTATTTTGAGAGTAAGCGTTTGCCATAAAGAAGCATATGAAGTAATTACTTCCAGGGAAGAACTGCTTTGTGGAATACATTTAGCTAAATATATTTAAACAGGTAAATTAAATCCTTTTTTTGAAAATTGTTAAGCTGATATTCGGAATTTATAGATTTTAATGTACAATGAAATTGTTTAAGTAAATTAATTCAGTCGGATGCAACTTCCTAATTATTTATACAAGTAGAACGTTGTCGGTTCTGAAACTGGAATATAAATACGATAGCAATCGAATGTCACCTTGTGACAAAACAAGTGTAAGCGATTTGTGAAGAACACTCGGAGATAAATCAAGACTAATAAACACACACCTAAATTTTTATTAATATAGATGAGTATTTTTAAATCAGCATTCGCAATATAGCAGAAAGTGTTTAATTCTTTTTTAAAAAATAATTTGACAAGTAATAAAGACAGATAATACACTGCTCAAAACAAAACAATTAGGGGAGCACATTGCATACTTTTGTTTATCTTTTCAGTTCCAACTTCTTATTTTTTATTATAAAAATCTAAACGTCGTGAAATAGATTCATTATGCATCCAGAATGAAATGGTAAAAAACAGGGGAAAAAATCTTAATTTTTTTAGTACAATTTAAGGGGGGAAATATTGGAATAATAACTTTTGAATAAATTACAACAATAATTTTTTCGAAACTTTATTGGAAAAAAAGGTAAATTCAATTTTTAAACGTCTAAGAATGCAAGCGTGAAGAATTTAGGGTCAATTTATTTCATAAATTTTTTTGGGAGTGAATTTTATTTTACCAAGTTTTACATATTTCCATTTAATTAAAATAAAAATTATTTAATTCTTCAAAAGACATGATTCTTCCATCTAACGATAAATAAGTGCGAGCTCAACTTAGTGAGAGAAAAAATCGCAAGCTGATGATACCAAATGGAATCATTGGGGGTGAAAGGGTTTAAACCATGAGTTCCCCTAATTGTTTTGAGCAGTGTACAAATAGAGAAATCGCAGATAATTTATACAGAAACTTTTGACGACTACTACTACACTTGTGTTCAATGCTTATGCATAATAATGTCGTAAATAACCCTTCATAACACAAAAAGAAACAACACAATATATAAAATTGAATTTGCGCCAGATGCATATTTCATGCAAAAATAAGTCACGGTTTTCAACGCCGACATTCATCCCCATCGCCTCTAAAAAAAGATCTTATAGGACCCATCTAGAGAAAGAAAATTGTGTTGTGGCCGAAAATGATTTTTTTACGCATTCATTTTTTGAATGTTGTTGGTATTCCTTTTTACAAAAAAGAACGTTAAACCTTCTTCTCGGATTTCATCTTCATGGATTTGTAGAGGTAATGATATCGAAAAAATAGTAACTTGTATTTTTTCACGCGTTCTTTAAATTATTTAAAGTTTGTCATTCTCCTAAGGAATCATCAATTTTGCATGCTTTAAAAGTTCAAAGAATCTACTATGTGAGTTAGAAAAAAAATATTACTTGAATTTTGTTCCAATGAAAGGAAAAAAAAAAGGTCAATTAAAACCTATTACTCAGTATACAGTCCATGGGGATTTAAAAAAAATTGTCTTTGCGTAGCAAAGTATCCTCATCACAATTATTTGCAAATTAGTACAATTATCTATTTTGTTTCGTTATCTATAATTATATCTAATTATCTACTACATTATTATTTTCAATTACCTACAGTCCCTGGACAAATTATTAGACGCACTGTATTTTTTTTTTTTTAGTAATTTTATGTTTCTTAAGAGTTTTTATGCAATAATGGTATATTTAAACTACAATATTATTGATTTTTATTTGAAAGAATTGTTGTAAACTACATATTTGTATTTATTTTAAGATAATTATGATTAATATTAATTTATATTAATTATTTATTATAAGATTATGTATGGAATAATCATCCTCAAATGCAGGAGACAGTACAGTCTTGCATTGATAGCATGCCGCTCAGAATTAAAGCTTTGATAGCGGCTAAAGGTGGCTCAACTAAATATTGACTTTTATTAACATTAATTTCACTTGTCTTTAAAACTTAATAAAGTTATCCTTTTCTAAATTAATGCTGTTTTATTTATGTCAAATAAATCGGTAATTGATTGGATGATACAAAAATAAAAAAACAAATCAATTTAAAATAATAAAACGGTACAATAATCACCCGGTAATTAATATTTTACTTGAAATCTTGCAGTGCGTCTAATAATTTGTCCAGGGACTGTAATATGAAATGAAAGGTAATGAAAGTATTGCGATTTAGTCCAAAATAAGAAATAGGTATTTTGTGTTTTCTACACGTATTGTAGGGATCTTGATTCTTGGAAAGTGGTTTTTGAGCATTGGTCCGTCCGTCTGTTTGTTTGAAACCTCTCTACAGCTCGATCTAAAGGATCTACGGACTTCCTAGCGAAATTCCTGACGAGGCCAACGAGTTCGTAGTTCCTGTCGTATAAGATAGGATGGCATTTGAGAAAAATGCTTATCTATGACTACCTGCCATAGAACATTTTTTTTTTGGGGGGTTTTAAAAGTTTCGAAATTGCCTTTTAGGGCATAGAAATTACTTTAAATGTGTATATTGATTTGTTAAGCAGTAATTGAAAGTTGTATAACACAGCCTTATTTTTTTATAATTTCTACTTAAATAGGTTCTAAAACTGACACACGATAACAGAAGCTTTTAGTTTTCCGAGGCAGTGATTTTAGATCAAGCAATCCTTAATTTTTCCGGTTTATAAGAAATAAACAAAATAAATTAAATAAAAACATCGCCATAACACATTCACTGCTGAAAACCATAAACAAGTTTATATTTATTATATTTCCGCACAATTATTTTGCAGAATATCTCTTGCCAAGTAAATACTTGAATTCATACATAATAACATAACATGTCTGTGTGGTAAATTATTATTTTCTGAATAACGCAACTCAATACGATCATTGAACTCATGCCAGATACCTTTTTACTGACAAATAAGACACCAGGGGAAACGTTTCAACATGAATCACCTACAAAATAAGATCCGCATCCGCAGACCCTTCTACGGGAAGAAAAATGGCAGAAAAGTGTGCTGTGGCCAAAGAGGATTGCTGTACAGTCTTTCTTACAGTTGTTGGTATTTTTTTTTTTTTTTTTTTTACAAATAGTGAAAGTGCTTTTCGTCTTTCGTCTTCTTGGATTCTTAAGAAAGTGATATAAAGGAAAAGTAACATGCATGAGTTGAATGCTTCATCAGATTATGTCGTACAGTCCCTGGACAAATTATTATACGCACTGCAAGATTTCATGTAAAATATTAATTACCGGGTGATATTGTACCGCTTTATTATTTTAAATTGATTTGTTTTTATTTTTATATTATCCAATCAATTACCGATTTATTTGACATAAATAAAACAGCATTAATTTAGACAAGCATAAGTTTATTAAGTTTTAAAGAAAAGTGAAATTAATATTAGTAAAATTCAATATTTAGTTGAGCCACCTTTAGCCCCTATCAAAGCTTTAATTCTGCGCGGCATGCTATCAATGCAAGACTGTACTGCCTCGCAAGACTTTACTGTACTGATTCGCTACCGATACAGGTTTGTACTTGTTTACGTTCATGTATCACTTTAGCAACTCAGTGTTGCCATATGTTAAAAATAAATACAAATATGTAGTCTACAACAATTCTTTTAAATAAAAATCAATAATATTGTAGTTTAAATATACCATTTTTGCATAAAAACTCTTAAGAAACATAACATTACATTAAAAAATACAATGCGCCTAATAATTTGTCCAGGGACTGTGTATTCTAAGTGAGTAGAATAGTTCACGAAGAATCTTTATAGTTATTGGAGACTGGTAAGAAAGTATTAAACTTTTGTGCCAAACTTGCTGTTGTTGGTGGTCGGCAACTTTTGTATTTGCACTTCTTTTTTAATTTTGTAAAAAAAAGTTTAAAGTCAATGGGTCTCTAGATAAATCCTCAAACTTTCAGAATTTAGAGAGTAAAAGGTACTACTATGGTCTAGTACAAAAGAATTAATTAACTTTTCCTTCACTACAGCGAATAATTTGTTACACACTAATAATTTGTTGGCTTTACGGTCTTTAACAGCATATCGAAATATCTACACTCTTAAAACAAACGAGCGGTTTTAACTCAGTTTGAGTTAATTTCCACTCCCTTCCGTGCCGAAAATGCACTTCCCCTATAGGAGTGGATTTCACTCTTTTTGCGGAGTGGGTAAAAGAAATAAAAGAAAACAATCTACGTCCTACACTCTTAAAACGAGCGGTTTTAACTCAGACTGAGTTAATTTCCACTCCTTTCCGGTGGCGAAAATGCACTTCCCCTATAGGAGTGGATTTCACTCTTTTGTTTTAAGAGTGTACAAGTTCACTTAAATATTTTTTTAGCAAATATTAGTGTCAAGGCTCGAAATCGCCGCCCAGCCAGTATGGTGGTCATGACATTCGCTTACCAAGTTACTGGACCTGGGTACGAATCCCGGATAAGGCACGGATGTTTCTTCAGGGACAGAAGTCTTACTTTAGCCTGAAATGAAAACCATACTCGAAAGGAAAGCAGCAGATCCCTATTATTCCCCAACAACAAAGCTCGAAATTAAAACGAGTCTGGAACCAAATTCCGACAGCTGAAACCCGACAAGCCAGAAGCCCGACAGCCGAAATCCCTAAAGGACATAATGCCGACAGCAAAAAAAAGCCAAAATAGTACGACAAAAATTCATTATATTGCATTTAATTAGGCATAACTGCATTAATTTATTGATTTGTCAGTATTTCGACCTTGTGGGAATTTTGTCCCAGTCGGGATTGCGGCAGTCAGGTTTTAACCGGAACCAAATTAAAACAACGTAACATACAATCCCTGGACAAATTATTAGACGCACTGTGACCCATAGGGATACATGACCCAATGCCCTTTCTCAGCATTGGAAAAGCTTTATAAGTTGAAAGTTGCATCACTTCTTTCCTTTCAGTCAGCCGACCACATGGTGAAAAAATCCAACTGAATCATTGCGTATATGTTTAGCTATACGAAGAATAGAAATACCCGAAATCTTGCAGTGCGTCTAATAATTTTGTCCAGGGACTGTAAACTCTTTGTAAGGTTTTTATTTAATATCAGAACCAGACTAAAAAAGAAGGAAATATAACTTGAATCAAAACTGGAACTCATGAAATCTAAAAAAATTAGATTGCAAAGATGCATTATAAGATATACCCCTTATTTATCTCATGTTATATATGACTACAAATACACAGGAATTCATACATCTTCTATTGATACTGAATGACTATTGTCTGAAAAAGTTAACACGATTCGCTTATTGAATCCAAGCCTTTTTTTTGACGAATACGAAACTGGGCAAACTTTTCAACACCTAAAAAAATAATATACGTATCCACATACCCATCTAGAAGAGAAAAATGGAGGAAAAGAGTGTTGTGGCCGAAAAAGATTCCTTTACGTTATTTTTAGAATTGTTGAGATTCTTTTTTTTTTTTTAGGAATGGTGAAAGTGCTTCTCTGCTTTCGTCTTTTTGGATTCGCAAAAATAATGATATAAAAGAAAGTAGTGATTTGTCATTTATACTTGTTTTTCATGCGAATTAAAACATTTTGTTTCGATCCTGACGAGAAAAGCCAATAGCATCATAGTTGCTTGAAAAAGTTCAGCATAGGGCTACAAAAATGATTAAGTGTCTATCTGGTATTGATTAAGATAACAGATTAAGATCTTTAAACATGCATTCCCTGGAAAATAGGAGAGCTAGGGGTGATTTAATACAGTTATTCAAGTTCATAAAACAGGGAGACATGGAGGGCTTAGGTTTTACCTTAAGTAGCCGGACCAGAGGACATGATCAGAAATTGAATAAATCATGCTTTAGAAGGGAGGTAAGAAAACATTATTTTTACAATAAAGTTGTCAATGAGTGGAATGCTTTACCAGATTATTAGGTGTATTCGAAGAGAGTAGAGTATTATAAGAAGAATCTTGATAGTCATTGGAAACTGGTAAAGTATTAGATTTATTTTGGACCAACCTTGCTGGGCCTCTGGCCTGTTGTTGGTCGACAATTTTTGTATTTTGTATTTGTATTTGTGTCTTTCAATAAGATGCTTGTCCATTCTAAATTTAACATATGTTGGTGGACAGTCGTAGGTATTCGTTATATATAGAATAAAGTTTTCGGTGGAACAGCATTAAAGTTTTTTTAAACCCCTGAGGGAATACAAAATCGACTGAAGTGTAAACTTGTTCTCGCTGAATGAAAATAAAATTTTAATTTTTAATTGATTGTTATTTTTAAAATTATATATTTGTAGTTTTGTATTTTTAATTATATTCTAATTCTAATCTCGAGGTAGACTCAAAATCAATTTTCTTTAAAGTTGACAAGCTGTAGTTCGACAGGAAATTAGGGTAGTTAGTTTTAAAAGGTTGAGAACCACACTTGTAAAACCCTATTTTAGCCGATTAATCTGACATTTTTCTCTTAGTATAATGGCTCTAGACAGTCCAATTGATGAGTAGGTGTTCCTTTTAATATAGTCTTTATTATTAGATCCCTCATTACACTCTTAAAACAAACGAGTGGTTTAACTCAGTCTGGGTGAATTTCCACTCCTTTCCGTGCCGAAAATGCACTTCCCCTATAGGAGTGAATTTCACTCTTTTTGCGGAGTGGGTAAAAGGAATAAAAGAAAACAATCTATGTCCTACACTCTTAAAACGAGCGGTTTTAACTCAGTCTGAGTTAATTTAGACTCCTTTCCGGTGCCGAAAATGCACTTCCCCTGTAGGAGTGGATTTCACTCTTTTGTTTTAAGAGTGTATAGGAGTGGATTTCACTCTTTTGTTTTAAGAGTGTATAGGAGTGGATTTCACTCTTTCGTTTTAAGAGTGTACTAAGTATAATTTGAAGATATACCTGCGATTTCATTTCATTGTCAAATTATCAAACAGAATGGAATACGTAAATATGGCACTGATAGTACCTAAAGCAAAAGACCTTCGCAATGGAACCATCTTCCAAACAGTGAGATGCACCTCGCTTTCAGCACAGGACTGGAACCTCAGCTGCACCATGGCATTAGTTTTGTCTAACTTCAAGTCTTGAGTTTTTAGGCGAACTTCATCTGAAGCTTCAGAAACCATGGAAGCTGATATAATGACAGCTACGAATGCTGCCAAGGTATAAAAGAAATGGACCAGGACTTGAATCGTGCTCATAGCGAATATCTTTGGCTCGGTATGCAAAATTAAAGATATCGTCTGGTACATCATAACTGAACTCAAAGTGACGTTAAAAAACACGAACACGGAGAGCTCGTCATCTATAAATCTGACACTAGACTTGATGGTAGCGTAGGATCGTAGAAGAACATCGTAATCCTTTGTATCTGAGGATAATACTACGGAAAAGTTCTTGATGGCGCATCTTAAGTTGTCGCATACTAGAACATAAAATAGATCTAAAGCAATTATCGGTATGTATGCGAAGAAAAAATACAGTGAATGCAAAGCTGCCACAATAGTGTACATTACGGTATTCTCTTTAGGTATTCCGTAATGTATGTATGGAATTCCATCGTCCAAAACGGCAAGTATGTCATAAATTTCAAGGAGAACACTCTTCACTACACTGATGAGCAACCAAATAGTGACCCAAAATTTGTATTTACGTCCATTTTTTGTTCCGAAAGAACTCGTAAGAGAACAGATTTTCTGTAACTTGCTCCACTTAAATAGGATGAAGCACCGATAGAACAACATGATGATGTTTGCCAACGTGTTGATCACAGGGTTTTTGTTCTGTTCGCAGTTCTTAACTTCTAACACTACAAGGTAGATATACACCAAGATAAAAACAACGCTAATAGTTGCCTTTACGCTCTCACATATCAAAGATTTGTACGGTTTTCCATTACATCTATTGAAGGGGAAAATTCCACTAATGTTCAACAGCATAAAGAAAGCCCTATAATGGAATTTAAAAGTACGTTCTCGATTCTTCATTGCGCGTATCATGCTAGAAATATGTAACTTTTAAAAACTTTTAGTGTATAAAGTCTTTATTCAACCTTTTTAGTTATTAAAATTTAAAATAGATGAGACAATGAATATTCCTCCTAGCACGTAGACAAGTTTTATCGTTTATGTATACTTGGATTCTCCAATATTCTCGGATTTGTCGATCTCTCAACCTGTGAATAAAGATAAAAATAAATACGAATAACGATTTTCTTTCTTTGGATTGTATAATTGCATGTGATTACCTCCTTCAGTTCTACTAGCTTTTGAATACTACCGTTTATTGCTCTTCTTTTTCCATTGAATTCCTTTGATAATTCATCATCCATCAACATCATTTCGTCAACAACTGAAACCTCGTCAGATACAAGGTCGCGGAAACTTTGTTTTGAAGAAACATGATAGACGTTGCGTGCAATTTTGTAGAACAAATCCATAGCAAAATAAAACAAGAAAGTTTTAAATATCACTACAGAAATACCAATCAATGTTTCCGTGAAACTATTCGACTGTACCATTTATATTTTGCAATAGTTCTATGGTTGTCAGATGCACAACAGGAAAAATTACAATATTAAGATTCATTTTTTTTTAAACCGGGCGAAATTGAACAGGCCAATCAGGAACTTATTTGATGAACTTCTCCAAGTCTGCAATAATATGAGCAAAACAGAATTTTTAGTTAAGTTAAGTTAGGTTGAATTGTTCTCGCACTAGAGCTACACGAGGCTATTGGTGACGGGCGTCGTAATTTAAGAGAGACTGTCGGTCCCAAAAAGCTAATGCATTAGTTTTGAAAAAACAACTTTTGCAAAAGAATTGCTTTGCCGTGTATATCCCATTTTCAACAGGCATGTGAATCATCATAGCATCAATTTAAAACAAAATTAAAAAGAAAATAACATCTGGTTATGTAATTACTAATTGATAAAGTTTGAAAATAGTGTCGCCATCTGCTGTATATTTTGGGCATTTTAAAACTTTAAATATGTAATAAATAGCTAGATAAAATTTTCGTTTCAAATTTGTTTCATTTCTATATTATATTGATTCCCCCCCCCCCCCAAACCTGGGGAAAAAGGGCTAACATTTCAAGAAATATTTCTGCGGAAGTTTGTGATTCCAAAATAATGCATTACCTCTATGGGAATGACAATCCCTCTTAAATCCACAGTCAAGTGACGAGCCAACACCTGAATAGAAGTTTGAACTTCACTGATACGGAAGCTTTCACTTATTGCCAAGGAGAAATCATAAAAATATCTTAATTTCGCACTTAGAAGGAGCAAATTGGTTAATCTGAGCAATAAATTTGTAACACACACATCAACGGATTTAAAGGTAACATTACTTGTACTTAAAGGGCAGTAATTTGGTTGAAAACACAATAAAAAAATGCTTGGTTTCGCCATTATAGTGATTCCTTCCATTTTTCAGGTGTTTTTTTTTCAAAACCTGAAAAATGGTACAACCTAATACCAAAATATGGTGAAACTTTTCACCACACAGACGTTGCAGCTACTAGGAACCACTACTTCGGTAAAACCAAGCAAAAAATATTCAACAGTGGCGGATGTCATAGTCCCTAGACATTGTTTCTTATAAAAAAAAACGAGTTGTGACAACCTTGGAAATGCAACAACCCGCATTAACCAACCACCAGAAGCTTGGCCTGGCGAACGCAAGGATGATCGCTATTTGCCTAAAGGAAACTAACTTGGCACTAAATAGCCTCTGTCGGTAAAAATAAGGGTTCATTAATTCATTAAAAGTACCGCGTCGCGACTCAGTCACTCTACACTGTTAAAAAATTTGTGCTTGCTCTCACCATGATATTGGTTCCTTTCACCGTGATATTAGTTCCTAGTAGCTGCAACGGCTGTGTGGTGAAATGTTTCACCTTTTTTTCGGTGTTTGGTTGAACCATTTCTCAGGTTTTTCTTTCCAAATTCAGAAAAATGATTCAACCAAACCCCGAAAAAAAGGTGAAACATTTCACCACACAGCCGTCGCAGCTACTAGGAACCAATATCAAGGTGAAACCAAACACAAAATTTTTAACAGTGTATATGTCAGTTATACTCCTGTCCCAATCCCTCCATTACGTCTTACTGATAGAGGAGAAATCCGGGCATTTTTAAATCTCAGTAAAGATTCTTATGACAACGTTTATAGACTATTCCGCAGTTAAGCCACTTCCAACTGAGTCAAAATTTCAGTATTTGCTCGGTATCCTAAAATTCAATAATTTTAGAACCAAAGTGTCAATACAAAAGTTCTAAAGGATAAAGAGTACAACGTTTGTTCTATGAACACCAAGCTTTGAAATACAACGGATTTTGAGCAATTTAACGTAAAAATATACAGGGCTAAGCCCAACAACAATCTCCATATTTGTTGTCTACGAAAATTTGCTATGACAAACATGTCAGGTCAAGTTTTTGAAACAACTCTATTGTACGTATTGGTACAAGTCTATGTTGAATGACACTAACTAATGTGTTAGGCGGGTGATAAAGGGGGTAGGTACATATATATTCCGGCTTGTGTGCTTGATCAGAGACCCGCTTATAAAGCCTTCGTCAAGTAAGACAGACACAGAAAGAATTTTTTACTGTCACAGAGAGAGAAAGGAATATACACCCAGGGCGAAGGCGGGACTGCTAGCGTAATGGTCCAAACCACTCGGCCATCGGGGCCCCTGGGTGATAAAAAATCTAATGAAAGAAATGCTTTCAGATAGAATTCCCTTTCCTGTAACTTACACATAAAATAACAATAGTAAATTAACTTTTCTCCGAAAAGAGCTTAAGTCCGAGCCAGAAGTTCCTTCAAAGAATATAAATTGGCCCAATCAACGTCTCAGTCAAAGGGAATGTTTTCTTGCATTATCCTATTTCCACGAAGAAAGAACTATTCGTTCGAAGAAAAGGAATATATGCTTTGTTCTAGAATATTCTGCTCTTGTTTTCCATTCCACCAATAAACGCTTACTTATTTATTTTTAGGATGTGGTGCAAACTGAAATGAAAGCAATGGAATGACGTAAAATTGTAAGTTTTGTTTTGGTTATTGCCACGTGCAGCTGTGAACTGTTACTAGTGTGCTTAACATTTTATCTTTACCCATTTGCGACGACTTTGTGAATACGAATTAAACATTCATTTCCGCGACGTCTTACTAAAGGATCGTATTTGAAGTTTTGACTGGACAGTTTAATTATGTTTTTTTCATGGTCGTATTGAAAGATTGCAGCCAAAGCCCCAAATTTAGTTGACTTATGTTTGACCTGAATGATTTGGCCTTACTTATGTTTGACCTACTAATCTAATCTGTCATCTCTCGGTTCTGGTGCTTTTTCTTTGATTCATAGTAGTGCTTAAATACAATACATCAAAGTTCGTGCATTGGACCTTTGATACTTATATGTACTGTAATATGCATCATAATAGTACCATATGTAGCGAAAGTGTTAACCTAACAAAAAATATCTCGACACAATCGAAATTTAAAACTTGGTTCTTTTATCTAAAATTAATATAAAAGTTTCCATTATCGTCAAAATTATTTGAAGAAAGAGCTGTAAATATCTTTCTACATTACTAAGGATATTTAAAAGTTGTTTTAGCACGCACTTCGCTTTCCCATAAATTTTTAAGTCCCACTTCAAAGCTACAACTTATCAGCTTTTCTTTTCAAAAATATACTTTTAAATGCATATAATACTTCACATTTCGTCTCCTAAAACGAAATATATTTTACGAGAAGAAAACGCAAATTTTCACTGACACTTTTACATAATGGAAGCATCAGGATCTTAACATCTCAACTCAGCATAACTCATAGATTTTGCATGTGGTGAAAGTTCCTGTCTACTTTATGGATATACGAAATATTTCCAATGGTGCTGGGTTAACGACAAAAATTCGTTGTAAAAGTAAAAATGGAGGCATTTTTTATTCTATCTCCAAAATGGCGTCGTCAAAGTGGCTCGTTAAAAGACATGAGTTGGTGGCGTGTCGGTTTGGAAAAACTGCACATAGCACTAAAAAGTTAAGTATATGAAAAAGAATAATAGTATTTCAAAATATAAGTACGGATACAAAAATATTACTGCTTTTTATAAGTTATACAGAAAGCTGTTCCTTTTCAAAAAGGTAGAAAAAGGTAGAAAGTTTCTACCTTTTTTTTTCAAACAAAATCATTTGGACAGTACTTTAAGAGGGACTGAAATCCAATAGAACTAATGCATTAGTTTTGAAATCACAACTTTTACAAAAGAATTGCTTTGCCATGTTATCCCATTTTCACTAGGTATGGGAATCATCATAACATCAATTTAAAACAAAATTGAAAAGAAAATAACATCTGGTTATTTAATTATTAATTGATAAGGTTTTAAAATTGTGTCGCCATCTGCTGTATATTTTTGGCATTTTAAAACTTCAAAAATATATAATTAAATAACTAGATACCATTTTCGCTTCAAATATGTGTCATTTCGATGTTATGTTGATTCCCATTCCTGGGGAAAAAGGGCTAACATGGCAAAGCAATATTTCTGCGTTAGTTGTGATTCCAAAACTAATGCATTAGCTCTATGGGACTGACAATCCCTCTTAAGTTTATGAAGTGTAAAATCTGTAAGAACTTTTAGTAGGGACAATTTGAACGGGGCTTAGCGTGGTTTGTTTGTGAAGAAGACAATGCCTGACGTACACTCTTAAAACAAAAGAGTGAAATTCACTCCTATAGGAGAAGTGCATTTTCGGCACCGGAAAGGAGTGGAAATTAACTCAGACTGAGTTAAAACCGCTCGTTTTAAGAGTGTAGGACGCAGATTGTTTTCTTTTATTTCTTTTAACCACTCCGAAAAAGAGTGAAATTCACTCCTATAGGAGAAGTGCATTTTCGGCACCGGAAAGGAGTGGAAATTAACTCAGACTGAGTTAAAACCGATCGTTTTAAGAGTGTAGGACGCAGATTGTTTTCTTTTATTTCTTTTATCCACTCCGAAAAAGAGTGAAATTCACTCCTATAGGAGAAGTGCATTTTCGGCACCGGAAAGGAGTGGAAATTAACTCAGACTGAGTTAAAACCGCTCGTTTGTTTTAAGAGTGTAACTGTGGTAGGCTTGACCGATCTAGTTTAGACAACTTAGCTGCCAGGAAGTTTGTTTGCGGGGTTAAAGACAATAAGAGACGTAACTATGAAGTCACTGTAGGCGAAGTCGTTCTAGTTGTCTATTGGGAAAGTATGTAACTTGTTATTTACTTTTTTGGTATAAAGTTTTTATCGACCTGCCCGAACACCAAATTCCATGTTAGAACTGGTTACAAGGTACTTACCAAAGGTCATACCAACAAACAAACGATAAGAGACCAAGTTCATTTCGAGTTTTCTGGTTTGAGTGTGTCTAAGCGATATTGGCTTAAACAAAACATAAAACTTATATTTTGAGCTTTTTTAGTCATTCCTTATAAACAACTATGTACAATAAAGTTCACACATTGTAAAATAAATACTGCAAAATTACAGCACATTTTGTTGAGTTATTTTTTTGAATCATACTGTTATAATGTTTGTTTTACAGTAAATTGATGTTTTCTTGACGTTCTTGAGTCCCATCAACAACTTACTCCGATATCGTTTAAACTGAGTACATTGTGCAATGTGCATGCCAATCACTGCCTAACTAATTTTATCATTGATTTTTTTACTTTAAGTATATTAATAGTTAATTGACTTATTATCACTGCATCTTTAACTAAACATTTCTAAATTCATAATGGCATGTAACGGTAAACGGCAAAAAAAATATAAATAACTAAGCCATTTTTGGTAAAATACTCAAGGATCACAGCGGATTAGAAACGATAGTTCTAGTAGCTTTTACCTTTACAAGGTAACGTTACGAAATTGGTCGAGTAACGTTACAAAATCGAGTAAGTAAATCCGCAAGTTTACTCCTATTTTGTGGTGTAACGTTACTTCATAAATTTTGTGAAACTTTACTTTATAAAACTGTAGACAGCACTTGCTTACACTACAAGGAATTTGTTAATCACAACTGTACAAAACACAGGCTAATTTATTATTTTTTCACTTCATACAAAAAGTTGAAGGCTATTATTTCCATAAAGCTCAAGCCTGCTATGCTTCCCTAGTTTTATGGAGAAACTTTACATCAAAATTTTACAGCGTAGTTATAAAACTCACTTTTTTACAAAATGCTAGTTACATGTTTTTGTAACTAACATACCGAGTTGCAAAGCACGTTAGAATGAAATTATTTTAAAGTGCTTTTCCGATAAGGCTTGTAGTAGAGGTAAATGAATTTTCTACTTTTAAAGTGTCTAAAGTTGAAAGTATTTTAAGACACTCTCTTTGCACTATTCACAGGGCTCATGTCCTTCTCTAATTATATCATTCCTTTATTTAAGGGGGACCGGAGCCCTCTATTGAAGTCCCTGTTAAAATGACCTTTTTTATGCACCTTTTTCTCAAAATCTGTTTGATACATTTTAATAAAAATTTTACGAGTTATTAAATGGATGTTTAGCCATACTTTACTAGAGGGATTTTTAAAAATTTTGTTTAGTTTTTTATTTATAATTTTTTAAGTGAAATTACATATTATTGACCTAAAAAAACATCAAAAATATTTTAAACAAAAAAAGTAAGATAGTTAAACTCAAATCCCTCCAGCAAATTTGAGAAACCATCTTCTCAAAAACGTATAAAAAATTTCAGGTTAATACTTATAGTAGATTCTGAGAAAAAGGTACACGCACATTGAAAAAGTAAGTTTTGAGATATAAGCGTTTAAAGTAAACAATAGTGGTTTTTTACCTATGAAACATAAGGGGATTTTACCTAATTAAAATTAAAAAAAAAATTATTACAAATACTTCTAGTACTTGAAACTTTTATTTTAAGATATCGTTGTACAGCTAAGATTGCATAAGTTAAGAAACACTAAAAACATTGAAATGTCATTTTTGAAAATTTTGGGGGTTTGGGTTTTGGGGGGTTTGGGGGGTCCCCCTTAAAAAAAAGAAAAGTCAAAGTCTAGATTTGTTTGATGTATTTTTTAAAAAAATGTTTTTTTTCCTTCAAATTCATGTAATGCACACACGAATTCATGATTTTTTTATATTCACCACGCTTGTGTAGAGGTAAAATATTTACTTACTTTTACATGACATAAATGTATTTCTTTATTAAGTCAAATAAAACTGAATAAAACAGCTTATTAATTTGTTTTGTATTAATTATGATATTTATTATGGTATATTAATAAAATTGAATGATTAAGTTATTAAAATACTTGTTTTAAATTTAAACTAAACAAAAACCTCATTAACTTCTCTATTTATAAATATTTTAATTTGAAATAGCTTGTTAAGTATTATGACAAGCAAACAATTTAGAATCAAAAAGTTTCAAACAAAATCAAATAAAACTCCAAAAGATTTTTTAATCGCAACTCTATTTTTATAAACAAGGAACATGTGTTAGGAATTTCTAAGTTTGTTCTAATTCAACGAATCAGGCGATACAAACGGAAAGCTAACGAAGATATCGGAAATCTGTTTGTCAGTTCACTTCAGTTTGCTTTAACTTTCCAAAAAGATTTTTTATTTTTATTTTCAAAGCTTCCATTTCCAGGATTTTCCATTCGAAATTTATTTGTCATATAAAACAGCAACGAAAAATACCCACTTTCATTAAGACCGGAATAATAATCGATTTGAAGCTTGATTTAGCGCAGTTAGTTTTATTGAATAAAAAAAAGTAAAATACATTCGGATTTTTTTGTGTATTTTTTTCTTATATCGGATAAAATGATCCGAGAAGAATTATTACGACTTTTTTTATTCGAATGGAAAAGAATTTATCTGTGTCGCTAAAAATCCCCGACCCCTAATGACGAAGCGTAATGAAGGAAGTGTAGTGATTGCGATTTCTTTTGAGGTAAGAATAAAATAGATACTTTGCAAGAAACAAATTAAGGAGCCTAAAAGTCACCAAATTTAGTAAAAACTCACTTTCAACGAGATGTCAATGTTCAAGAAACACCCAATTACGACTAGTACTTATAAATAAAAAAAATTTGGCGACCACTAGTCATTTTGGGGGTTGGCGAGCGCCGTCCCCATTCCAGCTTACTCGACCAAAGGGTGCTAGGCTTCTGTCCCAGTTAGGTGGTCAACCTCACGCGGAACCCCCAGTGTTTAGTTAACAAGCATGGTTGGTCTTCAGTTTATCGACCCACTTAAGGTATGAAAGGATGAGTCAATCCGGGAAATTAATACAAGGTGCTAATATTTATTTTCATGCACTGTATAAATATCACTCTAATTTATCCTCACAATGTGACGGTGAAAGTGCTGCCATCAAGCTGTGAATTTGCATATTATTTCAAAAATTATTGTATGGTATGAAAGAAGACGTTTGCTTTACTGGTAGTGATTGGATGCAAACTCCTTTTTGGTTTAAATGGTATTGGAGTAAAATGATCATGTGACTCTTGACGTACGTCAAGAAAAGATCATTTTGCTGCAAAACAAACATTAAACTGCTGTGATGTAAAAATGATGTAGCTTTGTATTCGGTTCTAGACGCGCAGTGGAAAAAAATAACCAGAGTTGAAACATATTAGATTTATTGATTCTAATCAAAACAACTCGTTTTCAAAGACTATAAATGATAATATCACAAAACATTAACACTGCAGAAAGATAGTAAAGTAATATTGATCTTATATCTGATAGCAAAAATATCTCATAATAAAATAAAAAGTTAGCTAAAGCCGAAGCTTATATACATGACTGGGTGCCTATGTCAATGACAGCTACGCCCACCACGACGCTGTCCCAAACACAATCAAATATAGTCCATGACATCAAGGGCAGCGCCGCAGCGAGACAACGTAGCACCACGTAATTTGCATGGAAAAGGTAATGCCAACACTTTGTGTTGTAATTTCACAGTATAGATAGACTATAGACTCTCAATTACAAAAGTATTAATGCACATTTTCTTAGATACCTGAAAAATAAAGCCCAGTTTTTAACAAACCGTTTACAGTAGAACTCCAACATCCAAACTCAAATTACTCAAACTCCGACTCTCCAAATTGCTAATTTTCTAAATAGCTGGCCCCCTTAGCGCAGAACGAAAGTTATTGATATGGTGAGTCACAGTCTCCAAATTGCAGTTCTATATTTACCTGGGGGCCTGGATGGCCGAGTGGTTTGGACCATTAAGCTAGCAGTCTGCACGCTGTAACGAGTGCGGGTTCGATTCCCGCCTTCGCCCTGAGTGTACTTCCTTACTCTGTGACAGTAAATATTCTCTTTCTGTGTCTGTCTTACTTGACGAAGGCTTCTATAAGCGGGTTTCTGATCAAGCACACAAGCCGGAATATATATGTACTGTACTCTCTCCCCCCCCCCCATGTTTGGCTGTCGTTCGAATCAAATTAACCGATTTTTGTTTATTTCTTAAATAGAATTTACTCTCAATTTCTTCGGATAATAAGAGTTCTGTATTTTAAGTTTTTTTGGCTTATTACTGAAACTTATAATGGCTTCAATCGGCAAGCCTGCTTTTCGTTAGTTTTTGACCATGTAGCATCTCTGTGTTATTCCTACCTCCGTGTCTGTTTCAGTTTCACGTTTTTTGGAACCAAAAATCTATTTTTTTTTTATTATGGTAGTTATCTGAGGCGGGTTTTGAGTGATCAGTTGATTTCTCTTAAGGCAATTTTATTTTACAAGAAGGTAGTTGTGGCAAAGAAAATTGTTGAATGGGAATGTTTCAGATGATGTAATGCTCTTTTTTTTCATTTTTCTGTATACTGTGATTTCATTGGTTGCTCCGGTTTTACTCTCAAAATGACCAATATAGATAAAAAGAAACTTTTTTTACATGCAAGCTATCTTTAACAAATGTTTTGAACAACCAACAGCACAGCAATAAGTTGGCATTTAAAAAAATTACTAAGTAAATTATTCTTAGAAAACTCCTTTTTGAATACCAAATCCTTTTTTAAAACAAAAGGAATTCCAGACAACAAATCCAATAAATGTCGACATTCCGCAAGGAGTGACAGAAATATTTTGTAAAATTGCATGGAAACTAATTAAAAAATATAAATATACATACAAACAATTTTTTGGTTTTTTTTAGGACAATCTCAAACAACTATTCTTTTAAATTACAACTAGTTTATGACATAACTTTTGGTACCAAGAGCAATAGTTTTCGAAACATGTTTTTAAAATCATGTTAATGTTGTCTTAAATATATCATGTATTGAACTTTTAAAAGTGGTACATTGAATGAACATTAAAATAAAACACAATGCATTACCAAAAAAAAAACCTTTATTGTGAAAATGTGGTAAAAATATAAATATTTCATCATTAAAAATCAATCAACAATTTTGAAACATTTTGGCAAAAACATCATATCAATGCATATCCGGTACATCAGGGAATTTGAATTTATGATTTCACACCTTCAAATTGCAGGATCTCACCACAGAATAAAGTTTTTTGTGCAAGACAAAAAGAAATCCCACTGTCATCCAAGAAACCTCCAATAAGTTGGGAAGAAAGTAACAGATACTGTTACGATTGTCGTAATACATGTTGTACACCATTTGGGATTAGTCACAACAAGTATAAATGCAACATGATTGTTGTCGCATGTGAAGAACGATTAATACATTGAATCTAACTTTTGGAACTTCATTTATTTCTCTCAATCATCATTTACTTCATCATCATCATTTACTTCTTGCGCCACCACTAGGTTGTCTAAATGAAACCATTTCCGCTTTCTTCAAGTTGTTGGAAACGGTCGTGTTTGTCTTTTAAACTGTAAGATAATAATATTTTCACCTTTATTTGCGACACCTTAATTTACTTGTTAGAAACGTTATTATTTTTGGTGTTTTAAACTGAAAGACAACAATATTTTCCCCTTTTTTTGTGCCACCTTCATCAACTTGTCGAAAATGGTTGTTTTTGCTCTTTTAAACTGTAAGACAAAACTATTTTAGTCTTTATATGTGACACCTCTATCAATTTGTAGGATACTGATTGTCCAACAATGCATGTAGGTGACCAGATAAACTCAACAAGAGATTGCATTCTTTATTTTGCATTCTCAATATCAAATGAAACGACACCTTAATGTAGCAAATACGAAGATGACTTCCAAACGTGAAGCTTTAACTGGCATCATCTCTGCAAAATTCTAATAAATTTTAAAAAGGCACATCTCGCCTGTTTCGTGGTAGGGAGGGGAAGGAAATTCTTTTGCAGCAATACAGGATGATTAACTATTGAAGTGACTTTTATTCTATTCTTAATTTGTCCCACAACGAGAAGTCTTTTTGATGCGCCATAAAATATTTCGGCACGGGATTTTTGAAGAAAGGATGCTTCTTTGCTTTTTGGCTGATATTCTATTGTGTGGAGGAAAGTGAAGAAAAGCGTGGATGAGGTCAAGGGCAGCTCTCCTGGTGTTTTGTCAGCTTGTGGGAAATCTTTCTTGAAACAATGTTTGAAGTTTTCCTTGGTGATCGCTTCTCCGATAATGTAATAAGAACTCTTTTTCCAGTTTTCTCCTTTGACTTTTGATTTTTCTCCTCTCGTTTTTTTATTAATAAGCGGGAATCTTGTAAAGAGCTCAACCATCATCACCCCGAAGGCCCAGAGGTCGACCGCCGTGCCTTTCGGGATTTTGGCCGTGGCTCCTTTAGATAATGATGCCTCCGGTGGCCTGTAAATTACTGGCGGTTTAAAGCTGGCGTTTCTGAGGCCCTTACAAGGAGAAACAAAACCAAAGTCACAAAGCTTGGCCCCCTGTTTGCCTATTAGGATATTATCTGCTTTTATATCCAGGTGGCATAAGTCCATGTGATGCAGGTATTCCAATCCACAAAGAGCATCGAGCAGATACTGCTTTATGTCTGTAAATAAGGCTTTGTATATGATGTCAACAAGCTGCTTGTCTTGCTTGGGACTTACAAATATGTGATATTCGCCGAAAGGGTGTTGCTCAAGAAGTTTTAGGAGATTTGGGTGGGCTAAGTTTGGCCAAATCTCTGCTTCTGAAGAAGTAACGTGGCGTGACTTGACGATTTTGGCAGCCACTTCCTCTTTTGTTAATTTGTGGCGAAGGCGGTGCACTTGCCCAATTGGCCCTTGTAAACATAATTTTCCTGGAGAGGTGTAAGTGCTTCGGGATACTTTTCTGTAGATTCAGGGGGAGTTTGAGCAGAGGTGGTTCGACCATTTTCATCTTCCATTATATTTTTCGGAGGTTTTACTGAAGAGGAGCTCTTTGAAGGATCTTGAATTTCCGTGAGTTGATCATGATTGATGAGATAGTCAATTTTTTGAAGAATATTCGGCTCGTTTTGAATTGTGGGTTGTGCATTCAGTTCAACTCCTTTGATCAAATCCTCCATGACATCAATTATTTCAGGATTTATGTCCCGATCCTCCACTAATATATGCGTGGTTTCATTTTTGTTTTTGTCGTCATCAACTGGATTTAATATATTCGATTCATTTTGAGTGACGAGTTCAACTTGTTTTATAATGTTTTTTAAAGTTTCAGCAATTTCAGCCAGAAGTTTTGCTTCTTGTGATTCACCACGTGGATTGGACACAGTTGAGCCACGGTTGATGTTGTCTCCTGCATCTTGCTCAAAGTTTTGACATGATGTTTTATGACTTGGGACTTGCGAAGCATTTGCAGTTTCTGTTATAAGGAGTTCTTGTATTTCTTTAACCTCCTCAGTTTGAGATTTTATGGACAGAGTGGAATTGTTTTGGCGGTCTTTTAAACCATTCGAACTTTCATGTTTAGTTTTTTTACCACCACGACAAAATAATTGACTGTAAACGAAAAATGAAATGGCATTAAAATTTAGTTAGGTTTTATTTTTTTTTTCAACTCGAAGTTGAAAACTTAAAACTTCAGCCTTTAGTATATTTGTAGGAAGTTATATTAGTTATTCCAAAAAGTTAAATGACGGGAAGAATAAACAAATGGACCAAACATTAACAAATAACATTATGGACCAAATAGATTCGGAAAATCAGTAAAACATTAACATTCAAAATTTAATAATTTAAAAGAATATGCATGTTTTACGTCTAGAGTAGAAAAGTTCAAGGAGAAATGTTTTCATGTTTGATCCTGCTAAAATTACATTTATTTCGTTTAATAAATAGTCGTTAATATTATATAATAATAAAATTAAGATTTATTTCAACTATGACATTTAAATGTTCGATGCATTTGCATACATTTAATATATTCATTATTATAAATACAATCAGAAAAAACTTTGCAATAATATATATCCTTTTATAGTCATAAATAACTTATACCTTATCTATCGATAAAATTGTTACAGAATAAATGAAAGTAATTACTATTTTTTATGTTAAGTTTTTAATACATTTTTGAACATTCTACACACTACTTGCTAATTATAGTTTGAATATTGTTTTAAAATTAAATAAACAGCCAAAAAGAGAACTCTAAAATACAACCAAGTAACCAAACTAAAGAAACGATGAAAATAACCAATCAAATCTCGGAAAAGTAAGAATGAAAACTGGAAAGAGTTACGTTATCCGAAGCATACCAATAGAACATACTCCGAATGCGGTTTGAATGACACCAGAGCCGGTAACTTTAAAATGAAATGAGTTGCTGTGCCATATATTTGTAATTATAAATAGTTTATATTATATCGCGATAGGCTTTGCATATCCAGTTATCTGCTCGTTATCTGACCTAGGTCAATTCGTCTACATCTAGTGCGATGATAATTCAAAACTAACCAAACCTGAACTAGGTCAAAAATATAATAATGAACCAGTCAATCCAAAGAGTATAAAGGTACTTGTATTACCATTTGACTTGAATAATTTTAAGAACAAAAGCCAACAAATTGCTATGTGGTTCTGTAAAATATACTTCTTTTAAAACGCTCAAAATTTTGACAAAGTAAATGTAAATTATAAGGTAAATAATAACTAAGACATTAACATTATTTTGTTGCAAAAGTAAAAAACATTTTTGTATAGAAAATACATTTGGGACATAAAATATTATATCTATTAAATGGTTTGTACTCACCGTAATCCCGTAAAAAATTTGACAATCCGTCCCATCTTGATAGAACCGTTTGCTAAGGTTTTTACAATATTTAGGAGAAATATAAAAAGACTTTGATAATATTTAAACAGTTGAAAAAGTTTTTTCAACAGTTAAAAGATCTTCAGATGGATTGATTAAGTTTTAAATAATATTTTTAAGAACAAAATCTCAAAAAAAAATCGCTATATTCTTTTTAGCAGTTAACTCTACGACGTTTTTTCCCCGACTCACAAAATTAATTGTTGAAACTGAGTAAAGTTACCATTGTTAGAAATACTTGTATTATCAAAACAATAATATCCTAACATTTTCTGGCATTCAATTTCTTAAAACAAGAAAAAGTATTGTTTAGATAAGTGTGTTAGAATTCCCAAAGCTGGATACTTTCAATGACCTAATATAAAATATAAGGTAATGAAAGTATTGTGCTGGGGTTAAAAATCAGAAAATGGTTAAAAAGTAGTAAAATGCTATTATTTTATTGTTCATTATTTTTTCATTAGGAAAGCGGCAAGGCGTTAATTTTTTGCATAATAAGCTAGTTAGTTCTAATTTACATTTATTCGTTTATTAATTTATAATTCTCTAATAGGGTTGATATGCAAATTGTTCACTGATAATATATTTTTGTTGAGTTTTTTTTTCTTTTTCGGAAGGCATTTGAAAATTACACCGTTGAGAAATTATTTGAAGGTGATAGATTTTGTGCTCTTTTCTTGGGGCTGTCGAAACTATTGCTAAAGATTGCAAAGGAGTCTTGTCACATGCATTGAACTTTGGTGAGGTTGCTTCACATAATTCGATCTAGGGGCAATTCCAAGCGTGACTTAAACTACATCGGACGATTTAACAAACATCGTTTGCATAGTTCAAAATTATTTTCTACTTATTCAAAAAATATTGTATGTCAGTTTACCCCTGACCATATAGTATTTTTAGCAATCAGTAAAAGTAAAAACTTTTTTTATTTAATATTTTACTAAAAAATAATAAAAATATCCTGATGTGACTTACACTACATGAAAGGAAGTCGATTTTTGGTTATCATTATAAACTCTAATTTCTTCTTCATAGTGCAGTAAATCAAAATTCTACCAGTTCTTATTTTTAGTATAAGGTTTATAGCTAAATAATTTAATTGCAAAAAAAGTGTTGAAATATCATAGGAAATAATTTATTAAAATTTTTGTGCGTGACTTACACTACATTCAATTTGTGACTTACACTACATCATGTGAATTTTATCACAGATATGGAAATTTAGGCAATAATAACATAAAATGTAAATAATTTTGAACATGGTAAGTTAAGAATTGCATACATGGTAAAATCATAGTTAGAAAAAGTTACACAACGTTCCCTAAAGTTGGTTTCTGGTAATTTCTTAATTCTTTGTTCATTTGCAATGTCAGAAATCTCCCTTCTCAGGTCACGCAAAATGACTTCCCTACCATTGCAGATGTTGCAGTTTTATTTAATAAGCATCTTTACTTAACATTTGCCTCACAAAATATTTAACGATACTTTTTCCTACAAAAGGAACTAAATCTCCTTTTCCATCATCCTTTTCCAGCATTTTCAGAATATTGTTGAGAGGTATTTACTTTAACAACATTTCCATTTGTTTAATCAGCCGTGTAGTATATTTGGGGATTTAATGAAACTTTGGCAATTTTAAGTAAGTATTTGTTTAATTTTAAAAAGCAGAGCAATTTTTGACTGTCAGGAATAGGAAATATTTATTTTCCTTTTGATGAGCAGTATCATTTAATCTAGCTATTTCGCTCTTTACACAGTTGTCAGAAATGTATAATAGTGATATGTTTGAGCAGATTTCTTATGCAAAGAGAAAAACAATCTTTAGTAGAATGTGGATAAATTTTCCTGGAGAGTGTAGCTTCTGTGATCCCCTCCTCACTGTATCACCAAATCCATTAATTGGTCCATTTTCATGACTGAAGGCAAGCATGACCAACATTAGTGGCAGAGAAATACTATTCAATGTTGTCTAACCGTTGGATCATTGCAATATAGATGATGTATTTTTAGTTAAAGTGTTGTCCGTAAAGTGGTTTTTGCTTTGATTTTCTTTAAAGGTTGGATATTTACCACATGCGAAAAGTATTTCCCTTTTCTCTTTTTTTCTTTAGCCAGCTGATGTAGCCATCTTAAATCAAAATTATCAAAATATAAGAAATCTACAAATATTATAGCTAATCTACAACAGATCAATCAAACAGAAGCGGCGACTGACACTACAAAGTTAAAATGTTTTTTAAATAGAGAAAATGCTTTTTATTTTAAAATTTTAAAGGTGTGGAATTACACAAAGATTAATATAGAAAGAAAATAGTTTAAAAAATTTGAAGCAAAACTTTATTTTAAAAGTTATAGAAACTTTTATATCTTTTTCGTGACTTACACTACAGCCAAAAGGGGATTTTTATCTTTCTAATTAAGTATCTTTTAGTTATAAATGCCGATTAAAAATGCGTTTTCAAGGTAGTCATTATAGTGTATTTTAATAATTTTACCAAAAAATCTTATTAAAAAAATATTTTACTTAAAATTCAAGACTTCAAAATTATGAAAAAAACCATAATCCATGCTTTCCCAAAGAGCAGCCACTTTGAATCTAAAGTGTTGCCACAGATAAAAACAATAATAGTTCTTGGTGCAAAAATTTTACAATTCAAACTTTTCTAAATCGCATATTTTCTATCGCATGTCGTTTCAACTGGAATAAAAATATTTTTAAAATTCACTTGTGGTATGTATTTACGTGGAATTAACCCTTATAAGACCCATCTAGAGAAAGAAAATTGTGTTGTGGCCGAAAATTATTTTTTTACGCATAAATTTTTTTAAGGTAGTTGGTATTGCTTTTTATACAAAAAAGGAATGTTAGAAGTACTTCTCGCATTTCAGCTACACGGAATTTTAGAAGTAATTATAATAAAAAATTGTAATTTATGTTATTAAAAAAATATTTTTTTAATTCATCTGAGGGTATTTACATGGAATTAACCCTAGATTGTTTTCCAAGTAATAGAGAGAAATTTATTAGACCCGTATTTTTTATTTTTTTCAAAATTCAAAGAATTAAGAAAGTTATAATTTTTTGAAACCGAAAAGTTAAGCCTAACTTTTTCTCATTTATCATTACGGTCTATGGGAAATTGAGTAATTTTTGAATGGATGTAACTGAAAAAGCCAAACTGGGAACAACTAATCAATTTTTTTATGGAATACTATTACTAACGGTAACATTTTGGCATAAGTGCGTTGTTGTTCCCAAAACTCCTTCTACGGAAATTATTTTTTTCAAAGTCAGAGGAGGCGACTCAAGAATAACATAAGTTCCAATGAAGAAATGGGTACACTAGAATTGTGTATATTCTGAAAGAAATATGGCAAGCGATAAGATTTTTTATTTAAGTAATGATATTAAAATTTCAAATATTATAGCAAACATTTTTAAAATACTTTGTATTATTGAAAAATGTAAGTCTATTCCTCCTTTCAAATTTTACTTTATATTTATATTAACGTAAAATTACATAACATATGAAAAATAAATTGATTTTTAGTGATCAAGTAATCATGTTCTATGTGTAAATAATTCAATTGAAAATTATTGAATACTCTAAATACATTAATTAATTGAATTTGATTTTCGTTAAATACATTTAAATAAATGACACTGTAGTATTTCAATGATAATCATCATAAATTATATTTAAATAGATAAATATCTTTTTAAGATTCCACAAATTTGAAATAAAAAAAATTCACTATATGTTATTTGTAAATATTGAACAATGATTTCTGTATATGAATGAAATATTCTGTATTGTCTGTTGTTTTAAGTGTTATTTTAAATACAATTGTTTAATAATACAATTATTCTATTTGTTTACTGAAACTAAAATTAAAATTTTACATGTAATGTTTTTTTTCATAGGCTCTTCAGCAATTAATTGTAATAAAATAAATGTGCTAAACTATAGATTATAAAATAATTCAAGTGAAGCATATTTGTATATATCACTCCATCATCCTTATTGTAGTTAGTGTTAGCTATTTAAGCCTTCCCATCATATTCTAAATATTTGTTTTTGCAAAAAAAAAAACATAAGCAACTACTGCCACATACTAAAATGTTTTGACTTAATATTAGAATTCTATAAAAAAAAAGTATAGTCGTTTCCCGTATTTCTTTCAGAATATACACTATTATATTACACCCATTTCACCATTGGAATTAATGTTATTCGTGAGTCGCCTTCTCTGACTTTTGAAAAAAATAATTTAAGTAGAAGGAGTTTTGCGAACAACAACGCACTTGTGCCAAAATGTTACCATTAGTAATGGTATTCCATAAAAAAAAATTGATTAGTTGTTCCCAGGTTTGCCTTTTTAGCTTTACCCGTTCAAAACTACTCAATTTCCCATAGACAGTAATGTTAAATGGGAACTGTTAGGCTTAATTTTTCGGGCTTAATAACTTTCTTAATTCTTGAAATTTAGAAAAATTAAAAAATAAGGGTCTAATAAATTTGTCTCTGGTACTTGGAAAAAATCTAGATCGAATTCTGTGACATAACGATTTTGAGCTGGGCGATTTGACTTGGAATGGACTCATAAGCAATCTCACCAAAGTTCAATGCACGTGACATGACTTCTTTGCAATATTTAGCAATAGTTTAGACAACCCCTAGAAAAGAGCACCAAAATATAGTTACATAAAATGAGAAGTTACACAATTTGATTAATTTTTTAAAGTGTTCATAAAAGTTTTATATAAATCTATCATTTATCAATCTGTTATCATAAATCTATCTTCTATAAAAGTCAACAATTTAGTATAGTAAGGAAGAGGTTTTTTTTTTACAATTTTACCTATATTATGGGTATAGTCCTTTGGGCTATTTTAGTTTACAATAAAATGTACATAAAAAAACAACAAAATGATTTTTAAGTATGTTAAATCTTTTCCTGAATAGTTGAAAAATTTGCCCCATCCATCGATTTTTAGCTGTCTGAGAAAATGTACCCCGAATAGGGGGGGGGGGGGGTACGTAAGTTTGGAAGTTGGAAGTGTGATGGTAGAATGCGGACAGTATAGTCTTTTGGGCTGAAAATCTTTAAAAAATGTAGTCTTTTTTTATTATTAGCAAATACAGAAGAAAAATTGTGAACTATTTTTTTCACAAACTAGGATGGCTTCACTTCATTCAAGTTTTAAATACAGATACATTTAAATACAGATAATTTTCCTTCTTGCTCTTTTTTTTTGTACTTCAATTTTAATACAAGGTGATTATTTGATTTCCAGACACCCTTAAAGTTCGTTTTTTCTATATAAAAGTTCATAGACGGTGAAACAACTTTGACAGTTTAGGTGGAGTCCGTTCCTGGATATTATATCAAAAGTAAATTAACAGCACTGGGTGATGGCAGGGCTTTTAGCATCTGCCTGTGATGGTAAATTAATGGATATTTTTACAGAGTTTTAGAAGTGTTTTAGCCAGTCAATTGTATGAGTTTTATTCCTGATTATAAATTAAATTATTTTGAAGATTTGTTTTCTACTATTTAAATAAAAAATTTTGAATTTGGTAGAAGAACTTGGTATACTTGACCCATAGAGATACTTACCACGAGGCTTTTTGGTTCTAAATTTTAAAAAAAAGTTTTGTTGGATAACTTCTTTTGTTTCAGCTAGCTGTTCATATAGTAACAATTACAATAAAATTATTGCACAAGTTTTTAAATTATTAGACAAAATGCACTTACATGCTTCAAATGTATTTTTTGTACTTAAAACCCTGGAGTTTAAATATTTACTTTCAATTATCTAATGTCAAACATAAGGTAATGAAAATATTGCGATGAATTTCAAAATTCGAAATGGAGATTGTGTGTTTTCTAGGCGTTTTGGAGAGTGCTGATTCTAAAAAAGGGGTTTTGGAGCAATGGACCGTCTGAAACCACTCTACAGTTCAAGTTAAAAGAGCTATGGTCTTCAAATTTGGTGCATTTGTACCAGTACTTGGCCTATGTCATAATAAGGTTTTCAAGAAAATCGCCTACGCTAGGTACCTGCCATATAACCTTTTTGGTTTTAAAGGTTATGCTGAAAACCAAAGAGAGTAACAGACTTCAAATTTGGTACACGTGTTCCCAGCATCTGTCGGATGTCATAGTAAGGTAG
Organism: Oedothorax gibbosus; assembly: GCA_019343175.1. NCBI lineage: Eukaryota > Metazoa > Arthropoda > Arachnida > Araneae > Linyphiidae > Oedothorax > Oedothorax gibbosus. Next base: position 10,951,623 of record CM033274.1, on the reverse strand, counting down.
GATTTTGAGAACATCACGCATGCTCAAATGGGGTAGCTGTCATATAATTTTTTCGGTTTTATAGATATTGAAATAACTTTATAGAGTATATAATTACCTTTAAATAACAATGTGACGGTAAAATTGCTGCCATCACACACTGCGCTATGAATTTGCATATTCTGTAAAATTTATTGTATAGTATGGAAGAAGACGTTTGCTTTACTGTGATTGGATGCAAACTCCTTTTTTAAATGATATTGGAGTAAAATGTTCATGTGACTCTTGACGTACGTCAAGAAAACATCATTTTGCTGCAAAACAAACATTAAAATGCTGTGATGTAAAAATGATGAAGCTTTGTGCTGCAATTTCACAAAATTTTTCACAGTATAGGTAGGCTATAGACTCTCAATTAGAAAAGTATTAATACACATTTTCTTAGATACCTGAAAAATACAGCCCAATTTTTAACAAACCGTTTACAGTAGAACTCCAACATCCAAACTCCAACTCCGACTCTCCAAATTGCTGATTTTCTAAATAGCTGGCCCCCTTAGCGCAGAACGAAAGTTATTGATATGGTGAGTCAAAGTCTCCAAATCGCAGTTCTATATTTGGCTGGGGACCCGGATGGCCGAGTGGTTTGGACCATTAAGCTAGCAGTCTGCACGCTGTAACGGGTGCGGGTTCGATTCCCGCCTTTGCCCTGGGTGTACTTCCTTTCTCTGTGACAGTAAATATTCTTTCTGTGTCTGTCTTACTTAACGAAGGCTTATATAAGCGGGTCTCTGATCAAGCACACAAGCCAGGATATATATGTATTGTACCCCCCCCCCCCATATTTGGCTGTCGGTCGAATCCAAATAACCAATTTTTTTTATTTCTCAAATAGAATTTAGTCTCAATTTCTTCGGATAATAAGAGTTCTGTTTTTTGTGTTCTTTGGGCTTATTACTGAAGCTTTCAACGGCTTCAATTGGCAGGCCTGTTTTTCGTGAGTTTATGACCATGTAGCATCTTTATGTTATTCTTAACTCCGTGTCTGTTTCAGTTTCACGTTTTTTGGAACCAAAAAACATTTTTTTTTCATTATGATAGTTATCTGAGGCGGGTTTTGAGTGATCAGTTGATTTCTCCTAAGGGAATTTTATTTTATAAGAAGGTAGTTGTGGTAAAGAAAATTGTTGAATGGGAATGTTTCAGATGATGTAACACTCTTGTTTTCATTTTTCTGTGTACTGTGATTTAATTGGTTGCTCCGGTTTTACTCTCCAAATGACCAATATAGATGAAAAGAAACTTTTATTTCTATGCAAGCTATCTTTAACAAATTTTTTGAACAACCAACAGAACAGCAATAAGTTGGCATTTAAAAAATTTACTAAGTAAATTATTCTTAGAAAACTCCTTTGAATACTAAATCCTTTTTGAAAACAAAAGTAATCCCAGACAACAAATCCAATAAATGTCGACATTCCCCAAGGAGTGACTGAAATATTTTGTAAAATTGCATGGAAAATAATTAAAAAATATAAATATACATACAAGCAATTTTTGGGTTTTTCTTACAACAATCTTAAACAACAACTATTCTTTTAAATTACAACTATTTTATGACATAACTTTTGGTACCAAGAGCAATAGTTTTCAAAACATGTTTGTAAGGGGACGCGTTACCCAAAAAATTAAATCCATTTTTTTTATAGCTAGCATCCAAATTAAACTATTTTACAAAGAAGTAACATTCAATAAACATATACGTAAAAATAATAAATATCGAATTATAAGTCTTTTCAAAAAATTTAAAAAAATTTAAATTTTAACGTTTTTTTAAAATGCTACTCCTCCTTTAATTTAACGAATTTTTTAATGGATTTTATTGCAAAATGTTCCCACAACATCTTTAAATAAAATTTCGTATGGATATTGAGCTAACAGTTAAACAAGATAAGTTATGTAGCTTTATGTATAAAAATGGCCAAAAAATAAAATTTTCTTTAAATTTTCAACTTCATCATTTTTTAAAAACATAACTACTCACACTAGACCTTATTCCATACCAACTTTTGTTAACGGTATATGCCTCAATGGAGGAAAAAACTTTTGGAGCTCTACATAAATTTGCCTAAAAGCCTTAGGGTTTAAACTATTCACAAGCTGAAAAAATTAATAATTCAAAACATCAACATAAAATTTCAAAAACCATTTTACCAAACCACTATATCATTTTCCATAAACCTCTATTATTATAAAGGATTCCTTCTTTTTTTGCAATACCCTTAGCTCACAGCATTCGAGCGTGTTTAATTATTTTCTGGGCAACCCTAAATTTTGGGTACCGCGTCCCCTTAAAATCGTGTTAATGTTGTCTTTTATCATGTGTTGAATTTTTAAAAGTGGTACATTGAATGAACATTAAAATAAAATACAATACATTACCAAAAAAAAACCTTTATTGTGAAAATGTGGTAAAAATATAAATATTTCATCATCAAAACTCAATTAACAATTTTGAAACATTTTGGCAAAAACATCATATCGATGCATATCCAGTACATCATGGAATTTGAATTTATGATTTCACACCTTCCAAATTGCGGGATCTCATTGTAGAATAAAGTTTTTTTGTGCAAGACAAAAAGAAATCCCACAGTCATCCAAGAAACCTCCAATCATTTGGGAATAAAGTAACAGATACTGTAACGATTGTCGTGATACATGTGGTACACCACCTGGAATTAGTTATTAGTTAAACAACATGACAATAAATGCAGCATGATTGTTGTCGCATGTGAAGAACGATTAATTCATTGAATTCAACTTTGGAAACTTTAATCATTTACTTCTAGAACCACCACTAGGTTGTCAAAATGACACCATTTCCACTTTCTTCAACTTGTTGGTAATGGTTGTGTTTGTCTTCGAAACTAAAAGACAATAATATTTTTGCCTTTATTTGCGACACCTTAATCTACTTGTTAGAAACGTTATTATTTTTGGTTTTTCAAACTGAAAGACAACAATATTTTCCCTTTTTTTTGTGCCAACTTTATCAACTTGTCGAAATCGGTTGTTTTTGGTCTTTCAAACAGTAAGACAACAATATATGACACCTTTATCAATTTGTAGGATACTGATTGTCCAACAATGCATGTAGGTGTTCAGGCAAACTCAACAAGAGATTGAATTTTTGATTTTGCATTCTGTATATCAAATGAAACGACACCTTAATGTAGCAAATTGCTACGTGCCGCATGATCCATCATCACTGTAATACGACGATAAGTTCCAAACGTGAAGCTTTTACTGGCATCATCTCTGCAAAATTCGAATACATTTTAAAAGGCACATCTCGCCTGTTTCGTGGTAGGGAGGGGAAGGAAATTCTTTTGCAACATTCCAGGATGATTAACTATTGAAGTGACTTTTATTCTAGTCCCACAACGAGAAGTCTTTTTGATGCGCCATAAAATATTTCGGCACGGGATTTTTGAAGAAAGGATGCTTCTTTGCTTTTTTGGCTGATATTCTATTGTATGGAGGAAAGTGGAGAAAAGCGTGGATGAGGTCAAGGGCAGCTCTCCTGGTGTTTCTGTCAGCTTGTGGGAAATCTTTCTTGAAAAAATATTTGAAGTTTTCCTTGGTGATCGCTTCTCCGATAATATAATAAGAACTCTTTTTCCAGTTTTCTCCTTTGACTTTTGATTTTCTCCTCTCACTTTTTTATTAATAAGCGGAAATCTTGTAAAGAGCTCGACCATCATCACCCCGAAGGCCCAGAGGTCGACCGCCGTGCCTTTCGAAATTTTGGCAGTGGCTCCTTTAGATAGTGATGCCTCCGGCGGCCTGTAAATTACTGGCGGTCTAAAGCTGGCGTTTTTGAGGCCCTTGCTAGGATGAACGAAACCAAAGTCACAAAGCATGGCCCCCTGTTTTCCTATCAGGATATTATCTGCTTTCATATCCAGGTGGCATAAGTCCATGTGATGCAGGTATTCTAATCCACAAAGAGCATCGAGCAGATACTGCTTTATGTCTGTAAATGGGGCTTTGTATATGATGTCAACAAGCCGCTTGTCTTGCTTGGGACTTATAAATATGTGATATTCGCTGAAAGGATGTTGCTCAAGAAGTTTTAGGAGGTTTGGGTGGGCTAAGTTTGGCCAAATCTCTGCTTCTGAAGAAGTGACGTGGCGTGACTTGACGATTTTGGCAGCCACTTCCTCTTTTGTTAATTTGTGGCGAAGGCGGTGCACTTGCCCAAATGCCCCCTTGCCCAATTGGCCCTTGTAAACATAATTTTTCTGGAGAGGTGTAAGTGCTTCGGGACACTTTTCTGTGGATTCAGGGAGAGTTTGAGCAGAGGTGGTTCGTCCATTTTCATTTTCCATTATATTTTTCGGAGGTTTTACTGAAGAGGAGCTCTTTGAAGGATCTTGAATTTCCGTGAGTTGATCATGATTGATAAGATAGTTAATTTTTTGAAGAATATTCGGCTCGTTTTGAATTGTGGGTTGTGCATTCAGTTCAACTCCTTTTATCAAATCCTCCATGACATCAATTATTTCAGGATTTATAACCCGATCCTCCACTAATATATGCGTGGTTTCATTTTTGTTTTTATCGTCATCAACTGGATTTAATATATTCGATTCATTTTGAGTGACGAGTTCAACTTGTTTTATAATGTTTTCTAAAGTTTCAGCAATTTCAGCCGCAAGTTTTGCTTCTTGTGATTCGCCACGCGGATTGGACACAGTTGAGCCACGGTTGATGTTGTCTCCTGCATCTTGCTCAAAGGTTTGACATGATGCTTTATGACTTGGGCCTTGAGAAGCATTTTCAGTTTCTGTTATGATGAATTCTTTTATTTCTTTAACCTCCTCAGTTTGAGATTTTATGGACAGAGTGGAATTGTTTGGGTGATCTTTTAAACCATTTGAACTTTCATGTCTGGTTTTTTTTACCACCACGACAAAAGAATTGACTGTAAACGAAAAATGAAATGGCATTAAAATTTAGTTAGGTTTTATTTTTTTTCAACTAGAATTTGAAAACTTAAAATACCAGCCTTGGTATATTTGTAGGAAGTTATATTAGTTATTCCAAAAATTAAATAACGGGAAGAATAAACAAATGGACCAAACATTAACAAATAACATTATGGACCAAATAGATTCGGAAAATCAGTAAAACATTAACATTCAAAATTTAATAATTTAAAAGAATATGCATGTTTTACGTCTAGAGTAGAAAAGTTCAAGGAGTAATGTTTTCATGTTTTTATCCTGCTAAAATTGCATTTATTTGGTTTAATAAATAGTCGTTAATATTTATATAATATAAATTAAGATTTATTTCAATTATGACATTTAAATGTTTGATGCATTTGCATACATTTAAAACATTCGTTATTCGTTATATTCGTACAATCAGACAACATTTTGCAATAATATGTATCATTTTTTTGTCATAAATAAATTATATTTAATATATCTATAAAATGTAACTGAATGAACGAAAGCAATAACTAATTTTTGTTAAATTTTTAAACATTCTACACACTACTTGCTAATTATAGTTGTAATATTGTTTTAAAGTTAAATAAACAGCAAAAAGAAAAGCAAGTTGCTCGTCAAGAACTCTAAAATACAACAAATCAAACGAAACCAATGAAATTGGAAAAACAACCAATGAAATCTTGGAAGATAAAAATGAAAACTGGAAAGAGATACGCTATTGGAAGCAATCCAATAAGACATACTCCGATTGTAAATCGAATGACACTAGAGCCAGTAACTTTAAATTTAAGGGGACGCGGTACCCAAAAAGTTAAATCCAGTATTTCTATCGCTAGCATTCAAATTAAACTATTTTTACAAAGAACTAACATTCAATAAACATATACGAAAAAATTATAAATATTAAAACGTAAGTTTTTTTTAAAAAATTAAAAAATTTAAAATTTTTAACGTTTTTTTCAAAATGCTACTCCTTCTACAATTTAAAGAATTTTGTAATGGATTTTTTTCAAAATGTTCCTACAAAATCTATTAACAAAAGTTGGTATGGATATTGATCTATCAGTTAAACAAAAAAGTTATGTAGCTTTATGTATAAAAATGGTCAAAAAATAAGATTTTTTGTAAATTTTCACCTTCATCATTTTTTTTTAATCTATTCACACTAGACCTTATCCCATACAAACTTTTGTTAAACGCATATGTTTAAACACAGGAAAAAAAATTGGAGTTCTACATTAATTTACCTAAAAACCTTAGGGTTTTAACCATTCACAATCGCAGTGCTCGGCGAACTTGCCCCCCACCAAGAAAGTCATAAGTCATAACCATTCACAGCTGAAAAATTACAAATTTAAAAAATCAACAGAAAATTTCGAAAACCATTTTAACAAACCACCATATCATTTTCAATAAACCTCCACCATTATAAAAGAATCCTTCTTTTTTTGCAATATCCTTAGCTCACAGCATTCGAGCATGTTTAATTATTTTCTGGGCAGCCCTAAATTTTGGGTAATGCGTCCCCTTAAATGGGTTATTGTGCCATAGATTTGTAATTATAAATAGTTTATATTATATCGCGATAGGCTTTTCATCTCCAGTTATCTAACCTATTTCAACTCGTGTATCTCTAGTCACTAGTGCGACGATAATTCAAAACTAACCTAACCTGACCTATGTCAAAAATATAATAATGAACTGGTCGATCCAAAGATTACAAAGGTACAGGGTGAAGCAAATAAAACCGGCCCCAACGTGGAGATAAGAATACGACAGAAATGTTTCCAAGTCAAAAACCAATGCAAAAACAGGTTTGCTAACGTGAAGCGATTGATCGCTTCAATATTAAGCCCAAACAAACGCTTGGCGACTTATTTGCCGGCAACTACGCTATGGTTGGAAAAGCTAGTTGAAATGAATATAAACAAGGTTTGTAGAGCTGATCAAAAAAGTTCCCACTAGTGATTATTTCGGTTGTTATTTATCGTAAAGAATCGGACCTTTTTGTTTGTTAATGCAAAACATTCTAAATTGATTGCAAAACCCAGAATCTGGTGTTCAGACCCGTTTCAGAATGTTTTTGAACTTGTTGACAGCAGATCCTGGCTGACGCCATTTCGTAACTGATTGTTGCCTAGTACTCTTTTTTTTAGCACTTTTACACATTTAAATTCTTGAACAAATAACTTGTCACATTTTTTCCATGAATTCGTTTTAATATATTTTTTTACAATGAACACTCTCTGCTGTACTGTGAGTTTCATCTTCACCTGTGAATTGATATCCTTACACTCACACAGTCGCAACTCACACTGACGCACTACGATCTGAACTGGCCAATAGTCCATGAGTAGCTCTAATGTGATGCTAATCCAATCCAACCAATGCAAAAACAGGTTTGTCAAGTGAAACCATTGCACGCTTGAATAATCTTTTATTTCCACTTGAAAGCTTTCAGGCGGCTTCAAGAGTTTTTCTCGCCAAGCATTTCAACGTATTCCTATCTCTAGACCGGGGCCGGTTTTATTTGCCTCACCCTGTACTTGTATTACTATTTAACTCGAATAATTTTAAGTACAGAAAACCAACAGATTGCCATGTATTTCTGTGAGATACATTTCTTCTAAAACTAACTCGCTCTAAATTTTGACAAAGTAAATGTAACTTATATGGTAAATAACTAAGACATTAACATTAGATTGTTGTAAAAGTAGTAAACGTTTCTGAATAGAAATTACTTTTCAAACAGAAAATATTATATCTAATAAATGGTTTGTACTTACAATAATCTTCTAAAATATTTAGTAATGCGTCCCATCTTGCTTGAACAGTTTGACAAGGTTAATTTCAAGATTATGGGGAAATATAAAAATACTTTGATAATATTTAAACAGTTGAAAAAGTTTAAACAACTATTAGAAGACCTTTAGATGAGTTGATTAAGTTTTAAACATTATTTTTAAGAACAAAATCTCAAAAAAATTCTTTAATTCTTTTTAGCAGTTAACTCTACGAAGTTTTTTGCCCGACTACAAAAACTAATTGTTGAAACTGAGTAAAGTAACCCTTAATTGTTAGGTATACCTTTATTATCAAAACAATAGTATCTTGAAATATTATCATTTTCTAGCTATCACTTTCTTAAAACCAAAAAAGGTATTGTTTAGATAAGTGACATTCTTAGAATTCACAAAGCTTATTACTTTTAATTACCTAATGCAAAATGTAAGGTAATGAAATAATGCGCTAAGGTCTAAAATCCAAAAACGGTAAAAAATGTAGTACAATTCGATTATTTGATTTTTCATTATTTGTTCACTAAGAAAGCGGAAAGGCGTTATATTTTTTGCATAAAAAGCTAGTTAGTTCAAATTTATATTTATTCGTTTATTAATGTTTAAAAGGAGGGGGGTAGCTGCCATAGAATATTTTTTAGGTTTAAAAGTTATTGAAGTCACTCTTTATAGGATATATACTTATCTTATAATAATTGATCATTTATTGAGTTGTATAATTGAAAGTCGTGTAATATGACCCCTCTCCACCCACCCACCCAGTTTTTGTATGTGTTTAATTTAATTTCTTCAGCTGATTTCATTATGACAGAAAAATGATTGGATTTGAGTGATAGTATTATAGTTTTTTCAGATAATTTAAATTTTCTCCACCAATATAATATTTGAAACTCTGAAAGTTAAAAAATTGTAACTTGAGTATGAAATACTGCACAATCGTGCTAAGTTACGATGCTGAAATATTTCTAGTTTATGAGTCTATAAGTAAACAACAACTTTTCATTTTTATTTTTATAGATTGTACATTTTGATTTAAAATGTCGCAGAAAACTCTCGTATTCCATCCGCATTGGCTTTGGTATTTATTTATAGTGTCTCCGTTGTCGGAGATTGTAAAAAAAAACTTTCTGAATTTAGTCGTTACGTCCAAAAAATTAAAATCCTTATCTTTATATAAGATATATATACAAAAGGAGTTTCAAGTAGCGAAAAACTGTCATTGATTTTGGCATAGATAGAAATACGTTTTTGGACACTTTTGACTTGGCAAATCATGCCTCATATCCATGTTCCGTTATTCTTAAGGCCCTTTTCAAACAAAATGTAATGAATCCGGTAATTTTTTATGTAAATTGAGAAAAAACGTTACGGGGAAATTTTTTGCCTTATTTTTACCAACAATGTTCCTAAAATATATCGGTAATTTTCCGTAAAAATTTCGAAACATTTTCACATATGACTGACGGCAATTTTCTTAGAAATGTAAAAAAAAATGGATGCAATGGTCAATTTGCATCCAAAAGATGAACTGCGCCACTAGTATTTTTATTTCTTTCTCAACCGCGTGCTTGCTTGGACTACTATCTTTCAAATTCAATCCATCAAAGTTTGCGTCAATTCGTTAAACCACTTCATAACTACGCTCCATAAGTCGTTACTACTAATATTACATATATATTCCGGCTTGTGTGCTTGATCAGAGACCCGCTTATAAGCCTTCGTCAAGTAAGACAGACACAGAAAGAATTTTTACTGTCACAGAGAAAGGAATATACACCCAGGGCGAAGGCGGGAATAGAACCCGCACCCGTTACAGCGCGCAGACTGCTAGCGTAATGGTCCAAACCACTCGGACATCCGAGCCCCCACGTCGTTACAATGGTTGCTTGTTGACAGCGATGCATTATTTTGAATTGTGAAAGAGGATGCTTGGTAAATAATTTCATTTTTATTTCTGGAATATTTTTTTTTAAAGCGGTGTAAACTTGAAAGCCAGGAAAGTGTGCGATACTTAAGAGTAACTCTACACAAGAGTACTCTGTCCGTTAACCAATTTACAGTCCCTGGACAAATTATTAGACGCACTGTATTTTTTTTTAGTAATTTTGTGTTTTTATGCAATAATGGTATATTTAAACTACAATATTATTGATTTTTATTTAAAAGAATTGTTGTAGACTACATATTTGTATTTATTTTTAGATAATTATGATTAAGATTAATTTATATTAATTATTTATTATAAGATGATTTACGTGTGGAATCATCATCCTTAAATGCAGGAGACAGTACAGTCTTGCATTGATAGCATGCCGCGCAGAATTAAAGCTTTGATAGCGGCTAAAGGTGGCTCAACTAAATATTGACTTTTACTAACACTAATTTCACTTTTCTTTAAAACTAATAAACTTATGCTTTTCTAAATTAATGCTGTTTTAATTATGTCAAATAAATCGGTAATTGATTGGATAATATAAAAATAAAAAACAAATCAATTTAAAATAATAAAACGGTACAATATCACCCGGTAATTAATATTTTACATGAAATCTTGCAGTGTGAATAATAATAATTTGTCCAGTTACTGTATCAGAGGGGATTTGTTAAAGTAACTATAACTTGCATTTCTTAACACTATGCTTCTTATAGTTAAAAGCTATTTTTTCATAAGAGCAAGTTTTAAAAAATTCAAAAGTAAATGGAACAATTCTCAAATTTTCTGGCTTGATGTGTTCGTGCGACGTCGAATTCATCGATGTTCAAAATAAACTAAAAATCGATTCCAGCCACGCACAAAATCAGTCAGAAAGTTTGATTCTTTTTCTCAATCGTTGCTATTTTTAAGTTTGTAAAGAATGAGAAGTTTTTTGTGCGAACCAAAGAATTGGAAAAAGCGTTCAAGCGCAAGGCTTCTTGGAGCTCTTTCTTATGAGTTTGTGTTGAAATTTAAGAATAAAAAATATTAAAAACATCTGCTACAAGGGATTGTGCCGATGAAGTGTTGCTATCATTTATAAAGAAATAATAAAAGATTTTGATAATTTTTTTTGAAATATTTATCAAAAACACTTTTTTAAAAATTATTTTTACTTAAAAGGATTTTTGGGTTGGAAAAATACAATTTGTTTTATTTATATGAATAATATTATTTTAATTTAAGAATAAAAACTATTAAAATTATTGCTAAGCGATTGAAAGTGACCTACAAATAAGTACTGTTTAATAACTTTGTTGATTCTCCTGTAAATATATGCTTATGATTTATGAATATACCTGGTTTTGATCCTGGAACCTCTTGAGTGCAAGACCACAACTAAACCGTATGCGACGAAGTCATTTCTTGGCCGAGAGAGCTAGTATTTCGTATTTGTGCTGCTCACAACAATACCATCAGGTGCAATATGCTTTAGATTAATAATTTATTTGGATTTGTTTTGCACGAAATGTTTTCTGTTTTGCATATCAATACTTTTTGTAAGTAGAAGAAATAGCTTCAAATATTACTACAAGAAAATTTTAAATATTGATACTGTCACTTCTGTTCTTTTTCCCGAACTATGTATTATCTACCTGAATATTTTTTAAATGCCATTAAAAAATATTTACAAATTTTACCACTCAAAATAAAATTTATTCTCTAATTTATAATATGAGTAAATTAATTGTTCATTAAGAGATTATTCTGAGTTAGAAGTCTTGTCCTGTACTCGACATAACCTGTCGTGACGATAGTTAATGTGCTATATTTCGAAAAAATCGGAAATTCAAAGGGGATCGTGGTTCAAGTGCATGTGCCTAAAAATTACATCAAATTTGTAAGCGCTGGAATACAGCTTATAAAAGTTTAATCAGGTCAGTTCTCACCTACGCGTCTGAAAAATGGACCTTGTCCCAGGCGGCTGAGAGGACCCTCGCTACTTTTGAGAGGAAGATTCTCCAATCAATTTTTGGTGGTATTTGTGACAATGGAGTTAGGAGAAGGAGAACTAACTCTGAACTTTATAGACTATTCAGAGAGCCGGACATCCTGAAGTATCATAAAATCCAACGCATTAAATGGGCCGGACACATTATTAGAATGAATGATGACAGAACAACAAAAAAATTTTTTTGGCTAAACCAAATGGAACTAGAAAAAGAGGCAGACCCAGACTGAGGTGGGTGGACTGCCTCCAAAAGGACTTTGTTTCGATAAAGGTCAGAGACTGGAAAGCTGTTGCGCGCAGAAGGAGAGACTGGGCAAATCTCCTTGAGAAAGCCAGGGTCCACCCATGACTGTCGAGCTATTGATGATGATGATGGAATCAACACCCGTTCATTTAAGCATGACGGGTGCTGAAGCATGATGAGTAAAATTTACAGTGTACTAGAAAAAAATATTTAATAATTCCAAAGGGCATATCACATGGACACTCATTCACTCAACCCAACCCACAACGCAACACTTTTTATCTTCAACTTATTTTCACTTTATCTACACTAACTTTTATCTCAATATCGACTTTGCGAAGTTGGACATAGGTTCCCAACGTTGAATAAATGGTTGCTTGCATATTCTATTTTTAGGAAGTCATAAATAGAACTTCATTCTCGTGTTTGGCGCATATTTATGTTTCTTCATCAATCTTATCTGAATCTACGCACGCGAATGATCAGCGATAGAAAAGGAGCAGCATAAGAGCCGCCATCTTTATATTTACGTAGTATCTCTTTGCTGTGACGAAAACAGTAAACTATGCATCTGATTGGTCCAAATACTTAGTTGGATCAACCAGGTCATGTGGGGTTGACGACATTGAAGATACTTTTATATACTTCTATAGTAAACAGCAGATTACATCAAACTTTTTGCGTTTCGCGTTGAATATATGGTTGAGTTTAGGGTTGGGTTGGAGAATATTTGCTCGTGTGATATGCCCTTAAGAACGAATGATCCCGATCGACCACGGGTCTCCAAACTATAGTGGTTTTAATCCAATATGGGGAAAAATATTTTCTAAGCTACATTCCTCCGGATGTATTGAATATTTTTACAAAGGTTTTTTTTAATGATAAGTTTTGATAACTTACAGGTCTATAAAATCCATCTTTTTGAAATTGCTTCGAGTAATTTGTGTAAAATTATTTTTGAAAACTATTCGCACCAATTTCAAAAAGAGGTCTTTTCTCGACCTGTAAGTCAGCTACATTTATCACACAAAAAGCCCGTTTGTAAAAATATTCAATACAGCCCTAGAAATGTGGCTAAGGGGGAAAAAAATTCTCCATTGGATTAACACTGTGGCACTTTGGTTTAGAGACCCGCGGTCCAGAAGGCTCAAGCCCCCATAGGGGTACAAAAATGATGACGCCAGAGATCAGGAGATTAATATCTTTTTATTTTGTCCACGCATGCGGGTACAAAAACAACTCAGCACTCGCGCTCACTAAGGCAAATGAAACACGTCGTCTTCTCTTAAAGGAGGGAAGTGGGGCGAAACGGGTCAGCATCCCGACTGCAGCATGAACAAGGAGGTACAACAGTCATTTCTTTTTTTCAAAAACCACCAGTATCATAAAATTACATTACATAGTACAGAATGTAAAATAATTTGTGGTACATATATAAAAAAAAATTCTCATTGATAGGAGTTGCTGTAAATCATTTGTAGTCTTTGTAGAATAGGGTTGAATTTTGTTTAGGTAAACACAAAATTATATAATGGTAAAGACATGTGCAGTATTGCTACAACTTTTTAAATTTTAAAAGTGAACTTCTTTTCTCATTTATATATTAAAGTTCATTTGATTGTGCTAGTTAAAAAAGAACACTAAACCGAAGAAGTGTAAAACATAATCGATTTAAAAACACGTAATAAATCCATAGTGAAAATAATCAATACATAACGAAAAGACATACATAGTCAATTTAAAGTGAAAAGATAAAAAAATAGATCCAAAATTTTAAAGAATCCTATTCGAACGAAAAATAATCGATTTATTGTATTTTGATCGAGTGCAATGAGGATTTTTATCAAGCTAATCGAAAATCAAATCGATTCAAAAACGCAGAACCGATCAGCAGTCAATTTATAGGGAAAAGGATCGATCAAATATGAAGAAAATCGATACACCAAAAATAATCTATCATTCACATTCAGATTGAGTGCAAGGAGGCCTTTTGGTCAGGCTGGTCGGGATCGAATACCCGACGTGACAAAAATCTCTAAAGACAGCATCGCTTGAGCAATTGTCCGATTTCTACGTTAAAAATAGACGGGGAATCAAGGATGGGGATTTTCAGTTTGTACATGCGAACCGTTTCCTATATGCTGGGGCCCTTCAAAGAATTTCTGCTACCAACAGTTCAGTCTCATGAGACATTTTTGCCAAGACAGTGAGCTCATGGTTGCCTTATAAACAAATTTGAAAGGCTGCATTCTCTTTCAAAAAGAAGCACATAGTTCCGTTTTAACATTCCAAATTTTTCGTTGATCAGCCATACTTATCATTCGTAGAATATTTTAGAAAGAATCTTGTATCGTAATGCATTAATTATTAACATGAAATGAATGTACTATCCCATTTAAAATTCTAGTCCAGAATTTCCATGTTATCTTATAAGTGATAGTTGATGCTTAGAACTTGATTGTGTAACTTTGTTTCTTCGTCATATTAATCTATAAATATCATGCGTATTCCACACAACCAAACTCGTTTTTGACATAGAGAACATATTTGTAAACAAGAACAACAAATTATCTTAAATACTACGATCATGTTCATAAAAGGTACTTTTCAAAAAGCACTATAATTTATATTTATGTATGTACATGAATTTCATGGTCAACTGTAAGTAGTTTTTCAGTAGTTTTACACAACTTCATTATCATCCTTATCATTAAATTATGCTCCCATTATAAGAAAAATGGGATAGTGCCCGGCAAAAATTACTTCAAGATATTTATAATTTCGATTCTTAGACACTTTCTATTTGAAACAAAAAGAGCTCTGAAAGAAAAGTTTACATATTTGGTTACAACTAAGATCACTCAATATCGAGTTGTACAAATACGTACAGAAGAGTTACGACAACTGTTAGTTTTTCAAGCGATTCCAGAAGTGCAAATCTGTAAATCCTAATTTTCCAGAGCATTTTTCGTTTCAGACACAGAGTGCATTGATAAAAACGAAATATTTTAAACAATAACAATGTATTTACAAACTACATCACCGGCATCCAAGGAAAGAAAAGCTTTTTTCAATGTCCAATTCTTTTTTTGAAGAGGCCCAGAAACAACTCAAAGCAAGATTTCCCGCGGGTTCATAAAATGGAATATTGTCTCTTGCGAACATCTAAAAGACAGAGAGAACCCTACTCTTTGTCTCTCTTAGAATAGAAACACAGCACCATCAAGACATATAAATTAAACCGCCTCTTAAACAGTTCTATAGCTAGGACGTCAGCCTAGAAACGCTCATTTCAATTACTTCGGAATGCGGGAAGGAGGCTAACTTCTCAACTCCGAATATGCACACTAGAGCCCCCTAGACGTGGTCTGTCTCACCAGCAACAACGCCTGCCCTTAGATATAAAACGCTGAATCTATTACTTTGATGACGTCATCGCTCGAATAAAGGAGGGGGAATTTGCTTCGTTTGAATCATTAGCTCTATGCTTCGTGCCATTTCCCTATGTCTGCTGTAATCATATTTCCGAGGGTAACTTTAAAGAAAAAGTTACTTTTTCATAAGTGTTAATGCCTAATTAACAAAGGTAATAATAATTGGACAGAAGTTTTCTAAAAATTCATGATATATTAATTAGAAAAACAGTATTAGCACTAAAGGCTATTTTCCATTAACTTGTCTACGCAGACATAGACCACTTTTAACACACCTGATTGGTTAATCTACCAACCAATCAGTAGTCGTAAGCTGTCTAAGGCCACGTGAACTAGGACTGTGGAACATACCCTTAAGTCTTTGGTCAAACAAAAGACTTAATTCATGGAGTTACATAAACACAACATTAAAACGTTCCTTATTAAATGCTGCATGTTCTGAACTCATCAACGACGTTTAGCAAGAAAATTTGTCATGCAAAAATAAGCTTTCTACTTTACTGAATATCTAAATTTACTTCTATAGTTCTCTTTCATAGAATATAAGAAAAATGAAAAGCATAATACCGAACAACTTATGTAGGACAAATAACATTATAGGAAAAAATAAATTTTAAGAAGAACGTGTTAACATTTTTTTTTCCTGGCAGAAGAAGATGTTAATAGTACTCAAATAGTAGAAAAGGTACTCAAATATAAGTCGTTAATGGGTTAACAACAAGCGCAACAAAATATTGTCCTTTTCAAGTTAAAAGTATGTACACAACATAACGATTTCGATATTTTACTACTGACACATTTATTGATGTAAACATTTTATATTTTCAGCTAAATCAAAATAACTTTTGCGATGAAAACTGAACTTATGGTCACCATGCCTATTCAGTATACTTTTCGTGTATGAAAATGTTTGCTAATATTTATTTTGTACTTCTCTCATTGGAGATTGAGAAGGGTTTAGCGTATAACAGAGATTGAGGAAAAAGGTAAAATCCGTTTTCAAACATGTATAGACGGGCAAAGATAGTTAAGAAAATTAAGTTTGCATAAATAGCAATTTTATTGAATAACAAAATGTTAATATGAACGGTAAAAAAAGAACTTAAGTAAGTAAACAAATAGCTGTTTTGAAGTTAAAATTATTTAGTATTATAAATATTATTTCAGAACCTTTAAAAGATCTAAAAAAAATTATTAATTCAATTTCGAAAATGTTTGCTCTTATAGTACAATTTAAATCAATCATTTAAAACTCTCTGTCAGCCTAATTTTGGAACAAGAAATCTCCTTTCGTATATGGAAATAAATTGAAAACTAACCTTTCTTTTTGAAAATTTGTCAACAAATATAAAATTAAAATTAAATTCAATGAAAATTCCTTCAGGTGATTTTTTTTATTGAATGCTTTATTATATTTCCTCAAACTCAGATTCGCAATGTGTGCAGGACAGTATTATATGAAACAGAATTTTGACTAGATAAGCCTTTGACAGTAAAATTATCCGACATTTGCTAGTGATATACGTGAAGAACAAAGTTTATTCAAATTTCATTAAACTAAGTTACAATACTTTATATAAATCGTTATTTAAAAAATGGTTGTTAAACTTTAATGCGTGTTTTAGTACTCAGAGCTTATAGAAGTGATTACTGATGTTTTACATTCAATAAAGTTGAAGACGCTATAGTTTTTAATCAATTAGAGTTCGAAGTTTAAATAGATGCAATTTGCAAATACTGACAAAAAATAAAAATATATTATTAGTAACATTATCGTTACCCAATTTATTAAAGTTAGATTAAATTTTCTTATAATTTCAATTTTTTACTGATTTAAAGTTCAAGTGAATTTATGCAATACTTTTTTATGAACTAAGTGTGTAATCGTGATGAATTTGTTTAAGTAAAAATGTAGATAAAAAATATTTTTTTAAATTTTAACTATTTATTTCTGATCCTAGTGTTTATTTGAAACTATAATAATTTTATGCTTTTGCATTTTAGTTTTTAAATTCTTAATCTATACATGTAAAAGATTTGGAGCGGTTTTAAATTCGTTTCGGTGTGAAAAAATTCAAAAATGAAACGAAAGACGGACTTACTTGTGCGCCACTTTTGTTGCCACACGCAAAAATGGAATTATTATTACAAATGGAACGGAGTTAATTTAAAAATGAGGGATTTCGAATAAAAATAGGTATAATACCGACCGTTTTTTCTCGATACAGCTTCAAAGCTTAAAATGGTACATTTTCTCGGAACATTTTGAAGACCATTCGTTCAACGACAAAGACGTTATATTTATAAAAATATGGAATGTTTTTATTTTATTTTAAGTTAGAAATGAAGTATTTTACGACTATTCTTTGTAAAAACTATGTTAGTTTGTCCAATACAGTTTAGGCTAAAAGTATAGTTAACTAGAAAGATAATACAAGTTATAACTCCGATTTGACTTACTTTTAAAAAGAACTTTATCTGTTTTAATTTATCTTATTTATAAGGTGAATAATTCAGAGGAAATTTCTTTATTAACAGTTGAATATTTTTGATTTAACTACTATAAACTGCGTGATTTTGTTTATCTTTTCAAGGATATTAATAAAAGAATCAACAAAAGTCTATCTATAATAAATGTACCTAATTTAGTATTCGGATGTTAAAAACGATTAGATCAATTCGAAGGTATGTTTTATTGTTTGCTGTTATTCTTTCACGACCTACTAAATATTAATATATTTAAAAAGCATTACATATAAATGTCTTAAATAATTTCATCAATTTTTTTATTGTAATAGGTTAAATCGAGTATATTTGTTAAAAGTATAATTGATAGCGAGGTTTTTTTCACAGTTAAGTATGATTTATGTATGAGTGAAGTATGCGTTTGTTATATTTTAATTCCAAAAAAATGTACCACTTTAACCTATTATCAACTTGATTCGCATTAGCATATTTTCGAATTTTTCCAAAGTACTTTTTTTTATCTTAAACTAAAATGGGACCATGAATCCATTACAATGTTTAGTTTCATGACAATGTTTAGTTCCATTCAATGTTTAGTTACAATGTTTAGTTTTTAAATAATTTGAAACGGCATACATGACTAGCATAAGAGAACCTGATGTCTGCATTTTACTATCTTTGTAACCACTTCAGTATAAATTTGAAGGAAAAATGGCAACAATATTTTAATAATTACAAAACGCGTATAAAAATCTTAGAACTATTCTTAAGCTTTTTCCGAAATTCTCAGCATTTTATGAACTACATAGGTCAGATCGCAGAACACAAAGCTTACCAATCTTAATTATCGGCATTTTTAGAAAGTCTATCGTGAGCCAAGGTTTCAGTATACAGGTAAATTTGTCAAAATCTTTATTAGATAAGTATACGTATTCGAATCGAAATACAATTAATCGAAAAGTACAGGAAATAAATCGAATACAACTAGCTTTTCTATGGTATGCAACGCAGTATAGGATATTCTTTGGTGTTTTTGTAAAGTTTAACAGATTGTTTGAATTTCTGCAATTCCTATTAATTTAAACCATAAGGTAAATTAACTTTAATACGTTCTCATTCGTATGTATAAGAGTCTAGCAGGCATATTTTGTAAAAAAAAAATACTTTTATTTTTAACAATTCAATGAAGTCTGCTGTTATAAGGCGCAAACTTAGACGGTAATTTAGAATTCGAGCTTTAAATATGTAATTACATATTTCAATTATGTAAATAATAACTATTCACTGCATGTTTTAGTTTAGAAGAACATTATGTGGTTCGTTAGATTGTATTGTAGGCTACTTACAAGACAGATATTGCCGTCCCAGACTGTTTTATATAACATTTGCAACAACACGATTCAACATTTTGTCTTACATCAGTAAACATTTTTGCAATCAATGTGCATCCAGTGTTACCAACTGAACCCCTTTCAAATCCAACGCAATTAACTAATATATATTTTTGTTTCTTGTATTTTTTACTTGTTATTTCTGTCGAAGCATTGAAAAGTTTGCAATGACTCTATTGCACCAAAGATGTCCTACACTACGTCATACCACTTTGCGTTATCCTTTCAACCCGATTCAGATGCATATAAGGTATACAGGACACTGACTTTTAATAGGGAAGAATAAAACAACAGAAGGTATATCACGACCATGCTAAGATAACAAAATTAAAAAGTATTCCAAATAGGGGGGAACACACCGAGGTAGGAATGAGATGAAAATGCTTTCGAGTAAAAAAAAATGCAAAGACTGGTTTTTCCAAGTGAAGCTATTCATCGCTTCCCAAACAGGCCCAAACAAGATTCTTGGCGAATTATTTGGTGGTATATTTTCCAGGTTACCAAGCTACGCTGCATACAATTTAATTTATAATTATTAGAACCTGACATTAATTGAGATCTCTCTCTACAGCTGCGGAAACAAAAAACGTTTCACCTCAAACAAAAAACGTTCCACTTCTTCATATTAATCCTGTAAAAGATGGAACTATTTTATCTTCCACAGCTGGACGACTGACCAAATGATATTTTTTTAATTTTGATTACCAAATCTTAAAATATCTAATTTAGACGTTTCACATTGAAATCCGATTACAAGTGCGTGTATGTTTTAGAGCCCCATTATATTGGTTTGGCGACCCTCATGCAACTTTTTTTCCTCGCCAAGCATCTTCATCTTATTTCCACCTCCATAGCGAAAAACTATCCACAGAGTTCATTACACAAGTCGATGTTCGTTTATACTTCCAACAAAGTTATTCTTCCAACAGTGAAGTATCCATTCTAGAAAAAAGGAAGTACAACACTGAAACCAAAAACTAGAGAAAAAAATGCACCATGTCCTTTCGAGCGCTGGCAAATGCGCCGAAGACTCCACAAATCTTATAAGCGCAAAGTCGGTTTTTGAGCAAGAAATCTCATCATGAAAGATTTTGTTATATAGTTCCAAGTAAGGAGGATATACTCCTACTTCTTCTTCTTCTCGTTCATTTCATGAAAGTGAAGAGATAATGTCCTCCTCGACGAAATGCATGCAATGTAAGGTAATCCGGCTGCCAGTTTCCAGCCTCCATCAGAGCTTTTAACACAGCCAATGTGCACTGGGTTCACCTGGACGCTTTTCCTTTGTGCATCTCGATGATGGCGTCCTGGTCGACGTACTGGAAAATGTGCGGGGCGTCCAGCAGTATCCCCACGGTGCCGAGAGCTGTTACAATGAAGAAGATGTACAGCTGGAGACGGTCGATCACCATGGCCACGTACTTCCAGTCTTCGCGGATCTGAAGAAAAAACAGAACATCTCATCAGTCATTTATTATAATAATTATAAAAAGTTTAATAATAAAAATTGAAATATGTGGTTATTTTGGAATATTACTTATGAACACTTAAACTACACTTCGAAATTCGACGAAAATACGCATTTTATAATTAGGAATGTTTATGATGGATTAAGCAATAAGGCTGGACTGGATTATTAATATTAAGGAATGTTTATTATGGAGTTTAACCCCCCCCCCTCGAAATGTTCGAATTTCGATACATTTCTCTAGCTGAATTAAATACTTTTAATAGTGTTTTTTTTATCCGATAAATGTTGCTGACTTACAACGCTCTATGTCTATAATCCCATATTTGAATTTGGTTCGAGTACTTTTTTTAATTTTCAATAAAAACTTTTACGCAAAATATTCAAACCAATTTGAAGAAGTGGGAATATAGAGGCCTGTAAGCCAACTACGTTTATCATATAAAGAAAACTATTTGTAAGAATTTTAAATACAGCCGGAGACATGTGGCTTAGAAAATCATGTTTTTTTTTCATTAGATTAACACAGAGGCACTTTGGTTGGGTGACCCACGGTCATTCCCCCTTTGCTATATTTCATTCCTTAGTTATGGGGCGTCCATAAATTAAGTGAGATGTTTAGAGGGGAAAAGCCGCAAAGTTGATAGCAGTATCAATCCCTGAAGAATTTTAAAAGTGTACGAAATCAATCTAAGGTTAGACCTAAAAGAAGAAAGTCTCACCTGTATATATTCATCCTCGCTCCTCAAATGCTCCGCTATGAACTCCACAGCTTCAGTGGCCTTGAAGGCCTCAGACGACAACACCAGAGTGTTACTCTCTGAAGGGGGCGAAGAAGACCTCGACCCCCCGTGCAGTGCCCTGGCCACGGTACAGTTGGGGTGGTGCACGTCCAGAAGTTCTAATTTCGAACGTGGTGGTGGCGGTGGCGGGTGGTGATAGTGCTGGTGGTACACCCCTGGTAAGTCCATCATCCAGCGAAGTCGAGTCTTCTTCGGGCGTCGCATCATGAGCATGGTGGGAAGGTAGTGGAGGAACACCACGCGGATCCAGTTGGGCATCCTGGAGAATAAAGAACCACAATTAGGCTAACTTCCCACCATAGAAATCATAGTAAAAGTATGAGAGCGGCTGATCACGTGACCTCCAAGGGTAGCGACGGGACATGCATGGAGCCAAGAATTTCATTGCAAACTGGCCAGTAATGCCACCACTTTAAGGAGAAAAATGCTACAGCGTCATCGAAAAAATACCATTTCGTAGTAAAATTACCAAGAAAAAAATACTAGAAAAGCGTTTCAAGTATTTTTTTATAAGGTCACTTTTTATGGTATTTTTTTTAATTTTAGTATGGAATGGTATTTTCTTATGACGCCGTAGCATTTTTCCCCTTAAAGTGGTGGCAACACAGTCCTGTTTGCCCTGAAATTCTTGGCCCTGAAATTCCTTCCGTAGCTACCATTGGAGATCACGTGATCAGCCACTCTAATACTTTTACTATGATATCATGCTTCACAATAAGGAATTGGACCATTTTGGCGGCCCTATACTAATTAGTATTTTAGAATGATTTCTTGTAGGTTAAAGTTATTGAGTGCTCACAACAATGGTCCAAGTCATTAGACGAGATACTGCAGTTTGCCTGCCCACTGCAGAATAGTTACGGTAATGTTCACAGTATTTGCGGCGATGGATGATAGCAGTTACAATGTTAAAAATCCATAGAGTTAAGAAGAAGGTTTAGATGCTTCCTTATTAAAAAAAACCAATGCAAATACCAGTTTGCCAAGTGAAGCAACCGAACGCTTTGTAATAAGCCCAAGCAAACACTCCCAGCGAACTATTTAACGCTATTCTACAGTGAACTTTGCATCGGCTTACTACATCAACCTGGCGATTTCTGACTCTCTAATATAAAATAAAAATTACAACCAGGGCCGGATTTCTAAATAGGCTGTAGTCCAGAGCGGCGAATTTTTTGGGGCGGCAAAATTTTATAATATTATATATTTTATATGAAAAATATGATAATATTTTATATAAAATATAAAATAATAATTAATATATATATATATATAATATATATATATATATATATATATATATATATATATATATATATATATATATATATATATATATATATATATATATATATATATATATATATATATATATATATATATATATATATATTATATATATATATATATATATATAATATATATATATATATAATATATATATATATATATATATAGTACTAATATTTCGTAGCAAACGTGGTCGCTGCGAGGGCAATTGCAACCCCTCCTTCTCCTCCCGGATTTCGAAGTTGAAAGAAAAATAGTAGAACAGTTTTAAAAAATTTGCCTATTTCGCTTTCGATTTAGTGTGTAAAGGTACATAGATGATTCTAATATATGTGTATCTATTTTAAACAGCACAAGCACATACCACCCTATTTTGCAGCTAACCAGCTACCTTTTTCCGAAGGGGGAGATTATTGTGACAGGGGCGGCAAATCAATCGTAGCCTACAAGCGGCAAATCTTTAAATCCGGCCCTGATTACAACCCTAACTCCAAAGCTAGCTTGGTCCTTATTTTATCGACTCACTGACTGTATGAAAGGCTGCTGTATCGATTAACATTCACATTAAATTCTGTAAGCACGGTACCTTAGTGAAAACATGCCTTTCGTCTGCCATTACCAACCCCTAACACTGATCGATGTTGT
Source organism: Oedothorax gibbosus (assembly GCA_019343175.1). Classification (NCBI taxonomy): domain Eukaryota; kingdom Metazoa; phylum Arthropoda; class Arachnida; order Araneae; family Linyphiidae; genus Oedothorax; species Oedothorax gibbosus. The sequence continues at coordinate 10,928,155 of CM033274.1, read as the reverse complement.
TTGAGAAAGATCCTCGCCGAAGATTAGATTCTTGTCCGTGGGGTATTGAAGCGCCTAGTAAAAAGAAACGAATACAATTTCCAGGACTCTTTTCTTGCAGTTGTAAGTAAGACTGAAAGTTCTTTCAGAGTTTGAAATCCCAGAGCCACTCTACTCTATACGGTTCTGTTTTCATTTGAGCGAGATTTGCTTTTCTTGGGGTTTGAATGGAATCTTGATATTTCTTCTTTTTTTTCGCTAAGTATAAAATTTCGCACAACTTTTACAACATTGAAAAAGGAAATAGCCCTATATGAAATATTATTTCCTCTTATTTAATCATTTGGTCTTTACTTCTTCAGATTACTAATGCTTCCCAAAATAAGTGTGATACATCAAATTGGTTATATGAATAACTTCGAGTTCTCAAATTTTATTCAAAATTCGAAAGATAAGAAAATAAAAATTATTCAAAACGCTGCAAAATCTAAGTCATCTATATACATAAAAGGCAACTTCCGTTTGTTTGTATAAGACACGAGATCTAAAGAACCACGCAACAGATCGTCACGAAATTTGGCACACAAATTTATCTCATCTCCGGAACAAACATAGGCTAAGAATTTTTCGAATCAGACCATTCCTTCTATTGTTTTCGTACGTTTTTTTTCAAATTTTCTGAAAAAACTACACCACTTTGGCTCAAATCCGATCTTTTTTTTTACTTTCCTGATGCCATCGGCTAAAAGAATTAAATAAAACTTGTAACGAAAACATTTAAAATTGAAAATGTTTATTTTATTCTGTTGCCATTACCTTCAGAAACTAATTTCATTATTTGATAAATAATTGACATGTTTCAAGTGACGTAATTCTGCCAGTTTCCATTCCCGGATTTTATTGTGGGTTTATTTGATGTGATTTTTTCATTGATTTTTCTGTTGACATGTATGCATATTTAAGCAATAAATGTATAGTTAAGCTATTACTGAACTATGATGGTTGATAAAAGCCATCGCACTAGAGCTGCATATTAGTGTTTTATGTATTTATTTTTTCGCCAAATACGTTGCCAAACTCGCCAAATTATTAACTAAAACTCGCCAAATGGGCAATTTCTTTTATAAATAATTTATAAGCTTGTCGGATGTTCGAAGGTCATTGGGTTAGAGCTGTGTTTGTAGCTGTATCTATATTTTCGCCAAATTATTTCCCAAAACGCGCCAAATGAGCTAAAATGTTTTATGTATTTATGAGGGAATTGTGATGACATTTATGAGTTCATTTTTAAAAATAAATGTTTGAGACCCTTTTAAGATTTAGATGTTTTTCCATTTTTAATTCTTACTGATTATTTTTTACTTTAATATGTATTCTTTTTAATTTGAGCTTCTTATCAAAGGTATTTTTGAAATTAATATTTATCATTACTATATCCAAGTTGGGTAATTAAATGAAAAATTACTGGGTAATCTTCATTTCTTATGTAACTAAAATGAAAGAAAAAATAGTTAAATTGAGTGTTAAATTATTTTTCCACCTCTACCCGTGCAACGTCGGGTATAACAGCTAGTCTATATACATAAAAGGCAACTTCCGTTTGTCTGTATAAGACACGAGATCTAAAGAACCACGCAACAGATCTTCACGAAATTTGGCACAAAAATTCATCTAATCTCCGGAACAAACATAGGCTAAGAATTTTTCGAATCAGACCATTCCTTCTATCGTTTTCGAACGTTTTTAATCGAATTTTCTGAAAAAACTACACCACTTTGGCTCAAATCCGATCTTTTTTTACTTTCCTGATGCCATCGGCTGAAAAAATTAAATAAAACTTTTAACGAAAACATTTAAAATTGAAAATGTTTATTTTATTATGTTGTCATTGCCTTCAGAATTTAATTTCATTATTTGAAAAATATTTGACATGTTTCAAGTGACTTTATTCCGCCAGTCTCCATTCCCGGATTTTATTGTGGGTTTATTTGATGATTTTTTCATTGATTTTTCTGTTGACTGCATGTATGCATATTTAAGCAATAAATGTATAGTTAAGCTATTACTGAACTATGATGGTTAATAAAAGCCATCGCACTAGAGCTGCATATTAGTGTTTATGTATTTATTTTTTCGCCAAATACGTCGCCAAACTCGCCAAATTATTAACTAAAACTCGCCAAATTGATAACTTCTTTTATAAATAATTTATAATCTGGTCGGTTGTTCGAAGGTCATTGTGTTAGAGCTGTATAATGGGTGTGTTTGTAGCTATATCTATTTTCTCGCCAAATTATTTCCCAAAACGCGCCAAATGAGCTAAAAGGTTTTATGTATTTATGAGGGAATTTTTATGACATTTATGAGTGCATTTTATAGCGTAGTTTTCATTTTGGAATTTTAAGGCAATGAAACGGGATTTTATACTTTAAAACGAGCGGGAACAATAACATAAGTTTATGATCCTATAACAGGTTATATGGTACACATATTTGGAACAATTTGATAATTTTTAATCCGTGCTAAGAACGGGTATAAATTTGCTAGCGTTATTATTGTATTTTTTTCATTCAATTATTATTATATTTATTTTTGTTCAATTATTATTGTATTTATTTTCATTCAATTATTGTACATATCTGCATTGATTTAGTACTGTATACATTTGCATTGAATTCTTAATTTTTCAGCATTTGTATTGAATTATGGTAGAAATTTGTACTGCTTATATTGTATTTATATCTACAAAGTGTCCAAAAAAAGTTACTTAATTTATTATAGAACTCCCTTGAATTGCGTTAAAATAAATGTTTGAGACCCTTTTAAGATTTAGCCGTTTTTCCATTTTTAATTCCTTACTGATTATTTTTTACTTAAATATGTATTCTTTTTAATTTAAGCTTCTTATCAAAGGTATTTTTGAAATTAATATTAATCATTACTATATCCAAGTTGGGTAATTAAATGGGAAATTACTGGGTAATCTTCATATCTTATGTAACTAAAATTAAAGAAAAAAATAGTAAATTGACTGTTAAATTATTTTTCCACCCCTACCCGTGCAACGTCGGGTATAACAGCTAGTACTTAATAAAATACAATCTCCCCCCCCCCCCCCCCAACTGACAATGAGCGCATTCCTGTTTGAACGGGTTGAGTAATGAGTAAACAAATCACTAAGCTTTTTTATACTATATTCAGGTAACATTCTTTTTAAAAATGTATATAACAGAGTGTCCAATCCAAATGGTTCCTTCTAATGCCCAGACTTTCAAATAATATTTTTGTGTCGACACAACATATTTCGATTTTTGTACGGCAATAGAGAAGTTCTGTTTACTCACTAGAAAAACCTGTCGTAATTCTAGTCGTTCCTAATTAGTCCAATCCAAAAACTGAACGAAGGTGTCATAGTTGGTTTTAATCTTTTTGGTGCATTATTACTGAACACGCCAGCCCGGAAATATCACAGGTGCGAGTTTTAGGTTTAGTTTGAATTATCGTCGCACTAGAGCTACACGGGGGCTATTGGCGACGGGCGTCGTATTTTAGAACCATACACGGTTGCGAGAAATAGAAGGCGGAACCTCACCACATCATTTTCACGGGAGCGAGCACGAAGGAGTTAAACTTGCTTATCAATATCTGACGCACGGTATATTCTAGTTCAGAAACGCATGCCGTAAGTTGTCAGGAGATAGAAACTGAAATGCGGACACAGCTTTAATACCTGTGTGTGCGGGGTCCCCTTAAGTTCCAGTTGATGAGGATGAGGATTGATGAAGATGAATCTATATTATGTATGGTTAACAAGAATATACATAATGCGTCTCTAAAAACATTGTACGCATTTCGACTTTTCTACAACTTATATCATACACGGTATTCTAACTCTAGTTATATGCCTTATTCATACCGCAGATATTCAGGAGCCAGAAGTCACCGAAAACAGAGCATGCCTTTAAACTTGCCTATCAATGTATAGCGCACGGTATTCTATCACAGAAATGCATGCCGTAAGGTGTAGATACGAACAGAAATGTGGACAGCTTGATTCCTTCTATCTCGCTTCCGTGATATTTCCGTTCTGCGCCTGTGCGGGGTCCCCTGAAGTTCCAGTTGATGATGATCACCTTATACTAGTTATGGGAAACATACGAGTGTATGAAGCTTGTGTCATTGAAACACATGTATTTCGACTTGTTTATCAATGTATAACGCACGGTATTCCACTGTGGCGGTACACCACCCTCGCTATTCCCGCTAGATGCCGCTGAATTACTACTAAGTTACTACCAGTCACTTAGATTCTAATAGTATTTGTAGTATAAAAGCCGTTAACTATCACAGAAGTGCATACTAAGTTACTCATACGTTAGTGCATACGTAAGTAGTCAGAAGATATACCTGTGTGTGCGGGGTCCCCTGAAGTTCCAATTGATGATGATCACCGTGACCAGGATCGACACGGTGTTCATGAGGAAGGTGAACAGCAGGTACTTGGCAATGAGCGGCAGCACGAGCGAGGTCGGCGGCAGAATTTTCGAGACCAGCAGCAGGAACACGACCAGCGATAGCAGGATAGAGATTCCCAACGTGACCTTTTCGCCGGCCTCAGCTGGCAGGTAGAAGACCAGGATGCACAGGAACGAGATGAGGACCGTGGGCAGGATGAGATTGACCGTGTAGAAAAGGGTCTTCCGCCGGATAGTGATGTAGAAAGAGATGTCCGTCTCCGTCACCTTGAGGATTGGAAATGAAATTTAAATATGATTTATAACCTATTAAGATCCCAGCAAAATCCTACATGTATATTCTTCATCTAAACATACTTTTCATACAAATATATATACTAAAAAGTATGTCTTGCAAAGAAATTTAAAAAAAATATATGTTTAATAGTTACTGAGAGACACGCCTTAAACTCTAAAAATACACATTTTTTGTGCTATAAATGCAACAAAAAAGGCCGTATCACTTATTTGTAGTTAACAGTTTATTTTAACATTGTTTTTAATGCAAAATGCCTTTAAAATTAATTTTTTAAATAACTTTTTGGAAATTTTAAAGGAAGAGCTAGTATAATGTTATTTTTTAAGAACTGTAATATCGTATTGACCCTCGATCAACTTCATTTTTTATAGAAATAAATGACTGATACCTGTAGTCAAAGGCTGTAAAATTTAACTCAGACTGAGTTAAAACCGCTCGTTTGTTTTAAGAGTGTAAGCATTTGGTAGCTACTCAATCCCCATACCCCCCCCATACCATAATACAGCAAACTGATTTACCAACCTGCGAAAATTGAACTTATTCATGCGCCCTCGGTAGAAGACATGAAATTTAAGTCCTAGTATCTTACCTTGCCGTTCTTCGAGTTGTTGTATACGTTGAGGAATGCCGGGACCTCTACAATATCCCATGTTCCTGATTTCCAGTAGTCCGATAAGTCTACCCAGTCGTTGTTGTTGTAGAGTTTGAGCGAGACCTATAGAATACAAATAGTAATAATTATTAAACATGCATTAAAATCTTTTAATCTGAAATAATTTTTTATGTATAGGACATCCTAGTTATTGCCACTCTCTAGTTAATTCATTTATCCCTTTAACTTTTTGATGCAAAGCATTAGTCAGAGAGGAAAATTACTCTCACAAAGTCACTCGCAAAATCATTGAGCCATTTTTCCTTTAAAGTTTGAAGGAAGAGTGGCGATGTTTGGCGAAGATTCACACATATTCTGTCCCTTCGTGTATGCCTAGCTTGGTTTCTAGGGAAGCGGTAATGGAATCTAGCGACTAGACAAGTACGATGAGTGAAGTCACATAAACTGCTATCATTGATCAAGCTAGTGTGGTTTTACATAGAGCGTTGTATGACAACTCTGTACGCCTGCTAAAGTGATTACTGTGGGACGAGTTATGCCCTTATCAGACGGTACGAACGTCGCTCGTCGAACAATTTTTTGGGACAGCAAAAACGTCACAAGAGAACAGCACTACGTCATCCGTGACATCACAAACTTAAAAAAGCAGTATTATCGCGGTATTGGAGGAGGTGGAGGCTTGGCCATGACGTCACGACTGAACTTCGTTCAGATTGGAGCAGCCGTTCGAACAGCAAAAATGAGCCGGATTTTTTCGAGTCGACTCGAAAATGCTCATGTACAAAAACTGCTCCAAAAACCAGTTTTTGATATAGCGTACGGGCGTCGCTGAACGAACGAGCTCTCGTGTGATAAGGCCTTTAGGGAAACATTGACGTTAATGTTCTGTCTGTTGTTCGCTGCCGAAAGAATTCGTGGAAAATCGTGAAAACTGAAACAATAGTAGAAGAAACAAATCGAAGGGTTAAAGGAGATGGCGATATTACGCAATTGGAAGACTAACTTTAAAACTGATTTTGTAAAAAATCATTGAGGAGCTGTATAACATGAATATACCGGAGACCGTCTGAATTAGGTTGAGTGAGTTTGCAAGGTTTCACGTTTCTTGTCAACGTAACGTTCTGGAAGCGGTGGTCGGTTTTCGGTTTACGGTGTGACGTCATCAACGATTTATAGCGGTCGCAATTTCAGGTACCACTTTGCTACACTGTAAAAAAAAAACTTGTTGTTTTTACAGTTAAATGCCATATTTTTTACAGTTAAAAACTGTTCTTTAGAAAAACAGTTTATAACTGTTTTTATCTTCGTTAACAAGACGTCACACTGACTACTCACGTCAGCACAAATACCCAATACTAGCCCTCGCGAGGGAGAAACTGTTCAACTAACCGGTAAAACTATTAAATTAACAGTTTCTCCCTGTTACAATTACAGTTTTAAACTGTAAAAAAACAGTTATCAACTGGCGTCCCAGTTGACAGTTTTTAACTGTAAAAACAACAGGTTTTTTTTACAGTGTAGGAAACCAAGTGTCTTCGTGGTGATGACTGTATATTCCTGGTACATACTTGGTCTCCGTTGAATGTCCAAGATCCGAACTTCATGACACACTTCTGCTGGTCGAACGGGAAGTAAGTGACGTCAATGCGGCACGAGCTCTGGTAGATGGCCGGGGGGACCCACATCACCCCGCCGTAAGGGTAGATGAGCACGTTACTCTTGTAGCGCACTTCATAGTTGCCGTCCGCACTGGAAGAAGACGGGAAAAATAAATTTAGTTAGAGATAGGTATAAGCAAGAGATGCCTTTGTCCCCATAATACTCTCACATAGCTACAAAAATTATTAAGGGTCTATCTGGTATTGATTATGATAACAGATTAAGATCTTTAAACATGTATTCCCTGGAAAACAGGAGAGCTAGGGGTGATTTAATTCAGTTATTCAAGTTCATAAAACAGGGAGACATGGAGGGCTTTGGTTTTACCTTAAATAGCCGGACCAGAGGACATGATCGGAAATGGAATAAATCGAGCTTCAGAAGGGAGGTAAGAAAACATTATTTTGCATTCGAAGAGAGTAGAAGATTTTAAGAAGATATTTGACGGTCATTGGAAACTGGTAATGTAATAGATTTATTTTGGACCAACCTTGCTGGGCCTCTGGCTTGTTGTTGGTCGGCAATTTTTTACGGTCATTGGAAACTGGTAATGTAATAGATTTATTTTGGACCAACCTTGCTGGGCCTCTGGCTTGTTGTTGGTCGGCAATTTTTGTATTTGTATATTTGTATAACAGTCAAGACTAGACAAGACAAGAAGCTAGGTATACACGGAGAGACAGGATTAGAGACAAGACGTGATAACCTTTTTCAAACATCGCCACTGTTAATCCAAGACGTTACCGAAAGCATCTTCGCACTCGTAAGTGTTTGGTATTGTATGAACAAGTGACACGTCAAACCAATCAATGGCTATAATCGTCTTGGAGGAAGAGTGTCGATGTTTGGCGAAGGTTTTCATGCCGTATACCTGGTCCTGCCACTGAACTGAACTGAAACTCTGGAAGGAGCATCGAAACGCTCGACAATAGGGTCGGTGAAACGCGGCAACCCTGTAAGAGCAACCCAACTTTTGCCGCCAATCCTATACTTTACCTGTTAAAATAGGCATTTTAAACCAACTTTTTCAATAATTTTTTTAACAGAAAATTGATATGTTATTGCTTTAGGAGGTTCTTTATACAATGAAGTTTCGGAAACATGTACTTTTAAAAAAATAGAATTGCAGGAACAATCTTTAAAACTTAAATTCCTTGGAGTACTATTCTTGGCGAGCGATTAGGCAATCCAATACAAACTATCAAGTCAAGTTTCAATTGTGATCGGCGAATCCATGCCAAATGTGGCACATATTCTCCCTAAAGCTGTCGCCAATTGACCGAAAAATAGGCTTCACCAGCTTTTCATGGGATGGTCCTTCTAGAGTTTCAGTTCAGTTCAGTGGGTCTTGCCCATCCGTGTATGCCTATCTTTACTGCGAGACAAACTCGGAAAAAAACATTACCACACTGTTAAACATTGTGTGTGAAGACGCTCTATTAAACAGATAGCCTGCCTTCAGCTTTGCAGTATAACCTTTCATAAATTAAAAAATTTCATTAAAAAAACAGTACTATTTAACCACGAGAAGAGAAGATACAAAATGAATTAAACCCGTTCCACCCACAGCAGTTTCTTTGTGTGTAACACACGGTAGAGAAAAGAAAATAATTAATTATAGTTTAAAATAATTTGAACAAATTCATAATTAAATTTTAAACATTTATCTGCATAATGAATATTAAATTTGATTATTAGCAAAAATTTTCTTTAAAACATAGTATCCGAATTTTAATGGAAAACTAACTGCCTTAATAAAAGGCTATTGATTATTTAAAATAATTTTTTGCAAAATTATAAGTAATTCAAAACTCAAAAGAAAAAAATTCGCAGCTATTTTTAGACTAATTCCAATTCAAAGATACACAACCCGCTAATTAACCTTGTCAAATACTATAAGTTTTTGAAAAAAATTGACATCTATAATAACTTCCTAGTGACATAATATTTACTATACAGTAACAAACCCACCCACATATGCTATACGAAAACAATACCAATTCATCAATAATGATCATCTACCCTATAAAAAATAAATACTGGTGTCCTACAAACGTTGCATATGACTCAATCGAACCAAAAGAACCCAATCTTTGATAGAAGTCTAACAAACCCCAATCAAGGGACACGAATCTAGCTTTGAAATGAGCAGCCAACCCTTTATCGGGTCGTACTACAACTAGTTTCGAGGCTAAATAAGCTGGATATGCTGCCGGAAGAAAAAAACAATGCAAAATCTGACTTGCAAGTGAGGCTATGAGAGATTTGTTTGTACACCCAAATAACCGATTTGGCGCTATTTTAATGAGGAATTGCTGTTGCTGCATGTAGTAACCCATTATGAACTTTTTTATTTAAAATGAATGTGTTGTAAAATATCATATGAAGAGCTTAGTGGAAGAACGTGCTAAGTGACACTTTTGAAAAAATTGAGATTTTAGTGTCGAGGAACATATTACTAACTTCTTTATCGATCACCAGTTTCCTCTTCTTCATAAACTTTAAGTTTAGTTTATTTTTTAAGGTTTGCAAGCACCGTTTACAACAGATCTGAGTGCAAACTAAAAAATTTGATGCTAATTTCCTCGTTTTCACCTTTTTGTCACTTAGCACGTTCTTCCACTAAGCTCTTCATATGTTTCAAAAATCTGCCTGAAGTTGTACAAGAAGCTTCAAATCTAAATGCTTAAACTTTTTTATTTTTCTTTCATTTTTTTCGTTTGTATTTTAATTCTTTATAATTTATATCTGCCACAAATGTTTTTAAATCCACTGTTTTGTCTTTGTTTTAATATTCCGTCTGTATGTTTCCTTTATAATAAGGCTCTGCTCCAGTTGTTGTGGCACATAAAAAAATTCGTCGTCATTTTTTGTGTAAAAACAATCGAGCGTTGATTTTTTTAAAGTTTTTGCTAAAAAATCGGAACAGTCTGTTTCGTTTCAATTTCGATGTACGTTCTACGTAACGACCACTGGATAAGACGTACGCGCGCTCCTATTTGTTGGGTTGCATAAAAAATAACTTGGCGACTTTAAAGATGGCTTCACTTTATTTCTCAACAAGAACATCCATCTTATCTAACCTCCAATAGTTCCCGTCTCCCCATTGATTTTTGTAGCAAACATCGTTTGAAGCGTGGCGAAAAAGAAGTTGATAAAGAAACCGGGTTAATTCATCTGAAGATAAAAAGAAAGACGGCGGAAAGAGAACATGTTTGGAACATGAAAGAAATCGTTCATCCTGGATTCCCGCTAATGAATCGAAAATGGTGGAATTTCGGAGGATATACAATTTAGCAGAGTTAACTAAGTGAAAGCGAATGAAATTATTAATGTTCATTTTATCTTTATTATTATAGAGATGTAAATAGTAAGTGTTCATGAGCAATTTTATGAGACACGCGTTGGATTTCAGAAAATTGCTTATTGTTAATCAAAAAGACGTTCTAATACGTATTATTTTTATTGATTTTTTTAGCAGTCACAAACTGACATGAGCTTAAACTTAAGACAATAAATTTATTCAATTTAATTTAAATAAATAGCTATTGTTTTCACCATGAAAGTTCAATTATTTTAAGTATGTGAAGCAAAGTCAATTATTTTAATTATGTGAAATAATTTTTTTCGTTGACTAGATAAAAAAAAATCTGAAGCTCATAAATATTTTAGTTAATATTAGGACAAGGATATCAAAATAATATAAGGACAGCTCAATTTGAAAATATCATTAACTCTTTCTGTGAGCAATTGATGGTTTACTTTAGCTTATGTTACACTTTATAAACCATTTAACACCAACAATGTTAAAAAATTTACGCTTAGTTTCCTTAAAAATATGGTTCCTAGTAGCTGCATCAGCTATGTGTAAAGAAGTTCACCACATTTTCAGAATTTCGATGAATAATTTCTCTATTTTTTTTTGTTTCTAAAACCTAAAAAGTTGTTCAATCGAATACCGAAAATAAAATAAAAACTTTCACCACACAGCAGTTGAAGCTACTTTTAACCATTATTAAATTATGTTCCTGTAACCATTATTACAGGCACATAATTATTAACAGTGTATACAGAATCTCGTTTTGTTTTTTAAAAAAAAACAATGTTATATAAAAAATATTACTTAAAAGGCCTAAAATTGTATAGTTTATTAGTGCATATCTTATTTCACGTTTATTTTCAAGTGACTACTTTTAAAACTGATTACCTTTTCTCCTCGTATAATCACTAATAGTATTTCATTAATTAAAACTTCCAACACAACTTTGAGGCACAAAATTTAAATTAGTTGATTGAAAAGTTAACTATATATAAACTTTCTATTTATCTAGAGAAGTCAAATAGAAGAAAAGTTTCGACACTTATTCCCCAGTTAAATTAAAGCCAAAGTAAATTCCTTTAACTGATGAAACGTTACAATCATCGCTTGAGAAGACTTCAAAATTAATTAATTTTAGAAATTGAGGTGATATCAGTTAATTTTACAAGCATCAGTTAAATTGGTACCAGGAATGGTAATGATATGAACGAAAATGTTCAGTTGAAGCGGTTTTTCAATAATCCCTTCACACATGTTTGACCTACTCAATACATCCAAAAAATCTAACAATTATTGGCTGTTAAATATTATTTTCTTGTTAGCTTAAGCTTGGGTTTCCTAATAATCTCAATCGTAACGTCTATCACGATCGACACGGTGCTTTGGAAATATATATATATAAAACTCTATAGGTATAGGTTAATATTTCTATGACTTAACGTTTGTATTTGGTAAGAAAGGTAAAAATGGTATTCACAAATGGGTCACCTAGGATTAGTAAAAAATATTATGTTATAAAAATAAAATACCAGAAAGATCAGAAGAAAATTGATGTTACGACTGATATTCTTTAATCCTTGTACTTTTTCGTGTTTCAACTTCCTCAACTTCGGAAATACATGTCTGAGCAACAAATATTTAACTTTTATGTATAAGGCATCTTAAGATCTTTTAAGTGGTGTATGCTGTTTGCATTTCAATTGTGCTTCCTCAAGGCCTGAATACACAGTCCGTGCTCACGTGGACTCGGATAGATTTTTTAAGGACTAATTGGGGAGTCAATGTACAAACTAACCAATCAGTCGTCGTAAAAGCTGTTCGTGTCCAAGCAGACACGGACCACAGAATCAGGTCTTCAAAAAACACAATAAATGACGTTATTATTAAGAGTTTTGAATCACCAAATATGCATTTCCGTATCCAATATTTTTGATATTTTCCCTCTCTATTATAGGTCTATTTTTAAACTATTCAATTATATGGTCACGGAAGATTTTTTAGGTATTTGCAATTGGTGGTATAAAACCTCTAACTTTTTTTTACCTGAATTTCAATCGATCAAACATTTAAAAAAAAAGTCTAAAACACAAACAATTATATTAACACATGCAGTAAAAATATAAAAAGACAAATTAATTCGCTTCTAAACTCTTTCCAAATATCATCCATTTTACTTACGAAAATGCATAAAAAAAGTGATGACGTAAAAAAAAGATGTCACATATTAATAGAGATTTCATTCAATTTGTTATTATTAAGTTCAAAACAAACATGTAATCTTCAACAGAGTACATAATCGGTCAATTTTTGGAAGTGTCCATTAATCAATATTTAATGGCATTTTTCTTACTTTATGTCGTATATATCATTTTTCATTTACCTTTCGAGGTGTTTTGTGATGCAAGGCAGCTCGTTGAAATAATTTTTCATGGAATGTTTAGAAAGTATGACGCTTTTTGAAACTATTTTTCTTCATACTTATAGGTTGGCAACAATGCGTTTGTATTTGAAATTCCCAAATTTGTTTTAATTATTACAAGAAAAACTGTCATTAACCTTTAGAAATTGTAATACTATAATATTTGTTTCTACAAAAAAATAATTACACTGTTAAAAATTTGGTGCTAGGTTTCACCGTGATATTGGTTGGTTTCACCATGATATTGGTTCCTAGTAGCTGCAACGGCTGAATGGTGAAATGTTTCACCTTTTTTCGGTGTTCGGTTGAACCATTTTTCTGGATTTTGAAACGAAAACCTGAGAAATGGTTCAACCGAATACCAAAATTATGGTGGAACGTTTCACCATTCAGCCGTTGCAGCTACTAGGAACCAATATCATGGTGAAACCAAGCACAAAATTTTTAACAGTGTACCACGTAAAACATAACATGTCCTCTATGAATATTAAAAAGAGTCCATTTTTACAATATTATACAGGATTCATAAAGCTTTATTATACTGCGTACTGGGTTCATTTTTATTTAAGCTATGACCATATGGATTTTAAAGTGGAAATTCGGGAATACGAAACCATTTTAAAAAGGTTTTTCAACTTAAACAGAAGTTAGTTAACAAATAAAGAACGTTGTACACAAACTTACTTGTTGAAGAGCACGATGTCCGGTTTCCACACTTTGTCCGGGGGTAACCGGAGAACATTGATTCCTCCGTAGTCGGCCGGATCCCAAACCAACTGATAGTCCTGCCACGTCTGGAAGCGAGAAAAAACGAACTACTTGAGAGAAATATCAAGACACAACACAAGAACTATCATTAGACACAACACAAGACATACACTAAAACCATCATTAGACACAACACAAGGCATACACAAGAACTGTCGATAGACACAACACAAGACATACAAAAGAACTATTTTTTTTTTAATGTTGACTCAACAAAAGTTTTTGAACAGTCTACTTGAGAACAGAACTACTTGAGAGAAATATCAATAGACACAACACAAGAACTATCATTAGACACAACACAAGGCATACACAAGAACTGTCGATAGACACAACACAAGACATACAAAAGAACTATTTTTTTTTTAATGTTGACTCAACAAAAGTTTTTGAACAGTATAGTGCCAACAAAAATAGTGTTTTTAGCAACAAATCATTTTGTTGAAATTTTGTTGGTTCAACCAAATGATTTTATTGATTCCACAAAACTTTTTGGACTGTATAGCTCCAACAAAACTGTGCTGTTAGAAACAAATCATTTTGTTGAAATTTTGTTGGTTCAACCAAATGACGTTGTTGATTCCACAAAAGTTTAATAGGTTTTGCAAAATAATTTTGTTCGTTTAACAGAAGTTTAGTCAGTTCTACCAAATTGTTTTCTTGATTCAACAAAAGCTTTATCGCTTTTACCAAATTATTTTGTTTATTCAACAAAACCGTAGTTTTTTCCGGACTCTTCAAATCTCAAGAGCACGTTTGTCTCAGTGTACTCGGGGACCCCTGGGATTTCTTAATGATATTTTTTCCAGAACACGTATGTTTATAGTATGGCTATGTTTTTATGTCACTAAACTTTCACAAGTGATACACTATCACTTATACCTTTAAAAACATAAAATTAACTCCAATATATATTTTGCAAAATATTTTTTAATGTACTTACCAATTGTAGCCAAACGTTAGACGTCATAATTTGATTTTTTTCATTCTGAAAGAGAAATTAAATTTAGATATTTTAAGTGAATGCATAAAAGATAAATGAATATAAAATCAAACTTAAGTATCTAAATAGTAATAAAATTCAATTTCGAGTGGTTCTGCGTAACACAGTGGTTCTGCACAACGTAAGAGTAATATTCCACTATTTGTTCTATTTGAGAGAAACTCTGCAGTAATAAAATAAATCTCCTTTTAATATTCTGCACATTAGTGCATTTTGAACATTAATAGTTACAACTATTTTGATATTTGCCTAGAAAGATACTCATTGCTCATTTCGATAACATTCATTCCTGATTTTCGGGGAGAGGATAGTTTTTATGCATGGAAATATTTTACATTTTCTTTCTGTTCCTATTTTAAGGAAAAAATCAAATATTTGACAAAACTGTTTGCTCAATTAATGGCTCGTGTGTCTCTTCTCTGTTCACATGACACTTGAATATTTTTAAATTTTTGACACTTTTCAAGCATTTAACGGAGTGTTTATTCAGTTATTTTAACACAACGGCAGGTCAACCTTTATCTTACGAAACTATTTAACAGCTATCATTAAGCAAAATTTGTTTCACATTCACGGCCCAGGGTTTTTTTTATTTCCAAAAAAAAACCTTTTTAAGCAATAAAATATTTTGTCTAATCTAATTATCAGTTATTGAAGAATACAAAAGTAGTTGCCACTTTTATAGGCAAAGGTCCAAAACTGAGAACGTCTATTTATCTGTTTTGGCAAGTGTTCAATCCATGAACATTGCTCTAGAATTACATTAACCTTGCTTTAATACCTTTAGCCTGGCTCAATACTAAGCCTTTATACTTTGCAGTGTCATTAAAATTCTGTTTGGCCGCCAAATAGGACTTATCAGTAAACTTTTGTTTGATTTAAACCAAACTTTAAGTCGTATTCTTAAGTTAAGAATGAAACATCAGTTTACTTTATATTCAAAATAAAGGAAGCAATTTTGAGAAATCCTATTAGGTTTTAGAGCATAATAAACGCATGTGTTTTTAACTTTAATATGATTTATCCTATTATTTACTTTTTAATACGGGTATGTACAGATCTGTATTTAATCTCTATATCAGATGTCTGAAAAACACAGCAAAAAGAATTACAATCCAATACAATAATACGTTTTTGGTTTCAAAGGTACTGAAATGACCTTATTGGATACATATTTACCTTTAAGGGTATTAACTTACTGAGTAGTAATTGGAAGTCGTGCAGTGTTGCACGCCTCTTTTTTAAACACGTGTTCTAGAGAATAATATTGTTTATACGAGGGCTGGTTTTTTTTTCAACCTCCGATGGGCTGTAGCAAAAAGACGGGTCAAGATACAAAAAAGATTTTTTTACCAAAAGTAAAGTACAATACTTCTTATTTCTTCATATAATCATGTTGGCGATTAAGGCATTTGTTATACCTGTAAACAAGCTTTGTAATACCCTCTTCATAAAATGTAGCCGCCAATGATTGGGAGGGAGTTGTGACGGTTTCGTTTAAAAAAGTAAATTTGGAAGCTTTACGTCAATTTTTTTCTGTCCTCCTAGCCACTACTAGACCATAATTCACGTATGGTAAAACCTTTGAGTTTCCCTAAACACTTGGTCAACTCGTTGAACAATACCGTCTGTAGCGACAGACTTGCTTCCTTGGTCCCCTTCTTCATGAACATCAGTATTGTTCAGCGAGTTGACCAAGTGTTTAGGGAAACTCGAAGGTTTACCATAAGTGAATTATTGATAAGCATAATGGCTTGGATTGTAGCGCTTCCAAGTTGACGTTAAGCTCAAAGAAACCGTCACAACTCCCTTTAAATCATTGGCGGCTACATTTTATGAAGAGGGTATTACAAAGCTTGTTTACAGGTATGACAAATGCTTTAATCGTCAAGGTGATTATATGGAGAATAAAGCAGTATTGTACTTTACTTTTGGTAAAAAAATCTTTTTTGTATCTTGACCCGTCTTTTTGCTACAGCCCATCGGAGGTTGAAAAAAAACAGCCTTCGTACATTTGTGTTTCTCTTTACTAGGATGAGCTGGACAGAGGCGAGGTCTAATGTTTACTCACGAACAACAAAGCACAAAAACACAAAAAGGAACAAATGGAGTGATTTCCCAATTTGCCATGCATTCATAAGGCGGTTCCGTTTGATTCTGAAATAAAGGGTTATGCCCACGACATTGCTGAGCTGAATGGAAGAGATGCATATTAAAGCGCATGGCCAAAAACTTGAAAAATAATTACATCGGGGAATATGCGGTAAAAACATGGGGTAAATTGATGGGCTGATGCGTCCGTGCTTACATAAGAAAGTTCTATTTAATATTGAATTTATTGAAGATATTCATTAAGGTTTTTTTTAAGATGAATTAAGCTCATAACGAAACAAATAAACTCGATGCGTAATGTTTACTCAAGAACAGCAAAGCAGATGAACGGAAAAGGGAGTAAATGGACTTATTTATAAAGTTGCATTCATACATAAGCGGGTCCCGTTCGACGTAAGTACACGGTTAAGAGGGATTGTCAGTCCCATAGAGCTAATGTATTAGTTTTGGAATCACAACTTCCGCAGAAGTATTGCTTTGCCATGTTAGCCCTTTTTCCCCAGGTATGGGAATCGACATAACATCGAAATGAAACAAATTAGAAACAAAAATGTTATCAAGTTATTTAATTATATATTTTTGAAGTTTTAAAATGCCAAAAACATACAGCAGATGGTGACACTGTATTAAAATTTTATCAATTAATAATTAAATTACCGGTTGTTATTTTCTTTTCAATTTTGTTTTAAATCGATGTTATAATGATTCCCATACCTGGTGAAAATGGGATAACATGGCAAAGCAATACTTCTGCGGAAATTGTGATTCCAAACCTAATGAATTAGCTCTATGGGACTGACAATCCCTCTTAAAATCCCGAAATTGATGAACGAAGTAGACGCCGAACAAAATGCAAGAACAAAAAAGGGAGCAAGTGGAATTATTTCTCAAGTTTCCATGTGTCTTCGTCTATGCTACTCGGTAGATCTAGTACGACTGGCCCGATAACCTAACTTTTCCTCAGGCTATTCTGTAATACTTGTATATTTTGTACCTGAGGGGAATTAATGAATTAGTTGACTTATTTAAGTTGCCGTGCCGCTGTGGGCATTGCTCTTGGTTTAGTGTTAACCCTTTACTGTTTGCGTCTTGTAATGTGTTTGAACAACTTGTTTTTATAGAAGAATTACTAGCTTAATAATTTTTTTTTATCTATGCCATTAATTTGTGTTTACTGGCTACGACACCATGCATATACGTAAAGGGGTTCGGTTCTCCTTTTCAAGTTAGGGGTTGTATACTCACGACGTTGATGAGCTGAATGAAGGAGAGGCCGAACTCGACGACCACCGTCTGGTTCATGGACTCCACGGGGCGGATCAGCTTGTTGTAGTCGCGGAACAGGTCGCGCACCAACCTCTCCTCGTCCTCACTGCACCACACTGAAACAGAAAATGTGTTTTTAGAATATTTCTTTAAAAATACATCATTAGAAAATTTATTTAAAAAACCGGAAAACATTCTTAGAATATCTGTTTAAAAAACTGTTTTAGAAGATTTATTTTTAAAAAAATTTGATTGATTTTTTTGGGGGGAAATTTGTTCAAAATACAGATAACTTTTTAGAAGATATATTAAAAAAACAATTCAAAAGAACAGCATAGCACATTTTTAGAAGATGTTTTTTTTTAAACAGAAGACATTCGTAGAAGATTTATTTAAAAAAACTTTTTTTTTTAATTTATTTAAAATATGTTTAGTAAATTTATTTAAAATACAGAAAACGTTTGTAGGAGATTTATTTAAAAAACAGAAAACATTTCAAGATTTATATAAAAAAAACATTTTTAGAAGATTTGTTTAAAATACAGAAATAAATTATAGAAGTTCTGGAATTAGAAAAAAAAAATTAATATACATATTTAATCCATAGAATGGGCTGCGGTGCAGAGCTCTAACTGTTATACTAAGAGAGCATATTTAAGACCAAGTGTATATTTTGTTCATATTAAAAATAAGTTTACTCAATACTATTAACTTTGCCCAAAAAAAATTTCAAATAAACGTTTTTCTAGATGTGAAAAAGGGTAGGGAGAATAGCCTTTAAGATGCTAATATAGTTTTAAAAAAAACTAACATGATGTAACAAAGATGTAACATGTTTGCCATTGCTTGCCATCTATGCCAATGGGGTTGTTTCATGTCGTGGATGGAAACAGCTCCAACGGTATGTTTCTATTTGTTTCCTGGAATTACTTATCTTTTGGTATTCGAAAATGAGTTTTCTAAGAATATTTTACCGATTAAATTTTTAAATGTCAACTTCTTGCTGTGCTGATGGTTGTTCAAAACATTTGTTAAAGAAAACTTGCATAGAAAGAACAAATTCTTTTGATCTATATCGGTCATTTTGAGAGTGAAACCAAAGCAATCAATGAAATCGCAGCACGCGAAACCGAAGCAACCAATGAAATGCAGTACGGATAAAAAAGAAAACAAGAGCGCTACATCATCTGAAACATTCGCTTAAACATCAGATAATGCTGATTGAAGAACAAGGAATAAGAACAAAGAATGATTAAGATGAATTGGATAAGCATTGTAGAAACATTGTAGAAAGCTATAAACTATCTTTCGAAACAGTCTTTACGATAGTAGGGGGATAATATGGGTAATCATATCTCCGGTCCTTAAAAATTGGGAAATTATTTTGTTTTGATAATTTAATTCTTATTTAAAAAAAATCTAATTGCTAATGAAACTATTCGTGCAAAACCAATGTTCTTTCCTCTTTTTCTCTCTTTTTTTGTCTAGCAATTTTTAAGAAGTATATTTCTTCAATTATAGAATTTCTGGAACTAAGGCAAAAAAATAAACAATACTTTATATTCTACCCTTATAATAGCAAAAGTTGCCAACTTTTTTTATTGTAATAGTTACATGTTGTACGCATTGTACTGTAAAAATACCAGAACACATTTTACCATTCCTTTTGTTGAAAGAACTACATTCGTTAAATTACAGGCTTAGAGTAGTTTCTGGAACAAGTATCCCAGAACACACAATAAAACAAACCATAATATATATTCCCGACATAAAGAAAAATCTGCCAACATTGTTTTATTGGAATACCTTCGAAAATGGCAGACCATCAAAGTTCATCTTTATCAGGATAACGCCTCGAAGAAAAATATTTTTTGTCCCAAAATCTTTTCTAAACAGAAAAAAAATAAAATGAACTGTTCGAAATTGGCTTATTCCGCGCGGAGAAATCCTTTTTACGCCTTGAAGCTTTTAGAATGTTTTTTATTTTCCCTTCTGGAATTTTCTGGTTACGCTATAACGAAGCCAAACTCACGTCAATGGAGTCTCTAAAAAAGTGTTTACCTCCAAGCTGCGTGGCAAATTCTTTGTTGAATGACCGCCGAGGATATGTGTATTTGCATCGGAATGGGATATTTGGGGTTTTACGTATCGGAAATATTCCGGAAATTTTTGAAATAAATGTTTTGTTCATTTTTTGAAAAGGAATGCTTTGAAGCATTATTCGGCTTGTGTATGCCATTACATTTAGCCTCTAAGTATAGTTTATATGCGTTTTCGTGTTTTCAAACCATCCAACTGCCTCTTTTAGGATAACCAAATGAAATTATAACTATTTACTGATGGTATTCAGTACCATTTACAACAAATTATATTTCTGCGCAAGCTTTAAATCAGCAACCTGTAAATAATTGTAAGCCGAAAACGCTTTTAAATCTTTCACTGTTTATTATCAACCCATGATCATAATTTACATAACCTCTTTATAGCATGGTAAGAAATTAAACTCATGTAAATTTTTTAACATTTCTGAAGTTATAAGTCGGAAGGCAGACTAAAGTTACGTATCGGAAATATTCCGGAAATTTTTGAACTAAATGTTTTGTTCATTTTGAAAAGGAATGCTTTGAAGCATTTTTCGGCTTGTGTATGTCATTACATTTAGCCCCTAAGTATAGTTTATATGCGTTTTCGGTTTTTCAAACCATCCAACTGCCTCTTTTAGGATAACCAAATGAAATTATAACTATTTACTGATGGTACTCAGTACCATTTACAACAAATTATATTTCTGCGCAAGCTTTAAATCAGCAACCTGTAAATAATTGTAAGCCGAAAACGCTTTTAAATCTTTCACTGTTTATTATCAACCCATGATCATAATTTACATAACCTCTTTATAGCATGGAAAGAAATTAAACTCATGTAAATTTTTAAACATTTCTGAAGTTATAAGTCGGAAGGCAGATTAAAGTTACGTATCGGAAATATTCCGGAAATTTTTGAACTAAATGTTTTGTTCATTTTGAAAAGGAATGCTTTGAAGCATTTTTCGGCTTGTGTATGTCATTACATTTAGTCCCTAAGTATAGTTTATATGCGTTTTCGGTTTTTCAAACCATCCAACTGCCTCTTTTAGGATAACCAAATGAAATTATAACTATTTAGTGATGGTGTTCAGTACCATTTACAACAAATTATATTTCTGCGCAAGATTTAAATCAGCAACATGTAAATAATTGTAAGCCGGAAACGCTTTTAAATCTTTCACTGTTTATTATCAACCCATGATCATAATTTACATAACCTCTTTATAGCATAGAAAGAAATTAAACTCATGTAAATTTTTTAACATTTCTGAAGTTATAAGTCGGAAGGCATATTAAAGTTACGTATCGGAAATATTCCGGAAATTTTTGAACTAAATGTTTTGTTCATTTTGAAAAGGAATGCTTTGAAGCATTTTTCGGCTTGTGTATGTCATTACATTTAGCCCCTAAGTATAGTTTATATGCGTTTTCGGTTTTTCAAACCATCCAACTGCCTCTTTTAGGATAACCAAATGAAATTATAACTATTTAGTGATGGTGTTCAGTACCATTTTACAACAAATTATATTTCTGCGGAAGCTTTAAATCAGCAACCTGTAAATAATTGTAAGCCGAAAACGCTTTTAAATCTTTCACTGTTTATTATCAACCCATGATCATAATTTACATAACCTCTTTATAGCATGGTAAGAAATTAAACTCATGTAAATGTTTTAACATTTCTGAAGTTATAAGTCGGAAGACAGATTAAAGTTACATTTATTTAAGCTATCATAAAAACATAGATGTTTTTGGAAGACTGTAAGTTATCTGTGAATCTTTACAATTTTTAGGTTAACAAAGAGACAATTCGCTAGGAAATACGCAAATTCACCTTTTGCAGACTTTGCACTTGGGCAGGTTTCTTGACGGCAGAACTTAATCGTTATTTCTAAAAATAGCTGTTACCCATCAGAACTGCGTAAGTTTAAGCTAAAGTCTGAAATGTGCACTCAAAAAAACTTTGTTGACTTTTAATACAAAAATTGTGTTTTTACCAGGTATTACAAGTTGTATTGAAACAACACAAAAATTGTGTTGCGACTTATTTCGGGGAAAAAAGC
The DNA here is from genome assembly GCA_019343175.1 of Oedothorax gibbosus. NCBI lineage: Eukaryota > Metazoa > Arthropoda > Arachnida > Araneae > Linyphiidae > Oedothorax > Oedothorax gibbosus. Next base: position 10,906,094 of record CM033274.1, on the reverse strand, counting down.
TATGCTTAACGGTACTTTAAAATGAATGTTAGAAATGTGTTTAAATATATTTCAGAAAACAATATAGTTTAGAGTTTTATTTTGTCAATCGCGCATGGATATAATAATCATCTAATCTCAGGATCATCATCTGTGTTGGAACAACACAAATTTGGGCTCGTATGTCATCTCAACACAATTCTTGTATTGAAACAACACATTATTGAAACCTTATCAATTTTGGGCAATTCCATATGTAATGGAATGACATTTTGAATTGTAGAATTGAAGTAAAACAATTACCACGAAACTATTTTCAAAGGAAAATGGGGTTTTCAGTTTATATATTACTCTTAATGATTAAAAGACAATAAAAAAATTGAAATTTTTAAAAAAGTATTTTATTTCATTTTTACTAACTTCTTTTTGTGTGACGAAATGACATTTTTGCAAGCACGACTGCATCCTGGTACTTAAAAATGGAAACTTCTGTGAATTAACAATACTTTGAGTTTTTAAACTAATTCATTTCTTAAATATGATAATAAACTATGTAAAATTATAATTTAGAGCAACCTACCTGTAACATGGCTTAAGTTATTAACTGTCATTTGACGTGACGGAATGACTAAAAGTTTCATAAACATATATAAATTAAAAGTGTGTAAAGTAATAAATTTAATATTTTTTTATTATCTAGAATACTCATAAGACATTCAATATTACATTATATACATTTATTCACATGTGAAAGGTTTTTCAAACACGTATCGAGGACGATTTCTAACTAGTTGAAATGCTGGCTGAATTTGCAGAGCCAACAAATCTTTTTTGTCCACTAGGCATAGATCTTTTTCGGGAAATGTGAATACATGTCCTTTATCGTCCCCTGCTTTCTTACATCATAATTTGAAAACTTGGAATATATTTTTTAACTTAATTTGTAAAAATTGCAAAAATTAAAAAAAAATTTTATTTTACCGAAGTTGACATTTTTATGGAATTGGCACATTTTATGGGTATGGCCTTTTATGGACATTTTATGGGTTTGGCCTTTTACACAATACTTGTGTCGTTTGAACACTTTTTGAGTGTGGAAAATAAAATGATAGGTTGCCAAATAAATTAATACGTTAACTAATTAAAGAAAGACATATTAACTGATTGAAGGTTGTGATTAAATAAACTGTTTTTAATGTCGAAAATCCCTTTCAATCATATGCTTGAATCCAATTTTTCATATTCTATAAATATAGATTATAAGTTATAATTGCTTCTAAGCTTTGTGGACTTATCTGTTTATATCAAAAGGCTAATCATCAAATCAAATACTAAATCTATCCAATAAGTTTCACCCTCCGTAAATGCCATAATGAAACGATTAAATGTACGCTTTGAGGAAATTAGAACTAATCCTCTCATCACAAAGGTTTATTCTGTTTCGAAATCGTTCTATTATAGATTGTAAATATTGACGAGAGATATTTGCGTGGTATTCTGTGTAATTTATTTACTACGGTGTTTGTTCAAAATGTTTATGTATTCGGATGGTTTATGTGCAATTTTGTTAATGTATTTTATTTGTAAATAAATAAAAGATGGCTTTGTTCGTAGTTATTTTTAATGAATAAAGGGTGTAGATTCAAAACAAACTTTCTCAAGTATAACTAAGGTCCTGTCATTCATTGGCGACTTCGCCCAATTGAATTTACGATTGTCAAAAATCGGCAGTGAACGGATTAGGCCCTATAGCTTATTTATACTTTGGAGAATATGAGTTTTGCAACTAGAAGCTTCAAATGTATGTGTAGGATATTAAAAGCAAATTTTTATATATTTGTAAACTATAATAAATATGAAAATACTAATTACGTATTAAATCAAACTTAATTGATCAAAATAGAAAAACCAACAAACCTAAATATAAATTTATTTCTCCCTAAAAATACTTTTCCAACAATTTTTTTTTACATTCATTGGCCAAAACCGATAAAAAATTTCCCAACATCCTCTAAAATAGTTCTCATTTTAAAGCTTTTTTTTAATAAGCACCAAGTTGTATCATATGAAATAACAATCACGATAATTAAAAGAAGACAATTATACCGGCATTTTGTCTCTTAGTTTTTGCATGCAATTTTCCTAGAAAATTATAGTTTGACAGCAATAATTAAAAACAAATTATCTTAACAAGTATTTTTTTAACCTTTCTATAAATAACTACTTCCATAACTGAATCAGTTTCTAGAAAAAATAGGAATAACTTTTTTACTCTAAATCACAAAAAAGAACATAATAAGTTTTTTAAAACATTCTAGATAAAAATCAATACACTCTGAGCAAAAATCCAATCTTTAGATTAATATACACAGCTCCTAACGTGAATAAAATGAGGCTAATTTTAATTGTTTTAGGCACAAAAACTCCTTTAGGGCAAGCGAAAAAAATTTAGACAAACACTTCACGAGGTTTTGATTATAATTTGATTAATATCTCAACCGAGGGAACCTTATTGAAACGTGATGACGTCATTGTTGACGTCATCGTTCTCGGATTAACGTGTAGATCGCGCATTGGTTCTTCGCTTATTCCTTATGTGTATTTTCGAGTAAATATAGCTCTTTAAAATGTTTGGTATCTGTTTTAAAATTTATTAAACAACGAATGAATATAATACCATAATTTGGTGTAGAATATTCATACCTGTGTATTATGAAATTAGAAAAAGAAATCGATAGCTTTTTTATACATTTCAGTGGTTCAAATACTTAATTTACTAGTGATTTGGATTATTTGCTTGAAAAGTTTCAGTATTACATTTTGAAATGTTATTTAGGTTATTTATTAAAAAACAACTCTAGTGAAAACTTTATTGAAACAGACTAAAATAAAAAAAAAAATAGTAAGAATTAATTTAAAAGTGTTCATAACTAAACGATATCGTCCTTCTTTAACACAATAGTGTGTAATGTAAGGGACTTCTTTTTGTTTCCTGAATTCGATTTTAAATCAGTTGAATTTAATAAAGATAGTAAACGGTTATCTTTGGGAGTTTAAAAAATAAAACCGTTTTTTGTGCATAGAAAAATGAAATAAATTCTTTTATATAGATAGTTTTAAGGCAAATTATTTATTGTAACATCCAAATTTTTAAATGTGGATTTCTTCGAATTAAAATGTAACATTTTTTCATGAACCCAAACGTCGGTAAGACTGTTTCTATTTTGTAAAAAAGAAGTTAACTTTGTGTAATAGAAAATATAACAGATACTTGTTTAAAAAGTCCCAAATATATTTTACAAGATAATTCAGATATCATTCATTATAAATCTTACAAAAGGCATTACACGAGCAATAAAAGAAGAAAAATATCATCGATTTATTCTCTCCAAAAAAAATCAGCTCCACAAAAAACATTTAATAATGTTGGCACACAAAAAATTGATTACAAAATTAAGTAAGCATAAAATAATCTTTTATTGAAAACTCTAATGATCTGTTTTAAAATGTAAGAAAACTGTTCACTGTAATGAAATGTAAGAAAACTGAAGTCACTTTTCAATATTTAAAATATGAAGAAAAAAATTCACACTTTCTGTCTGTTTTGTTTTAATAATAAAGATTTGCAGTTAAATAAATGTATAGAAGCCATATTTTTGGTGAAATTTTCTAGTTAAAAGTTAAAAAATAAAACTGGTATTTTTTATGGGATATTGAAATATAATGGGTACATCATAAAAAAAAGTTCAGTTAATGTATCTTTAATGTATTTAAATATATATCTTTTTTAAAAGTCTGGTGAAGTCCTTTATTTATTCGCAGTAATACATCCTCAAAATTAAATCTACAAATTATGTAGAAGTTGGTTAAGTACTTTCTCCGTGATAGACCCTAGATCATATCTATCCAGTTTCTTGATCCTCTAGTACAGGGTGAGGCAAATAAAACCGGCCCCGGTCTAGAGATAGGAATAAGTTGAAATGCTTGGCGAGAAAAACTCTTGAAGCCGCCTGAAAGCTTTCAAGTGGAAATAAAAGATTATTCAAGCGTGCAATGGTTTCACTTGACAAACCTGTTTTTGCATTGGTTGGATTGGATTAGCATCACATTAGAGCTACTCGTGGATTATTGGCCAGTTCAAATTGTAGTGCGTCAGTGTGAGTTGCGACTGTGTAAGTGTAAGGATATCAATTCACAGGTGAAGATGAAACTCACAGTACAGCAGAGAGTGTTCATTGTAGAAAATTATATTAAAACGAATTCATGGAAAAAATGTGACAAGTTGTTTGTTCAAGAATTTAAATGTGTAAAAGTGCCAAAAAAGAGTACTAGGCAACGATCAGTTACGAAATGGCGTCAGCCAGTATCTGCTGTCAACAAGTTCAAAAACATTCTGAAACGGGTCTGAACACCAGATTCTGGGTTTTGCAATCAATTTAGAATGTTTTGCATTAACAAAAACAAAAAGGTCCGTTTCTTTACGATAAATAACAACCGAAATAATCACTAGTGGGAACTTTTTTGATCAGCTCTACAAACCTTGTTTATATTTCATTCCAACTAGCTTTTCAAACCATAGCGTAGTTGCCGGCAAATAAGTCGCCAAGCGTTTGTTTGGGCTTAATATTGAAGCGATCAATCGCTTTATGTTAGCAAACCTGTTTTTGTATTGGTTTTTGACTTAGAAACATTTCTGTCGTATTCTTATCTCCACGTTGGGGCCGGTTTTATTTGCTTCACCCTGTACTAGAACGAACCAGTACACTCTAAATTACTCTATACGATAATTATATCTACCAATACCACATAATCTCCTGCAACAAGTGATAAACCAAAGAATGGTACTACGGAAGTTCAACCAAATCAATTGGCATTCCACTTGAGTTAATTCAAACTCAATTGATTGCCATCAATCGTAACTATTTCCTAACGTAACGTAATGAGGAACTTGCATCCTACCCAAAATGACGTACTTATACCATTTTCTGGAACATTAGAAGCTACAGATTCTAAATATCAGCTTAAAAATTATTAGTTTTACTCGAAATATGTTACTAAAATTCCATTAAACTCACGTGACCGAAAGCGGCGTCTGACGTAACAACACACCATTTGGCGATTTTTTTTCAAAAAATGGCACTACGGTTAACATGTCCATAATTAAAATAAACATGCAACGTTTTTCAAAACGTTCAATTTAAAAGAACAGACTGCTCACTTAAACCAGCTTTTGATAATAAATTAGAACAGCTCGTTTCTTGCTGGTTGTTGAATTAAAATCGTACAAGAGCGCGCTGTTGACACTTCAGACCTAGTCAATTGTTGGATCAATCGAAATTTTCGTAGGAGATCTACCAAGTCTGATGAGAATAACTGGAACTTAGAAAAACCACTCATTCTAAATAATCCTATTCCTATATTGGATCATTCAAAACACATTTTGTATTTTCAACAGCTGTATCGCACAGAAGTTGGTTAGTAATTACACGCCAATGGAAAAAAAACCCAAGCCTGACGTCATTACGCACTGCAAGAGGATTGTGAGTGTTTTTACCGGAAGTGACCTATCCCCTACTTAAAACTCAATTACTGACTAATAACTTTTTTACTAGTGTGAAAAGTAGCATTCGACGTGTTTTTAAAAGGGCTATTGTCTGCCAATGAATTTGAAATTCATGCAACTTCCTCATTCTTACAGTACAAAATTACTCCAAACAATTATTATATCTATCTACCAACACCACATAATCTCCTGCAGCAAGTGATAGACAGAATAGTACCACGGATCGTTCAACCTAATCAATTAGCATGCCATTTGAGTTAATTCAAACTCAATTGATTGCCATCAATCGTAACTATTTACTAACGTAACGTAATTGTTACAGTACAAAATTACTCCAAACAATTATTATATCTACCTACCAATACCTTATAATATCCTGCAGCAAGTGATAAACCCTAGAATGGTACCACGGAAGTTCAACCAAATCAATTAGCATGCCACTTTAGTTAATTCAAACTCAATTGATTGCCATCGATGATAACGATTTATTAACGTAACGTAATTGTTACAGTACAAATTACTCCAAACAATATTATATCTACCTACCAATACCTATAATATCCTGCAGCAAGTGATAAACCTAGAATGGTACCACGGAAAGTTCAACCAAATCAATTAGCATGCCACTTAGTTAATTCAAACTCAATTGATTGCCATCGATGATAACGATTATTAACGTAACGTAATTTGTTACAGTACAAAATACTCCAAACAATTATTATATCTACTACCAATACCTTATAATATCCTGCAGCAAGTGATAAACCCAGAATGTACCACGGAAAGTTCAACCAAATCAATTAGCATGCCACTTTAGTTAATTCAAACTCAATTGATTGCCATCGATGATAACGATTATTAACGTAACGTAATTGTTACAGTACAAAATTACTAAAACAATTATTATTCTACCTACAATACCTTATAATATCCTGCAGCAAGTGATAAACCCTAGAATGTACCACGGAAAGTTCAACCAAATCAATTAGCATGCCACTTTAGTTAATTCAAACTCAATTGATTGCCATCGATGATAACGATTTATTAACGTAACGTAATTGTTACAGTACAAAATTACTCCAAACAATTATTATATCTACCTACCAAAAACCTTATAATATCCTGCAGCAAGTGATAAACCCTAGAATGGTACCACGGAAAGTTCAACCAAATCAATTAGCATGCCACTTTAGTTAATTCAAACTCAATTGATTCCATCGATGATAACGATTTATTAACGTAACGTAATTGTTACAGTACAAAATTACTCCAAACAATTATTATATCTACCTACCAATACCTTATAATATCCTGCAGCAAGTGATAAACCCTAGAATGGTACCACGGAAGTTCAACCAAATCAATTAGCATGCCACTTTAGTTAATTCAAACTCAATTGATTGCCATCGATGATAACGATTTATAACGTAACGTAATTGTTACAGTACAAAATTACTCCAAACAATTATTATATCTACCTACCAATACCTTATAATATCCTGCAGCAAGTGATAAACCCTAGAATGGTACCACGGAAAGTTCAACCAAATCAATTAGCATGCCACTTTAGTTAATTCAAACTCAATTGATTGCCATCGATGATAACGATTTATTAACGTAACGTAATTGTTACAGTACAAAATTACTCCAAACAATTATTATATCTACCTACCAATACCTTATAATCTCCTGCAGCAAGTGATAAACCCCAGAATGGTACCACGGACAGTTCAACCAAATCAATTAGCATGCCACTTGAGTTTATTCAAACTCAATTGATTGCCATCGATGATAACGATTTACTAACGTAACGTAATTGTTAAAGTACAAAATTACTCCAAACAATTATTATATCTACCTACCAATACCTTATAATCTCCTGCAGCAAGTGATAAACCCCAGAATGGTACCACGGACAGTTCAACCAAATCAATTAGCATGCCACTTGAGTTAATTCAAACTCAATTGATTGCCATCGATGATAACGATTTATCTAATCGTAACGTAATTGAATGACAAAATTACTCCAACAATTATTATATCTACCTACCAATACCTTATAATATCCTGCAGCAAGTGATAAAACCCTAGAATGGTACCACGGAAGTTCAACCAAATCAATTAGCATGCCACTTTAGTTAATTCAAACTCAATTGATTGCCATCGATGATAACGATTATTAACGTAACGTAATTGTTACAGTACAAAATTACTCCAAACAATTATTATATCTACCTACCAATACCTTATAATCTCCTGCAGCAAGTGATAAACCCCAGAATGGTACCACGGACAGTTCAACCAAATCAATTAGCATGCCACTTGAGTTTATTCAAACTCAATTGATTGCCATCGATTGTAACGATTTACTAACTTAACGTAATTGTAATGATCCAAAATACTTCATACAACTATTATATCTATCTACCAATACCACATTAATATCCTAAAGCAAGTGATAAACCTCAGAATGGTACTCCGGACAGTTCAACCAAATCAATTATCACGGCACTTGAGTTAATGCAAACTCAATTGATTGCCATCGATTGTAACGATTTACTAAGGCTTGGATCAATTGATCATTGATTTTGACATCCGTGGATGTGTATTTGTTATAGCTACAGTGTGAAATCTGTTATTGCATAGTATGACTGATAGGGGGACTGAAGCCAGGGAAGGGTATGAAATAAATATTGATTAGTATTACGCATTTTGCCTAGATTTTAAATATATAGGTAGTAAAGGTTCATCAAAATGTTGCATTGTCCTCCTGTAGAAAGTGATAAACCCCAGGAAAGTATCACGTATAATTCAACCAAATCAATTAGCATGCCACTTGAGTTAATACAAAAATTAATTGATTGCCATCGACTGTAACGATTTGCTAAGGCCTGGATCAATTGAACCGAGAGCCTTGATTCTGAAATGGCCTCGATTTAGACATCCATGGATGTATATTTGTTATCGCCAAAGTGGGAAATCCGTTATGATGTTGTTTCACATGATGTAACTCGTAACTCTCCTGTTTTCATGTTTGCCTTTCCTGCAAACTATTGGTTCTTTCGATTTCTCTCTAAAAGTGAGAGTTTTGAAGTCTGCTATTTAAAAGGTCTATTTTAGTTTGTTTATTTTAGAGTTTTTTACGTGTGCAACTGCTTTTTATTCCTGCAATTTATTTAACTCTGTCGGTTTTAATTCGATTAAATTTCAAGTATGCAAAGCATTACCAAATCGTCAATGTTTTCGGAAAACTTCAGTTTAGATGATATTTTACCTTATACAGAGAAATTAAGCGAAATTGTGGGACAGCAGTTTAACGTGATTCACTAACAGAGAAAACTTAAGTTCTACTTAAAGAAAAGTCTGTACTCAACGGTAAAGAAAATATTGGGAAGTGGGAACGAGACAACACTATGGCTTTAATAAGTGTAGGGAAGACCGGGGCAAGTTTTCCATGTTTTCTTCTTTTTGATTGTATATTTTTTACTTTTATTTATTTTGAAGTAAACAAGATGCCATTGTCTTCCTCACATGCTTATCTACAAATTAACATTGATATTTTTCCAAAACGAAAATATACTTTTTGGCAGCAAGTGTTTAAATGCAAGCATGTTGAGTTGGAAAACGTGCCCCGTAATGATAAATTTTCCCAGACTGCCAAAAAGTGATGGAGCAAATTTTCCAATTATTTTTTTTAAAGATTTAAGACATTTGAAAAGCATTTTTTCATTTTTATGCAGATTTATTGTAAACTAAAATAGTTCAAAAAAGTGTTCCCAGAATATAGGTTTTCAAAACAGCAAGTGTATTATACCTAACTATTTTAACCAATTTCATATTGAAGGTCATTATCATCTGGATCCCTTTAAACTTACATAAAACTTCCCCTTTTGAGTAACTATACTTTGGTGCTCTTTACTAGAGTTGTCTAAGTATTTTAAAAGATCACAAAACATTTATTTGCTAAAGTTTGGTGTGATTGCTTCCCCCCCCCCCTTTTTCGTTTTGGTTGAACTAGCCAATATTGACACAAAACTTTGTGCGCAACAAGACATATTATTACTTTACAGTGTAATTTTTCACGATCTATGGTGAACATTTAAGTTTCTGATTGATTTTCGGCTACTACAGACATTCCTGATAGTTTTTAGAGCGACATATATTGTTTCAGAATAGTACGAGTTCATTCAACTTCCTTTTTCATTACTTTGCGGACAATTTTGAATCTAGAGCAAAACTTTTTTTAAAACGTGTTCATACGATAAAAAATAATTTGGCTTTGGGTATATTAAGCTTAATTTACAAAGGTTGGAGCACGCTTTTCTACAGGGAATTGTTGGAAATCTTGCCCCATGAAATTTTGGAAAACATGCCCCACCGTCATATTTTGACTTTAATAGTACATTTACGAGCAGAATTTAAAATTATTTTGGAAATGAATGTATTGTTACGTAGAGAGAAGAGCCACCTTTTAGTATGCGCAATGATAAAACTGTAAGTTTTATAAAAGTACGTTTGATTTAAGTTTGAATGTAACCATGAAAATTCACTCAACGCTGAAAAAATTACAAAAACAGCTCTAACGACAATATTACAACACCAACTGAGGTTAATTCCACGTAAAATGATACCACAACTGAAAAAAAAAATTCTACAGTTGTAACTTTTATATGTGCTTAAGAAAAGTTTGAATTTTATTTTTTTTGTATCAACAAATATTATTGTTTCACCTTTAGCAACACAGCAGCTTCAAAATGGCTGCTTTGTTTTGAAAGCATGGTCTCGTGTTTTTTCATCATTTTGAACCCAGGAATTTTAAGGTAAGAAACACATTTTATCAGATTTTTTGGAAATTTTTTGAAATAGATTATCAGAACTATCTTAAAAACACATTATTAATCGGCATTTATTACTAAAAGAAACTTAATTAGAAAGATAAAAATCTCGTTTTTGACTGTAGTGTAAGTCACGAAAAGATATAAAAGTTTCTATAACTTTTTAAAATAAAGCTTTTCTTCGAAATTTTTACGATATTTTCTTTCTATAGTAACCTCTGTGTAATTCCACAACTTTTTAATTTTAAAATAAAAATCATTTTCTCTATTTATAACACATTTTAGCTTTGTAGTGTAAGTCACAATGTAGTGTCAGTCACAGCTTCTGTTTGATTTATCTATTATAGATTAGCTATAATATTTGTAGATTTCTTATATTTTGATAATTTTAATTTAAGATGGCTAAATCAACAGTTAAAAGAAAAAAAAGAGCAAAGGGAAAGACTTTAAGCATGTGGAAAATTTCAAACCTTTAAAGAAAAGGAAAGCAAAAACGACTTTACGGACAACACTTTAACTAAAAATACACCACCTCTATTACAATGTTCCAACCGTTAGACAACATTGAATGGCATTTCTCTGCCACCAATGTTGCTCATCTTTACCTTTAGTCATGAAAAAGGACCATTTGATGGACTTGGTGATACAGTGAAGAGGGGATAAAAGCAGCCACACCTTCCAGGAAAATTAACCCACATTCTGCTAAAGTTATTTTTCACTTTGCATAAGAAATCTGCCCAAACATATCACTATTATATCTTTCTGACAATTGTATAAAGGGCGAAATAGGTAGATTAAATGATATTTGCTCATCTCTCTCAAAGGAAAATAAATATTTCTGATTCCTGACACTCAAAAATTGCTCTGCTTTTTAAAATTAAACTAATACTTACTTAAAACTGCCAATATTTCATTAAATCCCCCAAAAAACAACACTGCTGATTAAACAAATGGAAATGTTGTGAAAGGAAATACCTCTCAGCAAAATTCTGAAAATGAATTTGATGCTGAAAGAAGAGCTTTAGTTCCTTTTGTAGGAAAATTATCGTTAAATATTTGTGGGGCGAATATTAAGTAAAGATGCTTATTCAATAAAACTGAAACATCTGCAATGGTCAGGAAGACTTTTTGCGTGGCCTGAGAAGGAAGGTTTTTCAGACAATTCTATTGAAGAAAGAATTAAGAAATTACCAGAAACCAACTTTAGGGGACGTTGTGTAACTTTTTCTAACTATGATTTTACCATGTATGCAATTCTTAACTTACCGTGTTCAAAATTATTTACATATGTTATTATTGCCTAAATTTCCATATCTGTGATACAATTCACATGATGTAGTGTAAGTCACAAATTGAATGTAGTGTAAGTCACAAATTGAATGTAGTGTAAGTCAATCACAAAACTGTTAATAAATTATTTCCTATGATATTTCCACACTTTTTTGCAATTAAATTATTTAGCTTTAAACCTTGTACTTAAATTAAGCACTGGTAGAATGTTGATGTACTGCACTATGAAGAAGAAATGAGAGTTTTAAATGATAATCAAAACTCGACTTCCTTTCATGTAGTGTAAGTCACAGTATGACATTTTTATTATTTTTTAGTGAAATACTAAATGAAAATGGTTTTTTATGATTTCTAAAAATAGTATATGTTCAGGGGTAAACTGGCGTACAATATTTTTTTTTGAATAAGTAGAAAATAATTATGAACTACGCAAACGAAATGTGTTAAATCGTCCGATGTAGTGTAAGTCAAGCGTGGAAATGCCCCTGAGCAAATATTCTTGTGGGTGACATAAAACGGGTTGCTTCATAAACCAAGCAGCCATTTAGCGCCTCCTAACAGCTCATCTCATGTATAAAACCTGGTGGAAAACTTACCCCATGGAAAAACTAGCCCCGGTCTCTCCTACTAAAAATTGCAGAAGCATCAGGCCAAGTTTTAGTGTGAGAAAACAATCTCTTTCAACACCTAAAGCAATTTCAAGTCTTCTAGCAATCCACTGTAAGTTCACCAGGTTAAGCTTTTGGTGAACCAAGGTTTCTATATCGATAAGGTTTTCACCACTCAGCCAACTTTAAAAAAGCCAATACTAAGTTACTCTAACTTAAATATATAAGTCTTAAATACTAAGAATGCCTTTTTTTCTACGCTAAACAGAAGATTCTAGGAATTATTAACAATCCATTAGTTTATGACTATAGATGAATTTACCACAAACATATATCATAAATGCCATTATTTTTAAAGAGCTCATTTAAAATACGAACAACATAGCTTTAAACATGTTTCTAATATTAGTACCTCTTTTCTTAAAAACAAAATATTCTAAAGATCACAAAAGAGCTCAAAAAACATTTTTAAAAAACAGTGTATATTTATTCCAAAACTTTATTTTTGAGTAAAAAAACTTTATTTAATATGTATAAGCTTACTGAGTAAATCCAGATTTTTCAAAAAAATATACCCGTAAATATAAATAGTTTATCTCAAGTATTCTGAAATATTACTAATACCGTCTTTTCTACGACAAAAAATAGTATACTGTGGCTCCGCTGAAAAATCTTCTGAAAAAAAAAACGCATTTTCAGAAACGGTGTATTTTTTTCGCCAATGCATTTCAGGGTGTCAGGCTCCGATAGCATCCAATCTTTCCAAATATTTCTAAGCCCCGGGCGTGCCGATCGATCAACAAGTTTCTATTACTTTTTATTCGAGAAAAAATATTTTTTTTTAAAACATCGAAAAAGATTTTGGGTAAAAAAGTAGAGGGGAAACACTTTTTTTAAGGTAGGTGACATTCTTTTACGAGGATTTTGTATAAAGTATTCTTGGAGGTTTTTTGTTGTGCTGCTAGAAAAATGGGATAGTTTGTATCGAATTTTTAAGACACTAATATTAAGAATAGTTATTCCTAATTTGATGAATTTTAAATTTAGGGGTATGAATTGGTTAAAATAAATAAACTTTTTAGGTATTAAATTCGATGCATAAGTGTGGATTGCTGACGTACGAAAATAACAAAAACTCTTTGTTTCATAATACGAATGATTAAAGATCATAAATACTAAAATTTGTATTTTAAATCAATTAAATATATTGACAAATGGGAAGAGTTTAAAATTATGCTTAATCAAATAGTTTCAAAAGTTTTATTCGTAGTTTTTTATGCTAAAATCTGGCTTTTCCAACATTTACGATGATTAAATTTTAAAAAAAATACACACATTAACGGTTACAATTACTTTCACAATGGAACACTCATTAAAAGTAAATGGATTAAAATCGTTGAATTTAGTTTGATTCATTCTGCTTGGAGATTCCAAATCATTCAAATCTTAAAACATTTAAGGCTATGTTCCACGGTCTTCGTCAGTGCGGTCACAGACAAATTTCGCTATCACTGATTGGTTTATTTACTCACAAACCGACCAATCATATGACAGCTGTCTGTGTCCATGTGGACAAGAACCTAAGAACCATAGATATCATAGTTAAAGTAATAGATTTTCAGATCACGTGACCTCCAATGCTAACGACGGGACGCGCATGGAGGCCAGAATAAGAGGGCAAATGGGCCAGTGTTGCTGCCACTTTAAGGAGAAAAATAGTACGAAAAAATACCATTTAATTCTAAAATTACAAAACAAAATACTAGAGAGGGATTTAAAGACACTAAAAAGATTCCAAAATGCAGCTAGTATTTTTACGATATTTTTTTGTAATTTTAGAATTAAATGGTATTTTTTCGTAGTATTTTTCTCCTTAAAGGGGCAGCAACACTGGCCATTTTGCCCCCTTATTTGGCCTCCATGCGTGTCCCATCGTTATCGTAATGGTCCGAACCACTCGGCCATCCGGGCCCCCATGAAGTTTTTTTATTTATTTCTCGTATTGTCGAACTGGGAACCACGTTGGATTCTTCACGTCAACGAAAACTATTATTTTATATTTTTAAAAAAATAATACAGTTCTATTATTTTAGGGTGCTTTTTTTTTCTGAGGTTGTCAAAAGTGCCCACAGTTAAAAAATTAGATAAAAAATTCTCACTTTTTTTCCAACGGAAATGTGTGACTCATTAGCTCCCAACGAAATCAACGTCAACGGTAACAGATTAAACTGCATTTAAAACAAATGTTTAAAGACATCAAATTAAGTTCTCTATCGAAAAACTTATTAAGCATATCAACCTGAGACGTATGTCTGTATAATAACAACTTTCTTCCATGCGTTAACAAAGAAATCACTTTGGATTAAAGAAATTGGATCGACAGACGAAAGAATGAAGGAAAGATGCTGCTGGTTTGAAAACTTAAGCAACAACAAGGTTGTCAAGTGAAGACATTGATTGCTCTTCAAATATCAAATACACTGCTCAAAATAATTAGGGGAATGCATGTTTTAAACCCTTTCACGCCCAATGATTCCATTTGGAATCATCAACTTGCGATTTTTTTTTCTCACTAACTTGAGCCCGCACTTATTTATCGTTAGAAGGAAGAATCATGTCTTTTGAAGAATTAAATAATGTTTGTTTTAATTAAATGAAAATATGAAAAACATGGTAAAATAAAATTCTCCCCCAAAACATTTTATGAAATAAATTGACCCTAAATTCTTCACGCTTACATTCTTCGATGTTTAAAAATTGATTTTAACTTTTTTTTAACAAGTAAAGTTTCGAAAAAAATTATTGTTATAATTTATTCAAAAGTTATGCTTCCGATTTTTCCCCTTAAATTTTAGTTAAAAAATTAGGATTTTTTCCCCTTGTTTTTTACCATTTCATTCTGAATGCATAATGAATCTATTTCACAAATTTTAGATTTTTAGAATAAAATATAAAACGTTGGAACTGAAAGGGGTAACAAAAGTACGCAAAGCGCTCCCCTAATTGTTTTGAGCAGTGTAGTTAGCCAAACAGGCATTTGATTAACTATTTGGCATTTTTGCAGGGTTTACCAAGATACGAAACAGATAAGTTTATGATACTATGGGATTACCCCGTCGAGCTGTCGACGCTTACCAAATCCTTTTTCACTAGTTTTTCCATGAAAGAAACTTTAAAAAAAACATCGTAAACATAATAAGTTTATCAAATCATCATAACAAACAAATAATAGATAAATAATAATCATATATAACCAATACATGGTGAAATATGTATGGTTATAACCAATGGTTATAACTGAAAAAAGATTAGTTTAGTTTGAATTATAGTTGCCCTAGAGCTACACGGGGGCTATTGACGAAGGGCGTCGTATTTTAGAACCACAGTCAAGTGACGAACCAACACCTCATAACTGAAACAAATAATAATAACAAAATATTATTGGCGCAGAGCATGCCTTTTGGCGATGATATCGTGTATAATATCGTGTCTGTAGATAATATCGTGTATTATATCGTATCTGCCGATAACATAGGGTAGGGTTAAAAAGATCGACAGGATTATCTCAAAGTACCAAGTTTATAAATAAACACTTATTTCTTATTTATTAAAAGAAAGTATTAGAACCTTTTATTTAGAAGAGTGGCATATTTCCATAGACCTATTTACTTTATTGTGTCACTTATCAAACTATTGTTTTACAATTTAAACGTTTTTTCCTTTGAAAACAGTAATAACAACAAATTAAAATTAACTAAAAGGAAAAGAATTGTTTGGTTATGTTATCTATAATAATAAAAATGAATTTTTGTGTGTGTGTTTGTTTGTTTGTGGGTATGTCTCTTATAGACTCATAAACTAGACATTTGTTTGACTCGTAACTTGGCACAAATGTGTAGTTCATACTTAGATATGATTTTTGAACTTTCAGAGCTCAAAATGTTCTATTTTTAGAGAAAATTCGAATATTCTGAAAAAATACACCACTTTTGCTCAAATCCGATTATTTTTTTTACTTTTCCTGATGCCATCTGCTGAAAAAATTAAATAAAACTTTTAACGAAAATATTTAAAATTGAAAATGTTTATTTTATTATGTTGCCATTACCTTAAGAAACTAAATTTGAAAAATAATTGACATGTTTCAAGTGACGTAATTCCGTCATTCTCCATTCCGGGATTTTATTGTGGGTTTAGGTGATGGATTTCTTCATTGAGGGTTCTGTTGATTGCAAAAATGTGCATATTTAAGCTACTTCCTTGAATTATAACTATGATGGTTGTTAAAGGCCATCGTACTAGAGCTTAATATTAGGGTTTTGTTTTCACTTTCGCCAAATATTTTGCCAAACTCGCCAAATTCTTACCCAAACGCGCCAAATAATATTTTTTTAAAAAATTATAAGCTGGTTTGTTGTTCGAAGGCCATGGTTCTAGAGCTGAAAATAAGAATGTTTGTACCTATATCTCTTTTCTCGCCAAATTCTTTCCAAAAACGCGTTCAAGGCCATCGTACTAGAGCTACTTATTAGGGTTTTGTTTTCACTTTTTCGCCAAATATTTTGCCAAACTCGCCAAATATTATCTAAACGCGCCAAATAATATTTTTTTTTAATTATAAGCTGGTTTGTTTTTCGAAGTCCATTGTGGTAGAGCTGTATAATAAGAGTGTTTGTAGCTATATCTCTTTTCTTGCCAAATTCTTTCAAAAAACGCGCCAAATGATCTAAAAGGTTTCATATGTTTGTGAGGAAAATTACGATGATTTTTATGAGTGCATTTATAGCGTATTTTTTCATTTTTAAGGTAATATTAGTAAGAGTATTTTATACTTTATAACGAGCGGGAATAACAACACAAGTTTATTATCCTATAATGGATTAAATTGTACATATTCTTGGATAATTAAAACTTATTTTTTATTCCGTGCGAAGAACGGGTATAAATTTGCTAGTTATTAATAAAGCATGACAAAGTTTACTGGCAGATTTCGACAAATATTGTAATTTCAAAAATTGAATACAAATGCACAAATTTTATTTTTAATTTTAACTACACAATTTTTAAAGATTAAAATGAGACTATTTGCATTAAAATCGCAGTAATAGTGTAGCATGTTTGGGCATATAGACATCAATTTGGCGCGACAGCTTCACTTTATATCTCGCCAAAGCATCCGAATCTTATTCTTACTTTTATGAATCGAGGCCAATAAATAAGACAAAAAAGCTATCTCTCTAATGGCGACACATTTGTCCGCGTTTCACGCCAATTAATAAGGGCTGTCATATAATCGATGAGACAAAGGATAAAACCGAAGGGGTTTTTGTGCTTTTGGGTATTTTCATTTAGGTTTTAATTTATTCGAGGAAATGTAAAAGAATTTTATGAATCGATTCATTAGTCAATATTTTTTGTTAATTTCTTAATATTAAGAGAATGTAAAATTAACATGACTAAGGGAATATAAATTTAGCAACAGAAGAAAAGAAGTTTGGTTACGTAACAAATATTTAAAAAGTTTCAATAATTTGTACGATTATACTATTTTTTTTATTCCATTAAAAAAAAACTTTCACCAGGAAAGTTCAAAAAAAAAGTTCTCATGTAATTCACAAAAATAGTATTGAAACTTAAGTAAAAAAGAGAACGCTCTTTTAAAACTAAAATAAATTTCTCTAAACTAAGTATGTTAGTCGTTTTCATCGTCGCTGAAGGAAAATGAAAAGTGCAAGTTTAAAACTTACTTTTCGTGCATGATATTTAAATTTTATACTCTTTATCCTTCATAAAAAACATTTTTTAATTATTCTCCTGTAGTAAATAGGTTTGCAAAGCTCTAAACTTTAAAATTTAGCGAAAAAAAATTCTGCTCAATTATTTTAAAGCTCTTCTTTGAACAAAAATATCCGTCATTTTACGTATGTTCTTGATTATATTCACATAATATTTCTGAGCTAAAATTCTCATTTTACTTAGTTTTAAACCGGAAATATTTGAATTTTAACTTACAGTAAAAAGTTTTCAGAAAATGTACATAGATTTTTCACACTTTGCACCCTTTACCAAAATTGTTTATTTTCATTTGCCAACATATATAACCCAGCACTTAACACAAAAAATAATTAAAAGACAAATTAAATGCTATCCTAAAACTGCACTTTAACAATATTGTTAATTATTGTTTTTCAATACATGACCCAACATTTTATGCACAAAAAAAATCAAATGATAAATGAAGTACAATCTAAAACCGACCTTTTTGCTATAAATGTTCGGACAGCGATATTTTTTTAAAAAAATTACATTTATTTTTGTAATTAAAGAAGACAAACTCATCTCATTAATTACACTAGCCGGTTCAGTAAACTTTGAAGAAAGAATTCTGAAACTATTCTTTGAATGTTCAAGATTGATATATTTTATGTGTTTGATTAGTTTTAACACATGTAAGTATACAATGTAAAGAATACTTTCTTTTTTTTTTAAGAATTTATCCTAATTTTTAATTTCCCAAATAATTTGTCAAATGAAAGGAAATTAATGCATAGTTTGCGTGTTAAAGAGTCGTTGAACGTTTTACGGGTGGTTTATTGGAAGTAAATGGGTTTTCTAACAAGACACATACTTGTATTTAAAGAGTCAAATGAAACTTTTCTTGAACTTGTACTTGTTATAATTGATATTAAAAGATTACTTATTTTGCAATATTTTTTAAGAATATTTATTCGTTAAAGTTAGTATATTTGTACCAGAAGGATACACACGTGTATTGTACGAATAAGCATTTTCACTATTATGAAATTACATAGTGAACGTAAGGGGACGCATTATATAAAATTTAGGGCTACTCAGAAAATAATTAAACATGCTCGAATGCTGTGATGTAAGGATATTGCAAAAAAAGAAGGAATACTTAATAATGGTGGAGGTTTATTGAAAATGATATAGTGGTTTGGTAAAATGGTTTTTGAAATTTTATGTTGATTTTTTCTATTTTTAATTTTTTCACCTTGTGAATGGTTAAAACCCTAAGGCTTTTAGGTAAATTAATGTAGAGCTCCAATTTTTTTTCCTGCATTGAGACATGTACGATTAACAAAAGTTGGTATGGGATAAGGTCTAGTGTCAATAGATTTTTTAAAAATAACGATGAAGTTGAAATTTTATAAAAAATCTTATTTTTTGGCCATTTTTATACATAAAGCTACATAACTGTTCTTGTTTAACTGATAGCTCAATATCCATACCACCTTTTATTAAGAGATGTTGTGGGAACATTTTGCAAAAAAATCCATCAAATTTTTTTTTAATTGTAGGAGGAGTAGCATTTTGAAAAAAACGTTAAATTTTTCAATTTTTTTAATTTAAAAAAAACTTATGTTTCACTTTTTATTATTTTTTCGTATATATGTTTATTGAATGTTAGTTATTTGTAAAAATAGTTTAATTTGAATGCTAGTGATAAAAATACAAGATTTATTTTTTTTGGGTACCGCGTCCCCTTAATTCTTATTAGGGATACCAAACGTATATATTCTTTAACGATTGTCAGTTTCAATAGCAATACAGTTTATAAAAATTTGTAAATATCACAATTTTATTAAGGTTTTAAATTTAAAGTATTTTAAAGGGTATATTAAAAAAGTTAACTACAGAAACAAAACAAAAATTAATATTCATGCTATGAAAACTTAAATCTCATGCGATGAAAAGAAATTTTTTCCCCACTATCTCATCCTTCGGAAATGTAAAAGTATATACATTTGTTGTTGTTGTGCAGTTTTTCGGAGTGTCTATCTTATAATTTAATTTTCTAGTTAAGAGTCACAAACGAATTTAATAAACGAAACTTTTCCAGTAGGATATTTTGGGGGAATACAAAACAATTTGTCAAAAACGTATTGAAAAATGCACGCCAGTGTGGAAGATAAAGTCATTATTTACGATATTTACACCTAAAATCTCGGGACTAGAAAAGTTTAATTAATCTCCAACCCCTGAGCAGTTAAAACAAGATTTCACTATCACGATTGAAGGATCGTTTGCAAATTTCCAATTCAAAAATCGAAAATTGCTATGAGCGTTAGTTACGGATTAACACAGTATTTTCACCAGTTAAATAAAACGAATATTAATTTCCGCTCTTCTTAAGTTTCAGATATCCGTGTTTTCGACGAATTAAAAAAGTTTTCTTTTGTTTAATTTTTTACATCACGTTAACTTTGACACACGTCAATGGAGGAAAGAAGTGTTATATTTTAATATTCTTATGTATAAAACTTAATATTTCAATGTATTAACTGTATTTTTGTTGAAGTATTTTTAGTTAAAGAAAAAAATTGGTGTAGATTGGTATTTTTTTTAAACAATTGAACAATTCTCTCAGAACCCAAAATATTTAGGTTGTTTTACACTGTTAAAAATTTTGTGCTTGGTTTCACCATGATATTGGTTCCTACTAGCTGCAACGGCTGTGTGGTGAAATGTTTCACCTTTTTTAGGTGTTTGGTTGAACCATTTTTCTAGATTTGGGAACAAAAACCTGAGAAATGGTTCAACTGAATACCAAAAATATGGTTTAACGTTTCACCACACAGCCGTTTCAGCTACTAGGAACCATATTTTTGGTGAAACAAAGTGCCTAATTTTTAACAGTGTATATAATATTGATAGTGACTGTGTGAACCTTAAAACTACTCGTTCGGATACTTAAAACATTTTCATTTACCACAAATGAAAGAAACAATTAAAAGGCAAAAAATAAAAGCATGTTTAAGAAACATTATATAGTTCAATGATTGCACTAATACTGCAAATCATATGATATATATATATAAGCAATACAAAAATGAAAATCAAAAGAATCCCTCTCTTTACTTAATCAGGGGGACAGAGCATGAATAGAGGGGGTGTTTCGGTTTGTGGTAAATCATAATATTAAAAGACACAACTGTCCTCAACACCAACAACGAAAAAAAGATAAAGCATTCGAACGAACCCAACAATCCAATACATAAGAACAGAAACGAACCATGAGTTCAATATAAACATTAAAATAAAAGTGAAAGCAGAAGTTTAAAAGCAATTACAATTATTTGCCAGCTCTTAATGGGCCTCAATATCACCTGAAGTGGAACATGAGACCAAAATTACTAGGCAAGACGTCTTAGTAATGAATCCGCTGCATTCAAATTGGTAGATGGAAAACAATATAATTTTTAGATTTCCTCTGAAATGTGAATAAGCACATTTTAAAGATGTTTTTCCTTATTACAGATGCTTTTATTTCTATTATTTTGTGTAAAATAAATGCTATTAAATATTTTCGAATTAAGATTGCTGAAACGATGAAAAGACCTTTTACTGTAAAATAGAAATCCTTTCGTTTATCAAACAATCAAATATTTGTGGAGCTATTGTTGATTTTAATGTCTAAATCAAGATAGCCGACTTTAGAATTTTTGGAATTGGCCTTTTTCAAAACTATTTCTTTGGGATAAATGTCATGGACAGTATTATAATTATTGATATTAAAAAAATAAAATCATCAATCTTCCTAAATCCGAAAACTTCATTAGTGTTTAGGAAATTTTTTTCATGCAGCTATAGATAGATATCAGCGAAAAAAAGACTGAAACTATTACCCATTGAAACAACATTTTTGCTGCCTGCAAAAGTAAATACTTTTCATATATATTAAACTCCATCCAATATTTTTGTAATTGTTTTATTATTAAGAAACTCGTCATGAATTTCTGTACAGATCTCCAAGAGATTGTTAAAGATTATTAAAGTCAAAAGTATGATTATCATTTATAATATTTTTTTAGAAATCTTAGCACATCCAGATTATTATTAATCCTGAAGTATTCGTTTTTCTTTTTGGATGCTGTACGGGACAATCTTTAAAAATGTAAAGAATCTCTTCACGTATGACATTTTTGTAAAATACGAGAGCTGCTCCGATGGGCTGTAACAAAAAGACGGGTCAAGATACAAAAAAGATTTTTTTACCAAAAGTAAAGTACAATACTGCTTATTTCTCCACATTATCCTCTTGGCGATTAAGGCATTTGTTATACCTGTAAACAAGCTTTGAAATACTCTCTTCATAAAATGTAGCCACCAATGATTGGGAGGGAGTTGTGACGGTTTCGTTTAAAAAAAGTAAATTTGGAAGCTTTACGTCATTTTTTTTCTATCCTCCAAGCCACTGCTAGTCCATAATTCACTTATGGTGAACCTTTGAGTTTCCCTAAACACTTGGTCAACTCGTTGAACAATACCGTCTGTAGCGACAGACTTGCTTCGTTGGTCCCCTTCTTCATGAACATCAGTATTGTTTAGCGAGTTGACCAAGTGTTTAGGGAAACTCTAAGGTTTACCATAAGTTAAATATTGATAAGCATAGTGGCTTGGATTGTAGCGCTTCCAAGTTGACGTGGAGCTCAAAGAAACCGTCACAACTCCCTTCAAATCATTGGCGGCTACATTTTATGAAGAGGGTATTTCAAAGCTTGTTTACAGATATGACAAATGCTTCAATCATCAAGGTGATTGTATGGAGAAATAAGCAGTATTGTACTTTTCTTCTGGTAAAAAAATCTTTTTTGTATCTTGACCCGTCTTTTTGTTACAGCCCATCGGAGGTAAAAAAAAAACAGCCCTCGTATATCGAGACTAGCCCTTCTATAAAATAACAACCAATGAGAATACCAGTCCCTTTCAACCAGCAGCAAAGTTCAAACCCTTAAAACGATTTCGTGTTCGAACGAAAAACAAAATGGCCGCTGTTGTTGCTCCAAGAGAGAGTAGTTCCGTGCGCTTATCCAGAAGAAGTGGAAGGAAAAAATTCTCTTTCCTGGGGGAAAAAAGGAAAACGGGACACATTTCCGTTTGTTTTTCCGGTTTTGTTGTCTTTAATCCGCTCTCAACGGATATGGAAGATTCCGGTCTCTGTGTGTTGACCCTCAAACTTTAGTCGTTTGACAAAAATGGAACTTCCATGAAAGACACATTGCATTTGAGACACATGATATATTTTATTCAAGAAGAATGTTTCGTCCCATAGGCCTAACGCAGTGGTTTTTTTTAATCCTTATTTCCGCCAAATATAAAAATATTAATTTAATGACCAGCAAGTAGGCTTGTAGCAGTAATTGTCACCAAAAACCGCATTCACACAAGATTTATTCAACTTGGGAAACAAAACTTGCCTAACAAAGCAATTAGTTCTATTTTAAGTTGTTAAACGCAGAAATAGACTATTGTTATGATTTTTACTATATTAGATGGGTTCAGACGGTTTGAGAACTTTCGACGCATGCACTAAGTGCTCTCAGAGCAAGCTTCTCCACCACATCTTGGAGTGCCTTGGACTCACCCCTCATGATATACTCGAAAGACCTTTTTTGGTCCTGGACTTCCTCAGGGTTTTTACTTCATGGACTTAGTCTAGCCCCGCTGGACTTTGGGGATTGGCAACAACAACACTATATTAGAATCAATAATTGTGGTTTTATAGATTTTATCACCGTGACATAAGTTAAAGAAAGACGAAACTGTTTTGTTGATTGAAACCTAGTTTTATGCAATATTAATCAAAACGTTATGGATCCTAATATAATTATTTTTAAAAAAAGGAAGCATGCAAAGTCTTCCCTGAGAGTTTATTTGTTCTTCACGACAGAGAAAATATCTAAAATGGTATAAATTCACAGATATATCCAGGCAGAACAGTTACAAATAATCTTTCCTTAAATTTAAGGAATGTTTTGAGCGTGTACGTGGGAACAATGTTTGGTACACTTATTCAGATGACGAAGGGAGAATCTCATTTTTTAACCAAATCAACCCCATATGCATCAGACTATGAAATAAGAAATATCTACACTGTTAAAAAAATTTGTGCTTGTTTCACCATGATATTGGTTCCTTGTAGCTGCAACGGCTGTGTGGTGAAATGTTTCACCTTTTTTTCGGTGTTGGTTGAACCATTTTTCTTTATTTGAAACAAAAACCTGAGAAATTGTTCAACCTAATACGTAAAATATGGTTTAACGTTTCACCACACAGCAATTGCAGCTACTAGGAACCAATATCATGGTGAAACCAAGCACAAAATTTTTACCAGTGTAACGTTCACTATATCTCTTTTTAAAAGAACATTTTAAGAGTTACAATTTTCATTGTTTGCAGTGTAATAAAAATTCTTAGAGCACCTATTTGAAAGCAACTATTTCCCACACAATGTGTGAGTAGATTTCCTACGAAACTTCCTTAAAAGCAACTATTACTACAAATAAGAAAATCTTTTATACAATGAGTCTCCAAACTTTCTTCTCACGAGCACACTGTTAAAATTAGGCACTTTGTTTCACCAAAAATATGTTTCCTAGTGGCTGCAACCGCTGTGTGGTGAAACGTTAAACCATATTTTTGGTATTCGGTTGAACCATTTCTCAGGTTTTTGTTTCCAAATCTAGAAAAATCGTTCAACCAAACACCGAAAAAAGGTGAAACATTTCACCACACAGCCGTTCCAGCTACTAGGAACCAATATCATGGTGAAAGGAACCAATATCATGGTGAAACCAAGCACAAAATTTTACCAGTGTAACGTTCACTATATCTCTTTTTAAAAGAACATTTTAAGAGTTACAATTTTCATTGTTTGCAGTGTAATAAAAATTCTTAGAGCACCTATTTGAAAGCAACTATTTCCCACACAATGTGTGAGTAGATTTCCTACGACACTTCCTTAAAAGCAACTATTACTACCAATAAGAAAATCTTTTATACAATAAGTATCCAAACTTTCTTCTCACGAGCACACTGTTAAAAATTAGGCACTTTGTTTCACCAAAAATATGTTTCCTAGTGGCTGCAACGGCTGTATGGTGAAACGTTAAACCATATTTTTGGTATTCGGTTGAACCATTTCTCAGGTTTTTGTTTCCAAATCCAGAAAAATCGTTCAACCAAACACCGAAAAAAGGTGAAACATTTCACCACACAGCCGTTGCAGCTACTAGGAACCAATATCACGGTGAAAGGAACCAATATCATGGTGAAAGGAACCAATATCATGGTGAAAGGAACCAATATCAAACAAACAATTAAAATAAACATTGTAATATTTTTTTTTTAAATGTCGTTTTATATACCAAAGAAAACTTTAAGTTCGAATTATCAACACAAATTTCTGCACAAAATTTTTACAAAGAAGATTTTTAAAAAAATTCAAAAAGATTAAATTAAATTCTACAAAATTTATTCCTACTGGGAAAATTATAACTCCTCGTCGGCCAATAGTTTGAAGACCCCCTTCAAGCGATATCGCACAAAATAAGGTCAAATTTTCTACAAATAAATAAACATTTTAAGATTTTTTTAAAATACCATTTTATATGCCAAACAAATCTTTAATTTTGAAATTATCAACTTATTTTTGTGTAAAAAATGTTTACAAAGATTTTTTTTTAATTACAAATATGAACGATAATATTTTACAAAATTTATTCCAACGGGGCAAATTACACCAAGCTATATCCCACAAAATAAAGTCACATTTTTCTGCTAACAAATAAACGTTTTTTTTAATGCCGTTTTATATACCAAAAAATCTTTAATTTTAACTTATCAACTTATTTTTGTGCACAAACAAAGATGGTTTTTGAAAAAATTACAAAAATAAGTAAATTAAATTTCTCAAAATTCATTCCTGCGGGGGAAATTAAACCTCTTCGTGGACCGATGATTTAGAGACCCCCTACAAATCCCACAAAATAAGGTCATGTTTTTCTGCAAATAAATAGTTTGAAAAATTTTTTAATGCCGTTTTAATCACCAAGGTAAACTTTAATTTGAAATTATCAACTAACATTTTTACGAAGAACGTTTAAATAATTGCAAAAACATGTAAATGAAATTCCTTAAAATTCATTCCTACGAGATAGATGAAAATCCTTCTTGGTCCAATGATTTAGACACCAGCTACTTGTCCCGCGAAGTAAGGTCACATTTTTCTGCAAAACCCAGCAAGGCGTTTAATTAAATACTTCACGCTGGAATATACTATGTTTTAAACATGTTAGAAGGCGTCACTTTGCATAATGCAACTCGCTTATTCATTACCAACTAGCAAATAAATACCCGTTCTTCGCACGGACTAAAAGAATATGAAATCGATCCAAGTATATGCGTCATTTAATTTGCTATAGGATAATAAGATTTGCCTTTGTTCCCGTTCATTATAAAGAATAAAATCCCGTTACTTATATTGCTTTAAAATTCCAAAATAAAAATACATCACTATAAAATTCACATCCTCATATCACAAAAATCTTCCTCAATATGAACTTACTGTCTTCGCCATTTTCCTGATAAATTCAAAATTAACCATAATTGTAAAACAATGTTATTTTACGTCAAAACCTCCATTCTGGTTTTTTTTTAAAAAACATTTAGCTCATTGGCCCGTTCAATTATTTTTCAAATCATTAATTTAGTTTCTGAAGGTAATGGCAAGAAAATAAAAGCAATTTCAATTTTAATTTATTTTTTTGTTCATTTTAATTTCTTCTGTCAAATGGCAAAACGAAAGGGAATAAATGATCGGATTTGAGCGAAAGTGGTGTATTTTTTTCAAAAAATTAGAAGTTTCTCTAAAAATGGAACAAATATGAAAAAACTAAGCCTCAGGTGCACACGTTGGTATTAAAGGGAATCTATCTTAACAATTTCGAATTTCTGAGGGCTGTATAAGTAGGTCTTTCACGATCCACAGACAAACATACAGACAGACTTTTTCTTTTATTATTATAGATTGCATTCAAGCCATATCCGACATAATAAAATCACATTTTCTGCAAATAAATGAATATTTTTTTTTTCAAATACCGTTTTATGTACCAAAGAAATCTTTAATTTGAAATTATCAACTTATTTTGTGCACAAAATTTCTACTAAGAAGGATTTTTTTTTTAAAAATACAAATATAAACGAATAAAATTTCATAAAACCCATTCCTACGGAGAGCAAATTAAAACTCTTCGTCGGCTGATAATTTAGAGACCCCCACTGAATTCAAGTGATATCCAACAAAATAACGTCAAATTTTTCTGCAAACAAATTAACGATTAAAGATTTTTTTAAATGTCGTTATATATACCAAAGAAATCTTTAATTTTAAGTATTACCAACTTATTTTTATGCACAAACAACGAAGGTTGTTTTTTTTAATTAAAAAAATTAGTAACATTAAATTCCACAAATTTCATTCCTACAGAGAAAATTATACCTCTTCTCAGTCCAATGATTTAGAGACCCGCTACACGTCCCGCGAAGTAAGGTCACATTTTTCCACAAAACTCAGCAAGGCGTTTAATTAAATACTTGTCAAGGATTCACGCTGGAAGATACTATGTTTTAAACATGTCACAAAGCGTCACTTTGCATAATGCAACTCGCTTATTTATTGCTTGTCCCCCTTGGGCGAGTGCCAGGGCTTTGTGTAATCAGATTGTTTGGTCTCGAAACAAAAGATGAAGCAATTTTTTTTTCAAAAATGTCCTCTCGAGCGTTCTCGAGAAATCGGAGAAGTAGTTTGGTATGATTGTAAAGGGGTGTATGTAGGAAAGAGACTATTACCGTAACCTTAGGTGTGATTAGTTAGTTTTTAGATCTCATGCTGAAAATAGTCAATCATAGGCTGAAATTTAACTGTAACGCTTCGAATTCGCGCACAATTGCCCTGCGAATACGACCGGTTTAAGTTCCTCCCTGCGAACGCTCCCGAAAAACCGTATGTATATATATATATATATATATATATATATATATATATATATATATATATATATATATATATATATATATATATATATATATATATATATATATATATATATATATATATATATATATATATATATATATATATATATATATATATATATATATATATATATATATATATATATATATATATATATATATATATATATATATATATATATATAATATATATATATATATATATATATATATATATATATAATATTATAGCACTTTCCCAAAAACAGTCGATGACGATTACGATGTCGCAAGGTTGCGCTAATTTCCGAAACAGGTGGCCTCGTCACTTGACAACTGCTGTCATCAATAGCCCTAAGTATCTCAAGTGCGACATTTTTTCAACCAAACAATTTGTTAAAGTTATGTTCGTTACATTCTTTTCAATTTAAGACAGCGAAATCACTATGACCAAGAAAAGGGAATATTTTAGAAAATACGATAGTTAGATTGGGCCGAACGGATTAGAGCGACGCTGGCACTGTTATGTCGAACAATTCTTTTGCATGACAAAGAAATTTATAAAGATTTTTTTATTTTCGACTCTTAAAAGGTTTTCGGGTAATATTTTTTGAAATTCGAAGAGATACGAGCTTAAAATTTTAGTGTTTTTAAACTAAAGTAACTTAATAATTCTTCGTAAGAGATCGTAAAAGTTTGGAGAGGATCTCTATTCTTATAGGAATGTTAAATTGGTTTACATTGAATCGAATAAATTTATAGTTAACTATAGAAATATGTTAGGTTTTGTTATTCAAATTCAAACTAATTTATTATTAAAATTCAGCTTTTAAGTTTATACTGAATTTTACGGTTAGTTTCAATTGCTGGATGCGTGCTATACTACCGAAGACTATGTCTGAGATTTAGTCTAACTAACTGAAAAAAGAAAAATTCAAAACTTTTAACTCAGTAAAAGTATCAGTTGACTGGCCGTAGTGAGCCTAGTGGTCAGCGTCAAGGTCTCGGGATCGGAAGGTCCTGCGATCGAGTCCCGGTACCACTGAAGACCTACCGAGTATATGCGGAGTACGTGCTCGTTAAATCTGTTGGGTCCGAAAGTCCTCTAAGTTCCCATACCAAATCAATACCTCTGGGGTGACAAGCCAATTCTGGGGATCCTCTAGTTGGCCTCTGTCTCTAAAAATTAGATGGATCCACTTATGTGTGTGTGTTGTCTGTTGTGTCTGTCTTACTTGACGAAGGTTTATAAGCGGGTCGCTGACCAAGCACACAAACCTGAATATATATGTCTACCAACCAACCAATCAATCAGTTGACTCATTAACTGTGTTATCTGACATACAAACACAGTAATTTGCACAGAGCTAGGAAGGAGAATAGAGAGGTCCTTGTATATGCGCAGAAGCGTACAAATGAAGCAGGCTAGAGCGGTGCATCTTGGGATACCTCGGTGTCAGTTTTGTTAAGCGCAGTAGATCGAAAAACCTGACAGCCTGCTTCAATTTCTCTCAACTGGTGGACCTCTCTACACCTCCTTCCTACCTCTATGGTAATTTGACTTGTTTACAATAAAGGAAAGCAAAGTATTAGTACCGGCCAATTAAGTGTTACTCTGCCAACGAGTCAGTATCACTGTATCCTGAAAGGGTAAATAATGAAATGATAATAAAATGCTCAGATGTGTCAGTTTTCAGGTAATTTTGAGCAATCGGAGGTAGTCAAATGCCCCGTATACAATAAATCTAGATCCTATAAGTCAGTGCTCAGAAACATGGAGGCTAGAAATAGACAGCCGGAAACGTGCATCCTAAACTAACCTAGTGCTCAGAAAACTGACTGGTTAAATGGGTCAAATGGAAAAAAAATTAACTTATTCTAGGTAGGTAGACATACATATTCAGGTTTGTGTGCTTGGTCAGAGACCCGCTTATAAACCTTCGTCAAGTAAGACAGACACAGCACACACACATACGTGGATCCATCTAATTTTTAGAGACAGAGGCCAACTAGAGGATCCCCAGAATTGACTTGTCACCCCCAGAGGTATTTATTTGTTATGGGAACTTGGAGGACTTTGTGACCATGACGGAGTTAACGTGCACCAGTCACCATTAGCGTACACGGGGGTCTTCGGAAGGCAGGGGGACTCGAACTCGCAACCTTAGAGATGCTAGTTCAAGACCTTACCGACCAGGCTATCCCGGCCCTAAACTTATTCTATAGAGGGGAATTCACGTTAAATATATGCTCCAAAAACCCAACGCCGCGTACGATGTCACCCTTAAAAGTTGCGTTGGGTGACTACTCTGGTATCGGCTCGTCACTTGCACGCGGCTCGAAATTGTGACGCCATAGCCTCGTGTAGCTCTAATGTGACTTTAATTCAAACCAACTCAACTCGCACGTCACTAATACGGTTTTATATTTTAAGGCCCGTCGACAATATATCCCTCGTGTAGCTCTAGTGCGACATTAATTCGACCAAAACCCGCTTATTCACACTTCGAAAATTTCGCAGAATATCCTACAACGTAATAACGAAGAGATTCCAACCCCAGAGCCCCTTTCCAATCTCACCAAGAGTGTCGGAATAGCACTTCAAGCACCAAAGAACCTTGTTAACGAACAACAGCTTGAAAGCTAAAGATAATAATCGTGTGTTCTTACTAACCTGTACTTTCACATGTGAAGAATATAGTGTATTTAAGTTCTAAATTAGAACTGTTGCTAATGGAAGTATCCGCAATTATTCAAAGATTTATGTAAAGATTTAAAAACACATGATTTTGGAATTTTTTTATTTAATAGAAAAGCTATTCCATCGGTCGTTGGATGGCTAATTTTAATTGAAAGAAAATGATGATTAGGGTTTTTTTGATATGGTCAAAATGACAATACTCAATATATTTCTTTTATGTGTTAATTGTTTTATAATAGTTAATCAGTGCAAGTCCCCTTCCAAAGCTGTTCAATGTAAAACTTTTACACACCCCTAATCATCGTGAGCTCCTTTCTAATACTTTTCTATTACACATCTTTCAAATCAATTAAATGCTTTTATTTCTCACTAAAAGTATAGACAATGTTACTCAAAAAAAAAACATTTAACACCTTGATGATCTGATAATTTTCAAGAAAACGGTCATAAGAGTGCCTATTTTTTTATCCCTAGAAATGAAATAAACATTTATATTGAAGAATAGTTGGATTAATTTTTCATTTGCATTTGGCTTGAAATTTAAAAAAAGTTAATTAATCTTATTGTCGCTTTGATTGGCGTACTTCGGTAAGTTTTTATCATATTGGCCCGATACTGCTGAGCACTCCAGGCATTTGGCTTTTAATTGGTGGACCTCAGTTAGTTTTAATCTGAATGGCTGATACACTGCAATCATGAGACAGACTTTTTTGTCGTTTTTGAAGAGGTGACTATCTTTACATTGTACTAAAGTGCAAAAAGGAATAATATATCGCTATTTTGTGATTTTACATTTAACACCTTGATGATCTGATAATTTTCAAGAAAACGGTCATAAGAGTGCCTATTTTTTTTATCCCTAGAAATGAAATAAACATTTGTATTGAGGAATAGTTGGATTAATTTTTCATTTGCATTTGGCTTGAAATTTAAGAAAAGTTAATTAATCTTATTGTCGCTTTGATTGGCGTACTTCGGTAAGTTTTTATCATATTGGCCCGATACTACTGAGCACTCCAGGCATTTGGCTTTTAATTGGTGGACCTCAGTTAGTTTTAATGTGAATGGCTGATACACTGCAATCATGAGACAGACTTTTTTGTCGTTTTTGAAGAGGTGACTATCTCTACATTGTACTAAAGTGCAAAAAGGAATAATATATCGCTATTTTGTGATTTTACATTTAACACCTTGATGATCTGAAAATTTTCAGGAAAACGGTCATAAGAGTGCCTATTTTTTTATCCCTAGAAATGAAATAAACATTTGTATTGAAGAATAGTTGGATTAATTTTTCATTTGCATTTGGCTTGAAATTTAAAAAAAGTTAATTAATCTTATTGTCGCTTTGATTGGCGTGGTAAGTTTTTATCATATTGGCCCGATACTACTGAGCACTCCAGGCATTTGGCTTTTAATTGGTGGACCTCAGTTTTAATCTGAATGGCTGATACACTGCAATCATGAGACAGACTTTTTTGTCGTTTTTGAAGAGGTGACTATCTTTACATTGTACTAAAGTGCAAAAAGGAATAATATATCGCTATTTTGTGATTTTACATTTAACACCTTGATGATCTGATAATTTTCAAGAAAACGGTCATAAGAGTGCCTATTTTTTTATCCCTAGAAATGAAATAAACATTTGTATTGAAGAATAGTTGGATTAATTTTTCATTTGCATTTGGCTTGAAATTTAAAAAAAGTTAATTAATCTTATTGTCGCTTTGATTGGCGTACTTCGGTAAGTTTTTATCATATTGGCCCGATACTACTGAGCACTCCAGGCATTTGGCTTTTAATTGGTGGACCTCAGTTAGTTTTAATTAGTTTTAATCTGAATGGCTGATACACTGCAATCATGAGACAGACTTTTTTGTCGTTTTTGAAGAGGTGACTATCTCTACATTGTACTAAAGTGCAAAAAGGAATAATATATCGCTATTTTGTGATTTTATATGGGAAAGACTGCACTTTTCATCTAGAAAATCGGTCAATACATGTCTCTAAATCTACGAAGTCGTTTCAAAACTTCATGGTGATGGCTGGTAGGTATTCGGTTCGCATTTAGAGATGTTAAATTGTACAATTGAAGCAAATATGAATTTAATAAAGATTTAAAGTGGCTATATTGTTTTTTGGTGTAAAATCGAACCAATATTCTGTTTAGTTCACCGGATATCGTGTTTTTTTAATTTATCATATAAAAAAATACAATTCATCAATAAAAATGCGGAATTAGGCCATTATCTACTTTAAATTAGCATAATCTCGTATTTGTGTCTAAACTTTTGCATCATACAAATTTTTATTTTATGAAAAAAAAAAATTATAGCAAATCAAACAATTATGTTTCAATTATAGGATTTCAAAATACTTTTTTAATATGTTTAGGAGGTTTTTGTAACTCTACTATCACAATTCTAAATTTTACAGCTAAATGAAGTCATTGTTTAAACTAGTGTACAACTACTGGATACTCAAGCTTGGAAATATCAGGCGAGAGAGCCGCTAAGGAAATATTGAGAGCAGGGAAAAACCTCCTCTCTCGTCTTCAAAATTTACGGAATAAGGCGGGAGGGGTTATAATGAAGGGGGTTCGTATTCAGAAAATATCTTTGTGCATGATACATGAAAAGATTCCTGAACTAAACAACATAGAATATTAGCGCAAATAATTTATTAGTAAAAAATTAATTGTTTCGGTGGGAACTCAAAAGGACCACCAACATCAAATTGGTACACACCCTCCCCTTACACTCTTTCCGGATATAGTATTTCATCGCTTCGTCAACTGTTAGTTTGTGTTGTATACCATTCTGATGAAGGTGGGCCTTTTGAGTCTCAACCAAACATGTCAATTAGTACTAATAAACTATTTGAGCCAATAATCTACGTTGTTTACGGGGCCCGGGTGGCATAGTGGGTTTGATAGCAGCCCATTACGCTAACAATCTGTGCACTGTACCAGGTGCGGGTTCGATTCCCGTCTTCGCCCTGGGTGTACTTTCTCTCTATGTGTCAGTAAAAAATTCTGACTGTGTCTGTCTTACTTGGCGAAGGTTGATTGTTGGTTGGTAGACATATATTTTAAGGCTTGTGTGCTTGGTCACAAAGACCCGCTTATAAAACTTCGTCAAGAAGGACGGACACGACATACACACACATACAAGACAGTTGCTGTCACCTATCGCCACCTCCACAATTTAGACATGTCCCTGAAGGGGAGGGAAATAGTCACCAGGACCTGTACCCGTGGTAAACTGCGCAATGACTGACCACAGGACTTTCGGACCCAACAAATTTAACGAGCACGTACTCCGCATATACTTGGTGGGTCTTCAGAGGTGTCGAGATTCGATCGCGGGACCTTCCAATCCCGAGAGCGAGATATTAACCACTAGGCTCCCCACGGCCCCGACGAAGGTTTATAAGCGGGTCTCTGATCATGCACACAAACCGGAAATATATGTACCAACCAACCAACGTTGTTTACTTCGTGAATCTTCTAATGAACCGTAATTAACAGTTCACCAAAACTAACCTTAAAAACACTCCAAAAAAAGCCCGCGAAGTGGGCGCGGGAATCCGATCTTTGCCATCCCCCTCGTCATAATAATAATAACCCGATTTTCTGTTTCGTTCGATGGAAAGATCAACTGTTGCTTCGAAAGGTGAGACGATGCTGCTGTACCTGGGCGGTTGCTATGGTAACACCCCTCCCCCCTCCCCCTTCTTAGTTGGAGGGTGATGAACGTTTTATAGCCACCTGTTGGCGGAAGTTTGCTTTTCCTGAAAGTGGGTTTGGAAAAACTCATGGCATTTATGCAGTAGAACTCGGTTTTAAAGTATTTTAATGGGTCGTTGGGATAATAATGTAAAAGTAGAATAGGCTGTAAATTCATGTTGATTGTGTGAACTAAAAAAGTGCATTAGAGTACTTAAAAAGTATCTTATTTGGTTGATTTTTTTTTTAAATATACAAAGGTGTTGACAAAAAATTGTTTTTGATTTAATCGGAATGTTTCAATTAAAGAAATTTCTTCCAGCTTTCATCTTACTTCTCCTGCGATCGGTGATTCGATTGGTCCTCTTTTTCCACGAGACTGTCACTCTGGATCCGGAACATGCCCATTAAAAACCGAATCTAACCCACTTCCTCTAAAACAATCATGAATTTTTAGTTCATTCAGTTTAGTTTTAGTTTATTCAGTTTAGATTTAGTTTATTCAGTTTAGTTTTAGTTTATTCAGTTTAGTTTTAGTTTATTCAATTTAGTTTTAGTTTATTCAGTTTAGTTTTAGTTTATTCAGTTTAGTTTTAGTTTATTCAGTTTAGTTTTAGTTTATTCAGTTTAGTTTTAGTTTATTCAGTTTAGTTTTTGGTTATTCAGTTTTAAATGTACATTACAGATAAAAATCTTATTACAATGTACATTGAACAAAACAGTTAGGAAATAAAACAAACGCGAAATAATTGAGCATAAAAACAGACATTACACAGATAAAAGTTGGAAACAGTTTGCTTTAAGACATAGCAAATATATCTAGATCGTGAGAACTGTTATTGTAAATTTTATAAAACTTATACAAACAGAAATTTTGAATATAGTTATAACGGGAAGAGCTATGAGAAAATATACGACGTGTAAATCTATTGGGAATAAAGAGATGTGCAGTACTAGTTATGTAGTTGGATTCAATTATATTGTTTAGAACTTTATGGAAAAACAGAAGATAGGAAACTTCACGCCTATATATAAGGGTCGAGACAGTAAAAATGTGTTACGCAGATCAAATGAGGACTGAACTTTTCGGTCTGAACTTTTCGGTTATTTATCAAACTATATTTAAATTTAATATGAGCCAATTTTAAATCATTTTAGTCGAGATTTATATACCTGAAACTTTTAATTTATAAGGCATGCTAGTTAAGATATAATTTATTTTATCAGAAATAAATGTTTTTGTGCTGTTTTAAATTGCAAATATCATTTTTATTTAACAATAAATATATAATTCATATTATTTGAATAATAATGAACATTTTTGCTAGTAAATTCTATAAACACAGGAAAAAATCTAAATCTATCTAGTAAATTCTATAAACACAGCAAAAAAAATCTAAAATATTTTAGTTGACAGTTATGAATATAAAAATATTTCTACTTCGAGAAGATTCTTTTAAAAATAATCTTTATACGTTTTCAAATTTAATTTTGGTTAAAGAAGTAATGACATAAAAAAAACCTCTTAAATGTAGCATATATAAGTTATTTTATGCAAAAATTATTTTCTCTAGCTTTGTAATACAAGAAATTTTTGAATATTACTTTTATGAGTATATTTTGTTATACTGTTAACTGGATAATCAAGAAAACGGTTTAAAATAACCTTCCACATTTCCTGAACATCTGGTACCAAATTTCAACCCCACATAATTAAAACGTCGCACTTCAAAATATTTTGAAGTTGATAACAAGGCGTCGTGTCTGATGTTTAGATACTACTTAACAACAGTTAATTGGTTGTTGATCATCATTCAATTGAGTGGTATTGCGTAAGAGAAGCTATACAGAATGGAAGATATTAAATAAGTAACAATATGTGCTTTTGTATTATGTTTTAATGAACGATGTTCTTGATTCTTGAAAATTATAGTTTTTAGAAGAAGTAGTTACTTGATATTTTGTAATTATTTAGGTTTTAACTCTACACAGAAGGACTTTACATTATTAAGGTGTGTAAAGTTCATTTTTTGATGTAAATAATTCGTATGTTTTCATTTCAAATAACTAAAAATGTTAAATCCACAATCCTTTATTGAATTTTCATACACTTTTTTTGTGCATTAAAATTAATATTTATTTTAAATTAATTTATTAATTAATTTTTGTAAATTCTATTGCCATTGATCAACTTGTTGTAAACAATTACATTTTAGAATAATTTAACTTTCCTTTCATAATGCTGTTTTATCACTTTAACCAAGAATAATTTTTATCGTTAACACCTAAATTTACATCTAAACAATTTATATTTATTGATATAATTGATTGTATTTTTGAGCTTAAGCAATTACGGTCTATACCTATTTAACTCTATGATAATTCACTATCTTAATTTTAGTTACCACTTAAAATAAAATTGATACGAAGAAAAGTTACATTCGATTGCCAATTTTTTACAACGACTTTTTAAAGGCAATGTTTTGATTATGATGTTTTCAACATGATTTTTTTTACAAAAACAAATTATTCAAAATTGGTAAAGTTAATAAGTCACATTTTTAATTGATGAAACTTAAGAATTCGAAAGTACTGTTTATCTATGAAATATAAAAAAAACTTATCAAAAAAATTCTACAGTATTTACCTTATTAGAAAAAATAGAAGAAATAGACTTACTTAGAAAAAAATTGGAAGAACTTAAGAAAAACGTTCTGAAGATTATTATAATCGTTCTTAAAAGAATCGTCTTACCCTTAGTTCTAAGAAAGAAATGAATTTTAATTTATGGCTGGATCACTTATAAATTGTGGTTTCTACAGATGATTGTTTTCCAGATAAAGTCAATTTTTGTTTCCAAAAAGAAAATTATTAATAAATGTGATGGTCTTGTAATAAATAATATTCGTTTGTAATTCCGCTCAGATTGTTTTTCTTCCGTTATATTATGATTTTTCATCATCAGTTTATTAGTTTTATTTTCATAAAAATGCGTTGAATAATTAGTTTTTCAATGAAAGACATTCGATAACAAATGAACTGTTCCAGTAAAAAAAATCTTTTGTAAATTTTATCAAGTTTAGTTCTTTTGATGATATCATACATTTTTATTCAAATGCTTCATTGAAATATCGTATACCATGTCATAGAAGTCTAAAATACCACATCAAATATACATTATTTTGTGATTTTAATAAAAAGAACTGACAAGAAGGGATTTGAAAAGAACTAAAATAAGCTACTTCACACTGTCACTACAATACTCACAGAAATTCTTATAGTCCCGTACAAAAAATACACTGCTCAAAACAATTAGGGGAGCACTTTCCGTACTTTTATTAACCCTTTCAGTTCCAACTTTTTATTTTTTGTTTTAACAATCTAAAATTTGTGAAATAGATTCGTTATGATCTAGAATGAAGCGGTAAAAAACAGGAACAAAAAATCTTAATTTTTTAACTAAAATTTAAGGGGAGAAAATTGGAATCATAACTCTTGAATAAATTATAACAATAATTTTTTCAAAACTTTATTTATTAAAAGAAAGTTAAAATTAATTTTTATATATCTAAGAATGCAAGCGTGAAGAATGTAGGGACAATTTATTTCATAAAGTTTTTTTGGGATTGAATTTTATTTTAGCATGTTTTTCATATTTTCACTTAATTAAGACAAAATTATTTCGTTCTTCAAAGACATGACATGATTCTTCCATCTAACGATAAATAAGAGCGAGCTCAACTTAGTGAGAAAAAAAATCACAAGCTGATGATTCCAAATGGAATCATTGCGGGTAAAAGGGTTTAAACCATGCTTTCCCCTAATTCTTTTGAGCAGTGTATTAAAGCTAGGTTGAGGATGTCATAACTTAAATTATTTGTTTAGTTAGAATGGAAAATGAAAGAGGTAACAGGCAGACGGACAAAAATCTCGAAGATGTCAATACCCAACTCTCTATATTTTTTAAATATTCTTCTAACTAAATACTACGCATTCTAAAACTTGACTTAGGGTGTGTAACACTACACGACTTTCTATTACCCGTCAATGAATCAATACGTATTTAAAGATAATGATATACTAAAAACTAAACTAAACTCCTCGGCGCAACAGCCCATTAGTGTGCCAAGGCCTACCGTGCCCATTTCAGCTTTCGTGACCTAGGGCTCTGGGGTGCTAGGCATATGTCCCGGTAAGGTGGTCAGCCTCACGCGGAACCCCCAGTGTTTAGTTCCCACGCATGCTTGGTACCCATTTTATCGACCCACTCAAGGGATGAAAGGATGGGTCAACCTCGCCCAATCCGGGATTCGATCTCCGGACCTGTGGATAATGATATACTCTATAAGGTAATTTCAATACCTTTAAGGTGGAC
Source organism: Oedothorax gibbosus (assembly GCA_019343175.1). NCBI lineage: Eukaryota > Metazoa > Arthropoda > Arachnida > Araneae > Linyphiidae > Oedothorax > Oedothorax gibbosus. The sequence goes on along the minus strand of CM033274.1, from coordinate 10,867,197 downwards.
CGGAGCCATCCATTGAAGCCCGTTAAAATGACTTTTTTTATGTACCTTTTTCTCAGAATCTATTTGATACTTTTAAATAAAATTTTTACTAGTTATTAAATGGATGTTCAACTATACTATACTGGAGGCATTTTTAAAAATTTTGTTTAGTTTTTAAATAATAAATTTTTAAGTGAAACTACATATTTTTGACCTAAAAAAAACTTCAATAATATTAAGAAGAAAAAAAGTAAGATAGTTATGCTCAAATCCCTCCAGCGATTTTAAAAACCAACTTCTTAAATACGTATAAAAAATTTCAGGTTGATACTTATAGTAGGTTCTGAGAAAAAGGTACACGCACATTGAAAAAGTAAGTTTTGATATATAAGCGTTTAAAGTAAACAATAGTGGTTTCTTACCTATGAAACATAAGGGATTTTACCTAAACAACTTTTTAAAAATATATATTAAAAATACTTCTAGCACTTGAAACTTTTATTTTAAGATATCGCTATAAAGCTAAGATTGCATAGTTTAAGAAACATAAAAAACATTGAAATATCATTTTTGAAAATATTGAGGGGTCTGGTCCCCCTTAAAACCAAAAGGTTATGTGGCAGTTGCCCTTTGCGTATGTCCTATTTTCTCAAAAAAAACTTAATATGACGTACGACAGCTTATAGGATCTCCTGTACCAAATTTGAAGCTCGTATCTCTTTTAATTCAAACTGTAGAGTGGTTTCTGACAGACCATTTTTCAGAATCAGCACCCTCAAAAACGTGTTGAAAAGACAAACTCTCCATTTCGGGTTTTCGACCCTACCGCTATAGTATATTTACTTTATATTTCATAATAATTAAGAGTAAAAAATATATTTATTTTCGAATTTTATACACTAAAACATTTTCAGTAGCAACAGGATACGTAACAATCTGTTCAGCGAAACTAACATAAATATTCAACCCTACTTTAATAGACAATTTGAAAGCAGTGTAAAAAGCCCTTCATTACCAATAATGAAGGATACCGATAATGAAGCTACTCTCTTTCTGGGCTCTCGAGAGCTTAAAGAGCGGGATGAAGTTTTAGCCACTTGTGTACGTGTTAGACAAGAAAAAAATGTTAACTCAAATCGAGAGGTGGGTTTGAGTTTTCAATTATTAAATGGAAAATAAACGAGCTGGAAAGGTTAGGTAATATTCGCTAATTATTTTTTATTGGTGAGAAATTACTCTTAGCATTAAAAAATTTGGAAAAGGTTATTTTGAATTGTTTAAAAGTATTAATTATTGATTAGAAAATATTTTTGAAAAAAAAGTTGTTTAGTTATATTTTTCCTCATGATAAAAAAATAGGTTTTGAATGGCAAATGGCATGTATTGTAGCAAACAAATATTGAAATAAAAGGAAAAATGACATGAAACAAAAGAAATCGTTGCTTCGATAACTACCTCCTAATTTATGAAATTTAAAATTTTATTAAAGGAACTCGACCGTAATTAAAGGATTATAAATACAAGTTATAATTTGGTATTTTGCAAAAAAACGAAAAGGCATCCTTCATGCCTACTATAAAATAAATTTTACAGAAAAATATCATAATTTTGAATACGAAAGAAAGCATTATTTATTAACTGGAATAGCATACTTATAAAAGTAATTAGAAAAAAATTAAATACTTATGTAGCATTGTTCTAAATAGGTTAAGAGACGTGGAAAAAATCGTCTTAAACTACCATAGAAACTACTAAAATAATTACCCAACAGTATCTAAGATTTATACAAAAAACTTTTAGCCCTTTCTTAAATTCTTAACAGAGCTATGTCATTTAAAATTTTTAACCATTTCTAAAAAATTAAAATAGCTTTTTTAAAGTAAAACTTTTACGTTCATTAAAATAACTACGACCAAAATCCGAAACACGAACGTAGCCAACCTACCAAGAAGAATTTCATCAACACTTGCTTTTGCATAAACGCAACCTTATTTAACGAACAAACAACTACGTAGCGATAGCACGGAATCCCATGCGCGTAGAAACGCAAGTCGGTATTGATCCGCTTTCCAAACACGCTTACACCCACCTTGTTCAAAGATGCCATCTGTGATGCTATGCTTGGCGCACAAAGGAGGAATCAAAACCACGCGTTTGTGTCTTTTATTCCTTCAATTTTCTCTCTTATTTTGTCAAAATTATTCACTGAATTGGTGTTATCTTTTTTAAGGGATCTGCTTTTCGGTAGATCTTGCTCTTTGAAGACTCGGCATATTCCCTAAAACTGAGAGCCATTTTTTGTGAGATCATCTAGGTGGCTCTCTCAGCCAATTTTTACTCTCAGATTACAAAGAATTTGAGTTCTTTTGTGTATGTTAAAGTAAGCTGATGAACCCAAGCCAAATGAGTACTCAAGGGATCTTTTACATGCCACGTAATCATGTAACATAACGAGACGACGATTTTTCCATCCTGAAAATCTGCCCACTCAGCAGGAACTCAAACCCGTGGTCTTGGGCTTATAAGGCGTGAAAGCATTATCTGAGCCACTGAGCCCACTATTTTAAAGTAGTTTTGCCATTTATGAATCATTGTTTTCGTATCTACGGGCTCTACATTTTGTCTGTACCACAGCTTCGGTCCTTTACTTAGGTACCTCCCTTCCTGTACCTATCCTGTAACTGATCGTTCAGGACAAAACTATTTAGCCAACAAATAGCTCCATGTGTTGCAATTTTCTATATAAATTCATTCACCTATTTAAATAGAACATACATTTGAAACACTACTTTTTTTCCTCCGTTCCTTATACAAAAACAATGATTTTAAAAAAAATTACGAATTTTAATATCCTCTCCCCTTATATCTCCTTCGTATATATCTGTTATTTTTATTTTAAAATACGTTTGCCATATATAAATCCTTGGTTTCGTATATACAAGCTCTTCTTTTTGTCTGTACCACAGCTTCTGTTGTCTACTTAGCTATCCTGTTAACGGATCGATTTGGAAAAAATAATAGAGCCATGATAAACAATATAATATGATAGATAAAAAAAAATAAGAAAAACAAATAACGCCATTTGATGTCTTTTAATTAGAAATGTGAAAATATGCATGGATTCATTCATCTATTAAAAAATAAAATATTTATAATAATAATTATATACATGAAACAAATTAAATAAATAATTATATATATGAAACACGATTTGTTTCCCTGCATTCCTATAATTTAGGGGCCCGGATGGCCGAGTGGTTTGGACCATTACGCTAGCAGTCTGCGCGCTATAACGGGTGCGGGTTCGATTCCCACCTTCGCCCTGGGTGTATATTCCTTCGTCTGTGACAGTAAAAAAAATTCTTTCTGTGTCTGTCTTACTTGACGAAGGCTTCATAAGCGGGTCTCTGATCAAGCACACAAGCCGGAATATATATCCCCCCCTCCTATAATTTAAAAATTTTGAAAAATTTCAATGCCCTCTCCCCGTATATGAACGCTACCTACATTTTTTTTATAACACCCTTAATTCCGACTTAACGAATTATTTCCTACGAAAACGAATGTTATTGTTTTTGGTAAGTAGTAGTAAAAGTATATCAATAAAAAGCGCACCCTGCATACACACTTCACTGCAACTAAAGAACCGTCGTAGTAAAACAGCATGTACAGCTTTACTATGTAATTCCATAGGTGCATGATCATTACCACTTTTATTTTACTCTAAAACAACGTGGTTTTTATATTCTTATTACAGCAATTTTTTATTGCTGTAAGACATTGATAATCTTTTATACTAGTAATAAAGAAATTAATTTCTATAAAAACAATAATCTACGTCACAAAATATTAACTAACGGAGAGTAACGGTTAGCAGTATTTTTAGGTTTCTTGCAATAAAATCACGATAAAAAGTCAATAGCTTCCCTTGTATGATGTGTAATTTGTTTTAATTAATATTTAAATAGTTTTCCGTTGTGTTTACCGTTTAGTTTTCTATATTTTAAATGGAAATATATAGTTTAAGCTTAAAGAGAAATACACACAGTTAAAAATTTGGAGCTTGGTTTCACTAAAAATATGTTCCTAGTACCTTCAATTACAGTGTTTTAAAATGTTTCGCCATAATTTCGGTATTCTATTTAATCGTTAAATAAAAAGTTACCCCTTATGTAATGTAAGTTGCGTGCGCTAAGAAGTGATTATCACTATATATTTTTAAATTAAATGAAAACAAATTGCGCAATAGTTGATCTACACTTACTACAACTATATAATGGAACCTGTTTTATTAAATTATAATTTAAAAAAAAAAACTTTTAACACTTGTGACTTACACTACAAAAATCTTCTACAAAAATCTTTTCTACCAACAACCCACCAAACCACTAAAAATTCTCACCAAACGTTAAAATAACACAGAAAAAGTAGGAAGATTTTTCCGTTAGTAAATGAAATCTATGTTTACTGCAAGCGAGGCTAAAGACAGCCATGATCCAGCAGACTTCCTAACAGCAAAGCCTTAAGCACATCTTTACACAACAATGTTATACAGTCATCTATCGGAGGAAAACGAACACTATTATAAAGGAACAGTTGCTTTGTTGCTATTATTTAGAACAGAACTATTCATCTAAGTAACATATTATTTACAGTCCCTGGACAAATTATTAGACGCACTGTATTTTTTTTAGTAATGATGAAAACATACCAAAGAATTCCATATCATTAAAAAAAGATGTCGATATATGTATTAAGTATAGCAGATAGTATTTTCTATTCAATAGCTTAAGTTTAGGAACACAAATGTCCTTCTAAAGGTATTTTGTTCATCATTCATTGATACGTGAAATCTTGTAGTGCGTCTAATAATTTGTCCAGGGACTGTATATTTTAAAAAGCAAAATTATGAGAGAAGTTTAACTCTCTGGGGATTCAGACGTATAAGCCTGTCACCTGAATGTCAAGTTTTCCTAAAACACACAGAGGCTGGGGAGCCCAGTCGGTTAGGCACTCTCCTAGCATGCGAAAGGTCCCAGGTTCGGGTCCGGGCATCGCCAAAATAACTCCCGACCTATAAACAACCCGTGCAGCCAAAAATGTCCGACGAATAATACCCCGTGTAGAGGGAGTGCACGTTAAAATACGCTCCAAAGTCCCAAAGCTGCTTACGATGTCGCCCTTAACGGTTGTGTTAGGTGCCAACTCAGGTGTCGGCTCGTCACTTGACTGTCGTTCTAAAATACGACGCCCGTCGCCAATAGCCCTCGTGTAGCTCTAGTGCGACGATAATTCAAACTAAACTAAACCTAAAACACACATTAAATTTATATATATAATTTTAATAATTTTAATAAAGTTTAAATAATAGAGGTGTCATTTACAACCATCTACTACAGTAATATATTTTTTTTAATTTAAGACATTTAATTTTAAGTTAAAATTCAAATTTTAACCTTATGAAGTAAAAAAAAAGTTTACGCTTCAGCCAATTTGCTTATCCCTCAGGGGGTTAAGATGAAAATTTATTTTTAAGGGGACACAGTACCTCGAAAATGGCAAAAATTGCTAATTGTTTTTTTATTTGTGTGCTAACATTAAAGTTTTAAATCTTCTAAATAAGTCTACCAAGTTTTAAAAGTCTAGCTATATTTTAAAAAAAGTTATTCCACTTTTTATGAGGAAAGGTAGGATAAAAATGCAAACGAATGAAAACTTTAAATGTGTTTTTCTCGGTATTCATTTTTCCTTGATGACAAGTTTTTCAAAACGCTAAGGCTTTTTTAATTATTAATAAAAGTCTAAGGAATTTTGTATGCAGTCTGTCAAATATGTTAACATTAATAATTGGTATTAAAATTGTTTTAAAAGGTAATACTTTTTTTATAAAAAAAATACTAAAGTCGAAATTTTTCAAATATGCTAGAATAATTTACGATTTTCTAGATAAATATTTTTTATAAAACAACTACTGAAGATAAATCAAATTTGGATACCAATTCTTATGTAAAACAGTTTAAAGTACATGAGAAAAAATTGTGTGTGTGTGTGTATTAAAATATTTGTATTTAAAAAAGCCTTAGCATTTTAAAAAAAAGTTCAAAAAGATAATTTTTAAATAACTTAAAAAATTAAATTATTTTTAAACTTTTCTTGTCATATATTGTTTTTAAATACAGATTGAAGTAATAAAACATCAATTTTATAGTGAATATGTCAAAATTAAAGATTTTTTTTTAAAGTGGTACCGTGTCCCCTTAAAATCTTCAATATTGTATATGGAACAGTGCTAATGTAAAAAGTCTTCTAAAAAACAAACTTTTTGTTAACATGATTCGGCATTTCATGTTTAAAAAACAAAATTAGGAGGAAATGTTAAGAAGAAAAATGTTTAAAAATCCTAAATTTTGTATCCGTAACAGGCTACTGTGGTTCTAAAAAACCAAGCATGTTCATTTAAAATTCACTCGAGAGATATAAAGAGCATGTAAACAAAAAAACAACATTTTAACAGAACAGGAAAATCGTACTTTTTAAATTACGATATAGAAAGAAATAGAAAATGGTTTCAAAATAAAATATTCTTAATAAAAAGTAGTTTTCTTCAACAACAAAAAATATACTAACATAAATTTACTCTTGAAATTTGTTTACTCTTTTTGCAATTAAATATAAAAAGATGTATAACATATATATTTTTTTATTTCATTTGAGTTAACTAAATTTTGATAATTGTCCAGATAGTTATAACAATGTTAATGATAAAACATATACAAATGTGAATAATAAACATTTTTAATGATCATAGCCTAAGGGGAGTCGGATGTTTTTATCTTTCCCGCGTTAATTTTCCTATTTTTATGAAAAAAATTTCGGGAACTATATGAGATAAATTTATAAAAAATTTTAGATTTCTTTCCTTACATATAGCTCTTTGATTTAAACTGGGAATATTTCAAAGTATAAAAAAATACTTTAGAGTGATTTTTTCAAAAATATGTATTAAAAAACACAAAAAAAATCAGATTTAGAGTTAAACTTTTTTTGAGAAGAGATATTTAAAATTCCTCAATTAAATCAGAGAGCTATATGTAAGAAACAAAATATTAAAAAAATCATAATGATATGTCCTATAGTTCCTGAGAAAAATGTTCCTAAAGTTAGGAAAATTAACATTGGCGAGATAACCATCCGACTCCCCTAAAGAACATAGCAAAAGAAACTTGTTATTCTATTCTTTCTCGTCCCGATAATAATGGCCGTCGCTTTTGCCCCCGGATCAGGCTTAAACTGGGGGATTTTGCCCAGCAATGGCCTATACGTGGAAAACGTGCCGATGTGGAGAAATTGGACTTTATTGGACTACAGGGAGGGATCAGACAACAAAAAATATTGGCCTGTTCGGTGGAAATTTTTACCACGTTTTCCTCCTTTGTTTTATTTTGCGCCATTCTCCCGTTTCGTGGGAGGAATTTTCTGAATTTTAAGTTTGGATCGAATTACTGTGAGTGCTTGACAACGGTGTAAATAATAATCGTAAAACTTCAGTATAGTCAGTACCGACTTGTTAATAAAGACGAGCTTTAATCTGGTCAAATACCGACTTGTAAATAAATATGCCCACAAAAATCATGCAAACTAGAAATTTGGTTAATTGGCAAATGCTCTTATCACCACCTGAGGCAAATTCGGTACCATTTAAGCCAATAGCTATCCACCGTGCGAATGATTTTTCTGAATTTTAAGTTTGGTTCAAATTACTGTGAGTGCTTGACAACGGTGTAAATAATAATCGTAAAACTTCAGTATAGTCAGTACCGACTTCAGTATAGTCAGCAATAAAGACGAGCTTTAATCTGGTCAGTACACCGACTTGTAAATAAATATGCCCACAAAAATCATACAAACTAGAAATTTGGTGAATTGGCAAAGGCTCTTATCACCACCCGAGGCAAATTCGGTGCCATTTAAGCCAATAGCTATCCATCGTGCGACTGAATTTTCTGAATTTTAAGCTCGGATCGAATTAAAAAGAGTGCTGGCAGCAGCGGAAAAAATAATCGTATAGCTGTAGTATAGTCACTACCGTAAATGAATCAAGTTGACACACAAATTACAAATCCGGTGAATTGACGATTGCTCTTATTGCCTCCCGAGGCAAATTGAAGGACATCTAAGCCAACATCGATCCGTCGTGTGAAGTAATTTTCTGAATTTTAAATTCGGACCAAATTTCAGTAAGTGCTTGGCAACGGTGTAAATAATAATCGTAAGGCTTTTGTTACTCAATACCGACTTATAAATAAACGCCCACAGGAATCATAACAACTAGTAATTTAGTTAATCGACAAATGTATTTTAACCACCAATGGCTATTCAGTGTCATCTTAGATGGCAAATAGCTATCCGCCGTGCGTTCACCTAATAAACCTTTTGTGACGAGGATTGCCATATCTCTAAGGTTGTCCACGGCCAACTTCAATAACAAGGCCAGAGAAGCTCTCCTAAACATGAGCGTAGACGGAAATTTTGACGCCACTGTCCCCAGTGCCGAAGATCGAGGAACTAGTTCGGACGCATTCGGAACCCTAAAAAGGTGGTCAGCCGTGAAATAGTGGTTCCGAACAGGTTTCGAGACAGGTTGTCTTCATCTTCGGAACAACGTCACTCGGAACTATGACGTCAAAATTTCCGTCCCCGAGCTTGTTTGGGAAAGCTTCTTCGGCCTTAGTAGTTGAGTAGGCCGTGGGTTGTCACGACATTTTCTGCGTTAGTACAGCCTCTATCGGCTGCAACGGCTGTGTGGTGAAATGTTTCACCTTTTTTTCGGTGTTTGGTTGAACCATTTTTCCGGTGTTTGGTTGAACCATTTTTCTGGATTTGGAAACAAAAACCTGAGAAATGGTTCAACCGAATACCAAAAATATGGTTTAACGTTTCACCACACAGCCGTTGCAGCTACTAGGAACCAATATCATGGTGAAACCAAGCACAAAATTTTTAACAGTGTAAATAACGATTGCGTAAAATCTTATAGATGATACTTTTTTTAATTACTAATGTAATACGAGATAATAAAAAAATCACACAACCCAAAAGTAACAAAATAATTCAGAACAATAAGAATCAATTAAACTATTAAATATATGAGAGCTGTAACTGCAAAAGTCACATTCTGTGGATGTTTTAGAAATTGAATTAAGGATAAATTATCGTTCTCTACACTTTTTTTGTGGGTATATTGATTCTGAAGTTATAGTACAAAACTAATAATATTCCTCTTATTTTAAATATTTGATTTAAATATGATTGTATATTCTCCAAAGTGTTCATAGGCAAATTCTCATTTTCTAGAATTTAAAAATATTTTTCATTTATTTGACTACATTTTATATTCAAATCCTGGTGTAAATCTGCAATATTTTGGATCAAAGCTAGTATTCTTCTCAAACAGTTCTAAAACTTGCATTCTTCCAAATCAACATTGCAAAAGTGACATTGTCATATCGGGTCATTTTTAAAATATTTTATTAACTTTTATATTCAAAACCATGTGTAAATATGCTTTGTTTTAGTACCACCTGCAAGTTTATATCTATATGAGGTTAGTTAATTTTAATAGCTATTAATAGTTTATTGTGACTTACCGTCAAAGGGGGTAACGTCAATGGGGAAATGATCAGCTTGAAAAGCTGGATCCAATCTTACCTCATTCAATCGTACCCCAAAGTTTAAAAAAAATTGGACTTTGTGTTTAAAAAGCCCTTATATCCTAAATCTAAAGTGCTATTTCAGAACCATTTAACCCTGACACAGAAACTCATAAATTATCCAATTCATCTTATAAAACCTATTGCGCTACTAACTATAGGATTCTTCTTCAGTTGATAAGACACACAAAATTTTAAAAAGTGGGGACTGTGACTTTGCATTTAAAGCCCTGAATATCAAGTGTTATTTCAGAACCACTCATAAAACCTCATAAATTATCTAATTCATCCTTTAAAACCTATTGTGCCACTAATTATAGGATTCTTCTTTGGTTGATAAGACAAATAAAATTTTAAAAAGTGGTGACTGTGACTTTGCATTTAAAGCCCTAAATATCAAGTGCTAGTTCAGAAACATTAAACCCTGACACAGAAACTCATAAATTATCCCATTCATCTTTTAAAACCTATTGTGCCATTAACTATAGGATTCTCCTTCAGTTGATAAGACACACAAAAAAAATTATGGTGACTGTGAATTTGCATTTAAAGCCCTGAATATCAAGTTGCTATTTCAGAACCATTAAACCCTGACACAGAACCTCATAATTTATCTAATTTATCGGTTTAATCATATTGTGCCATAGTATTCTTCTTTGGTTAATAAGGCACATAAAATTTTAAGAAGTAACTTTACATTTATATAAAGCCTTGGATATCAGGTGCTATTTCAGAACCATTAAACCCTGACTAATAAAACCTCATAAATCATCGGTTAAAACCTATCGTGCCACTAAATATAGGATTTCTTCTTCACTTGATAACACACAAATTTTTTTTTAAAGTGACTACTGTGACTTTTTTAATGTTTTTTTCGTGTTTTAAAGCTCAAAAACCTCATAAATTATCCAAATCATCCGTTAAAACCAATAGCCATAAGTTATCCAATTCATCGGTTAAAACCTATTGTGCCACTAACTATCGGATTCTTCTTTGGTTAATATGACACATAAAATTTAGAAAGTGACTTTGCATTTAAATCCCTGAATATCAAGTGGCTATTTCAGAACCATGAAACCCTGACTCATAAATTATCCAATTCATCGGTTAAAACCTATTGTGCCATTAACTATAGGATTCTTCTTCGGTTAATAAGACACATAAAATTTAGAAAGTGACTTTGCATTTAAATCTCTGAATATCAAGTGGCTATTTCAGAACCATGAAACCCTGACTCATAAATTATCCAATTCATCGGTTAAAACCTATTGTGCCATTAACTATAGGATTCTTCTTCGGTTAATAAGACACATAAAATTTAGAAAGTGACTTTGCATTTAAATCCCTGAATATCAAGTGGCTATTTCAGAACCATGAAACCCTGACTCATAAATTATCCAATTCATCGGTTAAAACCTATTGTGCCATTAACTATAGGATTCTTCTTCGGTTAATAAGACACATAAAATTTAGAAAGTGACTTTGCATTTAAATCCCTGAATATCAAGTGGCTATTTCAGAACCATGAAACCCTGACTCATAAATTATCCAATTCATCGGTTAAAACCTATTGTGCCATTAACTATAGGATTCTTCTTCGGTTAATAAGACACGGTCGAAATTTATTCCCCTCAAAGAACCCCTTTTTAAGAGTGGTTCGTTTCTTGTTGGGTCTGTTCGAATGGGAACTGGCATATGCTGGGGCCATTTGGCAAAGTTCCAGCACCCTATCTTGTTTTTGCTCGTGGGAGCGCTATCTCCCTCGCTTGCAAGGGTTAGGAAAATTGGTGGTTTTTGTTGCGGAGCTGTTGGTATCCCGTTAATGTTATTTTGTAAAAAAATTGTTTAAAAATTTTTTTGGCATTTTTTCTTATTTTAAAATCGAAACAATTATTTAAAAAATTCAAAAGTAGGTATCGGCATGCTGAAGTTGTTCGTCTATGCGTCCATACCACCTTACAAATTTGGTTATATCCGTCGGACCTTAATTTTTTGTTCTTGGAAAGTTATGATATCAAAAAACCTATCTTTATACCTTCTGTCTATTTATCTGTACGTCTCGACAGACATCTGTCAACATGTCTGTCGACGAACAACTATTTCTACCAATGAGTGATTTTCATGACATCATTTAGTTTCCATAGCGATATTCGAAAATGCAAAGTAGTAAAAGAAAAGTTGAAAAATAATTTTCTATTTTGAATCAAAATAGTATTGTTTGGCGTGAAATTTGTGTTCTTACTTTTGTCTTATTTAATTTCCTGTAATAATTTTTGTAGTACTTGTAGTTTCCATGGAGATATTAGAAAATACAAAAGTAATGAACCAATAGAAATAAGTGAGTTTCATGACATTTAGTTTCCATGGAGATATTCATGACATCATTTTGTTTTTCTACCAATCAGATACTCTTATATTTACTTTACCGCACTAGTTCCGAAAGTACTACTTTTGGCACTGTCTGTCACGTAAGCACGTAAAGTGTCATTTTCGCAACGATTTATGAACGAATATGATATAAAAAAGTGAACTTTTTTGCACGTTGTTATAAAAATTATATTTTTGTTTAATTGTCTTTATTATTGTGGGGGGTTGTTATGAATGCCTTTTTACGTTTCCTGTCATGTAAATGGAAACTTTTATGTCTGTATGTGCGAATTCCATCCTCTTTCTGTACTGTAAGTCACGTGCGTTAAAAAGTTACCACGACAACGTTTAAGATTTAATGATGAAAAACATATAGAGGAATTGTTGATCTGAACTAACGTTAAACTCATAGTTACCTTGCACAGAAGTCACGACCATGGGCGGAGCTATAAAACGCGCGGAGCAATCAGATAAAGACAAAATAAAACGGATGAAATTTTCTCTTCATCTGATTGCTCCGCGCGTTTCATAGCTCCGCCCATGGTCGTGGCTTCTGTGCAAGGAAACTATGAGTTTAACCTTATAACTTCAACTAAATAACGTAACTTGTAAAATTTAAATTGATTTTTTTTCAATTCAAAGAGCTTTTAGAACTTATGACTTAAGGCCTTATCACATGAGAGTTCGTTCGTTCAGCGACGTCCGTAAGACATATCAAAAACTGGTTATTGGAGGAGTTTTTGCTGACTGAGCTTTTTCGGGTTGAGCTGAAAAAATCCGGTTCATTTTTGCTGTTCGTACAGCTGCTCCAATTAGAACGAAGTTCAGTCGTGACGTCACGGCCGAGCCACCTCCATGCGTTTAATTTTTTAAAATGGCCTCCCTACGCGACATGAGTGTTGTTTCAGAGAACATTAAAAAAGGAAAAGGAGTGTGGGATATCAAAATAGAAGCCCAATTAATTGACCAAATTGAAACGTTCCTGTGGAAGTTGACCGACCCCAATTTTAAAAATAAGACACTGAAACTGGCGATTTACGAAGAAATCGGCCATGTACGAAGTTCGCCAATACCGCGATAATACTGTTTTTAAGTTTTACACTATTTTAAAAGTAACCCTGTTAAACTTGTGATGTCACGCATGACGTAGCCGTTCTCTTGTTGACGTTTTGACTGTCCCAAAAGTTGTTCGACGAGCTAACGTTTGTAACGTCTGATAAGGGCTTTATACACTACTAAAATCTTCAATTAGATAGAATTACCATATGGCAGTATAGTTAATAAAATGACAGAACTGATATCAAAGATCAAATCAATATTTTCTTTAATATCGGGTCACGCACGCCGCTTTCTTTTGTTGATGCTCCTCATCAATTCTGGCGGTCGTTTGGCGCAGGGGACGACTGGCCTTGTTAAGTTGCAGTTTTAAGGTGTAATAGTTAACTTATTGTTAGGAAGTCTTCTTACAAATGTCTTGATTAGGCTGAGTTATATTTTTTATTGGCGATTTATTTGGCGAGGTTAACGAAGCTGATTAAGAACAAACTTTCAAAAAATTTAGGACTCTACATAAATGAAGAGCTTAATGGAAGAACGTGCTAAGTGACAAAAAAGTGAAAATGAGAAAACAAGCTTTAAAGTTTTTCGTTTGAACTTAGATACGTCAAAAACGGCGCTTGCAAAAGGTAAAAAATGTACTTAACTTGAAGTTTAAAAAAAGGGGGAATCTTGTTATCTTTAAAGGAGGGAATAATATGTTCATTGACACAAAATACTAAATTTTTCTAAAATATCAATTAGCACGTTCTTCCACTAAGCTCTACAATTGTGACTGGGATGAAGTTAGGTTGGAAACCGCCAAAATCACTGTAGCAACGAAAGTTGTTGTTAGAATTTCACATTTCACTTATACTATATAAATTATTAGCGAAAATATACCAAATGCGGTATAAATATCTTCGCCACGTTTTCGCCGTGAAAATACTAACCAACAACACAATAGACCCATTATTATGGTTCCACCATTGAGCTAGAAGGGAAACTGGAGTGAGGTGTCAGCGAGCCAAAAACCCACTCACACCCTTTTGCGCAAACAGGGCAGAAAAGGACTATTTTCCCTACACTTGTATGCAATGCTTGTATGAGACCCCTGTATCATATTGACTCGGGGTCCTAAATGTATTTTAATATTTTTAGTTCGAAAGAAATTAACTTTCTTTAACTTTAAATTCCAACTTTTTTAAGAAATAACCATGTGGATCACTAACTAAGAACCAGCGAAGACGAACCCAATAGCGAAATCGGCAAGTTTCTAGGTTTTCTGCCCGGTTCGTTTCTGCTGCAGTGCCGTGTATTCCTCCGCGGTTCGTTATTGAACCGGCCCGTTTGCTGCCCTGTTCAGTGAATCACACACCTCACTCCACGTTTCTTCTAGTTCAATGGGTTCCACATCGTTGAAGCTAATTCCGAAGTGACCTTTCTACTCTCAGAAAAAACGTGTGCTCAAACAGCACAAGTGAAACACAAGTATTTTGTAAAAATGGCAACATTACAATATTGTGTTGTTTCAATTCTAGAATTGTGTTGATGACATACGAACACAAATGAAGAGTCCAGGAGGGGGGGAACCTTCATCAACTAGATATCCCTCCAAATCAGGAATCTTTGGCCACCATAGCGAGTCATCACCTAAACTGGAATAACGAAACCGATTTCTCACTTGGTTCTTCTTAACGGCGGCAACCCTGAAACGCTTTTATCGAGATAAGAACCAAGAACCACGGGAGAAACCGGTTTCCCGCCAATCCTAGTCAATCAAGGTTTTCTCTTCCCTTGTACTCTTCAAATTTGTTTTGTTCCAACACAACTAACGATCGCAAGGGGAGACGGTTATTATATCCTTACGCGATTGACAAAAAATACTGCAAATACCCTGCTTATCTCTAAAGGTTTTATATGGCCTCGTATGAGGAAGTATGTAAAATTCAATGTTGCGATAAATATCAGAGGGCAAAGGTTTTCAAACACATCACATCCCCACTTGGCACAATTGCTGAACCAGATACTTCACAGAAAAAATGTTTTGTTGGGAGAATCAATTTTTTTTTTTTGTTGACGTGTTTTGTTGACTAATTTTGTTAACTTAACAATATTTTACTTGGCCCAACAAAACGAGTATTTTCGCCACAACAAAACCCGTTTGGTTGAGGTAAGCTCGGCCTGCTATTGGCTGTTTATAACTGTGACGTCATGGCGCCTGTCATCAACGGCAAATCGAAGAAAATTAAGGGCGCCATTCGGCCATTATCGTCGTGGAAGGATTTGAATGCTATTTTCAAAGGTAACTTAGGGTCGTAGTGAGCCTAGTGGTCAGCATCTCGGTCTCGAGATCGGGAGGTCCCGCGATCGAGTCCCGGTACCACTGAAGACCTACCGAGTATATGCGGAGTACGTGCTCGTTAGATCTGTTGGGTCCGAAAGTCCTGTGGTCGGTCATTGAGCATTTTCGGTTTGTCGCATTTTTGGTTGAATCAACAAAACCATTTGGTTGAATCAACAAAATAATTTCAACAAAATAATTTGGTACTGACAACAAAATTTTTGACCAATTTGACCAAAAAATTTTGTTGAAACAACAAAATTTTTGTTCTTTCAACAAATTTTTTTTCTGTGTGTTGTATCTCTCACATACGTATGGATTACATAGGTCCACTTCTACCATCGGACCCTAAAATTCCTAGTGTAGCACTAATGCGACGATAATACAGCTCAACTAAACTCTGCCTAACTCCCTGGCACTACACTCTTAAAACAAACGAGCGGTTTTAACTCAGTCTGAGATAATTTCCACTCCTTTCCGTGCCAAAAATGCACTTCCCCTATAGGAGTGGATTTCACTCTTTTGTTTTAAGAGTGTACAATCCATGCTGAACCATGGTCTCCCTAACAAACGACTCCAAAGTCGTCTGTCCCATGCCTTCGCTTTCCATTTTTTTATCTTCATGGCCTTCAGATCTTCTCCACCTCATCCATCCATCTTTTTCTAGGTCTTCCTCTTTTTCTTTTTCCTTGACGCTGTCCTTTGAAAATCTTCCTTGTTCCTCTGCTATTGTCCATTTCTTCCATTTGTCCCAGCCATTGGAATCTCTTTGTCAAACTCTACTATCTTTGTCAGACTCAACTCTACCATCTTACGGAAAACAGTACTGCCTAAACTTTACTCGATAGGTTTACTTGGTCTGAGGCCATCCTATTAGGTTAACTGCGGGCAGAGTTGAATACAGTTACTGATTTTCTTTTTAACAACGTAAACTTTATTGAAAAATATAGTTAAATATGACTAGATAGAGATAGAACAACGGCAGTTTTTGATTCAGCGAAATTCGAAGAGCGATTCAAAAGATTTTAAAGATATCTTATCAAAAATCATCAGGCAAGAGTATTTAAGCCCCGCTATGGCAGAAACGTCCTCACTTAGAAACTACGTCACACCAATCACCGACAGCTAGCGGATATGCAATCACCCCGTTACATCACAAGGTGAATCGCGCAGCCGGTGTGATGAATAAATTGAAGGAATCTGCATATTGCTCGAGAGTGCACTGTTAAAAATGTTGTGCTTGGTTTCACCATGATATTGGTTCCTAGTAGCCGCAACGGCTGTACGGTGAAACGTTAAACCATATTTTTGGTATTCGGTTGAACCAATTCTCATGTTTTTGTTTCCAAATTCAGAAAAATGGTTCAACCAAACACCGAAAAAAAGGTGAAACATTTCACCACACAGCCGTTGCATCTACTAGGAACCAATATCATGGTGAAACCAAGCACAACATTTTTAACAGTGTGCAGGTACATGGAAAATAAATGGTTTTCCCTAACACATCCCTACAACAGACCCTCTGCAGGCACTATTGCACGTGCCCTTTTAAACGGCTGGATGAGTAGATTTGTTCCCCTGTTACCGTCACCTCAGGGAACAAACTTTGAATCCTCCTTCTTCTGTTACAAATACAAAACTGATCGACCATCAACAGGGCAGGGGCGCAGCAAGGTTGGTCCAAAATATTTCGAATTCTTAACAAGTCTCCAATAACTATCAAGATTCTTCTTAAATTCTTCTACTCTCTTCGAATACACCGCATAATCAGGTAAAGCATTCCACTTATTGACAACTCTATTGTAAAAAGAATGTTTTCTTACTTCCTTTCTGAAGCAGGATTTTTTTTTAATTTCTGGCCATTGCCGCTGATCCGACAATTTAAGTTAAAACCCAAACCCAACATGTCTCCCTGTTTAATGAATTTGAATAACTGAATTAAATCACCCCTTGTTCTCCTATCTTCCAGAGAACACATGTTTAAATATCTTAATCTGTTATCATGATCGATACCAAATAAACCCTTAATCATTTTTGTAGCCCTATGCTGAACTTTTTCAAGCAACTCGATATCTTTTCTGAGGACGGGAGACCAAAACTGAACAGCATATTCCAGATGTGGCCTTGCCAATCCCTTGTACAATGACAAAATAATCTTTTATATTGGAAATGATACTTTTTCTAATATATCCCAACATTATATTGGCTTTAATGTTGTTCATTAAGTTAATATCTTATTGTTACTCTACTAAGAATCTGTTGCAATTCCAACAAGCCGACACGCCACCATTAGGTTACAAAACAATCATAAGAAACAGATCAAGGTCTGCAGTTACATTTTTATCTAGAAGTAAAATAAAAATATATATATAAAAAAAAGCATTGTCAAAAATTACTTTGACTTCCTAATTTAATTTTTGTCTATCCGTTAAAAATGCATTCTTGGTGGCACACAAAGTGAACTTGGAATATATAAATTACATTGCGAAAAAAAAAGTACCTTCAATCATACTTTAACTTAAATTATAATTTCTTCACTTAAGGGGATTCAGTACCACAAAAATAGCAAAATTTGCAACAACAAAAAATTATCGGCTGAAATTAATTTCTGAAATCTCCTAAACTTGTTTGCAAAATTTCTAATGTGCAACTGCGTTTTTCAAAAAGTTATTTGTATTTTTATGTGGGATAGTAATACTGAAAACAAAAACGAAATCATCAAGTTTAGCCCTATTTTCTTTAAAATTCTGCTGACGCTTGTCAATGACCTCACAAAAAATTTCATTTGAATGCTTTAGTTTAATTTCTACAAACATTTTTAAGGAAATAGAAATAGACACCCGGAAACGATTAAATTACCCAACAATCGTGTTTATAATTGATTTCAGGAAATTATTCAGCTTTTTGTACGATTTCGAGATAATTATTCGGTGTTTTATCTGGATATAAACTTATTTCTATTTATACTGATTCATTCTTCATTTTATTTAAAATTGTTTACGTCAATATGGCAAGAATGCTGAATAAATTATCCAATATTTAATGCAATTTATATAAAAACTACGTAATAGCTTTTGCTATTTTAATAAAGTTTTATGTTTTCTTTTAAGTAATATAGTTAAATTTGTAATAATTTAAATTTTTAATAGATGTATGAAAATTATATTTAAATTATATGGCTGTATATAATTTTATAGTTTGTATTTACAGAAATTCAAACTTTAAATGCATTTTTCTCAGTGTTCAAGTTTTTCTAAACGCTAAAACTTTTTTAATTATTTATTCAGTAATTTACTTTTTTGTGAGTAGATTAAAATATATGTGTTTATTAGAAACTAGCTTTCACATTAATTTTTTTAGTTATAGTTGTTTTAAAAAAAAATGTTAAAGTGAGAACATCTTCATTTTTGAAACTTTTAAGGGCTTTTTTAAACAATTATTTCATACAAAAAAATTACAGGTTATGCATCAAATTCGGAAGTTTTTATGTATCATAGTCTAAAGTATCTAGGGAAAAAATTAGTGTTAAAATATTGGTATTTAAAAAAAGTTTTAGCATTTTAAAAAAGGTAATTATTTAAGAAAAAAATTAAATTAAAAAAAACCTTTCAAATATTCGTTAAGTTTTTTAATACATTGTTTCTATGTGTTAATTCACATAATAAACCAAAAAAATTAAATCAAAAAGCTATAAATAAAAAAAATTCATCGTTTCAAATACGACAAGACACATTGTATGAAGTTTTAAAATTTTTATCTAAAAAATTATGAAAATAATAAAGTAACTCTAAAAAGGAATTTCATTTAGCATTCTAATTTAGATTTTCCCCTTTATAGATTTTTTTTATCCAGACAAAATGTTTGCTTTCTAAGACACTATCTATCTTGGCTAGATACGCCATCATCATCAAGATTGAGTTACAAAACTTTACAAAATGAAACAAAAATAATTGATGAGCCATTAGCTGTTGCAGAAGCCTAAAACACTTAACAGACATAAAACGATAAAAAATCAAAACACATACAAGACGTGACTTTCTAACCCCATAATATCATGATCTAAATTGCGACGGCCATTTTTTTTTACTATCAGAGACAACTTGGCGAACAGAGCGCCGGGCACTTGTGTCCTAATCAGCACTAAAACCCTAACTCGAACCTTAAACCTAGTTAAGAGAGGAAAGGAGGATAAATGCATCCCAGGGGAGAACGGTAAAGGATTGGAACGAGTCAAGTGAGTCAAGTAATGCATTTGCAGATTCGTTAATTTTGAATGACTTGAACTAGAAAGTATAGGGCTTAAGACAATGTAGGAACATAAGCTATTGATCCTAGAAATCATGCATAAATTTGTGATACGTTTAGAATGTGTAATTTTAAGAAGGTATGTGATGTATTTTAGCCGGTGTGTATTTCTTTGTAGTGCATTGTAAAAGTTTGATGTATTGTTACTTTGTAAAATATGGTGGTTGTATAAGAGCTCCAGCTTTGTGAAGTAACGTTACACAAGAAAACGAGTAATATTGTAAACTTTATCCAATTTGTGTAATGTTATTCTATAAATTTGGTGTAGCATTACGAAAAACTGTAACGCTGCTCAAAATAGGTGTAAACTTACAGCTTTTTTAATTTTGACTAGGACAAGCAAGTAGTAGGGCTTAAGACAATGTAGGAACATAAGCAATTGATCCTAGAAATCATGCATAAATTTGTGCGACACGGAGAAATTGCGATTTTAACGATATATATGTATCTTTAGCGCGGTTATTTTTGTAATACAACTGCGTAACAAGCGCGGGCACTTGTGTTAATCGATAAAACCTACTCGCTTAACCTATTAAAGAAAGAGGATAAATGATCAGGGGCGAAAAACGTTACACGAGTCAAAATGGTCAAGAAGCATTTACAGATTTTATTTTGACTAGAACAAGCAGTAGGCTTAAGACAATGTAGGAACATAAGCTATTGATCCTAAAATCATGCATAAATTTGTGAGACGTGGAGAAATCGGGTACACTTTGAAATTTTAGGACGGTATACGTATTTTAGCCGGAGAGTATTTCTTTGTAGTACAGTGTAAAAATTTGATGTAATGTTACTCGATAAAAATGGTGGCTAGCTCTTGTTTTATCGAGTAACGTTATACATGAAAACAGGAGTAAGATTGTAAACGTTATCCAATTTGTGTAATGTTATTCTATAAATTTGGTGTAGCATTACGAAAAACTGTAACGCTGCTCAAAATAGGTGTAAACTTACAGCTTTTTTAATTTTGACTAAGACAGGCAAGTAGGGCTTTAGACAATTTAGAAACATAAGCTATTGATCCTAGAAATCATGCATAAATTTGTGAGACGCGAAGAAATTGCAATTTTAACATGGTATATATGTAATTTGGCCGCTGTGTAATTCTTTATAGTACAGTGTAAAAATGTGATGTAATGTTACTCGATAAAAATTTTGGCTAGCTCTGGTTTATGGAGTAATGTTATACAAGAATACAAGAGTAAGATTGTACACTCTTTATCCAATTTGTGTAATGTTATTCTATAAAATTTTCGTAGCGTTGCGAAAAACTGTTACACTGCTCAAAATTGGTGTAAACTTAGAGCTTTTCATTTTGACTTGAGCAAGCAAGTAGGCCTTAAGACAATGTAGAAACATAAGCTACTGATCCTAAAAATCATGCATAAATTTGTGAGACGTGGAGAAATCGGTTATGTCTTTAATTTTACGATGGTATGCGTAGTTTAGCCGGTGTATTTCTTTGTTATGTACACTGTTAAAATATGATGTAATGTTACTTTATGAAATGTGGTAGTTGTCTAAAAGCCCCAGTTTTGCGAAGTAACGCTACGCAAGAAAACAGATGTAAGATTGCAAACTTTATCCAATTTGCGTAATGTTATTCTATAAATTTGGTGTAGCGTTGCGAAGAAGTATTACAAAGCTCAAAATAGGCGTAACTTACAGCTTTTTCGATTTTGACTCGAGCAAGCAACTAGAGCTAACAAAAATATAGGAACATAAGCCATAGATCTTAGAAATCATGTATAAATACGAGAGACGTTGAGAAATCGGGTATGTCTTGTAATTTTAAGATGGCATGCATATTTTAGCCGGTATGTATTTCTTTTTATTACACTGTAAAAATTTGATGCAATGTTTCTCGATAAAAATTATGACAAACAGCTCCGGATTTATGTAGTAACGTTACACAAAAAAAAAACAGAAGTAAGCTTGCAAGCTTTTTTCCAATTTTGTACCAAATCCAATAAATTTGGTGTAAAGTTAAGGAAAATGCGTGTACCTACCCTCAGAAAAAACTTGTATTGACTTACAATACAAAAAATGTGTTTTTCCCATTTATTGCAAGTTGTGTTGAAGCAAAAATACAAATTGTATGTACAAAACTTGTGTTGCGACCAAAGAGTAGTGCATGGTTAGCACCATAGATATCATAGTTAAAGTATTAGATTGGCAGATCACGTGACCTCCAATGCTAACGACAGGACGCGCATGGAGGCCAAATAAGAGGGCAAAATTGCCACTTTAAGGAGAAAAATACTACGAAAAAATACCATTTAATTCTAAAATTACAAAAAATATCGTAAAAATACTAGCTGCATTTTGGAATCTTTTTAGTGACTTTAAATCTTTTTCTAGTATTTTTTTTTTTTGTAATTTTAGAATTAAATGGTATTTTTTCGTAGTATTTTTCTCCTTAAAGTGGCAGCAACACTGGCCATTTTGCCCTCTTATTTGGCGTCCATGCGCGTCCCGTCGTAAGCATTGGAGGCCACGTGAATACTTTAACTATGATATCTATGGTTAGCACAAAAATCGTATTGAACTAGCAGTACACATATATTCTTCTGAAATGTAGTTCAATATCTGTTCTTTAATGTTTCAGATAAATAGCTATACTAAAGCTTAAAAATTACATATTACGGTTCTTTAAAAATCAATGTTATAATTTTTTTATACCTATTTTATTTTTGCTAATGTGTAAAACTTAAAAACTGTGCACTAAATTACTACTCCTTAACTAATTTATTTGCAATACTTTAGTTTAACCAAGACAATTAATATTTTCTCGCACTGTAAAATTTTAGGAAGTTTACCATCTTTTAAAAAAAAACATTGCACAAGTTCTGGAGTAAGAAGACCACACTCAAATAAAAGAGGAACGTTCTACAAAAAGATTTAATTTCAATAAAACATTAAAGTGTATAAGTATCATTAAATAGGCAGCTTCAAGATTCTTCGCAACTTTCAGCAAAGTTTTACAGTATATCTAATATTTGTTACAGAATATTACGTTAATCAATTTGCAAACACTTAACAATTATAACCATGGGTATCAGCTAGCAAAATATAAATCTGTAATTTATAATAATTTAAACAAGTTGTAACATAACTATCGGTTTAAGTACTTTACGAATAGCCCCCTCACTACATTTATGTTTAATTGGCATATTAGCTCGAATTGTTCTACTTTCAGATTCTCAGAAAACGTTGCCATAACCTAAGGAGAAATATTAGCAAGGCTGGGCGATTTACATATTCCACTAATTTAGAGATAAGAGCCTTTGAAATATGGTGTATTCAAATTTCATTTTAACTACGTTCCTCCTTTGGCATTTATAGAGGGCAGATTATATAAATATGAATGATACTTAATCTAACATCGTTTGGGTCGCTGTATCGTACGTTTTTTTTGTCTTATAATTCGCTTTAGTATATGTACATCAACTTTTACATTGTATTCATCATTTGATTGGAAATTTTCGGGCGTATTTGAACTTTAAATAAGCAGACAGTTAAAGTTTTCGAATTAACACAATATCTTGAATTTTTAATTAATTAAATTTTGATTAATTTATTAAAATACCTATTTTTCTATATATACGAAGGATGTTTGTACCTAGGCGGATTTTTTAAAATCTCCATAAATCTACGACTGAGCTTATTTAAACTTTTGGTAAGTATCATTCGACCAATCACTTCCTATTGAAGCTATTTTAATGTACTTAAAAACTATTTTAACTATTATTTATAAATAAAAATATATAAGGAACTATAAAACTTAAAAATTATAAAGTGACCAAAGGTACAATAAAATATTAAAAATGAAATGTTAAAAAACGACAGGATTTTCTTATAAATTATTCATGATCAACTTTTAATGACTAACGCCTTAAGGGCTGCATGTATTATCACTCTAAATCCACAAAAAATATTAATTTAGGCAATTTAAATAGAATTTTTTTTAACATTTACTTATATAATCGCCTTTTTAAATATATTTGTCTAGGAATAAACTTACTGTTAGGGAAAAAACTGTTAGTACGACTATTGTGCACTATTTCATTTACATCTGTTACTACTAAAACATAAAAATATATTTTTTTAAAGTAATTTTTACATTAAAAAAATTAACTTTATACTGCACACTTTACACAATTATGTCATCCTATCAAAAACATTTACATCTTCCATAGAGTAGGAAAAATGTGTTTCAATTTATAATTCAGCAAATAAATGCTTCAATTTCTTAGATTTTCTATTTTTCCCCTGTTGGTTATTGTAATATTAATATCTTTAAAAAAAATTGGTAGAGAATTATTCATCCATAATTTTACAGGGGTAAATATATTTTGGCAGTCTATTACAGATGCAAGAGACTGTTTTGTTACCAGGGCCATGGTCCTAGGTCCAAAGCTGATACATGGCTATAGGTACAAAACTTTGCAATTTTAGGCAGAATACATTTATTTGTATTTTGCCACATGGAAAGTAATTTTAATTAGTACCTACACGATTTGATAATAAGCTTCAAAGGTTTTTTTTCTGTTTTACGAGCTGAAAAGTTCTTTGAGTTCTGTTTAATAAAAGATATTAAGGTAACAGGGAACAAAACGACCACTCAAAATATCGAATTTTCATTTAAATTTTAGAGTTACTGAATCTTGCATTTACAAAACAACTTCTATGCACATTTGAATATGGGGCAGGAGTTTGCAAATTTGGTTGTTAATTTCAATATAACTATGTTGTTAGCTTTAAATGTCATTATTCCAAAACACCAATTTTCAGCCTTAAGGTACACTTTTCTCTTTTACTATTTTACTAGAAAGGTTGAAATTTTCTGTGATGTCGTATACATGTCTATTTAACACAGTGAACCAAGGACATTCCAAAAAAAATATTAAGTGAGTAAAAATAACACGATTTTTCAAATTTAAGAAACGTGCAAAATTTCTATTTAGATTAATAACTTAAAATCATGAATGTTTTATCGTCAAACTTGAGGTTCATTGGGTTGAATGGACTTTTTTTTTTATTTCTATAAAAAAAATTATTTTCAGATACATGCAATAGTTGTGCTGGAAAGTGTACCTAAAAGCTAAAAATTGGTGTTTTAAAATAATGACATATGAAGCTGTAAACAAAGTTATATTGAAATTAACTACCAAATTTGCGAACTCACAACCCATATTCAGATACGTATTATATAAAAAAAATTCGTAAATATTCATTTTAGTGATTGAAAGTTAAAATGAAAATTTGATATTTTGAAGCGTCGTTGTGTTCCCTGTCCCCTTAAACATTTCAAAATAAAAAAGAAAGAGAATGAAAAAAACTGTACTCTCGCTCACCCCAAATCTCTTTAAGCTCTAACATTTAACTTTTCACACACACACATGCACTGTTAAAAATTATGCACTTTGTTTCACCAAAAATATGGTTCCTAGTAGCTGAAACGGCTGTGTGGTGAAACTTTAAACCATATTTTTGGTATTCGGTTGAACCATTTCTCAGGTTTTTGTTTCCAAATCCAGAAAAATGGTTCAACCAAACACCGAAAAAAAAGATGAAACATTTCACCACACAGCCGTTGCAGCTACTAGGAACCAATATCATTGGGAAACCAAGCACAAAATTTTTAACAGTGTGTGCTTCTCATCTGAGACTTAAAAGTAGTTTCAATAAAATAAATTTTATCCATATAGCTTCAGAACCATTTTTTTAAATTTATGGATGGTAAACTTAAGTACATGGTTGCTCTCGAATAGGCTCAATAAATCTGGAGATATTTTTCAAATTCTTAGTATATTCATTTATTTTTTTTAACGAGGCGTTTCTCTTAGTATTAAAACTAATTTACATTAAAAAGACTTTGGGTTCAAACAAATAATATTTATTTACTCTAATCTACAGAATATATCACCGGATTTAAAAGTTTCAGAAACGATATTTATTGTATAGAAATGTACGATGGTATTTGAGATGATTTTTGTACGTGTGCATTTAGTGAGTAAAAGTGTATTTAAAACGAGTCTAGAATAGTATTGTCGACTTCAATAAGAAAAATCAAAGAAATGATAATTTTTAACAAAAAAATAAGTTACGAATATGGAAAATTTAATCCCAAAGGACTCAAATTATACAATGAAAGGAATCACAAATTTTGTTCGCAAATATAAATTTTTCAAAAAAAAGTTTTCTTTTTCTTAATAAGTGTTGCATATTACATTAAAACCCTATTATTTAAGAGATTATTTTACTTTTTAGATTTAATTTAAACAAGGTTTAGGTTTTTTTTTTATTTTATTTCTTATTAGAAAATGAATAAGATTTCTGACAAGCTTAATGAAAAGCACATATGTTTGAATTGGAATTAGATACGCATGCTGAAAGCTTTTAAGTACTTTAAATCAATGTGTAACACTAACGTTTTTGTTTAAACAATTTAACTGATTAGATAAAATTTTACATGTCAAAATATTAAAATGATAGTGATGTTTTTAAAAGTTTTGAAAATTTTTGTATTAAGTTAAAGTTTTTAAAATTGTCATTAAAATGAACTACGTCACCATCTCTATTTTAAAGATGCTATTTTGCGATTTTTAAATTTGAGATTTTGTTACCTTTAACCCTTCACTGCATCGTGTGCCACATGTGGGACAAACTTGGGGGATATTTAGATATATAAAGCAATGGGTTTACTTTTCATGTAATATTCCATTCTATTTAGAAATTTTAATCGGTACTATTCAAATAACGAATTAATTGAAAAATTCTGTAAATGAAATCTACCCTAATGATAGGTTAATTAACTTTTAACCTTTTTTATTTATTGATTTACTGTGTTCTTCGTACTTATAATCATACTATTTTGCATGGATTAAGTAGAAAATGTGTTTTTATCAGTGAGTTTTTGTTAAAAAATGTTTTGTATAGAAAAATAACTTTATCGTTTTTTTTTTTTTCTTTTTTTCTTCATTCAA
This sequence comes from Oedothorax gibbosus, assembly GCA_019343175.1. Lineage (NCBI taxonomy): Eukaryota > Metazoa > Arthropoda > Arachnida > Araneae > Linyphiidae > Oedothorax > Oedothorax gibbosus. The sequence continues at coordinate 10,840,468 of CM033274.1, read as the reverse complement.
ATTATAGGGGCATTTTTCATTTAATATTTTTCAGATAATTTTGCGATTGGGGAGACAAAGAATAAACGAAGCATTTTTTAAAAAATAATTTTCAAAGCAATGTATCTAGATGAATATATTAAATTCTAGCTTCTATGCAGAAAAAAATCATGCAGTGAACGGTTAATGTTAACGTTTTTAACGTGTCGTAGTGTTAACATGTCGTAGTGTTAAAGTTTTTAACGTGTCGTAGTTTTAACGTTTTTAATGTGTCGTAGTGTTAACATGTCGTAGTGTTAAAGCTTTTAACGTGTCGTAGTTTTAACGTTTTTAATGCGTCGTAGTGTTAACATTTTTAACGTGTCGTAGTGTTAACGTTTATAACGTGTCGTAGTGTTAACGTTTTTAACGTGTCGTAGTGTTAACGTTTTTAGCGTGTCGTAGTGTTAACGTTTTTAACGTGTCGTAGTGTTAACGTTTTAACGTGTCGTAGTGTTAACGTTTTTAACGTGTCGTAGTGTTAACGTTTTTAACGTGTCGTAGTGTTAACGTTTTTAACCTGTACGGGCTGCAGGTAACCGGATGGTGAGCGAGTGGATGGTGAACTTATATTTATGCCTGTGTAGTGTAACTGTAAGAGCTCTGAACTGCAGTCTGGGTTCGATTCTCGCAAGAAAAAAACTCAGTTTTAATTTGTATCGTCATTAACTCTAGTGAAGTTATACACTTTTTGCAGTTTGGTATGCAAATGATTGGGCTCATGGTGATTTACAGTGCTGTCTAACTACCTGGTACCGGCACAGCAACATAGTTCAATCTTGTGGACCACAAAACCACGACTAGGAACTTTCATTTAATGTAAAAACCCAAAAACTATAAAGTTAGTTTATTAGGGTTTTTGTCTAGCTGTCTAGACAAAAGTGTCTAGGTTGAGCCTATTGACAACCTCAAGTCTTTTACGTTAAAAACCTTTTGCACTTGTTAAAAGTTGTTTGCTTTATTTAGCCAAAAATATGGTTTCTTGTAGCTGCGACGGCTGTGTAGTGAAATGTTTCACCTTATTTTCGGTATTCTGATTAACCATTTTTCAGGTTTCAGAAACAAAAAACCTTATAAATGGAGCCGGATAATTAACCGGATGCGAAAAATAGAGAGCGAAACCTTGTCATTTTTACAGGAGAGTGAAGAAAGGGATTAATTTCATTTAACTATTTAAGAGGGACTGTCAGTCCCATAAAGCTAATGCATTAGTTTTAAAATCACAACTTGTGGAAAAGAGCTGCTTTGCCATGTTATCTCATTTTCCCCAGGTATGGGAATCATCATAACATCAATTTAAAACAGAATTGAAAAGAAAATAACATCCGGTTATTTAATTATTAATTGATAAAGTTTTAAACTAGTGTCGTCATCTGCTGTATATTTTTGGCATTTTAAAACTTCAAAAATATATAACTAGATAACATTTTCGTTTCAAATTGGTTTCATTTCAATGTTACGTTGATTCCCATACCTGGGGGAAAAGGGCTAACATGGCAAATCAATACTTCTGCGGAACTTCTTATTCCAAAACTAATGCATTAGCTCGATGGGACTGACAGTCCCTCTTAATTTTTTAAAAAATAGTAAAATTGTAAACTCACCAAAGGAAATGAGAAAGCTGTAGCAGCCGATTACAAATCCGAGGAGGCACTTGTTGTTCATGGCTTCTACGGCCTCCACCTAGTTCATTTCCCCTCTTCCTTGACTTCCTTCTGGCCTTTCTCAACAAGCCATGTTCCGTACTTGACACAAACTGACGTGAACCGCCCTCTGGTCCATAGTACTATGTCACTACACTAGTCCTTTATCTCTCCCTATATATCCCTTTTGAACTGAAATAGAAACTCTCTTGTTTCTATATCTATATCTCTATTAAAATTAAACTTCCTACAGTCCTCTTGTTCAAAGAGAAAGTTCTCTATATCAATCAAAGGTAAGCAGGTCTTAGTTTCTATCAATCTCAATATTTAAAGGCTTCTTTTTCTCTTTATTGTCTTCTTTAAAAGTAAACAAATGCTGTTTTCTCTTTATCTCTATATATATCCCTCAAATGAAAGAGAAACTTTTGTTGCTGTCTCTATCTTTTTTAGCCTTAGTTTCTCTATATATCTTCCTTAAAAATAAACAAGAATCAACTTTTTCTATAACTTTTTTTCGGGAAAAACATAAATGAGCTTAGATCCTCTTTATTTTGAAGAACCAAAAAACGGTCTTAGTCCTTCTGTCTATGATAGCACCCTGATAAAGAAACTTACCTTCTTGTTCTTAAGTTATAAACTTGGAAGTTCTAAGTTAATGTGTTGCACGTAAACGGATGGCACAATTTTAGTTGCGAAGATATGAAGTGTTGATTGTTTGAACAGTGCAGGGTTAAGATCACCTTTTAAACGAAAAAGACGTTCAAACCAAACATGCAGGATAGAATATTAAGAAGAAACATTTATTATAAAGATCTATACTGAAAAAGCTAATTCCAAGAGTTCTCGAAACAATGACGTTTGAATCTCAAAGATGCAGAGAAGATCAAGCACGTACAAATAAAACTTTAGTGGGTCCAAAGATCTAGCTAACGCAATGTCCGTCTAACTTCAAATGTTCCGTCGCACTTTTGTATTCACTTGAAGTTGGAATATAAACTAATCGTTTATAAACTCATCAAACACCTACAAATAAAAACTTCAGTGGGTCTGACGATCTAGCTAATCGCTTCAGAACGCAATGTTCGTCTAACTTCAAGTGTTCCGTCGCACTTTTGTATTCACTTGAAGTTGGAATATAAACTAATCGTTTATAAACTCATCAAACACCTACAAATAAAAACTTCAGTGGGTCTGACGATCTAGCTAATCGCTTCAGAACGCAATGTTCGTCTAACTTCAAGTGTCCCGTCGCACTTTTGTATTGACTTGAAGTTGTTGCTTTACGAAAGTAGACTGATCGGAGTTCTCGGTGGCTCTGGGTCTCCCTTTTTTGGAAGATTTCTGCTGTTCTCTGGTTCTTACACAGTTCGTGGGTATCGTACACTTGAAATATACGTTTGTCACGCCCTATTCTTCGTTGCACAATGTCTTGCATGTCTCTATACAGAGATACTTTATAGTGAACTTCCCTTTTTGAGGAATGTCAAAACATTATTTTAAATTGAATCGAAATATTCTAAAAATTTGATGAAGCATGCTCATCAAAATGAGTTAGTATTTTTTAAATGGGAAACATAACCTTATAACTTTATCTTATTAGATTATAGCATACTTAATGCAATATTTAGAAATTGTGTGTTAAAAATTCTAGTTACTTCTACGTAAAATGCTTTGCGTTATACTATTTCCAGGTTTATAAGACTAGAATAAATGTTATCTTTGAGCAATTCCAATTTATGGAGTTATAGTTTGAAGAGTTGTTTTTCTATAATTTTTCTATTTATCTTCTATGAAAATATAAACAAGCATGATGAACTTCATTGAGTTAGTCTTAATGTTGATTGATAACACTGATACCGTTAGTTAGTTTGTCTGATTGACACTTTCATCTATTTAGAAGCTTAACAAAACCATAAAGAGTATCCGAAAAGCTCTTGAAGTTTATAAATAAACTATAACACTTATTTGATTTTCATTCACATAGTATGTTTGGTAGCCTTTGTCCAAAGTAGAAATTAAAACCTGATAGTGGTTTCACCAATAATGTAGTAACTTCAATTTATGTAGAATCACAACATGATTCGTTTTATACAGTAAAAAATAACAGATTAGAACCTTCAAAACTATTGTAATCCTAATCAAGGCCACATTAATATGGCAAATAACTAGTTCTTTGTAAACAAAAAATATACATTTATGCAAATGAGATATTTTACCAAATTAAACAATCCACTTTTTTTAGATTTTCTATGGATAAACAGACAACTTTCGAAAACACTTTTTTACTAATAAAAATGCTATGATTTTAACAACTTTCTAAATTAAGAATACCTGTGGTTTTTTTACCACATTGGAGTCGTATACCAGTCACGAAACTTTTAATAAAATCAATGATCCAAAATTTTCCAATAAGCAGAATACGTCTAATTCATTACGACCAATTAATTGGAGTCATGGAGTTAAAAAATTTAAATACCAACGAAAGAATTTTATTTTTAATTATTCATCATAAAGTGCCTTTGAAATTATTCTCCAGATTGAGCTACTCAGTTACCAATTGAAACTTTCTTCGAAATTTTTCACCAGCTTGAATGATTCGGTTACCATTTCTAATTTTTCAACAATCAATCGACGATCTTAAATTCCAAATCAATGATATTCCAAATTCCTTCACTGGTGTTCGAACAGTTTCACACCTAAGAATCACTTTGAAGTTATTCACCAGATTGAATGATTGAGTAACATCTTCAAACTTTCCAAAAAGCAATTGACGATCTAAACCAGAAATAATCCAATGAGATAAAATATTCCAAATGCTTTCACCGATGTTTGAGCACAGTTTCACAACTAAGAATCACTTCAAAGTACTTCACCAAACAATCACTTCAAAGTTATTCACCAGATTGAATGTACCATTCACCACTTCAAATTTTCCAAAAAAAACAAACGATAAAATCAACGATATTCCACTCAGATAAAATATTCCAAATACTTCCACTAGCACAGTTCTAGCACAGTTTCTTGGTCAAACAATCACCTCAAAGTTATTCACCAGATTGAATGTACCATTTACCACTTCAAATTTTCCACACACAAAAAACGATAGAATTAACGATATTCCAAATACCTTCACTAGCACAGTTTCCTCGCCAAACAATCCCTTCTTCAGATTACAAAAATGGTTCAATGATTCAAAGTTATTCACCAGATTGAATATACCATTCACCACTTCATATTTTCCGCACAAAAAAACGATAATATTAACGATATTCCAATGAGACAAAATACCTTCACTAGCACAGTTTCCTCGCCAAACAATCCCTTCTCCAGATCGCAATGATGGTTCAATGAACCACTTCCAAACCCTTCGCCAGAAACGGTCGCCAAAGAGGAGTCCAGAGGGATACCACAGTCCTATCCCTAGTTCTTTAGCGGGTCCGTGCCGGCCTGAACCCTCTTCTTTGAGGGTCTTCTACGATATCCCGCCGATCTCTCCCGTCTCCGAGGAGGAAAACCGGATTTTCACCCACGTTGCCTGTCCGCTGTTCCTGACTGGAGAAACCGGATCCGATCGACCCGCGGGTCCGGAGCGATACATTCCGGGAGAGGTGGGAGGAGGGATGCAGCTCAACTCATTCCGGGAGAGGATCATGCGCGATCGAGCGGTAGGCGGCGCCCTCTGTCGGCGGGGAGGGGAGTTAGGGGCTAGTCGATAGGCATAGGAGATGTTTAAAGGCACAGTGGAATAAACCACAATAGAAGAGCTTAGTGGAAGAACGTGCTAAGTGACATTTTTGAAAAAAAAAATTATTTTTGTGTTTCTGAACATGTTACTCCCTCCTTTAAAGAAAAGAAGTTTTCCATTTTTCATCAACTTTAAGTAAAGGATGTTTCTTACATTTTGTGAGTGACGTTTTTAACGTATCTTAGTCCAAACGCAAAACTTTAAAACCCATTTTCTCGTTTTCACTTTTTTTTTTGTCACTTAGTACGTTCTTCCACTAAGCTCTTCAATTGTTATACTTCAAAGCAACCAAGAGTGGATTAAGCTATATACACTGTAACAAATATTGTGCTTGGTTTTTACCCTAATAATTTCTCCAAGTAGCTTCAACGGCTGTGTGGTACAATGTTTTATTATATTTTCGGTATTCGGTTGAATCATTTTCAGATTTTAGAAACAAAAACCCAATAACAGAGTAAAACATTTCATCACACAGCCGTTGCAGCAACTAGGAACCATATTTTTAATGAAACTAAGCCCCGCATTTTAACAGTGTAGTGAGCAGTTGCCCTCAGCCACATTTTAAAACTCCCAGAAATTGAAACCTTCATTTTGAGATGCATCTTTAAACATATTTTTACGAATAGAAATTCACAAACTTTACCACCTGGAGGAGCAAACACTCAAACCTAATATCTCCAACTTTGACTTGAGCCACTTTTGTTTATATGCTTAGCGAAGTTAACTAAATATTGTGTGATGATGTTTAAGTACAAAAGTGGCTTAGGTCAAAGTTGGAGATATTATGTTTTGAATGCTTGCTCCTCACTTCAAAGCAAGCAAGAGCTAATCTAGATATACACTGTTACAAAATGGTTCACCCGAATACTGAAAATATGGTGAAACATTTCACCACACGGCTGTTGCTGCTACTAGAAAACTTATTTTCGGTGATACCTAGCTCCGAATTTTCGTTAATGGGTTAAACTACGCGTCGCGGGGCCCGGGTGGCCTAGTGGGTTTGATTGCAGCCCATTACGCTAACAGTCTGCACGCTGTACCGGGTGCGGGTTCCATTCTCGCCTTCACCCTGGGTGTACTTTCTCTCTCTGTGTCAGTAAAAAGTTCTGTGTGTGTGTCTGCGGGTCTCTGATCAAGCACACAAACCGGAAAATGTATGTACCTACCTACCTACCATGCACGTCACATTTGTAGGAGGGAATAGAGGGAGGCTGTTTTGCCAACATTTATTCGTTGTTGACAGTGTATTGGCCCTAAACAAAAATTGTTTAGGATGGAAAAATCGTCGCCTCGTATGTCATATGATTATGTGGCATGTAAAAGATCCCTTGAGTGTATCATTTTGGCAAATTAAGCAATATCAGCAAATTAAACCTCAGCAGACTTTAACATCCACAGAGAGCTCAGGTTCATTGTAATCTAAGCGTCAAAATTCGTAGCGAGAACCAACTAGATGGTGCCACAAAAAAGTGAATATCAGTTCTGGGGAATATACCGAGTTTGCAAAACCCCTTATCAGGCCAAAAAAGCAGCTCCTTTGGGGAAAAAATACAACAGATTGTTGTTAGTGGTTCTTATTATGAAATTTATTGTAATTACGATACAATTTACAAACTTTAATATGTGGGAAACGACCAACGCCAACCCACAATGTAAGTCTCCTGGCCAAAAACTCTGGAGAAACTGCACCACTGTCAAAATAAACCCTTCATATTTCCCCTCTTAGTAGAACGTTGTTTCTTCTCCTTCTTTTTCCTTTTTGTTTTCCTGTTTTTGAGATACTTTAAAAGGAAGGGCTTCGTTACAAATAAGGAGCCGTTATTGTCCTTACGTGCGAGTATGTAGAAATGATGTGAGGAATGGATAATATCTATTTACTTCTAAAGTACTGCTCGTAGAGAATTTTCTTTGGTCATAAAAAAAAGAGACGAGATTTTATTGTTAGTTGATTTGTGATCTAAAAGTTGGACGATGTTTTTCGATGACTTTATTTTTACCTTACAAATCGATGGAGACAGTAGATACAAAGTTTTAAGTTAACAAATTGATTTTTTTTAATCTTATCTTTCTATATTTTAGAAGAAGAGCTTTGTTATAAATAAGCAGCCACGGTAGGATACTATACTCTAAGAAATCTATGGAAGAGAAAATATACAAAGTTTATGTTATTCAAATTGTTTTTAATCTTATCTTTCTATCTCTTAGAAGAAGATCGTTATAAATAAGGAGCCATGGAAGGATACTATCCTAAAGAATCTATGGAAGAGAAAATATACACAGTTTTTAGCCTACTTTTCTTTTTTTTAATTCAAAAGAATTTTTTAAAAAATAAAAAGTAGGTATTGACATGCGGTCGATGTCTGTCTGTCTGTCTGTCCGTACCCCATTCCAAAATCGGTTCTATCAATCCGATCTTAAAAAATCTCTTTTGTTAGAAAGCTATGACCTCAGAAACCCAACTTTCATACTTTTTGTCCGCCTGTCTGTACGTATCTACTATCTGTCGGCGAATTTCTCATTGAATTAGCATTGGAATTCTATTTTGAGTTATTTAAATCACTGTTGCCAAATCAACAATGGTATGAGAAACTTTATTTAAAAATATTTGAAGCAAAATAATATTTTCATGAATCATTTTGGAATGACGTCATAAAATGTATCACATTGTGATTCTTTGATTGTTCATCAATTGCTTACCAAGAAAGCTGCAAGGCATATTGTTTGCATACCATTTCTGCTTTGTTTTAATTTACATATATTTTTTAATGCAGTTTAGAGTAGTTTCATTATTTTTGTTATTAATAAATATTTAATTTTTCTTCGAACTACAAATAAGTTGAGCAGACGATAAATAATATTAAGTTAATTTGCGAAAGAATATTAAGGAAAATAGTTGATTTTGGCTTTTAGAAGTTTAAAATATAGCTGGATGCTGTGTTTAGCGATTTTTTTTCTAATGTTTATAAATCTAGTGTAGAAACGGTTGTTGATTATATTTACTGTTAGGAACCTAGTTGTTTCCCGATTAGAATTTCAGTAAGTATTTAAGTTACAGGAAAGTAGGCTATTTTAGTTCTTTAAGAACTTCTTGTTGTTAATCAAATCGTTTTTGTTTCATGAATCCTATTTTTCTATCTCTTAGAAGAAAGGCCTTATAAATAATGAGTTGTTATTGTCCTTTCTTGCGAGTATGTTAAAAAGGATGTGAGGAATTGATAATATCTATTTGAGTCTAAAGTACTGCTTGTAGAGGATGTTCTTTGGTCGTAAGAAATCGGTGATATTTTTTACGTATAAATATTTTATTTGTGATATAAAACTTGGACGATATATTTAGATGATTTTTTTATATATAACAAACTTATAGAAAAAAATATATGCACAGTTTATCTTAATCAAATTTAATTTATTAAGTATCTTACTTTTCTATCTGTTAGCTTCGGTATAAATAAGGAGCCGTTATTGTCCTTACGTGCGAGTATGTAGAAAGGATGTGAGGGATGGATAATATCTATTTACTTCTAAAGTACTGCTCGTAGAGGATATTCTTTGGTCATAAAAAAAGGGATGAAATTTTTAACGTATGGTTATTTGATTTGTGATATAAAAGTTGGACAATATTTTTAGATGATTTTTTTTTATTTTCAGACGTTTAGAAACAAAATATCACAGTTTATCAAAATATACACAGTTTATGTATATCAAATTTAATTTAATAAGTATCTTACTTTTCTATCTGTTAGCTTCGGTATAAATAAGGAGCCGCTATTGTCCTTACGTGCGAGTATGTAGAAAGGATGTGAGGGATGGATAATATCTATTTACTTCTAAAGTACTGCTCGTAGAGGATATTCTTTGGTCATAAAAAAGGGATGAAATTTTTAACGTATGGTTATTTGATTTGTGATATAAAAGTTGGACAATATTTTTAGATGATATTTTTTTATTTTTCAGACGTTTAGAAACAAAATATCACAGTTTATCAAAATATACACAGTTTATGTATATCAAATTTAATTTATTAAGTATCTTATCTTTATATCTTCTAGAAGGATAGCTTCGTTATAAATAAGGTGCCGTTATTTTACTTATGTGTATGTAGAAAGGATGTGAGGAATCTATAATAATAAAAATGAAGTTTTGTGTGTTTGTGTGTATGTCTCTTATAGACTCATAAACGAGACATTTGTTTGACTCGTAACTTGGCACAAATGTGTAGTTCATACTTAAGTTACAGATTTTGAACTTTCAGAGCTCAAAATGTTCTATTTTTAGAGAAAATTCGAATATTCTGAAAAATAATTCACCACTTACGCTCAAATCCGATCATTTTTTCCCTTTCGTGATGCCATTCGGCAGAAGAAATTAAATAAAACTTTTAGGAAAATAATTAAAATTAAAAATGTTTATTTTATTCTGTTGCCAATACCTTCAGGAACTAAATTCAATATTTGAAAAATAATTGACATGTTTCAAGTGACGTAATTCCGTTTAGTCTCCATTCCTGGATTTTATTGTGGGTTTAGGTAATGATTTTTTCATGGATGGTTCTGCTGTTTGCAAATATTCATATTTAAGCTATTTTCGTGAATTATAACTATGATGGATGTTCAAAGCTTAACGTACTAGAGCTGCATATTAGGGTTTAACGTTTTCATTATTTCGCCAAATACGTTGCCAAACTTGCAAAATTCTTACCTAAACGCGCCAAATGAGCCATTTTTTTATTTATAATGTTGGTTGATTGTTCGAAGGTCGTCGTGCTAGAGCTGTATAATAAGTGTGTTTGTAGATCTTATATATCTTTTATCGCCAAATTCTTACCAAAAAGGCGCCAAATGAGCTAAAAGGTTTATATGTTTAAGAGGGAAATTACGATAACTATTATACATACATTTTATAGCGAATGTTTTTATTTTTTGTTTTTAAGGTTATATAAGTAACAGTATTTTATACTTTATAACGAGCGGGAATAATAACATAAGTTTACTATCCTATAATGGATTAAACTGTACATACATATACTTGGATCAATTACAAGATTTTTTTAGTCCGTGCGAAGTACGGGTATTTATTTGCTAGTGGATAATATTTATTTACTTCTTAACGCATTAACAACGGTTGACAAGAAAATGTGCCCCGCGAAAATCTGCTTTCAGCTTAAGTTTGTCGGAATAAATAAAATATAAGACAAATGAAGGACATTTCCATGAACAATTTAACTAAGAAAAATCAAATTATACGAAAAGCGGAAAAAAACCAAGTTAACGTTTTTATTCGGAAATAAAGGTAGCAACGGTGTTCATAAAGTCGTCGTTAGTTTGTTAAGTACTGATCGCAGAGGATATTCTTTGGTCATAAAAAAATGGATGACATTTTTGACGTATGGTTATTTGGTTTTTTGATGCAAAAGTTGGACGATATTTTTAGATCATTTTTTTAAAATCTTACAAATATATAAAGAGGATTATTAAAATATACAGAGATTATATTGATCAAATTTAGTTTTGTAAAGGTCGTATCTCGGTATCTTTTAGAAGGAGAGATTCGTTGTGAATTACTAAATAAGAAACTGTTATTGCCTTTACATGCTAGTATATAGAAAGGATGTGAGGACATCGACAATATCTATTTACTTCTATAGTACTGCTCGTAGAGGACTTTATTTGGTTATATGGAAAAGGTTGAAATTTTTAACGTATAGTTATGTAGTTTGTGATATAAAAGTTGGACGATATATTTTGGTGATTTTTTTACTTGCAAATTTCTGGAGATAAAATTATGTTACAGTTTTATGTGAATCAAATCGTCGAATTTTTTAAGAATCTTATCTTTCTAATTTTAGAATGAGAGATTCGTCATAAATAAGTAGGCTTGTAACAGAATCTGTCTTTTTTTTTATATTTTTATCCTTACGTGCGAGCATGTAGAAAGGATGTGAACAATATATAATATCTTTTTACTTCTAAAGTACTGCTCGTAGAGGATATTCTTCTGCCATTAGAAATGGATAAAATTTTTAGCGTATGGTTAATTGGTTTGTGATATAAAAGTTGGACGATATTTTAGATGATTATTTTATCTTACAAATACAAATCCATAGGAACAAAATATCTACAGCTATGTCAATCATTTTTTAAGAATCTTATCTTTCTATCTTTTAGAAGGAGAGCTTCGTTATAAACAAGTAAGTTTGTAACAGAATCTGTCACTTAACCCGCTTTCACACAACAGTTGTGTTTTACAGGTAAAAAGGCGCCAAACACAGCATTAATTCTATGTTAAACATTTACATGCTAAATTTGATAGTTCCATATATTTTATTTCGAAAAATTCAATAATTATTACTTATCGTTTGCAAAAATTAATTTATATTTCAAAGAATAAATATGTAATATTCCTCGCTTTTAAATAGAATGAAAATATTTCATATCAACATACAAAGAATCTCGTAGTGAAATATATTTGACGTCATTTCAAACTGATCGATGTCGCAAAAATAAATTTATTTTAATTTATTGTCTAAAAGAATTAAAGTTTCTCGAGCAATTGTTGCGAATTGCAATGGTGATTAAATTCTAATAAAAATGATTTCCTATGCTTTTTAAATGAGCATTAAATTTGGCAGGTTTTTTTTTTTAATAATTGAAGTACTTCGAATTCGAATTCTTTTCTGAAATTTTCAATGTATTCTAATTTTGATGCTCTGAATTTTTTGACGTATCACACTTGTCCGTAGCATTTGTAGTTTGGGCTATGAAAGTGGGTGACGGACAGACGGACAGATGGACTGGACGATTATAATACCTTCCACTTTTTACGTTATAAACGTAGTGTGGAAGCTAATAAAGAGCCGTTATATATTGTCCTAACGTGGGAGTATGTAGAAAGGATGTGAGGAATGGTTAATATCTATATTTACTTTTGAAATACTGCTCTTAGATTATTTTTTTTGGTCATAAGAAATGGATGAAATTTTTAACGTTATTCAATTTATGATCTAAAAGTTGGACGATATTTTTAGATGACAAAACATACACAGTTTATGTTAATCTAATTAAATTTATAAAGAATTTTATTTTTCAATCATTTAGAAGGGGAGCTTTGTTATAAAGATTGAGATGTTATTGTACTAACATGCGAGTATGTAGAGAAGTTATAAGAAATGGATAATATCAATTTGTATCTAAATTACTGCTTTTAGAGGATAATCTTTGGTCATAAGAAATGTGTAAAATGTTTAACGCATGGTTTTGGGGGTTTAACGTGTGATTTTTTGCGTTTAGCGAGCGGTTTTTTTGTATGTGATATAAAAGTTTGACGATATATTTAGATGATTTCATTTAATTCACAAAACTAAAGAGTCAAAATATGCACAGTTTATGTTCATCAAATTGTCTAATTTTTAAAGAATCTTATCCTTCTATATTTTAGAGGAAAAACTTCGTTATAAATAAGGATCTTTTATTGTTCTTACGTGCGAGTATGTAGAAAGGACGTAAGGAATGGATAATATATATTTATTTCTAAAGTACTGCTCGTACAGGATTTTCTTTTGGTCGTAAGAAATGGGTGGTATTTTTTGCGTATGGTTATTTGATTTGTGATATAAAAGTTGGACAGTTTTCAAAAATGAAAAAAAAAACATTCTGAAATATCCGCCGTCGTTTGGATATCACATCTGGTGATTAGACACATCTGGATAATACATTTAATGTTTTGGAGAACCTCCGAAGTTCGTTAAAAATTAATACTGTCATTAAAAAAATTATGAGATATTAAAGTTAACGAAAATTGATATTTGGGGTATTTAGACGGTGCTTAACAATTTAGTGCCAAAATAATTAGGTGCTGCAATCGGATTTTTTTACAGTTGGTTATTTTTTAATATGTAGGAGACCACTATGCAAATTTTGATACCGGAAATCAGTTTCACTTTTTTTTAAATGACGTAGCTCTCGATATCTTGGTTTAAATAGCATCCGAAAAACAAAAGATGGAGCGAATTTTTTTATTTCGGCGATTTTTTTTTACATACCTACCGGACTTAAAGGGTTAAATTAAACTGCCCCAAAGGTGAAAAAAAACCTTTGTACTCTCTTTTTTTAAGAGATACATTGGTGTAAGACCATTACACAGATAGTACTAGACATTTTTTCTCCACGAAAATCATTCGATAAATGTTAAATAGGTTAATTAGATCTAACTCCGTCAATTAACAAGTTAAAAAGTGGTTTAAAGTCAATTAGCCTGTTATTTATGTAGGTTTAATTTATCGAGTTTTTAAATAAATTCATTACTTGTACCACCAATTGATGTTTCTAAATAGAATTAAATAGATAAAAGAAAACCTATTGCTTTATAGCTCAAAAAGCAAATGTTATCAAATATGCAACACTATGTAGTGAAGGATTAATATAGTATATATCTTAAACTAAACATCGATTGGAAAAAAATGTACAAACATGCTAATAATGCATTTATTGTACATAAAAATCTCAATTTCTTTACAAAGATGGTTTCCATGTGGTTTTATATAGTATGTGTACGCTATTGATTGATATGAATAAAGATACATAAATACACTCACATTTTTTCCTCATTAAAAAACAATGCTTTGTCTTAAACAAAAAATGTTGATGGCTGTCAGACATTAGGCTGAAAGTATAAAAAAACAAGTAGGTTTGTTACAGAATCTTACTTAAACCGCTTCCACACAACATTTGTGCTCAACAGGAAACAAACTATTTATACACCTCAGAAAGAAATTCGCCAAAAAGGGCGTTTAGCTAGTTGTAATTCAAACTTTTAAACACCAAAATTAACTATTTTCATTAATCTTCTTTCTCAGACTTAATAATTAGACTTTATCGTTTGCTAAATTTGTTTGAAGTTGAAGAATAATGATGTAATCTTTTTTAATAAATATCTTTGTGTCGCCACAATTTCCCATTTGCATTTTTTTTTTCGAAAATTTAGTTATTTATCGTTTGTTAAATTAATTTACAGTTCGAAAAATATATAATTAGTACAATTGATGCTTTAAAAATAAAAGCGAAACTTTGCATATTTTTTATGCTAAGTTAGAATTCTCTATGCATCTTTCTTCATACATATATAAGAACCATCAAAAGAACTCTATTGTGATATTACAACAATCCAAATTGAATTATAACACATAAATGAATATTCTTTCAAAAGTTTTTATTTTTATTTTAAATAAAGTTTCTCGTACGTTTAACGAAATGGCAACAGTGAAAATATTGTATAAAAATGGAATTTGCATGTTATTTCAATGTAGATTAAATTTTTAGTTATTTAAATTTTAAATAAACTTCTAATTTAAATTTTTTAATGAAATTTGGAATGTAGCCGAATCTGATTTTTTGCTTCAAAATGACGTATCCTTCTTGTTTGTGAGACTTACGGTTCGTTCTGTGAAAGTGGGTGACAGACGGACGGACGGACTAAAATCTTCCACTTTTTACGTTATAAACGTAGTGTGGAAGCTAAAATTGCTTCATTAAATGATAAAACACTCTTTTTAAAAATTCGTTAAATGTATCCACTGAAATGGGCTTTACTTCTAATTTGTGGTGTAACCTTACACCAAATTTTTTCAGGGTATACCTGAAATAAAATAATATTTTTAAGAATTTAATGTCGTTGCGTGGGCATTTGTGAAGCCTCACTAGTGAACATCTTTTCTAATGTATTCTTTTCTCATACAAAAAATCATTAGGATTCTATTACCATAAAGCTTGCTTCTACCAGTATTATGGAGTAACTTTACACCAAATTTTTTCAGGGTATACCTGAAATAAAATAATATTTTTAAGAATTTAATGTCGTTGCGTGGGCATTTGTGAAGCCTCACTAGTGAACAGCTTTTCTAATGTATTATCTTCTCATACAAAAAATTCATTAGGCTTCTATTACCATAATGCTTGCTTCTACCAGTTTTAGGGCGTAACGTTACACCAAATTTTTACGGTGTTATAGTTTAAGTCCTCCAAAACTTTCTAATGAAGAATCCAGACACGTTCCTTTCTCCAGAGTTACGTAGCTTCTAAGAAAAGTTTTGTCTTGAACCTTTAACTTCTCTGCTTCTTTTGTTTTTAACTCGATAGATGATGAAAGCTAAAATAAGAGCCATTTGTCCAATTTATTATGCAATCCAATTTATTTTTGAAATTGATTTCTTTTTAAACTTGAATTATATATAGACGGTGAATTTTAGTAGCAGTACAGTTTTGTATACTTTTTACTGTATATATTTTTTCTTTCTGAAAAACTCCTGTAAATAAATTAACTGAAAACAAACAAACGAATAAATAAATGGGCTCCTTAAGGTATACTCGTTTATAAATATATAAGGTTAAAATAAATAAATGCGATAAATTTAAAAGAACTCATTTGAAAATAAAATTTAAATAAAAAAACTTTTGCTCTTAGGAGTATTCATTTGAATATACGATGTTTTATGTCAATAAATAAACAAATGAGTTTTTAATCAATATATATTTCTGTGATATTAATGAGTTATTGATAACTATATAAATAAATGCCCTCCTTGTGGCATTCATTTGAAAATACGGGTTTTTTTCAATAAATAAGCTAATGAGCTCTTTAGAGTAAGCGTTTGAATATAAGATATAAATTTTTAAAAAATGCATAAATTTGATATTTAAAGTGCACATTTAAATATTAAATTTCAATTTACAAGTAATGAAATGAGCTCTTTAGGGTTTACGCGTTGAATATAAGATTTCAATAATTAGATAAATAAATGCGCCCCTTGGAATACTCGTTTGAATATACGGTGTTTATTGCACACAATCAATAATAAATCACACACAATCAATACATGAGATTTTTAGGGTACTTGTTTGATTATAAGATTTCAATTCAAAAAACAAATAAATGCCCACTTTGAGATACATACTTGTTTGAATGTAAGTTTTCAATAAATAGACATATGAAAATGCGCTCATTGGTGCACTCGTTTGAATATACGGTTTTTAATTTCAATTAATAATCAAATGAGCACTTTATAGGGTACGCGTTTGAATATAAGATTTCAATAATTAGAAAAATAAATGCTCTCCTTGGAATACTCGTTTGAATATACGGTGTTTATTGCACACAATCAATAATAAATCACACACAATCAATACATGAGATTTTTAGGGTACTTGTTTGATTATAAGATTTCAATTCAAAAAACAAATAAATGCCCACTTTGAGATATATTCTTGTTTGAATATAAGTTTTCAATAAATAGACATATGAAAATGCGCTCATTGGATCACTCGTTTGAATATACGGTTTTTAATTTCAATTAATAATCCAAAGAGCACTTTATAGGGTACGCGTTTGAATATAAGATTTCTATAAGATATAAACAAATAAATTATCTTGTTGGGGTTCGTTTGAATATGAGGTTTTTAAATTTCAATAAATAAAATAAATCTTTAGGGTACTCGTTTAAAACTCAGATTTCCGTTTACTAGTAATTAAATGCGCTCTTTAGGGTACCCGTTTGAATATGAGATTTCAACAAATATAAACAAATAAATACTCTTTTTTGTGTGTACTCTTTCGAATGAAAAGTTTTGGAAAAAAACCAAGAAAACACAATCATATAAATGCACTCTTTGAAGCCCTTACCCACAGACTTAATGCCTTAGATTTAATAACTAAAAAAAACTCCTCGGCCCAACAGCCCATTAGTGGGCCAAGGCCTGCCGTGCCCATTTCAGCTAACGGGACCTAGTTCTCTGGGGTGCTAGGCATATGTCCCGGTAAGGTGGTCAGCCTCACGCAGAACCCCCAGTGTTTAGTTCCCAAGCATGCTTGGTACCCATTTTATCGACCCACTCAAGGGATGAAAGGATAGGCCAACCTCGCCCAATCCGGGATAGATTTAATAACACATCATCATTATTAAGTATTGCTCTATAATTTTAGCCCTTTATCACCTAGAATTAAAATAGTAATAAAAACAATACACAAAAAAAATTTGGTAATAAAATAATAGTTTAAAATAGTATCGCAATTTGTGATAATTACCGCTAGATCTTTTAAAAATTTAAAAACAAAGAATTAAATAACCAGATGTTATCTTTAAATTAGTTTCCTTGTTATAAGCATTTTCATACATGGTGAATAACATATGCTTTAATTTTAAAAGGCAATACTTTGACAAATGTTGATCATATTTTCCTTTCCAATTTCTTTGCATCATTTTCATTTTCACAGCAAGCTTTTTGTATCTATAGATCAGGGGTTCCCAACCGGTGGTACGCGGGAAAATTTCAGGTGGTATGCGTGGGTAGGGTAGTTTGAATTATCGTCGCACTAGAGCTACACGAGGGCTATTGGCGACGGGCGTCGTATTTTGGTGGTACGCGTGAGTGATGTGAGCAACATGATGCTATTAATAGCTTCTGTACGCATGAGCAGTGAGCAACAAACATTTAGTTTAGTTTGAATTATCGTCGCACTAGAGCTACACGAGGGCTATTGGCGACGGGAGTCGTATTTTAGAACCACAGTCAAGTGACGAACCGACACCTGAGTAGGCACCCAACAAAACCGTTAAGGGCGACATCGTACGCAGCGTTAGGACTTTGAAGGATATTTAACGTGCACTCCCTCTACACGGGGGATTATTCGTCGGACATTTTGGGCTGCACAGGCCGTTTATAGGTAGGCAGTTATTTTGGCGATGCCCGGACCGAACCTGGGACCTTTCGCATGCTAGGCGAATGTCTAACCGACTGGGCTTCCCAGCCCGAGGCAACAAACACATTATTCATTATTTTATATATTAGCATTATATTAAAGAGAAATCTTTAATTAACTTCTGGATCGGATGTAAAACCTATTACTCCCGGCTAGCTCTGCTATTTTTGATGCCATTTGTTCCGAGTTACTTGTGTGATAGCGGATTTTCTGAACTCTTGTACATAAAATATAAACGCAAAATAAAAGCAGAATAAGTGTTGAAGAGTAAAGATAAGTTGCATTACAGAGTGAAGATAAGTTCCATTACTCCTAATTTTGATATTTTAATCACAGGTAAACAACAAGTTTCGCACTAAAGACTATAAAAGTATATTTTGTATGATGATAAATTTTTTCCTGAGTTGGTACTATTTTTTACTTGTATGTTTTTAGACCTATGGGTAATAAATAAAACTGTAAATTAATACCATTTTAATCTTTTATTTATTTCTCCTTTATTATAACCATGTTATAAAAAAAATAACCAACCATTAACTATGAAGTTTTCTCGGGAATTGAATTAAAAAAGGCTTTGAACACTTTTAGAAAAGAGTAAATATTGTACGTTTATTAAAATATTTAGGTCTGGTGTGATACGCCAAAATTTCTCAGAAAGCTAAGTGGTACGCAGGGGCAAAAAGTTATTCCTGCTATAGATTAAATTTGGGATACTTAAAAAATATTTTGTGAACTTCTCATCAAAATACGTCCAATTTAAATATTTGAAGTATTTTAAAAAAAGATATTTGTATGAAGAGAAAATTGGAAAAGAAACGGCTTAAATTGTGCATAAAGCCTTTAACTGAAATTCTATATTTGCGTTTAACAAAATATAGTAACAATAAATTTATATAATTAATTTGGATTTTTTTCTATTAGTCTTTTTTATTCCTATTCTCTATTTATTAGTTTCTTTTTATAAATTTTTGAATCATTGACATTTTATTATTTAGATAAGTTAATGATTGTAATTAAATTTGGAAAATAACATATGTTACCGTTAAAACCCGAAATCAGCTAAAACTAGAATTAACTAGTGAGAACTAGTTTTAACTGATGCCACTAGTGAAAACTAGTTGCCTCTAGCTAAAACTAGACCAAGTATCTAATACAAGTTTTGACCAATTGTATTGGTTAAAACTAGTTGTAATTAGCAAAAACTGTAATTATCTAACTTGTTTTAGATAAAACTAGAATTACCTGCGAATGGTTGACTTAATTTATTGTGAACGTTAATTTCTTTAAAAAGAAGAGGTAATACGATTTTTGTTGTTGCTGCAAAGGGTTATTGCACTAGTTGTTTTACTGCGAAATTTAAAATCACCACTTTACTTTATTAATTAAGCATGAACCATTATTAAATCTCCGAAAAGATGAATTTTATTATCTTATTACGACAATGAAGTCCTTGAAAAACGCACTATACTTACCTTAATGAGGGGGTCTTCCATAATAAACAAAACGTCTTCATTGCATTTCAGCAATAATTAACTCAACTAATACAAACATATGATCGTAAATCGTGCGATTTTTCCGTTAATTCTAGTTTTATCTAATATAAGTTTTTAGAGTTCAAACTATTTTAAGCAAATCTATTTCGTCAAAACTAGTATTAGCTGGGGATAAATGGTTATAGCTAGTGAAAACTAGTTTTAACTAATGGCCTCAGTTAAAACTAGTTTTCACTAGCTAATTCTAGTTCTAGCTGATTCCGGGTTTTAACGGTAACATATGTTAATTACTATTTTTATAAAATAAATGTTATAAGGATAAGGCATTCTTTAAAATGTCGTGGCGCCATCTACAGTACATATTTTAGAACATCATTTAAAACCAACTAAATCTAGTAATATGAAATCGAATCTTGTGGTATCGCCATCTAGTGGTAGTTGTGTTGTAGAAAAGTAAAAAGCAACCAAAAAAAATAGCAAAATTAAAATTACTTTAATTTTTTAAAGGGATTGTTTCACTTCGTGATAGCAACAGCTCCAATGGTATTGTTTTCACTTTTTGGTCTGGAATTGCTGTTGTTTTGGTTTTCAAAAACGAGTTTTCTAAAAATATTTCACCTTTTTTTTATTTTAAAAATGCCAACTTCTTAACGTGCTGTTGGTTGTTCAAATCATTTTTTAAAGAAAGCTTGTATAGAAAGAAGTTCAATTTTCAGATAGTTTATTTTTAAAAAAAATTAATAATATAATTTTATAATGAAAATATTTACCAAATCAGAATTATCTATTTTTTTCATTACTAAATAATATATTTGTATTTTTAATAAATTATCATACACATTACCTTTATAGTAGAATCTGCAAAATATCAAAAATATTTATAGTATGCTACTAATTCTGGTGTTCATTTTCTTTTAAAAACTAAAACATAATTTTTTGTAACATTATATAATCGCAATACATTTTATTGATAATTTGTACAATAAAAAGCTTGGCAAGGAGCGACCTCGCTATAGCTTCCCTGACCGGCGCCAATCAGGTACTCATTGTAGCTGAGTCGACTAGGTCTCAGCGGGCCCGAACCCAGGCCCCCACCCTTTTAACCCGAGATCGGGTACGCACAAATACATGGCTAGTGCGCTGGACCACCAAGACCGATCACGAAAAGCTTCTTTAAGTACTTAAACCATATAGAGTTATATAAACCTTTAGTACCTCAAAGTATAAGTACCCAAAATACGTATTTTATTTGTTTTTTACGCTATAGTTTCGTAAGTAGCTACAAATCCTTTTGTGTCCAATAGTTATGTGGAACGAAGCAAATAAATACTTTTTACATGAATTCCAACAAACTAAAAATAAGCTTAGTGTCAAGAGTGGGGTTATTATTCAAATACTTTTTGCTTTAAAATTACACAGCATCTTTCGTGTATATTTTTTAGAAATTATTCAATATTTGAGATATTCTTTGTGACGAATTTAATTTAAAATGCTCAATCAAACTTTTTTTTTATTTGGCCTTAAAAAAAAATTCCACACCAGAAAGCAGTTATATTATTTGAGTTAAATAAACCGCCACAATTTTGCACAATTTAATTTTGAGCTTTGCTTTAAACTTGAATTTTTAAACATTCACCAATAGTTTGCTAATTTATGAATAGTAGAACATGGACATCGGAAAAAGGTTAGTGGTCTTACTATTGTCTCTTTAACTATGTTTTGTAAAGGTTTTTTTTTATAGTTCAATGTAGCTCCACTTGCTGGTCATTCGACTTTGTACAGCTTACTTACTAGTTGGTTCATGCTGTTTGTTCTTTAAACCAACAATGTTACTATTTCTTTCGGTAAAACTATACTTCAGAGTGCCCCTTGGCGATTTTTGTTTGACGCCAATCCTGTTCGTGCGGAACACCATGCAAACAGTACTGGCGGCCAAAACATAATGAAATTTCAATGAAA
This sequence comes from Oedothorax gibbosus, assembly GCA_019343175.1. Taxonomy (NCBI): domain Eukaryota; kingdom Metazoa; phylum Arthropoda; class Arachnida; order Araneae; family Linyphiidae; genus Oedothorax; species Oedothorax gibbosus. The sequence goes on along the minus strand of CM033274.1, from coordinate 10,818,863 downwards.
CATTGGAAAATTTCAATAAAACATCGGCCGAAAACAAAAAAAATTGCAATGAACACAAAAAAAACCAAAATAAGAAACTCAAATCACGATTGCTAAACAAATGTTAAACTAAATACATATTTATGAAAATATAGACATTCCCATGGAAGAAACAACATCGCCCAGCTTGGCAAGGGCACCCTCAAGTATTGTCTAACCAACTATACCTCAGGGTGCCCCTTGGCGAAACTGTTGATTTTTGTTTGGCGCTAATCCTGCTCGTGCGGAACACCGCACTAACAGTAATTAATCTAAACCAATCAGAATCACAATTGCTAAACAAAACTAAATGCATATTCATTCAAATATAGACGTTCCCATAAAAGGAACCTCGCCTAGCTTGTCCAAGGCACCCTCAAGTATAGTCTAACTTTATAATGTAGTGTGGTAAAATAACAAATACTTTAATAGATTTATATTTAATATATTGTGAAAAAAAACTATCAAAAGTTCACATATCAAGTTTTGAATGAATTTAATCTGCTAGCTGCTATTAATTTCCTATATCTTAAAAGCTTTAATAACATTATCAGGTTCGTTTTAGTTCAGAGACATTCTAATGCCTTTGAAATCTGTATTTAGTTTACTCTGCCTGAGTTTGATGGTCTAAATATTTGCCACAACAAAACCACACTGAATACTCAGGGTGGTAACAGAACCTGGAAATCAGGGAATTCCCATCGAATTTTTTAATTCTGGAAGTATCAGGGAATTTTTCAAATTTTGCTAAATATCAAGGAATTTTTCCATTTTGGATTATTTAAACAGTAGATTTAGGTTTTTTCTTGCGATCACTATACTAGCGGTTACTTCTTGATCAAAAGAAAATGTTTCCGATTGGCCTGAACCAGAGCTACAAAAGTAAACTCGACTCTCTTCCTATCATGCAGAAGCAAAAAACTGTCAATTTTTATCAAACGCCAAATATGCTCCAAAGTCCCAACGCTGTGTACGACGTCGCCCTTAACGGTTGCGTTGGGTGCTACTCGGATGTCGGAAAGTAATCGTAGTATTAGGGAATTTTTTATGGAAGTATCGGGGAAATCATGGAAATATCAGGGAAATTTTTTTTAAGGATTTTGTTACCACCCTGATACTTTTTTACAAGGCACTTTAATGCAATAAACAACAATTTTTCTCCGGTCATGGGTTCAGATAGGTCGGATAGGTCATGGGTTCACTCTGCCTTTCATCCCTCTAGGGTCGATAATTGATAATGATTGGAAAGTAGGTTCAGCTATGATATAATGGGCGGCTTGTTCATTGATGATTTTGCTGTGGCGGCTTGTGGCATACAGCAAGTACAGCCAGGCTGTACCTAAATATTCAGTTTAAAACAAATTCCCAAATCCGATCATGTGTTTTTTGTATCCATTATTATATTTTGCCAAAGGAGCGCATTTTTTTAATGCAACGCTTTCAAGCCAAAATTGAAAATTTTGCTAAAATAGTGGGATTGGTAAAAGGTACCTATTTGGGTATCAAATAAATTGTATGCTTATAATCCAATCCTACTACCTGTAGCCAGTGAAGGGTAATGAGAGAAGGGCTACAGGACGCGAGCCTGGTTGCCATGATGACAAAGAATATGCATTGCACATTATTCATGTAACAATTAAATGGATAAAGGCACAGAGTGCTGCCTAAAACGATATTATGCTTTTCAGCTGCAGTTGGAATTAGCTGATATGATTGGTGGTTGCCAAACAAGTGATAGGCCATGTGTGATGATGGGGGAATCAAGAATTTGAACTCTTCATCGCTTCAGCGTTCAAATGATTATTATTTTTTGGTGTTAACGGAATGCTTTTGATTCTTAGTTTTAATTTTTTATTTGTTCTTTACTTTAAAAAAATGGAGTCCCGCCATAATAAAATATACTTAAAGTAATACACTATATGTTTGTTTTTTTTAAGTTTTTCTATAATTTTATCTACTTTTTTAATGGGAATATTTCTTATGATGTCATGCTCTCAATAATGCGATTTCATTGGTTGTTTTGTTTCCTTTCCCTACTACTTGAATTTGAAACAAACTCATTGGTTTTTTATAACGTCACACGCTTCGAACTACGATTTCATTGGGTTTTTTGTGTTCTTTGACAAGGTGTTGAAACAAGCCCATTATATGCTTTTCAATTTATGCTGATCTAACTAAAGTTTGCGTGTGTGGGGGAGGGGTGGGGGTCGTGTTTCCTCGGCTACACCGACATTTTTGACCACGGGCCGCCACTGTGAGTTGGAAAATTTAATATAGGATTGCTATACATATCAAGTTTATGTAACTACCGCAAATGACCAAATTGATACTGCAGTCATTATGTCATAGCTGTTCGGGAAAGTTAACTAGAGGTTCATCATCTTACTAGCCACTTGGCATGGACGATAGCCAGTATTAACACATCAGGCCCAAATGCCACAGAAACTAAGATGGCCTCATAGACCAATAAGCTAATGCAGAACTAACTACTTACTTGTGTTACTTTAATGTGTTTATTTGTTTGAATTTTTTAATTGCTCTCAGTGTTACATCATTAAGTAATGGAAATTCTGCACCTGCACGTCTAGATGAAATTCCTAAAAAGCCTCCTGTTCCTGTGACTCAAAAGGTCTGAATAAATTTTCTTTATTTAAATTACTTTTGGTTTTATTTTTTAAAAATCCTCTTTATTATATTGTTGTTTTATAAAAGTTTTTTTAAAGAAATCCTTTTTTTTCAGTCATTAAATTGTTCAAAAATTACTTCAGTTAAATTAGTATAAAATAGTTTCTACTTTGAGTAAAATTAGTCAACTTTCAGTAAAATTAATGTATGTAATTTAAGTCCTAATTTTTATAGTATTAAACCAGTAACTCGAAAGTGTTTTGACTCATTTCATTTGTAATCTATTTTTTTTCCCTAACTAGTAAAAGAAAATATCTGTTTTTAATAACATTCTCGGACAAATGACAACTCAGCCAGTTATAATTATACATTTTAATTATTTTGACTTAAGACTAAAAATGTAGTTACACTTTTTATTTATTAGGTATTTCACTGCAAAGTTTGTATTTTATAGATATTATTGTAAAGAATATTCCTTTAGGAAAGAATACTAGTTAAAATCTGGCATCAGTAAATAAGTGAAAAACTAATCAATATTTATGTAATGTTGGATTTAAGTTTTAATTCAGAAACCTGTTAATATCTTTTGTAAAAAAATTATGCTACAAATAACTAATTATTTGAAATTTAATAATTATTTTGTCTTTCAGATTATTTTATATGATGTTTCCGATATCTCACAAATATCGGATATTTCCGGCAAAGCCATTAGTGAAATTTCCCCAATGAACTACAATTTACCAAATGCTAAAAACTCTTATCCCTCTATCACAAACTTTCCACAAATGCAGTTAAATGCTGCTGAATTGACAGATCATGCTATACCTAAGCAATCATTGCAGCCGTTCCATCATCAGGCAGCAACAATCCAGCAGAAAAATCCTTCGGATCTGTCCAATGCAATTGTGGAACTAAATAAGAGTTCTAAGTTAGAACTAACTCAAAGTACAGATCCGAGTGTACCAATCCTCTGGGAATGCCTGAAAAAGCAAGACGAGAAATGGAACGCATTACAGGAACAAATAGCTCAAATTTTAGAACAGAAGGCTGTGCCTTGTCCGTCAAATCCGAAAACTGCACTTGTTCCTAGTCATGGGGTTCATGATGTAGCTGATTGTGTGGTATCACAAAAGGAAAGTCCTGTTTCTTCTCCACGGTTAGTATGCTTTGTTAAAAGACATAAATTTATAGTAGACCTTTTATGTTGACTTTAATTTTAAAATATTATCAATAAGTTAGTGATGGATGTCTTTAAGAAAATAAATGTGCTTAACTTTCATCACCCAAAATAAGGTCAAAATCTAAAACTAGAAATAAAATTTGATGTTAGTCTTTCATTTGAATCATACAAAAAATATCTTTCAATCAAACTAAATCCATTGTTTAATTTATTTTTATTTTTTGCATATAATCTTGTAGTATATTGCTACTACTTCAGCCAGCCAGTGGATTTCAATGGGCATGGTTGATCTACTTCTGATACCTCATCTAAGGAATTTTACTAAAAAAAGTACAATCTTACTTTTGGAACCTTAGCTAAAAAATCTAATATCTAATTTCTTAAGCCGGTGAACTTACCACGGTACAAAATCATCTGTCTTTATATGATGAGTATAAATTGCCTTCTTCATCTTGGTAGATTTACCATTAAAATTAGAGAGATTTGATATATGATTCGAGAACACGTTAACATGTTTTATCACATTAAATATTTAAAAATGGTGCTACTTTAATATTTTTTCGTTATATATTATGTTTTATAAATATTTTTTAGTTTTTAAGTTCTTTCCTGTATTTTTAGGAACAGAACTATGGTTGAAACCTGCACTCTCAGAAACAGAACCAGTTCAGAAAACCGTGAGAACACGCAACTTTTGAACTGCTTGCAAGCCCAAACAGAACAGATTCTCAAACTCCAAGAGCAAAACCAAAAACTCCTGGAGCAGAACATGAAGTTGCTGGAAGAAAAGCAGCAGCTGCAGGACTGCAACCAAGAACTTAAATGCAAACTCCTGTTTGCAGGCAAGAGGAAATTGTTGGACAAACCTGAACGGGCTTGTGAAAATGAACAACCAACTGTTCATCAAAGCATGTCTGTTAAAGAGAACACCGAAACAGCCGTGAAGAAGGTTCACAAAAGCGCTAAGCCTAAAACAAACGTTGGTTATCGAGAAGAGAAAGAGATCGAAAAAACCTCTACCAGTACGATGACCAGCCTTATTTATGATGGCAGTGACAAGGTTGTGTACCAGAAACTGACGACTGTTACCACGGAATCCAAGAAGCAGTGCAGCGAGATTTCGGCCCAATGTCCGTCAAAGAACAAAGAGTCGTTTAGGACCCCTGAGAATCGATCTACGCCAAAAGATCCTGCTTCGAGTTCTCGGAAGAAGATTGGGAAGTGTCGGAAATGTGGTAAATGCTCACCACGTAACACTAAAAGTCCCCATTCTAATTCCTTGAATTCTTCTAAGAATGGTTGTAAGATGACTCCTGAAAGGTAGGCTTGGTTGTTTCTTTTTATGTATGAAAGTTAGAATCAAAACCAAACCAGGAATGTGGAAAAACTTCACATTGATAATGTATAATGTTACATTTTATGACAAATGCATATTTTTAAATAGCTAATAGACCAGAAAAATTTAGTAATGACTGCAAAATTTACTAATGTTGTAGGAAAACTTAAGAATAATTGTTAAGACTAGTATGTTGAAATTTCTGATGAGGGATTTTTAGGCTCATGAGTTGCATTTTTATTTTGTCAAAGTAAAAAATTTATTTAATTTTTGAGTTACTTATTGTAAGCAGGTAGTTTAACTATTAGTAATACAGTAGAACCTTGATTATTCAATCTAATTGGGATCGGAGGTAGGTCGAATAATCGAAAATTCCGGATAATAGAAAATATTCATTAAGTAATAAAGCTAATGCTACAGAGGAGCACTAAAAGTATGTAGACCTCAAACCCGCCAACATCCGTATTCTATGCTGGTTTTGAGTAGTAAACTGTTTGTTTAAAACATTTAGTTTTAGTTTCGGCTGAAACTTCCTGGCAAAAAGAAAATGCTAAAACATTAATTTCTGAGTAAAGTTCTTGCCAGAAATTCGCTAATTGCTTTTTTAGTTGCTGTAGTTTTGCTGTCTTAAAATCACTGCAGTTTCCCAATTTCATAAACCCTGATAATTTCATGATTTGAGAGTCGGTGAAGAATTAAAATTTCAGAATCACTGTGATAATTCGGATTTCAAAATCGATAGAATTCCAGAATTTTTAATCGTGCAATTTTGTCCATTTCAATATCACCGGAGATTCCTCACCTTATAATCACTGGATATTTCTGAAACTTGTTTCTTTTGTGATTTGAATAATCGAAAATGTCTTTGTTGGAAAAAAAATTTTGGATGTTGACTTGGGGAAGGTTGGTTAACAGAGTTCCGGATAAAAGAGGGATGGATAATTGAGGTTCTACTGTGTATTGATAATCTGGATTATATTAATTATTTATTTTTAAAGAGAAAGTGATGTCTGCAATACTTATATTTAATGTTTTCCTTTAAATGCTTACCATTTGATAGTTGGCTCTGTATGAAAGGTAATGCTTTAAAATTATTTTTAGAATTTTCAGCAGTTTGGACGTACAGTTAAGAACACATTCAAGTACACTCACATAAAATTATAGTAATAGTTTTTCCAAAAAAAAATTCATGTAAGAAAACTTAGTTTATCATCATTGAAGCTTAATAACTTTTTTATTATTATTTCTCAATTTTAGTGTTATGGGGTCTATTTCTGACTACAGTAACAATTTACTTTGCTAGACCAACTAAAAAAGTTGTTTAATTTACAATTTGTATTTGTTTTACAGTGTGGGTAAAACAGGCTGTGGTACTTTACAAACATGTGAAGAAGAAATTCAGGTATATTTGTAAATAGTTTTTTAAAAAGATTGTTTACCTTATTAAAAACTATTCTCACTATATTCGTGGCCAACCTAACTTGGATAAAAAAAAACAATGAATAAAAAGCTCGGCACAATTGCATTGGTCAATAAATCATCACAGCCAAATAGTTAACTGCCGATTCAAACGAAACAAGAAAAGTTTCCATCAGTCTCCTGGTTTGGCGCCGATATCGCTTTAAACAGCTTATTAAAAATTGACATTATTACATTTTTTATTTATGCGTAAGGAGCTCTTTAAAAAAAAAATAGCAAATACAAAGATAGTTAATTGGGAAGGTGGTAAATTTTATAAACGACGTAATTTTGATCTAGTGGCTCTTAGAATAGCGGTTTAAATTAGATGATATTTTTTTTAATCATACTTTATTTTAGTTATAACTGCAATAAGTTAATATTTGTAAGCTAAAAATAAAATACTTCACAAAAATATACTAAACCGGAGAGTTTTTAAAAATTTTAATCATCATTAGATTGTAACACCACAAAAAAACGCCAAATGTTTTTACGGTATATTAAAGTGTGAATTCCAAATTTTTTATTGCAATTAAAACTGAAGCAAAACCTTGAGAAACTATATAACAAACTGTCCAAAAGTTTTTTTAAAAAATAAGAATCGAATTGATAGTTGGTGATTTTTTCAAGCCCTTTATGAAAAGCATACAAAATATTTCTGAAAACCGAGAAACTATAAAACTATATTAACAACAAATAAGAGATTGCGGGATTAGAATGTACAGTAAAAAAAATTTGAATAATGTTCTGCAAAGTTTTCACTATTCGTACAGTACGCCTCAAAAAGTAACAAAAGAAATAAAAACAGTCTGTATGACATTTATTGAATACTTGACTACAATTACCAACGACTTTTTCCAAAAAATTTGAAATTTGTAAAATCTACTTTTGTTCAGCCAGATATCATATTCAATCGCCAATTACACAGTGAATTGAAGAGCTTAGTGGGAGAACATGCTAAGTGACAAAATTGTGAAAACGAGAAAATAAGATTCAAAGTTTTACATTTGCACTTAGATACGTTAAAAACGGAACTTGTAAAAGATAAAAAAATTATTTAAGTTTATGGAAAATGGGAAACTTGTTATCTTTAAAGGGTAGAATAATATGTTCATTGACACAAAAATATAAATTTTTTTCAAAAATGTCATTTAGCATGTTCTTCCCCTAAGCTCTTCAATTATGATATAATGAAAAAAACCAGCTGCCTCTGTCAATAAATAAAATCCGATTGAGACGGCAACCATAGAACGCGAAAAAGAAACAAAGATCCGTTGGCTGGAAACCTTGTAAGGTACTATTTATATACAAAATGATCTGAATACAATTTAACAAAAATACATTTTTCATTCTGACAAAATTGCCAAATTTTCTCAAATAATATTCAGATCTGTTAAACGACAAATGAAATTAATGTTTTAGACATGTTTTCTGGATGGATTCGCAAGTTATTTATGGAACTCTTTACATCCGCGAAAGGATCTTCTTCATAGCATATTTCTATTTTACCAACTTAGGTTTGCCAGGAGTATAATGCTATTATTTTTATTTCCCTGATAAGACACTATATCTATTTTGTATTAATGCTGATGCATTTATAGTTATCGAAAAGTTTAATTGAGATTTTCTTTGTATTTTTTTTTTAATATGAGCCTAATATGTTAAATTTCTTAGGTTCACAATGCTGATTCGGAAAGAATAATGGTTCCAAGATATGAAAACATTCTAGTAAGTTATACCTCTTATTAAACAGTTATTTATTGTATCTAGCATTTTCAATGCTGTAACATCTTCACTTCCGAAAAAAAATCCTACACATATATTCTTACTCAGATTTTTCAAACAAATATATATTTAGAAGTATGTTTTGCAAGTGTTTTGAAAAAAATTAGTGTTTGATATTTGCTGATTGTTACATCAATTTAGTGGAATTTGTGGTAATGAGCGGTTAAAATACAAATTTTTTTTGTGAATAAACAAGCTCTGACTGAGTGTTTCTGACCTTTAGAGGGTCTAACTTGGAGAACTTTAGATAGTACCTCATGAAATTAATATTTAAACTAAACATATACTTTAAAGTGGCTTCAACCATTAAAAGTTAAGTAAAAAGCTAATTATAGATATCCTGTAATTTGATTTCCAATAGATCAGGAAGACATTTAATCGTTTGCGTATTAAATTCCAACTGATATCAGAAACATTACACTCTAACTTTCAATTTTAAACAAAAACTAATTTTGGGTTACAATAAATTTAACCTTCCATATTTTGCAGAGGAATGTTAATGAATTGAATTTGAACTGTAACGAAGTTGGAACAACTCCGAGGCTGAGACCCGTTTTGAAACCATCCTCAAAAGAACGAAAGAAGAACACTCCAACCAGACCTGTCGATTTGTCTCCAAAAACAGAGTGAGTATTTTTTAAATTCATTTGCAAATGTTCTAGCTATTCATACACTTTAATGCTTATTTATCTAAAGCAGTTTGTAACCTATTGTGTTTAATACCAAGTTTGCTTGCTTGCTCTAATTCCTTTTTAACCTTCCTTCAATAACCCTCGTGTACCTCTAGCGCGCCAATATTTCAAAATTAACTAACCCTTAACTTGTTAATCTTTATGAATTATGAAACCACTGTCCTTGAATCTTACTTTCAAATCAATCAACCCAAATTTAAATTTCCAATATTTTATTTATTGGGCCATTCTCACCAAATATCCTGTGCCACTTCAGTTTTTTTTAAATACATAAGTGTAGCACATTTTCAAATTTTTACAAATTAAATATTTATATTTTTGATACGACAAAATGAGTTTTATTCATACAATAATGGCCATGATTTTTGACGAAGTAGCCATTACTTAATATTTTACCACTTAATTTACAACTTTAGCAACGTTTTCTGTGACATTCATCATCATTTAAAATGTTTTACACATTTGCTTTAAAAATTTCAACTTCATTATCTTAACTAGAGTCTGTCTTAAATATTGCCAATTACAATTTGATGTTTAATCTATTTAACTATTAAAAATTTGTATATGAATCGATTTCTTTTTGTTCTTCATTTAAAAAATAACTACACAATGATCATTCAATGACCCAACATTTATTGGTCCAATGAATTATGATCAAATATGTATTTTTTAACTATCTAAAAACTGAATTCTGTAATTGTTTACAGAAATCTGCAATTCAGACGTAAATCTTCCTCCTCTGCTTCCAACACAAGCACAGACTCATCCAGCAGTTCAAACTGCAGCATTCAAGAAATATCTCCCAAAAAATTAGATACCGACTCAAAACTTCAAGAATCCACAGCTATATCGATCTATGGCTTATCCTCTCCTAACTTGTCGAAAGACACAAGAAGGTACCTCGAAAACTTTGGTCTTACCCGGGATAGACAAAATTTTAGCAAGAGTCGGACGACTCTGGTGAAACGTTATCTTAGATAATATGTTGTGTCTTGTGAATGTTTGTGTTGTAAAAAAAAAATTAACTTATTGTAAGTGTAAAAATTATTTTAATGAAATTGTTAATAAAGTGTTTTAAGTATATATTTGGAGTTATGTTTACTTTTGTGCAATGAATGGACGTTGAAGATTTAATATTTAGCCTTTTGTAGTCCATTTGCAGAGTTAACTAAGAGTTACCTAAAGTAAATAAAGCCAATTAATATTGGGGAACATTGGTTTTGTGACATTGTGACCATAAAAATAGTCAATAAACGGGGGTTTTCTCTGTGTGCTGATATTTAGCTTTATAATAGTGCGCTTCTGTTGGGCATGGAGGTTAACTTTGGTCCATACGTTGGAAAAAGATTTGTTTCTTAATTTCTCTTCATAAAATGATCCCATAGTAAATTGTTTTACATTTTTGGAAAGGTGGAAACATTGCCTTTCATGTCATGTAAAAAAAATTATCATTCTAATTTTGGCAATACCACAAGTGACGTTTGTATTCTTACGAGCATTTAATGACAAAAATCTATTTCGTCCAACTTTTGTCTGGAACACCTAAAGAAAATTGAAAATAGTTAAATAAAACACTATACTATTCGCTTATTTATGGGGATGAATATCCCACCATTTTTTTTTTAAATCCAAGTTGAATACTTTTTATGTTATATTTAAAGGTTGGTCACTGGGAAACTTTTACCGATGAATGCGGGTAACTTTGGTCCAAGCTGTAAGGATTTCTTTATGGAACTTTGCACTTTAAAAAGTGTATTCTGTTTAACTATTTTTTGAAGAAGTCTTACTTTCATGATTACCCATTTTTGAGAAGATTTTTTTTTAAATCAAATAATTTTAAACATTAAAAAAATAAAGATAAAATACAAGAAACGTCCAACATTAAATTTCGCTAATGTCAAAATGTAAACATTTTCAAATTTCTAATTACGAATATATTTTTTCCTTTTATAAAATCGTTTGCTTTTTAAAAAGATATTTGTCGTTAAATCTTGCTTTTAAAAATTAGTTATATTCCCTTATTTAAATTGAAGTTCACTTTTCTTTTAAGCGACAATCAATGCTGGTATTTATAGTGTAATGTCATTCTACAATGCACTGTAATGTAAATGTTAAGTTATATATCATTTTTAATAACTATGTATCTTAGAACTTTATTTTTATCTTTAAACATTTTAATATTACTATTTAATTCGGTAACACAGCCTTCAAGAATGTTTAAAAGTATGTTTCTTATGTATTTCATGCTTGGACCAAAGTTACCCGCCCGGCTCCTAACCGTGTCCCAATTTTTTAATTAACACGAATTTTTTTTATTTTATAAAATTTAACAAAAATGCTTGGAAATTATTCCTAAAAGTACAATACTTACAATGCATAGCTATTTTTAAGTTTTTTAATCGTTTTTGTAGTTAAATCTTTCTTCTTTTGTAAAAAAAACTGATTTTGGACCAAAGTTACTTGCACTGACAGTAGTTAAAATGAATGCAAATTTATAAATGTTTCAAGAATTTTTTTAAAAAATTAGCTTACTATTTAATGGTTTTAGAGACTGCATAGCTATGCGGTTTGTTGAATTCTTGATGTCTTCAACATATGCCACAGTTAGGAGAAAAACTACGAAAAATACATTTATTCTAATTACAAAATTCCATAAAAATACTAGGAAGCGTTTAACGTTGTTTTTAAAGTCACTAAAAGATTCCAAAATGCAGCTAGTATTTTTTATATTTGTAATTTTAGAATATTCTAAAATACAAAAATTGTAAAATACTGCTGCGTTTTGAATCTTTTAGTGATTAAAAAACGTGAAAGCTCGCTATATTTTATGGAATGTTTTGCATTTAGATTGAATGATATTTTTTCGTATTTCTCCAAACTGGTGGCAATACGTGGAAGACATCAAATAGACATGCAACAACCGCGTAGTATGCCAGATCCTCGTGAAGCATTGTATTTGGAATACAGACACTTTATGGTACTTTTTTAGAAGTGAGTTAAGTGGTTAAATATATAGTCGAAGACGCAAGTCAAATATTAAATTACTTCAAGTGTAACTTCACTTTTGGGATATCTGGATATTCATTTATGATCAGGAATCATTATTTAAACTAAAAGACTACCTATTGGATACATAGTTTAACATAATAACATTAAAGATTAGTTTCTACAGGCAGGTATAGCTTTGCTTTATTTAGACATTTTAAAGTATAATAAATAGATTTGGCTGCCATTAACAATACATGTTTTGTAGAAAAACTGCACTTAAGATAATCCGATAACCCCTAAGACCTGTAGCATTTTGTCTGCTCGCATGAATTTAAAGCAAAACCAAGTTACCAAGGTTTGAAAATTATGCCAAACGTTCTAGGAATTTACATCAAATTTAATACACCAGCTTTTAAAAGACATCTTAGATTTTTTTCTATTATGTGTTATAAGATGCTGCAAAGTAATTTCTGCATTAACTGCTACGAAAATGTATTCGGATGAAATGATTTTTTGAAATCTGTAATATATTGCTAACTTGTCTCAAACGTACAATCTAATTGGGAGCTCTGTTGATTATAACAATGAGTTCTAGCTACTTGAGTTAAAGATAAATGCAAAAAAATATATGAAAGTAAACATAATTTTTTTAATGAAGATCACAACCAAGAAACAGCTATTAAGCTTTCATTTCATACATATAGTTACATGCATATTATTCTGAGTATAAGTGTAAACTGCGAAGAAAAAATTCATAGTCAAAAAAAGATTTTTATTTTTTTATATAAATTAACATAAAAACATTAAATGCATATTATACATAAATTACAGTAAAATCTTGTTCAACAATTTATAAAAATTAAATTTTTAAAATCAGAACAAAGCTGGCGAATCTTCACTGCTTTCGCTTTGATCAGCTATAGATTCCCTTTCATCAATCAGTTTTCGCTCTTTTATGCAATCTAACGCCCAGCTACTGGATACCAGATGAATTGTTCCGTTACGAGTAAGATGAGACAGCTGACTGCTGCTAAAATTGCTGCAAAATTTTTTTTAAAGATATATTGATGGATTTAAACTGTTTCTGAAATTTTTGTGTTGAATGCGAACCATTGCAAAAATTACAATAATAAGTCATATTGTATAGTCTGTCTCAAAAGTTAAGGCAAAAACATTTTAACTACACAATATTTAACTTAAAAGGTGGGGATGAAAAAAATAGTGATCATGGGGTTTATACTGGTATAAATTTTAAAAAAATAATGAATAACAAAAAGAAAGTATTAATAAATAAGTTTTTTTGAGAAATAGAGAAAAATACTAAAGAAATCTCTCAAAAGTTTGGTGAAAATCAACCTCATTCAGGTTTACTGACTTAATTTTGCATTTTTCTTACTAAATTGTATTTCTTTTTGATATAAAGTATCACACGATTTTCATTTGCAGATTTTGCAACTCTTCTGGTTCAATTTTATATCAAGCATACAATATAGCCCTTTTCATGTACATATTTATAACTTCTAGTACATGTACATATTTATAACTTCTAGTACATGTACATATTTATAACTTCTAGTACATGTACCATATCACTTTTAGTACATTATAGTACCTCTCAGCAATTATGAAATGTTGTTAATCTATTGGAATAAAAGTGCAAAAAGCAAAAACAAGATGCTTTTATTTTGCATCAAAAGATACAGCTAAATCAACATTGGACAGATGCCATTTTATTACTGAAATGCAGTTTAGTTTGGTTGAATTACTGTTGCACTAAAGCCACACATAAGCTACCCTACTATACTCCTTCTGATTACAATGCAAGCTTAGAAAACATTTTCTTCTGTGGCGGATCTGGTTGATACATATGCAAATCATTGTACTTCACACTGTACCTGTAACTGACACGTTCTGTATAGAATAACAGGGACTATGTTTGCAAACGCTCTATTTTTATTTTACTTGATATGATTTAGTTTACGAGTAGCTACCTTTTATTTTTATGTTTTGTTGATGTTTGGATGATTATTAAAGTTGTGTTACGTTCAATGCTTAGTCGTGTTAGTCATTAAAAACCATAGAACATTTGCGGATAGGGAAGCAGGTCGCCTTATTCAGCAAACTTCCCTTACCCCCTCACATTTTTCTCCAGGAAAGGGTGTGTGGATCACTATTTTCATTTTTTCCTACCCTACTTGGGTTTGGGAAGCCATTGTGATTTACCTCACAGCAGAACCTCAAACAAGTTAAGCTTAGAACAGCGATGCTCACAGCGTTTTCTGGAAAACCACACAAGGGGGTAGGGAAAGAAAGTGCATTCAAAGCTTGCGTTGTAATCAGAAGGAGTATAAAGTAAAGAGTTATGGATTCTCTTACCTGGAAAGGACTAGAATGTGTGTAGTAGTTTCATTAATTTCTTCACAGAAGTTAGCACTATACAGCTTCAGTTGGAAATAAAGAAGCTTTGAACGGTCATTCATTTCGTTCAGGAAGACGCTCTGGCCGTTCTCATTCACAAAATGAAACCTTGAAATATTATAATAAATTGAATATTTAAATATAATAAAATAAAAAAATAAAAGGCAAGACATACAAAACAATCTTTAAATGTTAAAGCAGAATTATGTGATTGGCTTTTCCAAGGCATATGTATGTTATTTCGTCTTTTCAGATATTGATCCAAATAAATGTGTATTGCTACAACGTTATTAAATGAAATCTATTGCATCCCTTGCTCTTAAAATTTGTCAGAACATATGGTAAAAAAAACATGTTATAAAATCTACACCAAATTGAGCTTGGAATTTTGAATAATATAGATTTAACACGTAGTAAAAGAGTTGAATTTTTTAGAACATAACTGGGATCTTACAGTACCACAAACTAAAGTTCCTAACCCTGAACCCATCAATGATAGATATGATTAAAATGAATAAGTATAATAAAAGGAAGTATTATACTCCTTCTGATCACAATGCAAGCTTTGAAAACCCTACCTCCTACTTGGCGGTTTTTCAGGAAATGGATGAGCATCACTGTTCTAAATCTACCTTGTTTGAGGCTTCAAACCTAAATAGGGTGGGGAAAAACCAAAACAGCGACGCTTACACCATTTCCAAGAAAACCAGGGGGTATCGAAAACTAGAAGAATTCGAATTATTTTCTGAAATTTTCAATGTATTCTAATTTTGATGCGCTGAATTTTTTGAAATATCACACTTGTCTGTAGCATTTGTAGTTTGGGCTATGAAAGTGGGTGACGGACAGACACTATTTCCAAGAAAACCAGAGGCTAGGGAAAGAAAGTTTTTGAAGCTTGCGTTGCGATCAGAATGTATATAAGTATGTAAGAAGGGTATAAACTGAAATTAATAATTTTTATATCTGATATAAAACTTTTATAGATAAAATTACACTGGGGGAAGAATACAGATTATATATTTTAAAGAACGTGTTTAAAGTAGTGTGGTAGCTCACATCATCAGTTACGAGTTAAAACAATATAAAAAAATGCCCTATATAACGGCTTATGAATTAAAACAATATCCAAAAAAATGCTCTATAATGGCTTATGAATTAAAACAATATAAAAAAATGCTCTATAATGGCTTATGAATTAAAACAATATCCAAAAAATGCCTATAATGGCTTATGAATTAAAACAATATCCAAAAAAATGCTCTATAACGGCTTATGAATTAAAACAATATCCAAAAAAATGCCTATAATGGCTACATGCAAACTTAAAAGTCAATTTTTTTTCATGCAAATAATAAACAATTTTATTGATTTGCATAGCAACAAAAGTGGTAATAAGCGATAAAAAAGATTCTTACAAGCAGTCTCTAAATAAACTGAATGCAGACACCTCAGAAAAATAGCTGCTCTCTATTTGTGATATTTTAACAGAATTCATTTCTTCAGCCATCCAGTCCTAAAACAAGAAACTTACGTTTACTATATATAGTGCTTACAAAACATTTACTTTGTGTGTACAAAACATTAAAAAAAAATTAATAATTATAATTTTTATCAACTTAAATTAGTTACACATTTTTTTTTATTTACATTGATGGTTTAAATGAATATACTTAGAATGTATTTAAAGGAAATTGAAATTTAATTTAAAATAAATTAATAAAACCATAATTTAAAATAATAATTTTACTACTACAAGTATAATCCAAGTGACAATCCTGAATTTTCCCCTTAAAATATTAACTCAATATATAGTAGAACCCTTAAAAGCTAGTTTCCCTACCTCTTTACAAATGCTGTTAAATATTTTACGCAAAGAATGCTCTGTAACAGCTTCCGTATAACTGTCCCCAAATTTATCAAAATTTTCAGCCAGCTTCTCTCGGGTTTCTTCTGTTGTATGAAGTAAATCAGTTGGCACCCTACAATAATTAAAAATATTACAAAAAAGTTGTTAGATTACATTTAACCCTTTCAGTCCCAACTTTTTATTTTTTATTGTAAAAATCCCAAAATTTGTGAAATATACTCATTATGCATATACACTGCTGAAAAGAATTAGGGGAGCACTTTGCGTACTTTTGTTTACCCTTTCAGTTCCAACTTCTTATTTTTTATTATAGAAATCTAAAATTTGTGAAATAGTTTCATTATGCATACAGAATTAAATACTAAAAAACAGGGGGGGGGACTTAATTTTTTAACTAAAATTTAAGGGGGGAAATATTGGAATCATAACTTTTGAATAAATTATTACAATAATTTTTTCAAAACTTTATTTGTAAAAAAAAGGTAAAATCAATTTTTAAACATCTAAGAATGCAAGCGTGAAGAATTTAGGGTCCATTTATTTAATAAAACTTTTCAGGAGTGAATTTTATTTTACCATCTTTTTCCTATTTTTATTTAATTAAACAAAAATTATTTAATTCTTCAAAAGACATGATTCTTCTATCTAACAATAAGTAAGTGCGAGCTCAATTTAGTGAGAAAAAAATCGGAAGCTATTATACCAAATGGAATCATTGGGGGTGAAAGGGTTTAAACCATGCGTTCCCCTAATTGTTTTGAGCAGTGTAAAATGAAATGGCGAAAAGCAGAGAGAAAAATCTTAATTTTTTAACTAAAATTTAAGGGGAAAAATTTTAGAATCATAACTTTTTTGAATAAACCATGGAGATAATTTTTTGAAACTTAATTTAAAATATTTAAATTCAATTTTTAAACATTTAAAAATGCAAGCATGAAGAATTTTGGGAAAATTTATTTAATAAAATTGTTTCAGAATGAATTTTATTTTTACTGTGTTTTTCATATTTTCATTTGACTAAAACAAACATCATTTAATTCTTCAAAAGACAGGATTGTTCCATCTAATGATACAAAAAATACAAATTTATAGAAAAATGTAAGGAGAATTTAATAACATTTATTTGAAAAAAGTGCAAGTTTAACTTGCCAATTAAATTGCAAATTTGATCATTCAGTTGGCATCATTGGGAGTGAAAGGATTAATAGATTGAGGCAAACTTCTAAAATTTCCAATATTTTGAAAATTCGTCATAATTAAAATTTTTATATTGTAATTTGTGGCCTTATAGTATAAACTTAATCATTTCCTCTCTATATTTACAAAGACATATGCTAACGCAGTAACAGGACAAAACAAAAATTAAATATTTAAATTGTCTTTCTATTTTAACAGTTGGCTGCTCTGTTGCAGTTTCAATTAGTTAGGGGTTTTTTTTTTATTAATTTTGACTTTTAATCCCCTAATGTGCGATTTTTTTTTTTTTACTTCAAAAAATATATTTTGATCTTTGATGGTCATACATTACAGGAAAAATATTTTTTTCAAAATCTTTGTCCTGGAACTTAGTTATATAAATTTTTAAAACAATGAAACTATAAAACTATAGACACAAAACTATAGACTTAGCATTGAGGGTGATGAATTAAATTTGGGGAAAACTGTATCCTGTTAATGGACAAGTTGCATGAAACGCGAAATTCATAATATATGTGTTTTTCTGGTACATTAGAAGCTGCAGATTCCGAATGTAAGGTTAAATATTCACAAATATGTTTAATTTCAACTAAAAATGCATTTGAAATTTGCCGAAAATGTACGTCACTGAAAACAGCTCTGACGTCAACTGTTATGTTTTTGGTGATGTTTCGATCTATGCTGTAATACACTTTATAAAATAGTAAACCTTACAATTTCTGCGAAACCTCATTAAAAGAAGAAGACAATATTATTTGTAACCAGTTCATATCAAGGAAGTTAAACAGCTTGTTCCAAGTTTGGTTGTTCGTTAAAATACACACACTAGAGCGCGTATGAGCTATTGCAGAACTATTGACTGTTGGATCTGATCGGAATAGTCGAGTGAAATCGTTCAATGTTTGAAGAAATTAACTGGAATGAACATGACATGTTTCTGTAAAATAGCATAATTTTTTTAAGAGTTTAATAAGGATGAAAGCACGTTTCACAGTTTCAAAAGCGATAGAGTGAAACGTGATACGAAATAACACGCCAAGAACAAAAAAAAGCCAACCGTGACGTCATATGTTATGCTAAGAGAGGTTTAACAGGAGTGACGTATCATTAACTTTAAAAATGAATTTAAAAATAAATACATCTTTAAAACCAGAAATACTTGAGTTTTAGAGGTTTTTTAATATGCTTAATCGAATAAATATGTTTGTGGAAAACGCTGTAATTGTCCATTGTATGCAATACAAAATAATTTTTTAAATAGTTAACTTTTTCATTCAAATACATCAATATAGCTCCTAAAAAATAACAAATTGCTAAAGTTGCAGAACGACAACAATATTTTAAAGTCATAAACTGGATTAAACTATATGTTGGCAAGTGGCAACTGTATGCACTAGAGGGTTTAATCTATATTTTCTGACCTAGATTCTAGACAGTAGTCCTAATTTCAATCAAAGAAAATTCTAACGAATAACCATGATTGCCCAAACTTACCAAGATAGAAGTTTCTTACTGTCGACACACTTTTCAATCCAATCAGACTTCACTATATTGTACTTATCAGTGCGCATTACATTCTTTACTTTAGCAGTGACTGTATCACAAACTACACAGTATGTATTTCTACCTAAAAAAACGATTAAATACTGATGGTTATGTTACTATTAAATTTTATAATTAAATCAATTAATTGTAGTCAATTATTTTATAGTTAAATCTGGGTATAGTAACCTTATATATTGATATCAAATAAACTTTCGTAGTTAACATTTGCCAGTTTTGTGAAAGCAGCACATGTAAATATTTTTCTGTTGCCCTGGCTTGAGCTGGACCAAGGGCGGATCCAGGGTGACAATTTGGGGGGGGAACTTATAATAAATAAAAATAATTTTTAGTTAAAATTATTTTTAATTACAATTATGTTTAATTACAATTTTTTTAAATTACAATTATGTTTAATTACAATTATTTGTAATTACAATTATTTTTAATTACAATTATGTTTAATTACAATTATGTTTAATTACAATTATGTTTAATTACAATTATGTTTAATTACAATTATGTTTAATTACAATTATTTTTAATTAACATTGCTTTAATTAAAATTAATTTTTAATTTATTTTTCCATTGTAAATGC
Source organism: Oedothorax gibbosus (assembly GCA_019343175.1). Taxonomy (NCBI): domain Eukaryota; kingdom Metazoa; phylum Arthropoda; class Arachnida; order Araneae; family Linyphiidae; genus Oedothorax; species Oedothorax gibbosus. Next base: position 10,799,155 of record CM033274.1, on the reverse strand, counting down.
AGTTTTTTACTATTAATTTAGTATGTATTACTAATTACTTTTTATAAACATTAATTAGTTTGTATTTTACATAACTCATATTTGTATTATTTAATAGATAATTAATATCTTATTTTTTGAATAAAAATGGGGTTGTTTGTGTTTCACTGAGAATATCTGGCAATAGCTCTGCGGTTTTGTTTTCATGTCTCCCGAATTACTGTTGTTTTGGTATTCGGGAGTGAGTTTCCGAAGAGAATATTTTAGTTGTTAATTTTTTTAAAATCCAACTTCTTAAAATGCAAGTTTTCCTTGATAAATGATTAAAACAACTAACAGTACAGCAAGAAGTTGTAATTTAAAAAAATAACAAAACTTAGAAAACTCAATTTCGAATAGCAACAAAAGTATGTAATTTGAGAGACATGAAAACAAAACCGCAGAGGTATTGCCAGATCCTCCGTGAAACAACCCCCTTAATAGTAACAATTAAGAAAAGTTTAATTATAGAATGCTTTTATTTAAAATTTAACTACTTAGATAATTTAAATCACCTGATTTGTTGTACAGAAATTAAACGACAAGCTTCTATTATTAAATTTAATTATAAAATGATTTGTTTATAAATAATTTTACATTTTCTTAGTTTATAAAAACAGTAGTATATTTAACATATTTCAAAACTTAATTATTTAACTATACTGGTAGTTAATGAACACATTTAATTAAATAGTAATTATTAAAATATTAATCAATATTCTATCTAAATTTAAAAACAAACAAACCTTGATTTGCATGAGAAGTTTATATATCCATTTTAAATAACACAACTATGGCAACCAGTCGCCAATAGCCCTCCTATAGCTCTAGTGCGACGATAATTCAACATAACCCTAATCATTTATGTCGTTAAAATATATAAAAATAGTAGCTAGTTTTTATAAAACATGTACTTAAATTTTAAGCAGCAATTAAAATGTAATGAAAACAGAAAGCTTATTATAAATATTAAATACAAATACATCTCAATGAAATAAATGTTAATCGTGCAACAAATTGCAGTTTTGATGCATTATCATTAATCTCGTTAATCATTTTAATATCATTGAGTACAGGAAATGTCAGAAAATGTTATAAATTGGAACTTACTCATTGATTAGATGAAGAAACCCCTAAAAACTATTCTTCTTACTCTTACTCGTATGACATCTATTTTGCTCCTATAAAATGTAATTGAGACATACGAGACCGAAGGCGCGAAAAACTCCGATTGAAGCATTGAGTCACCTGCTTAGACGCCACATTTATTCCAAAAGAAAAAAAAAACACCCGTAATATGGTCTCTTTGGTTATCAGTTTAAAAAATCCAAGTAAAAAAAATCAAAATCTTGTTCGCACGAAAGAAGCAACTCATAAAAAAAAACAGTACAAATGAAAAAAAAATCGACGCCAAAGGTTTTTTTTCAGACTTGCCGTTTTCTTATTTAACCGATCCGACGCGTTTTTCCGTTTTCTTCCAAACACAAGCTTTAAAAAAAACAAACACAAAATTAAAATGTTATACAAAAGCCGTAAGATTTATTACGCCAGCTGCAAATGTTTAGAAATTTTTTAGAACGATTTTTAAATGAAATTCATAATATTGGTCACGTTGGCTCCACCGTTCGTCATCGGTAGTTTGCTTTTTAAGTATACTATAGTTTAGTTTGAAATATCGTCGCACTAGAGCTACACGAGCGCTATTGGCGACCGGCGTCATAATTTAGAACCACAGTCATGTGACGGAGCTGACATCTGAGTAGGCACCCAGCGCAACCGTTAAGGTAGACATCGTACTTAGCGTCGGGACTTTGGAGCATATTTAACGTGTACTCCCTCTACACGGGGTATTATTCGTCGGACATTTTTGGCTGCGCGGTCCGTTTATAGGTGGCCGGGTTATTTTGGCGATGTCCGGACCCGAACCTGGGACCTTCTGCATACAAGGCGAACGCCTTAACCGACTGGGCTCCCCAGCCCCTTAAGTATGCAATAACTTTAAGGTTTCGGTTAACCGTCTTTATAGTACACTTATTTTACTTGTATTAAGTAAAATAAAAACCCTAAAAATGAAATTTAAAAAAAAAAATAGTCATAGTGGAATTTCTTTGATTTATCAACGAACAAATTGCACTATTATACTTGAAAACGAATTCAAATATATCTGTCAATATTTTATTTCTATTACTTTTTTTTATACTTCCTTCCTATTCGAGAGGATAGCCGTCGTTATTGGCGCCATAAAAAATGTATCTAAAATCTTATTCCCGCCAAAATTGCGATTGGCTTAAAAATAAATCCGAAGGGGGGGGGGGGGGGGGGGGTAGTGTTTATTTCTTTTTTTTTAACATTGCGTAATAACCTGTTCCCCCAAAGCGCCCGAGCCGTAATATTTTTTTTCCATGTTCTAGTTCTAAGTTGAGAATGCAACGAGTTGTAGTATAAATATAAATATTTGTAAAAAATAAAAACATTTCTTTACAAGTTGATTCTATCTAGTATGAATTTTAAGATTTGGGGGGGGGGAAATTTCCCCCTTTTCCCCCCGTGGATCCGCCACTGAGCTGGACACCTTTATATTTGCTTGGCCATCATAATGAATTTTGATATTTAAAGCTTGAATGATAGTAATTAAAATTTTATAAGTAACACATTTTTAAACTTTTTTTTTTTTTCTTTTTTAATTTTGAAATTCACACATTAATAAAAAAAAGGGAATTTTAAAAACCAAATTTGACTAATAAGCATTTTTAAGGCTTTATATTTTTTTTATGAAAAATAAAGAATTTCTAAAGACATTTAAGCTTATTGAACTTTCAGACAATGTTATTGTACTACACAAAGGTAAAATATAAATATATAATTCTTGATTTTATTCGATACTGAATGGTTTTTTGCGTTATATGAGTGAATAAGCTATACATTATTTAATAAAGACCAAATAAAATTACATATTTACCAGGGTTTTGTACAAATTTTCCACCATGCTTAACTATTTGCTTTTCTATTTCTTGTTTTTTCTTTAGAGAAGAAAATATTATGCAAATTTCTTTATCCTTAAACAGCTCAGAAACCTACATCATACATGAAATAAATCAAAATCATATTCATAACAGAAACATTTTTTTTTTTAATTTTTAAAGAAATTAAAATTTATTTTAAAAATTAAATGTTACTCTAATACAGTAAAACGAAGCTTACACTTCAGCCAATTTCCTCACCCCTCAGTGGGTTGAAAATAGTGCAACATTTATGTATCTAAAAAATATAACATGTGTGTGTTCTGCGCAGGACATGCTACATAATGTGCATAACAGACATGATATTTTCACAATACAGTAGAACCTTGTTTATCCAATCTAATTGGAACCAGAGGAAAGACGGATAATCAAAAATTTCGGATAACAGAGAATTTTCATTAAATTTGTTAAACTTATAGTTCCGAAGACCGCCGAAAGTCCGCGGACCTCAAATTCGCCCACTTCCCAAATCCTTGCTGGTTTTGTAGTTTGAAACATTGAATTTTAGTTTTAGTTATCTCTGAAATTGAGACTTGATGGCAAAAAGAAAGTTCTAAAACATTATTTGGAATTTCTATTCTTATTTTTTTAAATATCTGAGTGAGTTCTGGGAAAAGTGCTTATTTTTTGTTTTATAGTAGATATCACTTAAAGTCTTATGATTTTAGACAAGAAATTAGGAAAAAAACTTAGGATTGACAGAAATTATCTTTGACTATTTTTGAGTTACCAAAGTTTTGCTAACCTTAAAATAACCGCAGTTTCCCGATTTTATAAACCCCGTAATTTCCCGATTTCCTGGAAAATTCAGATATCTGTATTGTTGGAGATTACTGATTTTTGAACCTCAGAAGTTTGCTGATTTCAGTATCACTGAAAGATGACTCACTTTAGAATCGCAGCAGTTTTCAGAGCATATTTCTTTTTTTTTTTGTGAACAACGGATAATTACCTTATTTTAGAAAATTTTTGATGTTGGCTTAGGGCTTAGAGATGGTTAACAGAGAGTTTTGGATAAAAGAGGGGCGGATAATCGAGGTTCTACTGTACTTAATTCAAATAAAAAAAATCTCAATAACACAGAATAGCAATAATAACCTAGATCAAACCTATATCGAAGATTTAATTTAGGTTGTTAATGATATTTAAACTTATGTCCAAATCTTTTACAAATAAAACCATAAAAACCTTTTGCACATCGCTAATATCAGTAGGCCGAAAATGTGGAGCAACACTGATGATGTTTTCTCTCAGCCTTTGCTTTTTAGGTGATGGTTCTTCTGTTTGGTCGACTGTTTCAGTTCTCTTTGTTGCTAAGCGACCTTGTGCAAGCTTTAAGTGGTAAAATAAAGAATAAGAACATGTATTGATACATGATAAATAGGCAGGGATTGGAAAGTTACTTTAAAAAAGTAACTCTGTTACAGTTACAGTTACTTAATAAAAAAAGTAACACGTTACAGTTACTTAGTACGAAAAGTAACGATTCACAGTTACTTTTTGAAATTTCAAGTTATGAGAAAAATTGTAATTTAGCCATCTTACCATTTTTCAAAGAAAATCATTATTAACGAAACAATTTCACAACTCTGGCTGCTGTTAGCAGCCAAAGTGGACAATGCTAGTTTGCTTTTTCCCTCCAAAGAAAAGCTCAGATTTCGGGAATGCGAAATGTTCCCTTCTCTCTTAGGAGTGGAATTTATAAATAAGCATCAGACAGCCTTCGGAAAGTAACGGAAAAGTAACGCAATTTTTCGTTACCGCTAAAAGTAACTAAGTTACAGTTACTTTCTGAAAAATGTAACGGCGTTACCCGACGTTACCTAAAAAAAGTAACTGTTACAAGTAACGGCGTTACAAGTAACGCGTTACTCCAATCCCTGTAAATAGGTTATGAAGTCACTTTCACAAAAGTATAAATATTTTCAAACGATTAAGGCTACAGGGTTCAAAATGAGCTGCATATTCATAAATTAAATATTGTTTGATTCAATAGTGAAATTAAAATATTTTTGTTTAAATTATAATATTAATCTATACTGTTTTTTTAAACAAACCAAATTTTGACTACTATACAAAGACAGCTATTAAACAATACATCCACATCATATTGTGATTTCAAATTTAGAAAGTAGATTATAGTGAATGTTTCATCTGAACATTTGATTTCTGTTGAACATTTACTATTTTGTTCATTTTGGTTTCTGCATATACTGAATGATCTGCTTCTATTTTTTTTTATTCAACACACTAAATAACATGTAGGTGGGATAATATAGGATAAAATACGAGTAGTTGGGATGATTATTAACAATATAATTTTTAACAAAAATTATCAAAATATTTGAACAAAACTACATTTATTGATTTTTTTAGCATGTTGTTGTTGTTGCATGCCCTCGGAGCCCAGCAGTGCTAGACCAGGTCCATGACATCGTACACCCTCAGAAAGTCCAACACCATTAAAGGGTTGTCGTCAAAATCCTGCTTGGAGAGCCCCAGGCACGCGAGTATGTGATCAGGCGAAGCCTGCTCAAAAAAGCAGTTAGAACAAATTTCGAAGCTCCTGGATCCCTCATTAAATTTCAATGTCTTAAGGTGGCCACTTTGAAAGCGGGCAAGAGCAGTTTGATCCTGTCCTGTTACTTTGTCCTATTTTTTAGCATACTTTATATGAAACACCCCAGATAGTAGTAAATATTTAAAAAAAAAACCAGCTGGGTATGTTTTGAGGAAAGAGTTTAGAAGCAGATCTGCTGAGTTTGAGTTTATAGTAGTTTTGAGCATTATAACAATCTTTAAAGTTTATGAAACAACAAAAATAAAAATTTAGAAAAAAAAGGGGTTTTCTGTAAAAAAAACCCCACATAGTTTAAACAAATTAAAAACTAAGCTGTTTAAACCGACAAACCTAGCACATACATTTCTCAGATCTTCCAATTCTGTCATGTTCATGCAATCGTGCCACGGCTTGTCGTAGCGTATCTTCTCCACTCTGGGGAATCGAAGCGTGCAGTTGGTGGCAAAGCTCTTACTGAGATTGATTTCAGTGGCTTTTACCTGAAATTAATTTTTCATGTTATAAATCTTTGAAATGAGTGTTTTATAAAGTATCTAATCCAAAGTTAGCAAAGGTATGTTTCACATCTTGAGTGGCAACAGTTCCACAGCAAGAAAAATAAGGTCTCCATTGGTCAATCAACGTAGTGAGCAAAGCTTACCCTGTCATACCACCAATCACCGAAACCACCAATGAAGCAAGAATGAATAACGTCAGGTGAAACAAACCAATTTTAAGAGGTTTCAAAGACATATTAGCCAGTATATATGTAGTGTGGGTGCAAATAAAAAATATTTTAAATAGTTGTAAAATTATTTTTTAACCAAAAATAATCATTAAAAACAAAAACTTCTAGTCTCTGTAAACTTAAAATGCAAACCTTCACCTGCAAACTTTTTCAAGCAATATTCAATATTAATAGTTTACAAAAAAAAATTATACTGATTGAAATTTAAATCTAAAACTATTCTGTATTAATATTTTTACTCACTTTATCAATTTTTTTTTATAAAAAACTGAAAAACAAATTATGAATCCAATTAGTTATAATTTAAAATATATTTTTTAAAAGAACTAAAACCTTTAATATACCAATATTTCTTTCACGGTAAAAGGGTTCAAAACAATAAAATATTTATTTAAATTGTCATACAACACAAAAGCTACTCAAATGCACAAGTACACATGTGCTGTTTCAAGCACTTACTTGAACTATGACAGATTTTGAAGGTTCAATCCATAGATCTGGCTGTTCTTTTCTTCCCCCTCCAATAATTAAATAACTTGGTGATTTTTTAGGATTAAAAGGTTTCCAATGATCAGTGAGTTTTGCTGACAGTTCATACAGTTCTTTGAAAGTGTATCCAGAACCCACTTTGCTGAAGGAGAAGAAACATCTAGGATTTCCATCTAAAAAGTTATAAATAGAAATTTTATCTTTATGTCACATTTTTTGTAAGTAATAAAAAAAAAGTATTGACTGTTTAGAAAATTAAATTAGGCAAAATAATTAAATTGTTTATTATACAGTTACACTTTAATTTTGGCTAGGAAAATTGTATGGTTGTTATATAATATTATTTCACTTATAATGACACATTATCACTGAAACCTTTTTTATTTTGATTTATCAAAGGTCAAAGTATATTTATATATTCCCCCCCATTTGTAATTGTAAAATTATTTAAAAATAAAAGTATCAAAAAAGGATACAGTATATTAAAGGCTAAAATCAAACAGAACAAACTAAGCATTGAAAAAATATTTTACAAATTAATTAGTGTTTCTTGTAAGAAAAATTATTATTATTATTATTATTCTGCAGTTTTCCACTAATATAACATTCAAAGATTCAGTTTGTATTCAGCGATCCTAAGAAAACCGCAAATAGAAATCCATGCACAAGACACATATTTTCACAATAAATTCTATCTTGACTAAATTATGCATCCTCATTACTTCATTTACAGATTTTGCACACAACTTAAGCAAGATGGCGAACTTTAAAACACCATTAAATTACCTTAAAACATAAGAAAATGCCAGAAAAAAAAAACATTCTATAATATTTTTCACCTACAAGACTAAGCATACATACCAATTTGTTCAGCAGATGCCACACCAACCAGGAAATGGGATATAACATTTGACCTTCGACCCTCGCCATAGTACAATTTTTTACCCTCGCATATTTTACCTCGCATAGTATAATATTTTTCACCTACAAGACTAAGCATACATACCAATTTGTTCTGTAGATGCCACACCAACCAGGAAATGGGATATAACATTTGACCTTCGACCCTCGCCATAGTACAATATTTTTTACCCTCGCATTATTTTACCCTCGCATAGTATAATATTTTTCACCTACAAGACTAAGCATACATACCAATTTGTTCTGTGGATGCCACACCAACCAGGAAATGGGATATAACATTTGACCTTCGACCCTCGCCATAGTACAATATTTTTTACCATCGCATTATTTTACCTCGCATAGTATAATATTTTTCACCTACAAGACTAAGCATACATACCAATTTGTTCTGTAGATGCCACACAACCAGGAAATGGGATATAACATTTGACCTCCGACCCTCGCCATAGTACAATATTTTTACCCTCACATTATTTTACCCTCGCATAGTATAATATTTTTCACCTACAAGACTAAGCATACATACCAATTTGTTCTGTAGATGCCACACCAACCAGGAAATGGGATATAACATTTGACCTCCGACCCTCGCCATAGTACAATATTTTTTACCCTCACATTATTTTACCCTCGCATAGTATATATTTTTTCACCTACAAGACTAAGCATACCTACCAATTTGTTCTGTAGATGCCACACCAACCAGGAAATGGGATATAACATTTGACCTTCGACCCTCGCCATAGTACAATATTTTTTACCTCGCATTATTTTACCCTCGCATAGTATAATATTTTTCACCTACAAGACTAAGCATACATACCAATTTGTTCTGTAGATGCCACACCAACCAGGAAATGGGATATAACATTTGACCTTCGACCCTCGCCATAGTACAATATTTTTTACCCTTGCATTATTTACCCTCGCATAGTATAATATTTTTCACCTACAAGACTAAGCATACATACCAATTTGTTCTGTAGATGCCACACCAACCAGGAAATGGATATAACATTTGACCTTCGACCCTCGCCATAGTACAATATTTTTTACCCTCGCATTATTTTACCCTCGCATAGTATAATATTTTTCACCTACAAGACTAAGCATACATACCAATTTGTTCTGTAGATGCCACACCAACCAGGAAATGGGATATAACATTTGACCTTCGACCCTCGCCATAGTACAATATTTTTTACCCTCGCATTATTTTACCCTCGCATAGTATAATATTTTTCACCTACAAGACTAAGCATACATACCAATTTGTTCTGTAGATGCCACACCAACCAGGAAATGGGATATAACATTTGACCTTCGACCCTCGCCATAGTACAATATTTTTTACCCTCGCATTATTTTACCCTCGCATAGTATAATATTTTTCACCTACAAGACTAAGCATACATACCAATTTGTTCTGTAGATGCCACACCAACCAGGAAATGGGATATAACATTTGACCTTCGACCCTCGCCATAGTACAATATTTTTTACCATCGCATTATTTTACCCTCGCATAGTATAATATTTTTCACCTACAAGACTAAGCATACATACCAATTTGTTCTGTAGATGCCACACCAACCAGGAAATGGGATATAACATTTGACCTCCGACCCTCGCCATAGTACAATATTTTTTACCCTCACATTATTTTACCCTCGCATAGTATAATATTTTTCACCTACAAGACTAAGCATACATACCAATTTGTTCTGTAGATGCCACACCAACCAGGAAATGGGATATAACATTTGACCTCCGACCCTCGCCATAGTACAATATTTTTTACCCTCACATTATTTTACCCTCGCATAGTATAATATTTTTCACCTACAAGACTAAGCATACCTACCAATTTGTTCTGTAGATGCCACACCAACCAGGAAATGGGATATAACATTTGACCTTCGACCCTCGCCATAGTACAATATTTTTTACCCTCGCATTATTTTACCCTCGCATAGTATAATATTTTTCACCTACAAGACTAAGCATACATACCAATTTGTTCTGTAGATGCCACACCAACCAGGAAATGGGATATAACATTTGACCTTCGACCCTCGCCATAGTACAATATTTTTTACCCTTGCATTATTTTACCCTCGCATAGTATAATATTTTTCACCTACAAGACTAAGCATACATACCAATTTGTTCTGTAGATGCCACACCAACCAGGAAATGGGATATAACATTTGACCTTCGACCCTCGCCATAGTACAATATTTTTTACCCTCGCATTATTTTACCCTCGCATAGTATAATATTTTTCACCTACAAGACTAAGCATACATACCAATTTGTTCTGTAGATGCCACACCAACCAGGAAATGGGATATAACATTTGACCTTCGACCCTCGCCATAGTACAATATTTTTTACCCTCGCATTATTTTACCCTCGCATAGTATAATATTTTTCACCTACAAGACTAAGCATACATACCAATTTGTTCTGTAGATGCCACACCAACCAGGAAATGGGATATAACATTTGACCTTCGACCCTCGCCATAGTACAATATTTTTTACCCTCGCATTATTTTACCCTCGCATAGTATAATATTTTTCACCTACAAGACTAAGCATACATACCAATTTGTTCTGTAGATGCCACACCAACCAGGAAATGGGATATAACATTTGACCTTCGACCCTCGCCATGGTACATATTTTTTACCCTCGCATTATTTTACCCTTGCATAGTATAATATTTTTCACCTACAAGACTAAGCATACATACCAATTTGTTCTGTAGATGCCACACCAACCAGGAAATGGGATATAACATTTGACCTTCGACCCTCGCCATAGTACAATATTTTTTTACCCTCGCATTATTTTACCCTCGCATAGTATAATATTTTTCACCTACAAGACTAAACATACATACCAATTTGTTCTGTAGATGCCACACCAACCAGGAAATGGATATAACATTTGACCTTCGACCCTCGCCATAGTACAATATTTTTTACCCTCGCATTATTTTACCCTCGCATAGTATAATATTTTTCACCTACAAGACTAAGCATACATACCAATTTGTTCTGTAGATGCCACACCAACCAGGAAATGGGATATAACATTTGACCTTTGACCCTCGCCATAGTACAATATTTTTTACCCTCGCATTATTTTACCCTCGCATAGTATAATATTTTTCACCTACAAGACTAAGCATACATACCAATTTGTTCAGTAGATGCCACACCAACCAGGAAATGGGATATAACATTTGACCTTTGACCCTCGCCATAGTACAATATTTTTTACCCTCGCATTATTTTACCCTCGCATAGTATAATATTTTTCACCTACAAGACTAAGCATACATACCAATTTGTTCAGTAGATGCCACACCAACCAGGAAATGGGATATAACATTTGACCTTCGACCCTCGCCATAGTATCCTCCAATAATGAGCAGATCCAGCTCGTCCATCAGATTTTCAATGTACTCTGGTTTAACCTTGAGCCACCCGGAATCCTTACGAAGGTTGGGCTTGTATACAGAGGAGGGGTCTTTAATGATGATGCCTTCAAGTCGAAGGTCAATGGCTTTGTTGAGTTCTTCCGTTACTTGGGCACTGAAAGGAATATAATGGTGTTAGGTAACCTCTTGGGAAAAATTGGATACAGCAACCCCTCGTTATATCACGCTTCCCGGGAGACAAGCAAAAAACCGTGATATAACCAAATGCGCTATATAACGAGCGACTTGATAGATATTGTACTTTTGATGTATTTATACTCTCAACAAAGTTTTTAACCTAAGCACAATATGTATTTGAAAAATTAAATCTAAATCATATTAAATGATATAACTATCCTAGAAAAACAGAAATTTAAAAAGGATTATTATTATTAATTGCTATACACATTACACATTTTTGCATAGGTAATACTACATTTCACGTATTTTCTAGTAAATAATCCATCTAAAGTTAGATGCTTTGATTTTTCTCACAAAACCTGTTTTCCGGCAAATATCACGGGGGGGAATTGGGAGCCATGATATAAGGCACGATGTATCCGAATGCGCGATGTAACGAGGTGCAATATAGCAAGGGGTTATTGTACTTTTATTTTTCATAGTAACATATTTTCAAAGAGAGTCAGATAGTTAAAAGTATTTCGAAAAAATTAAAGTTTAATATTTAGTGAGACGCATAGCAATTTAATGGAATTTTGAAGTTTTGAGCAGTGCTGAAAATACACATTTTTTGTGTGTTATGAAGAAACAAACAAGCTTTGTCAGTTTCTTGTAATTAATAGGCTATGTCCTCACTACGACAACAAACGCCACAAAAGCAACAAAATTTGGCGACTGCCAAGTGCGCCAAGCAATGCAATAGTATGGTGGTTGACTCTGCCAAGTCGCCAAGTTTTGTTGCCTTTGTGGCATTTGTTGCCTTTGTGGCGTAGTCAGGACATAGCCTTAGACCACTTTTGTTTTAGTGCAAAATGTCTTAGAAGACTAGATCTTTAAAATCTGCTTAACCCTTTTGCTACATAATTTTTTTATACACAATTAATCAATCAGCTACTTCGGCATTGGTATTTTTGAACTGCCTGAACACTCTAGCTTATAATACAAAAGTTAATATTAAGAAAAAAATTTAAAATAACTAAACAAAAGATATGCCTTTTGAACTGCAACATTGTAATCAAAAGACGCTAACGCTATATCTATTGTATTGAATACATTGTCTATCGAAGTAATAATGATTCTTTATTCTAAAATAAATAGTTCTATACGCTTATAAAAAGTTAATTTGGTACTCATCATAAAAAAAAGTATGTAAATACACAATATACACTGCCCTGAGCAAGTAACTGGCAATATATACAAAACTGTCTCAGACCTTTTGGCTTTGAAACACTTAACTTTTACTACACTTCCCCTATCAGTAGTAATCACTAAATGTATCAAAACAAAAACGGTGCAATACATTTTTTTAGACTGTAGTTAACCTACATAGTATCAGGAACACAATTGTTGTAGCAAATAATTAAATAATACATAGCACACACAGCACATACTTGGTAGTTGCGTTGATTTGTTCAGTATATCGTATTTTGCTCTCAATAGGGGTGAAAACATCCCTGATTAGGACAGTTCTTTCGGTGGTTGGTAAATTGCTCAGCACTCTGTCGTTCATCATCACTACATCAAAAACACAAAAGCATGGCGCATAGTCGCCATCAGGCTGTAAAGCTTGCACGTCTGCACTTTCACCCTTGGCAACTGTAAGAAAATAGAATTAGGTTGTTTCAGATGATCTAACACTCAAGCTTTCATTCTTGCGGTTCTGCGATTTCATTGGTTGTTAAGGTTTCGCTCCCAGAAAAGGGTTTTTTTTTGTCTGTTGAGTTCTATTTTACAGTACTTTTTTTACAAATTGTCTTTATTCCTGCTATTTATTTTTTTTGTCTGTTGAGTTCTATTTTACAGTACTTTTTGTACAAATTGTCTTTATTCCTGCTATTTATAAAACATTATTGGCTTTAATTTGAATAAATTGCAAGTTGCAAAGTATTAACAAAACGTAAATGTTGTGGTAAAATTAAGAAATATTGCGGAACAACATTTTAACATGATTTGTGAACAGAGAAAAGCTAAGTTCTATTAAAAGAAAAGTTTGTACATAACATTTGTTTTAGTAAGGTAAGAAAATATTGTACTGTCCAAAACCACTGAAATTTCTAAAAGGACCAGGAATGAAATCAATACCTCTGGAATCGTTGCCACTCAAGGTGAGAAACATGCCCATTGTCGTTTAACTTGCAGGTGCACAATGGATTATTTGAAGCAGTTTATCATCTAGATCTAACCGTTTGGAAAGATTACAAAATTAAAAAATAATTGTTTTCACAGTATCACTGTGATTTAATTTTCTTTTAAATTTAACAACAATATCTTCAATGGATAGGTTTCAATAAATTATTTATCGACTCTCAATTGGTGATTCAATGTCAAGTAAGGATAGAGCGCCAATCGAAGAAAGCACAGAAATAGAAGCTGGAAAGAACTATGTCCAGGGCTGGATTTACCAATAGGGCCTAGGGGCGCACCATGATGAGGGGCGCAAAATTATTCTGCATTTTTTTGTCAGAAAATTTCCATAAAATGTAATAGACTACAATACATGTCTACATCTACATGTTCTCCACGAATAAAAATCCCAATCGCCTTCCTCGTATAGGTGACGCTGGACGGGCGAATCTTTCGCTTGGCTGTCAGTGTATATCTGCAGTACGTTATTTATTTAATTTAATTTGTTATTTATTTTATTTTATTAATTGTACTTCACGATGAAATAGAAAAAAATACAAATTATCTTTACAAAGACCTTTCTGAGGTCAAATTTCTCCCTCCTTTACGATGGTGTAAAGAGGGGGCGACAAAAAACCACAGGCCTAGGGGCGCATAAAATCTAAATCCGGCCCTGACTATGTCACCTGAATCAAGCCAATTCCTTCTTTATTTATTTATTTACTGGCCTTTTCAATCATATCAACCATTTTAAAAGGACAATGATTAAACTTCAACACTATTTTATTTACAAATATTTTCAAATCTACCTACTTAAAAATAAACCTTTTTAAATAGCAAATAAGTTATTTGCTTCAAATTGAACTCAAACACTAACACAAAATAAACGATTGTGTATTCTACCTATTAGCAACCGACAGATGCCGCTCACAACCTAAATCCTTACCTATGCAGTTCAGCTTATTGCTGTAGATGACTATTTCTCCATCAAGAATGCACTTGCTGATTCCTGGTTTGAAGGCCTTGTGTATCAAAGGTGTTAAATTTCCTTGCAGCGGGGAGCTACCGTAAGTATTAGTACAGTCAAAGCCACTAACGAAAAAAAAATGAAATATAATTGAGAAATATTGTAAATCTTTGAAAAACAAGATTGACAAATCAAAAATGAAATGGTATTTAGAAAAAATGGGTCTTATTAATTTTTTTTGTAAGAGTAAGCCAATATTTTACTAAATCTAACAATAAATATTTCGATTTACAATAAAAAAAGTATGTACATAATGTTACTTAATACTGTGAAGCATTCCTATTTATACTTAAAACAAGTAGGTTTATAACAGAATCTGACACTTAACCCACTTTCACACAACAGTTGTGTTTAACAGGTAAAAAGGCGACAAACACAGCATTAATATTCTATATTAAACATTTACATGCTAAATTTGGCTAGTTTCATTTATTTTATTTTGAAAATTCAATAATTATTACTTATCGTTTGTAAAAATTAATTTATATTTTAAAGAATAAATATGTAATATTCCTCGCTTTTAAATAGAATGAAAATATTTTATATCAACATACAAAGAATGTCGTAGTGAAATATATTTGATGTCATTTCAAACTGATTGATGTCACAAAAACAAATTTATTTTAATTTATTGTCTAAAAGAATTAAAGTTTCTCAAGCAATTGTTGCGAATGGCAATGGTCATTTAATTCTAATAAAAATGGCTTCCTATGCTTTTTAAATGAGCATTAAATTTTGCAGCTTTTTAAATAATTGAAGTACTTCAAATTCGAATTATTTTCTGAAATTTTCAATGTATTCTAATTTTGATGCGCTGAATTTTTTGACGTATCACACTTGTCTGTAGCATTTGTAGTTTGGGCTATGAAAGTGGGCGACAGAAGGACGGGCAGACAGACAGACGGACTGAACGATTACAATACATTCCCCTTTTTACGTTATAAACGTAGTGTGGAAGCGAAATGAAACAAACTTTTTTTATCGAAGTTTACATTTTAATTTCCTGGAATATGTGTTTCTAATAAATATTCTAGTTTAGAATGCAACCACATTAAAAAACAAAACTCAAGGAAGATAATAATTCGTAAAGTACTTTATATGAATTGGACATTAATGTTTAATATAAATTTTTGAATAGGTTAGTTTTGTTTGTGCTATTTTTGTTACCACCACTGTAAATGCCTCTAAAGATATTAAAAATTTTGATACAGATTTTGATAATATTAAATTTCCAGTAACTATTAGATAAATGCCAAAATCTAATTTTGTACACACATTTTATTTTGCAGAATTTTATTTTTAAATAGGGATCAGAACCAGGTATTAGAAGCTTCCAGATTTCTGGCATTCTCATTCATATATTTTAGTGTAGTGTGATATAAAAGGTTATGGATTTTGTTTAGTACAAAAAATTACCCTCGAGAAAAATACATGTAAGAACTTCCATCTTTGTGCAATTGCAATCTTTCACCATCATATTTAGTTTCTATGATGAACGGTCTGTTGTTCATTAAATTTTCAACCTGAAATAAAAGTTGTACCGATTAAACTTGCAGCTTGTTTCAAAATTTAAATAAAATTTAATATTTAGTTTTGAAAATTGTGTATTAAAATATCATTTTTTTAATTGCTTTTATTTCGATGTACAGAACTTTAATTATTTTACTTTAATTAAGTAAGAAGTAAATTAAAAGCAATAATTTAGCCTATCTATCTTCTACTGTCCAAGATATGTTTAAGAAGCTTAACTTTGAATGTTTAATACCATTTTGCAGAAATTTTAACAAATGTTATGAAAATCAGCTTTAGTTGGGAAAGTAAACAGTTGCATAACATGGGGGAACATCCTTGTTTGTATTTTAATAATTTCTGAGTAAAAAATTTTTTAATTAGGTTTGTTGTAAAAAAAAAAGCAGGATAAAAGCAAACAAAACCCTTACTAATCAAAAGAATATTTTTTTATAATTTTTGACGACAATATAAATTTTTACTTGATTCGGTAAGGCCATTTCAGAAAGCATTGGACGAAAGGGGGAAAAGAGACTTATTTCGATTTCGTGCATCCGAACTGATGGGTCTTTGAGACTGCAGCAAATCTGGAAAATAATCAATAATAAAAGATAAAACCAGTGAGCTAATATACATTAGATGGCACATTCTTTTGAAACATTAGAATGTGGAACGTTAAAATGAAACTGTTTATAACATAATATATTTGAAACAAAAGCATTTGCCTAAAACATATTTTAAAAAATGCTCTGCTTTTATTGATACTTGCATGAAAGGAAAATTCTAACTTAAAATATTTTTTTAATTAAAATTATTTCCTTAAAACAAATTAGATTTTTTTTTTAATCTTGGTTTGATTTAAGAAATAAATTCTAGATCAAGACATCTCTATTTCCTTGTAATTAACCAAATAATTTACGCTAACGTATACACAAATTTTAATTTGTTAAAAAAATTCAGTCTCTTAATGAGAAATATGTTTGTTTGTTATTTGATAAAATTATAAATTATTTTTCAGGCTTGTAAATGAAGAAACAATAAATTAGTAAAAATTAACTGAATGAGTAGAATTTCAATCGAGAAATAAGTCGTAGCTGAGAATATTTAAATAGGATTCACTAGTATAAAACAAATATATAAATCCCTTTAATAAACTACCTTTTCTAAACTGTTTGTCACATTGTACAAATCTCTTGCATCAATATGGAAGGCGTTGAGAATAGAATTTTCACATATTCCCAATTTCATATCTTTCAAAATCATTCTAATCATCCATTTTTGCTCCAGAGCCGATGTGTTGCGAAACAGATGCAATAAGCCATTTTTCAACTCATCTGAGGAAGAAATATACATAACATAAAATTCAGCACCACATTGATTACAAATACAGTATAGCCTGGTTATAGAATCATTCAAGGGGCCACAGCAGGGTTCATACTCAATTTTTAATAGTGAAATTCATGAGTTTTAAGGAGTTATTTCAGGAATACAGTACCACAACTACAGGACATAGACAAATGCCTTTAATAAAACAACCAATTTTAAAACCATGATATCAAAGTATTGCGTTATTATTGAGAAATTTTTGGCAAATAGTTAGTAAAGTTTTGATAATATCAAAATGGTGATTTAATTCTAATAAAAATGGCTTCCTATGCTTTTTAAATGAGCATTAAATTTTGCAGTTTTTTTAAATAATTGAAGTACTTCGAATTCTTTTCTGAAATGTTCAATGTATTCTAATTTCGATGCGCTGAATTTTTTGACGTATCATTACTTGTCCGTAGCATTTGTAGTTTGGGCTATGAAAGTGGGTGACGGACAGACAGACGGACGGACTGAACAAATTATAATACTTTCCACTTTTTACGTTATAAACGTAGTGTGGAAGCTAAAACTAGCAAAATTGCGACAATCAGCAAATTTTGAAACTTGAAAGATCAAAGAACTCATAATTTGTAAAACAAAATGTAATGCAAAATTTCAAAAAAAAGTTAGATCCCACAAATCCCCAGAACTCTTTTCTATCATAACATTATAAGTAGATATTTTTTCAGGAAGCAAAACTTTAAATCAGGATTTCTAATAAAAATTTCAGGAGTTGTAAGGGACCATAGAAAAAAATATGAAATTCAGGAGTTTTTCGGGAGGAGCACGAACCCTGGGACAGAGATGTTTATGACGTTAGATATGAGTAACATTATATGCAAGGTCAAACATTATATGCAAAGTCAAACATTATTTGTAGTAAATCATGCATACTACGTATTACATACTCAGATTATTAAAATTATAAAAAAAACATTTATTGAATAAATTTGAACCTTATGTGCTATTAGTAGTAGTTTAATTTCTCCTTCCTCTGTCAATTTTTTTAGACTGGAATAAAATTTCAAATTTGGATACTTTTCATATTGTACAAGGGTGTGCGAATACTAGGTTAAATAAATACTACCTTATTTAACGCTTGTAACAAAAATTTATTAAAGAACTCATTAACAAGAAAAGTTATTAAATATAAAGCATAAATTAATTTGATAATTAGGCACCGCACGCAGGCAGCAAACTTGGTAATAGTTACTAAAAAGATAGATAGTCTGACGTGCAGTTCTTTTATAGATCAGCTTGAACTGTTGTGCATGCATAGTAGCATTCCCAGTAGGTGAGCGCCACCACAGATGATCACAGACGGAAAGCGCCATCACCGACAATCTTCCGTACTTCTTGTCTCAGTGCGTCACCACATTATCATCATTTGGTGAAAGAATAAAATTGAACAGTTTACTAATCTCTTTGATTATATTATTTTACCTTTATTTTTTCCTGCATGACTTTCAGCAATGTTGTCTAAATAATGGTTTACGTCATATACAGTCATCGATCCATTTTCTGGGCTTCGATTCTTCAAAACAAAGTAAGCAACACTGGCGAAATCTCCTGCTTCCTAAAAGAAATTAGCAGCATAATTTATTTTCGAAAAAAATATAGATAAAATGTATTGGAAAACATTACAAGAAATTATGAACATACATATAAATATCAGCTAAAAGTGAAATTTAACATGGAAAAGTTTAGCAGTTATTTTAAGCTCATGTTCTCTTTAACCCTCAGAGGAATAAACAAATTGGCTGAAGTGTAAACTTGTTTTCAGTAGATAAGATTAAAATTTAAATTTTATCTAAAAATTTATTTTTTTCAAATTTTTGTGAATGATGTTTCTGTAGCAGATGATTATAAATGACTCCTACACACTGTAAATTTTAAAATTAAGTATAATTATAAAATGTATAAGTTTTTAAATTTTATGTGTGTTCTGGAAAACCTGACAGTATGAAATGCCGGTATGCTTCAGGGGTTAAAACTAAATTTAAATGCAAATGAATAATATTTAAATATAATACTTTCAAAAATTTCAACTGGTGCCATTTTACTTACAGCATTCGCAGATTTTGGGGAACGATAATTTAACAGCTTCAGAGCATCGGTACTTTTCTTATCCAAGCAAAATATTTCAATCAACAATTTCGCCAACGTAAACTGAGAGGAAGAAAACAAAATGTGTCACAAAAAAAATTATAATATTGTTCAAAAAAACTAACTTTTCCAAATCAATAATCGTGGCAAAAGTGATGCTTTTAACAAAATCGTGTTTCAAAGTTACTTTTACGCACTAGTGCGACAAAGTAAATAAGAGCATCTGATTGGTTTAAAATTCTTTATCTGTGCATGATATTTTATTCAGCGGCTTTGTGATTGGTGTAAAATTCTTTATTTGAACGTGATTCTTTATTTGGCGTCTTATTTCCAATGCCAATCTAAGAAATACGCTTTGCACGTGATTTTAAAATAATCATTAATGTAAATAATCACCTTCAAATCATTTGAACGTGATAATAAAATAATTAATAAGCCAATCAATAAATACCAATTTAATAAATACTTTTTTTGCACGTTATTATAAAAAATAGTGTATGACAACACATTGAAAATAGCCTTTTTTAAACTCGTGAATTTATTTCACTCGCTCGTACCTCGCATCTGAAATAATTTATTCAACTCGTTTATAAAAGCCTTACTTTTCACACTAGTTGCATAAATAACTATAATTAATTTTGACAATAATTATTGGTTTTTAATTATTAAATTTTGTCAGGCAAATGGACCTATAAGGCAGTAGTTTAATTAATGTATCCTTAAGCTTATGGTTTCAATTACTTGCAATGGAGAACTTATTTTATATACATTGGTCCATTGCACTTGAGTAATCTTTCATTGTTTTTATACACAATGCTACTGTTTTTGATAATTTAAATTTGGTGAAATGTGTTATTTTTACATTGAGACTAATGCAATGATTATAGGCAAAAACAAACTTTGTTTATATCTACCAATATAAACAAGCCCAAAATTATGGATGACAACTTTTTGACATTTTCAATCAAATTAATAAATAAGGGTAGTCAAATTATCCATACTTGGTACCCAATATTGCAGTGATGCAACTTGCAGTGATAGTTTTAGTCATATTTATTGAAAACAGAGGCGTAGCTACCGCCGTATCTGTTGAAACTCTATTGTATTTGTTATCTGTAACATGCCCCGTTTTCTGCAGGACAGTTATGCTTTTTGTCTCACATTTAAAAATCAATTATACGGGGCACCCAACGTGCGTAAGCAAAAATTAATAAAAACTTCCCAATTTTTTTTTATTTCACAAATGAAAAAAGTAAAAAAAAACAATTTCTTTTTTTCCTGCATAAAGTGTGCGTTCAAAAGTTGGCAACAACCTACATCGGTTGCCTGGGAAAAATTTTATATGATAAACATAGCTGACTAAAACTTTCCTTTAATATTAACTTTTTGAAATTGGTTTAAATAATTTTTTTTAATTTTAAATATATAATTTTACAATAAAATATTCGAATCAATTTCAAAGAGAGCCAAGGGACATTTACGTCAACAACAAATATTATTTTTAAAAAAACATCCTGTAAAAATACTCAATCAGCCAGAGTAATTTAGCTTAGAAATCATTTTTTTAATATTAGATTAACACACAGAGAAACTTCGGTTTGAAGACCCAACTACTGCTCCTATTCCCCTTTAAATGAATATTTGAAAACCACTCAAGGATTGCAATGAATTATCTATTCAATAAATTTTTTAAAAAGCTTTATTGAGGTATTTTGAAATGGAAATTACTATGAAAATTGAAAGAAAATTACCTCTTTAATCCCATAAGCAGCACGTTGTCTTTCACACTGAGGAAGCAAGAGGCGCATAGCAGGAAAAAACGAATCAGTCTGTTGAAAAATTAAGTTTAGAATATGAAACTTTGATACAGGGTTTCTACTCAAAACTTTCTGCAAAATTTAATACTTTTTAAGGGGCCATTTAAAATTTTAGGGCTATATTTCAAGCATTATTCCAGGTGTACTTTTCTTTTTTATCAACATAATCAACATTTTAAAAAAATCAATCTAAAGGATACATACTTATAGTGTATTTGTATAAAGATAGCTAATTTTTAAAGAAACAAATATATAATCAAATAATTTATAAAGATAATTTACACTTAAACAAACAAATTTGAAATTTTAGAGGCTCTTTTTATTAAAAAAATAAGGGCCTTTTTGTGGATTTAACAAGAATTTAGGGGCTTTTTAGGGGCCCATAGAATTCACCCATTTTCAAATTTAAAGGCTATAGTGAAAGGGAACCCTACCCCCCCCCCCCCCCAACACAAATGATAAGGCATCCATTTGAAACAAAATGTTAGGTTAGTTTTAAATTATCGTCACACTAAAGCCACACAAGGGCTATTGGTGATGGGCGTTGTAATTTAGAACCAGTCAAGTGACCAGCCGACACCTGAGTAGGCACCCAAAGCAACTGTTAAGAGCAACATCGTACACAGCGTTGAGACTTTGGAGCATGTTTAATGTGTACTCCATCTATACAAGGTATTATTTGTCGGAGATTTTTGGCTGCACGGACCATTTAAAGGTTGGCAGTTATTTTGGCGATGGCCGGACCCGAACCTGGGATCTTCTGCATGCAATGCGAACGCCTTAACCCCTGAAACAAACTGAAATGTAATTAATATCGGTAGAGATTTACTGTACGGTCCCCCTTGGCGAACTTTCCAAAATCGCGCCAAAAGTCCGTATTTTGGCGACTTTTTTAAAAAACCACGATTCAAAGAAAGATCGTATGGAATATTTCTCATGAAAACCAACCAACGGTCCGATAGGGTTGCCGGAAAACGTCATCTGCGAACTCATAGAATTCGAATCTTCAGTCGAAGTCAGACAGGACAGGTGCCAGAAAAAATTATTTATCGCAAATCCGAAAAAATCGCGCCAAGGGGACCGTACAGTAATCTGATCTTAATATCATACCGTATTTGGATTGTTTGAGTGCAGCTTCGAATGAAAATCTCTCCAGTACTGGATGAACTCTTTCAAGGGTTTGGTCTTGTCTTTCCCTTTCTTATCAGAGATCTTCTGGCAGAGCTTGCACAAATGTAAAAATGGAACATGTTCTGCAACTGTTGACATTTTTCCTGCAAAATAATGGGCATTTAAGATGTACTTAATTGATAGGGCAGTATTTATAGCATTTTTGATTATATTTACAATGAAATTGTGTACTTTTTGAATTCTCATTCATTGAATTCATTTGTAAGGACCACCCAAATGAACAATAGTTAGCATTCTACACCTCATGTTCACATCAATGGCTTATGTATTTGATTACATTTTTATGACCAAATATTTAAGACTTACAGTTCATTATTTTTCCTTACCTTCCAATATAATAAAAATATTTCTCTCAAGCGAATTGCTACTCTTATTGATTTGTTTTATATTATATTGATTTACGAGGTTAATGTTAGAGAATTTCAAAGTTTGGTTTAGGATCGTTGTCAGCTGTCTATTTTCGGGTTTTCGTCAAGGCCTTGATGCACCACGTAAGCTTCGTAATTTTGAAAATGCAATTTTGATAACACCAATATAGCTCTCGTGCAGATCTAGAGTGACGTTAATCAACCAACTGACACTTCTATTTGCACTTTTTCTAAACCTGGTGGGAAAAAAAGACTGATTACATTAAACCTTGGTCAAATGACAAGTACAACACCTGATCCAGTAAATACTACCTTCATCCTTAGTAAATACTTTCATATACTAGGACTCATCCCTGACAACCAAATGGACAACTGGAACAGCCACGCCTATAGGGACGTCACAGTCGGGCTGTTTCGTGAGAAAATTGATTGATAGGAGCTGAACGTTATTAAAATTACCAAATAGGTATTGTAAACAAGTCAAGTTATTTAATTAAAAGTATAACACATAAGTTACTTTGTTAAACTAGTATATAATATAATAGTATAAAAATTATATTATTTTTATGCGCAAAATAAATTAAATGTACTTATCGCCCGTACAAAAAACTTATATTTTGGATACTAGATAAACTTATATTTTTTAAATATTTCGACAAAGTCTTCTATAAAATAATTACAAAACTTTATTTTAAAAAGAAGTTCTATCTCCAATGCAAAATTTGTAGCCTGTAAAAATGCCCATGTTCGTATACTTTAAATTTCTTTTAAATATAAATAAAAACAATGTTTTTTTCTAGTTTAGTTTTTTTCTATACAATAATAAAGTTATTCATTCTTAAGCAACGTGGAAAGTGAGGAAAATAAAAAGAAAATAATTCAGTTTAAATACTTTTCATGTATAAATTTCTCATCAAATAAATTTCTTGAGTTCAGTTTACTTTGATATAAATTTTTTGTTAGTTTTTGCATTTATCAAGACTTCGTATTTTGCATTTCTCATGACTTCAATAATTTTGCAAAATTAATGCGAATGAAAGACAATGCATTCATAACTTTGTTACTTGAATTTTTTTAAATATTTTTTTAAAGTCCGTTGTTAATACTAGTACAAATATTTCCCTTATTCAAAACCAGGATTTTGTTTCAAATTTATTTAATAATCTTCAAGCATTGTCTTCTTCCCACAAACAAACTATAGAGAGCCTAAACAAACCATTCTCCGCCCCGTTCGAATCGTCCATTATTGAGTGACTAGGATTCCTTCTGTAGAGTAAGTTCATTCTTTTATTTCGGCTGAGTTGACTGGAATAAGCTTTTATGACTTTTTAAAACGGCATTATCGAGAAGTAGTTTCAATTTCTACTACTTTTTGGTTTATTTCTATATAGAGGAAGTGCATGAATGTCAATTACAGAAGAAAATAAACACATATAAAGAAGGCATGTACACACTTCGAAAGCCAGATTATGATTTTAGTTTTGACTAAACCTTGAACGAAACTCGAAAGCGAGAAAAGATGAAAATCTGATGTGATAATAATAAAAAAAAATTACATCTAAAAAAAAAAACAATATCGAAAATAAAACAAATAAGAAAAAAGTGGCGCTTCAGTTTACAAACAAAAAGTTTAAATTTGATGGTTAGTGTAAATTTTCAATTATTATTTTAATGTAGTTAATGCTTTCTAAACATGACACTTTTTAGCTTTGTATATCATTTCAAGATATCCATTATAAGCGCCCCCCCCCCCCCCACACACACACACAATAAAAAAAGTTGACACATTATTATTATTATTTTTTTTAATTTCTAAAAAGTTATTTTTCTTACTTGTTATTCATTGTTCTATCGTGCATTGGAGATTCAGATTTTTTGTTGAAATTAGTGTAATTTCGATCAGGTGCGAGATGCGGCATACATTTGCATTCCATGGATCCTATAAATTTTTGTAAAGGAAAAACCTATACGCAGAGAAATTTCCTTATCCTTTAATTTCTTTTAAAATGAAGGATATTTGGTTTCCAAAGATATTTTTATTATTAAGAATTATTTTAGTATTTTAATTTCATGAATTAATCAGTTTCTAGTTTACTGAAAGTTTTTTTCGTATGTTAGCGAGTCATAAAACAGATTGAACACCCTAGGTAAAACCATGGCCCACCGTTTGGGTATGCGGAAACGTGCTTCGCACGAGGATCTCGCTTTTTTAAATGGTCTGCTACTCTCACTGAAAAGCGCATAAAATTAAAGCGCGCGCTCTAACCTATTGTTTAAAATTGAAACTTTTTTATTTCAAAATTT
The DNA here is from genome assembly GCA_019343175.1 of Oedothorax gibbosus. Taxonomy (NCBI): domain Eukaryota; kingdom Metazoa; phylum Arthropoda; class Arachnida; order Araneae; family Linyphiidae; genus Oedothorax; species Oedothorax gibbosus. The sequence continues at coordinate 10,773,913 of CM033274.1, read as the reverse complement.
AATTGAACAATCTGAAATTGTAGGCATAAATCGAGAGAATTAGACTTTTTTAAACCCAAATATCGGGTTATATATTCGAATAAGGCTTTGCATCTGCTGAAGTTGAATCAAATTTTGTACAAGACGTGAAAATTTTAAATATTAATTAGTTCATGTAGGTTTAAATAAATCGTTAAATAATTTTAATAAGAAAAATTGTTAATAAAATAATATTAATAAAATATAACTAATTGCTTTTCCCATTAGAAATCGATACGATTGGGTAAGTTTTCACCAATAACTTCTTACTAAGTTTTTTTGTGTGCTTTTATTAAGCCGGAAAATGGTTTAAAAAAAAGCAGCTATCTCATCCAAAAAACTAAATTAGGTGTATCTATTGAGGATTTGTTATGGAGCAAAGTTGTTTCAACTCCCAATTGGGGGTAATTTTTGGTCAACTACTGACAATTAAAAATCGCTAATTGTTATTAAATATTGTCGATTAGATTGGGAAAGTTTTAACCAATAACTTCTTACTAAGATTTTTTTTGTTTTTTACAAGCCGGAAAATGGTTAAAAAACAAGTAGGTTTGTTACAGAATCTGTCACTTAAACCGCTTCCACACAATATTTATGCTCTGCTCAACAGGAAACACACTATTTATACACCTCAGAAAGAAATTCGCCTACCAAGGAATTCTAATTCAAATTTTTAAATGCCAAAATTAACTATTTTCATTAATCTTCTTTCGCAAATTAATAATTACTCATTATCGCTTGCTAAATTTGTTTGAAAAAAAAAACTAATTCGAATTTTTGTACAAGATTTGATCAACCTAAATTTAAGATCATTTGCTACATTCCAGAAAAAAACTGGATTCCTAAACTAAATATTGTGTCCGGCAGCGTGTGTACAATTTAAAATAGGCTTACTTTTTTTTTTTAATATAGAGAGAAAGTTTCTCGTACGTTTAGTTTAGTTTGAATTATCGTCGCACTAGAGCTACACGAGGGGCATTGGCGACGGGCGTCATATTTTAGAACCACAGTCAAGTGACGACGTATGTTTAACGAAATGGCAACAGTGAAAATATTTAATAAAAATCGAATTTTCATGTTATTTCAATGTAGATTAAATTTTTAGTTATTAAAATTTTAAATTAACTTCTAATTTAAATTTTTTAATGAAATTTGGAATGTAGCCTAATCTGATTTTTTGCTCCAAATTGATGTATCCCACTTGTTTGTGAGACTTACGGTTCGTTCTGTGAAAGTGGATGACAGACAGACGGACTGAACGATTATAATACCTCCACTTTTACGTTTGAACGTACAGTGAATACAAATAGAATTTGCATGTTTTTTTAATGTTGTTAAAATTTTTAGTTATTTAAATTTTAAAGTAACTATAGATACTGATACACTGATTTTTTGCTTCAAAATGACGTATCCTACTTGTTTGTGAGACTTACGGTTCGTTCTGTGAAAGTGGATGACAGAAAGACGGACAGACGGACTGAACGATTATAATATCTTCCACTTTTTTACGTTATAAACGTAGTGTGGAAGCTAAAAGCAGCTATCTCATCCAAAAAACTAAATTAGGTGTATCTATTGAGGATTTGTTATGGATCAAAGTTGTTCCAACTCCTAATTGGCTATAATTTTTGGTCAACTATTGGCAATTGAAAATCGCTAATTGTTATTAAATATTGTAAATTCAACTTTTTCAACTGTAAAATAAATATTGCTAACAAGTTGTTAATTAAGCATTGTACATTCAACTTCGTTACTTACATTGTACATTCAACATTGTTAATTAAATATTTTGAATTTAACATAGATTATTAATAAAATACCTACTGTTATTATTAATTGCTATAATAATTATTAATTAAATACTGCTAAATTATAAACTGTTATTAGAATTACTAATTAAAGAATATTAATATGAACTCTTACTATAATTATTAATTAAATTATTTTATTATAATAATTAGTTTATTAAGTATGAATTGTTAATATCAGCTCTTCGAAAACGCATCACTGCTATATATTTATAATTAAAAAAAAATTGTTTATATATTACTAAAAACTATGCATTAATTGTTATTATCAACTTTGAAACGCCCCGCCGCGGCCGATAGATAATCTTAATTTTTATAAATATTTTATTATTTAAAAAAATCTGAGATTTGGTTTTAATTTGGAACATTTGTGAAATCAGCAAAAAAATGCGGAATGAATAGTTTTGAAAAGCTGAATTTTACTTTTTTGACTTTCCAAAAAGAAACGCCAAATTTTTGCCAGCACTTGGCGACAACAACTGCGGATAAAAAATATCTCTCGCCAAACAGCGCCAACACAAAACTTTCCACCCGGCAACCCCTCTCCTCGGACTTTTCACATTCCCTTCACATAATCACAACAACTCCTCGCTCTCCGCTCCGGCTCCTCAAGTGAAACAGACAGAGGGGGGTGCCGATCCACATTTTTTCCATTCAATCTCACCATAAAACAAAGATGGCGACCGCCCTGTTCCTCGCCATCTCATTTCTAACCATCTTAACATCCCTCGCCCAGCAGTTCACGCAACAAATCCAAGAAGAACGCCACAAAGAGCTCATTTTTAGCGAGATCCACAGCGCAAGGGACCAGCAGAGCCGCTGCTACGACGAATTTCGTCGCCCGCTGCGATGTGTACCGGAATTCGTCAACGCGGCGTTCAACGTTCGCGTTGAGGCGACGAACACTTGCGGGCAGAACCCGAACGGCCCAACGGAGTACTGCCTCCAGACGGGCGTAACCGAGGCGCAGAAGTCGTGCGAGATCTGCGATTCAACCAAGCCGCAACTGGCCCACCCCCCGGATTACTTGACGGATTTTAATAACAATGATAACCAGACCTGGTGGCAGAGTGAGACGATGTATGATGGGATACAGTATCCGAATCGAGTCAACCTTACCCTGCATCTCAGTAAGTATTTTTTATTAATTTTATTTTTGGTTTGTACTCTCGTACTGTTTATGAGTGTAAGTGCATACCATACTCCATCTTCTTAAGCTTTTTAGTTATTTTTTATCGTATTAAAAAAGTTCACTCAATAAATAGCCTTGAATAAATATAAAGAAATAAAATTTAATTTCTATGAAATAGTTTAAAATCTTTTAAACAAAGAAACAACAATCCAACACTGAGATACCTAAGCAAAGAGCCCATAGATAATTTTAATTTGTTAAGGAATTCTTAATTTCTAAACAACGTTTGATCTAAGTAATTAATTAAAAAAATGGGACTGCTGAAACTACATCCTACAAGCGCACAACCCTTTACAATACATCATTAAAATTTATCATTAATTAAAATGATTAAAAACATGATTATAATAATAACTTTAATTTGTCCAAAAATGATTTTTTATTCTAATTTGAACATTCGTTTTATTTTAACCTTTATTTAATGGGGATTTTTTACGTCTTGAGTAGCAACAGTTCCACAGGAATGAAAATACGACCTCGATAGGTTAATCAATGATAGTGGGTGGACCTCACAGTATCAAACCACCAATCACCGAAACCACCAATGAAATTCAGAAGTCAAAGCATGAATTATTATGTCACGTGAAACAAGCCAATTATAGTCATCCATTATATCATAAATTCAACTCCATAGTCTATGATATTAGTATTCTCACATATCTATTCAAACATCAATATTTCGTTTTTAAAAAATATTAATTTAATTCTACAATCAAGCCATTATAATTTTTTTTTAATTTGAAGTCCATATTTTTTAAAATTCGGAGCGAATTTTTGTCGAATATGATTAGCTATAATTTTACTTATTACGATTGTGCTTTCCACTTTTTACGTTTTAAATGTAATATGTTGCGTTTTAAACATAATATGGTAGAAGAAAAAAATTTCCAAAAATTTTTTTGTTCAATTCAATTTTTTTTCAATTTTTCAAGCCGACTTAAAAAGAAAATACACACGAATCAATTCTGTAAAAATAACTTATGATGTCTTTAAGTGTAAATGATCCTTAATATTTAGCCAATAACATTGTGTGCGTAATATTTTTTGTAAAGAAAATATTTATTTTTTAAAAATTATTAAAACAAAAAAAAGTATCTATATATCACGTTAAATAGCCAAAGCATCAAATACTGAAGCAACTTCTGCCATTTAATTTTAATACGAAAACTTCATTGTGTCGATTTCATGCAGCAGCATCGTACATATTGTTCTTAAAAAAAATAATCTGAGATCCTTTATGTTTGGGGACACATGTGAGTTGTCTTGACGACCTTATCAGCTGCCTAATCCCGATTTTAATTTGTGCCTGGTCCCCTCGGTGATTTACTTGTTGGCTTCGGATATCCGAGTATTATTTAGGGTTGCTGCACCGAATTATCTGTCAACTCTTTTCGATAGCGAATTTGGCGACGGATATTTGACACTGTCCATGACAATCCGGGAAAGATGCTCGACATCAATACTGACTTTCCAATGCTAATTAAGACTCACACCCAGAGTTCGAAACTAGCGTTCTGCGTTCTCTAATCGCAAGATGTGGCAACAAAATTTATTTAGTCGCTGTTACCGCGACTAGTTTTTTAAAATCAGCAGCATCATTTTTTTTTATCGCGCTTTCCAACAATTTCGCCGAAAATGATTATTTTAAAATTGCAACTTTCCGAATTTTGTCAAACCCTCTGCTGTGCTGTGGTCCTAGAATCGCAAAAAGTTCGGCAGTGCTAATATCACACAACTTCGACGATCTAAACTGCGAAGCTTCTATAATGTAAAACTCTGGTGATTGTAAATTAGTCAATGGTAAAATTCAGAAATTCCACCGATTGAAAAATTTGAAAACTCAGGCGACCGTTATATCCAGAAACTGTGATTCCTACAACCTACAATATTGGAGCTCCGGCTATTCTAAAGTGTCAAAACTATGATAATTTTATAATCGCAAAACCCTATTAATTCTATAAGCACGCTACTCCGGCGGACTTAAAACTTGACACTGTACGCGTTCAGAAATTGTGGATAAATAAAAGAAACATAAAAAAAATATATTTATAAAAAATGCTTTAAGATAATATACACACGCTCCTACTTTAAAAAAAAATATAGTAGCAATAGTGCTGTGAATTATGTTTACAGCATTAGCTGTAATCAAAATGCAGCAGAAAGCTTTCTGAATATGCTGTGTTTTCAAACGTGCTGTACTTTTTTCATAATTTTTACAGTGTAAGTTTTAAGTATCCTAAATTTTGTGCACTGTCAATTTCTGAAAATCTAAGACGAATAAAATGTCCCGGAGACTCTACATAATTTGGGGAGACCCAGAGAGAGGGTATTAAGGATCTACATAAATTTGTTTTTTGTTGTTGTAGTTGTGGGTTCTGAGAAATGTGTATTTTTTGTAGCTGTATTGATAAGATAAACATCTCGTCCCCTGCCCCTCTTTTATTTACTGCACAACTTTTGCTATCTCTGTAGGTCATCATCTTTTGTTGTACAATTACCGATAAAAAAAATAATCTAACTGTTTTGCAAAACAAAATTGTACTGCAAGAAATTCATGTAACAAATAAAATAGAATATAAATAAAAAAATTAGTGCATAACATCTTAGCACTTAATGCGATTTCCGACCCGATTAAGTTTAGTTAAATTTGGCCCGAGTCCATTGATTCATGGTTGTCGATGTCGAGCGGCTAGTTCGAGGCTAAACCTCGACCAATTCAGCTAATAAGTCCAGAGAAGCTCTCTGTAACGTCAAACTATCCTTCTAGTTCGGGTTGTCGGCTGTTTCGAAAAAAGAAGAACGAAACCCAGGACCGGATTTCTAAATAGGCTAAGTAGGCCTAGAGCGGCAAATTTTTTGGGGCGGCAAATTTTACGTCCAATTAAAGCGGCATTCGGCATAAAAATTATTAAAGAGATACGGATATTTTTAAGAAAGAAAACAAATAATTTACATTAATGCGTAAATCGTAAACGTATATATACTACTAATATTTAGTAGTAAACATGGTAGCAGCGAGGGCAATTGCACCCTCTCCCTCGGATTTGGAAGCTCAAAGAAAAATAGTAGAACAGTTTAAAAAAATTGCCTATTATTTCGCTTTCGATGTAGAGTGTACATAGATGATTCTAATATGCAGAAAGAAAAAAAAATAGTCGAGAAAATTATATCTGGCGGCCAATCGATCGTATAGCCTAACGAGCGGCAAATCTTTAAATCCGGCCCTGACGAAACCTAAAAAGAATAGTCGACCGTGCGCGAATCGGTTTTGTACCTTTTCTTCGGAAAGGCCGACAATCCAAACCGGTCAGATAAAGTGACGTCATGATGAGCTTTTGTGGCCTTAAAGTTGTGTTGGTCATGGCTTAACCCTCCACCAGTTATAATGTATTAATTACCCTCGAAATACTAACCTTAAATCTTTCCATTTCAGAGAAGACCTTCGACATCACATACGTTCGTCTCAAGTTCTACACCAGCCGTCCGGAAAGCTTCGCCATCTACAAACGTACCAGACCGGGCGACGATTGGATACCTTACCAGTACTACAGCGCCACCTGCCAGACAACGTACGGTGTCAATGATACGTCTTACGTCACGTACTCGGACGAGACTAGGGCCCTGTGTACGTCCGAGTTCAGTGATATTTCTCCGCTGACGGGTGGCAACGTGGCATTTTCTACGTTGGAAGGACGGCCGTCGGCGTATAACTTCGAGAACACACCAGCGTTGCAGGTCAGTTTTTTTTTAATTCAAGGTCGTAAAACACTCCTCATGTATTCATGTTAACGAAATCTATTCGGATGCGCAATAGCTAAAATATAAGGCAATTTTTTACGCCTACAGTGATGTCACAGTTACGGCTACCGTTGTCATAAACCCCATAAACGAACCATTCGGTAGCTAATTTTGTAAACTAGAACAAACCATGCTCCGCCTCGTACGTATCGTCCATTATAAGAGAACACGTAAATTCTTTCTGGCTACAAAAATTAAATTGGCTAAATGAAATTTGCTTCCAAAACTATTAATAAAGTACTACCCTTTTAATAAGGTATTAATAAGGTACCCCCTTACCCTGAAAAGCAATTTTGTGGTATGGTTTTAGACTTGCAGCTTGCGGTTCAGATGCCTTCCAAGGTATCAATGTCCGCCTACAATTTTTCTTTTTTTTCAATTCGTCAGATTTGACTACTTTTTCCCTTGAGACGACGTCCCTCTGAAGTGTAGCTTATACGACCCAAATAACTTACTCACTCGCAGTAAAACTCTGTATCCGGCATCCGAATGGACAACTGGAATGGCCACGCCCACGGTGACGTCAGCTTTACGTCAAACATTGCCTTCTACCCCACAAATAAACAACGCTTCGCCCCGTTCGAACCGTCCGTTCCTTTTCCGGAATGCTGTTCGGATTCTGTGTTTTCTAGAAAAGATTTTTTGTTTAAAATAAATTTTCGTCTATTTTTTTTTAGTTGCAGAGGATTGAGGATAATTTGATGACGAAAAACATCGTTGTTTTATGCGTTTTGTTGGAGTTTCCGACGTTCTAAAATAACCAAAATTGAAGGGAGCAGTTTACGTGTTAGTCAGGGCCTGATATGCCTACCGCAAGGCCCGGGGCCCCCACATTTTAGTGGCTCCTAAATATAAGTTTCTATTATGCTAAATGTTTTTGATTACCCGAATTTCTGGAGCTTAAAAATTTTTTCAAGACCCCTCTTTTGTTTTTAGACTGACATTTACTAGACATTGACCTAAAGTGATTGGTTTGATCGAAATTATAAGGGAACGGCTAAGCTAAAATGTTAGCAAAAAATAAGATACGTCAGCCATCTAGCACCATAACATGTACAACTTTTTCCGCAAGGGGGCCCCCCAAAATTTTTTGTGTGTATAGTCTGAGTTTTATTAGATCAGGCCCTGCTGATAGTAACGTCGATTTGAACTAACTTTCGTCGATTTGAATTTTTCTTTTGATTCAGTTCAACTGGATCTGCATTCCAACGAATTTCGTCAAAGAATTATTAATGTACCCGAGTTTTGCTGTCCCGAAAGAGTGAAAACATAAATTCACGCAATAAATAAATGGATCCAAACAAGTCCCACAAATCTATAATCCTGCAACCTGCAATGGATGTCAAGCAAGGCCAAGTCCCATTGATAAAAAAAGATTTGTGTCCATGGATAATTGCGCCCTTGTGTTGGTTACATAACATGGACGTTTGATAGATAAGGTTCTTTCTTCGGCCGAGTCTCCGACACTTGTTGCACTGTGACTCAGTGGGAGAGGAATTCAGTTTCCTTTGCTTTTTCGGGGATTTATTTTGTATGAATTTTTTTACTTATGCGCAATTTTTTTTACCAACGCAGTCGATGTAAAAGTACACGTGTTTTTTTATAAAATTTTCCCACAATCTCAACTTTTCCTGTAGATTTTGTTTTTGAAGCGAAACAATTTTTATCCGTTATGAAAAAAGACGCCACTTTGACGCACCAAATATTGGAATTTTTAAAAAAAAAATTATGCTACGTTAAGACTAAGACTTGGTAGTTGTCTTTCCCCGAAAAACTGCACAATAAGGTCTAAATATAATTTTTTTCGGGCGTTACAAAGATTGGTTACTTATTCCTAAGCTTTACTTTGTGATTCTTAAAGTACTCCATCAACGTCAAATAAGGAACTTTTTTCCCCACTCATACACGATATTTCTTTAATTGCTTTACCAAATATATATGATAGTGAAAATAAGCTAAAACATTTCAGCTACCAACAACATAACTACCCAAAACATAAATTTTCTGTTTTCAATTGATAATATCCACAAGCTAAACTAAATCGTATATAGTTAAGACGATGCACGTCATGGTTTTCTTTGTTTCTACGTTTTATGCATTAGCAGTGAATCGCCACAAAGAAAATGCTCTTGCATGCATAAATTACAATAAAAAAAGTAACTTTCCTTACTAATTTTAAACAAAAAAATTTCCAGCTTTCTCACTAGGACTGCCCTTAGGGGTCTGTGAAACGTGCTTTCTCACAATGCCTCGCCTCGTGCTTTGAGAGACGCCTCGCGCTATCTCCAAAATATTAAAAATGTAACGGATAACTTTTTTAAAAAATGTGAATGCTATTTTTTTCAAAAATTTGATTTAATAAAATAAAATTATTAAATGTAACGCCTAAAAAAGAAACTTCACAGATAAATTATTAGTTTGCTTAGGGCAGAAGCATTATTTAGTTGAGGGGAAGGGGCGGAGATTTTCCTTTTTCTTTTAGGAGGGGGGGGGGGGGGCATGTTTTAAAATTTTAAAATTCAAATTATTTACAAAGGTTCGAGGGGGTAGGCTCTTTCATGTTTAAGTTTCGAGGTATTTAAGATAAATCTTACCAGAAGCATATAAATTCATATGACCAAATGATGACAAATATATGACTAAGGTTGGTGATGTGTTTTTCACATTCAACCAAATAACTAGGCGACAAATGCGAAAAGAAAATTTTCTAAATCCCTAGACGAAAATTCCGGTGAACTGAAGAGCTAATATTTTCTCATACCTACGAGATTATGAACATTAGTTCAATTCATATAAATATAATGAAGCAATATTGGTTGAAACGACTTCAGCTCACATGGTATGTATTTAAAACATGATATGCTATGATTGGAACATTAATTGCTAATATCAATTTCGTGTCAAGCAGTTTGATTCAAACATATTATTTTCCTGCAGAGAAATTGGGAAAATTTCAATTCTACAGTCCCTGGACAAATTATTAGACGCACTGTACTTTTTTTTTTAGTAATGTTATGTTTCTTAAGAGTTTTTATGCAATAATGGTACATTTAAACTACAATATTATTGATTTTTACTTAAAAGAAATTTTGTAGACTGCATATTTGTATTTATTTTAAGATAATTATGATTAATTATGATTAAGATTAATTTATATTAATTATTAATTATAAGATTATTTATGTGTGGAATCATCATCCTCAAATGCAGGAGACAGTACAGTCTTGCATTGATAGCATGCCGCGCAGAATTAAAGCTCTGATAGCGGCTAAAGGTGGCTCAACTAAAATATTGACTTTTACTAACATTAATTTCACTTTTCTTTAAAACTTAATAAACGTATGCTTTTCTAAATTAATGCTGTTTTATTTATGTCAAATAAATCGGTAATTGATTGGATAATATAAAAATAAAAAACAAATCAATTTCAAATAATAAAACGGTTTAATATCATCCGGTAATTAATATTTTACATGAAATCTTGCAGTGCGTCTAATAATTTGTCCAGGGACTGTACATCCGAAGTGTGGTCTCGTGGATATATTCGCGCCGCATAAAGGCACCCTTGCTTCCTTCCACAAAAATCCTCATCTGACAAACCCCAACGTTATCTATTAAATTACCATGAATGAATTTCTCTGTTATCTTTTTCGCCCACTATCTACGATCCTATCCTACCCTCGTTGACAGTTTCCATTTCGGCGGAAGCAGTTATCTAATTGCGCAGACTGCACCATTAATTCACATGCCCGTTTGGACGGCTGTTCTTAATGAGACGGAAATTATTGTGTGGAGGCGAAACAATAACTGGAACTTTTTTTCAGACGATATACAGAGGTAGAGGTTTTTGTTTTTTGTTCAATGAATTGTTATTGATCTTGCTCTTTTAGGGGCATTGCACCATGGAGATTTTGCATCTGAATTTGAAAATTCAAAATTTAGCGCTAACTATTTTTTTTTGTGTTGAGAATGTTATGATAATGAGAATATTTCTTATGATGTCTCGCTCTCCATACTGCGATTTCATTGGTTGTTTTGTTTTCTTTGACAAAGTGTTGAAACAAGCTCATTGGTTTTTTTTATAACGTCACGCGTTCCGAAATGCGATTTCATTGGTTGTTTTGTTTTCTTTAACAAAGTGTATAAACAAGCACATTATACAAAAATGGGATTTTTTCACGTCGTGAATGGCAACAGGTCCTGCGGTCTCGTTTTTATTTTTTTGTCTGGAATTACGTTTGTTTTGGTATTCGAAAATGAGTTTTCTAAGAATATTTTACTTATTAAACTTCTTTTCAAATGCCAACTTCTTGCTGTGCTGTTTGTTCTTAAAAATTTTCATCTATATCGGTCATTTTGAGAGGGAGAAACCGAAGCAACCAATGGAATCGCAGTACTCAAGAAAAATGAAAACAAGAGCGTCATCTGAAGCATTCCCACAGCTTTGCTTAAAAATCAATTCACGCGTAAACTATTAAAACGTGGGTATGTTTGTTTGTAGCATCTGATGACTGCTTAGATATTTATTGTATAATTAAAATGCTATTATTTTTATGAAGTCCGATGTCTATTTGATTCTCAATGTCTTTTAACGGAAGATAGAAGACATTATTATCGGCCTTAAAATGACATTTTTCGGACGCAAGTATTTTAACATTTCTGACACCATAAAACGTATTTTTTCATGTATTTATTTATGTGGTTTTGTAGCAAAGCCTATTGATGTCACTTAGGTCTTTCTTTGAAATAATTTTAGTTTTGTTTAAACGTGTGTGCGAAACGCTCCCAAAGTCAAAATCACTTTTTCGCCAAACGGAGCGATAAGTTTCCAAATACTGCATCCCTTTTTATGCCAAAGCGATAAATCGCCAAGCGCTGGCGAACTGGGAATGACTAGCACTCCCCTCGAAGTCGCCTGTGAGGCTTCCGCGGCCAAACACGTGGATAGGGGAAAGATAAACAAAGTTTCGGAATATCGTAAATTATGATCTGGGTTAAAGTTCACAGCGCTCTAATTATAATCCTTGAAATAATCAATTAATACAGTTTTGGCGTGAATTTTTATCTGACGATTGTCATGATGATGATAAAGATTGAATTAAGTATAGATATTTGATTTGATTAACTTTAAGAGTTTTCGTTGAACTTCATTGATTATTGTTTACTAATTTATCTACATCAAAATTATTTTAATCAATAATTATTACCTAAGACAATGACATATTATAGTTATGGAATAAGTGACAAAAGTTATTTTTCAGTTACAGATTATTTATTGATTGTAAAAAGTTCTGATTTTTGCGCGTTATTATTTACGCATTATCGACGATTGGTAAAATAAATTTGGCCATGCAAAAATGATTTTTCGGTTTAAGTTCATCAAAAGTAAAATAAACAAAATATAAGACAAATTAACCATAGTCCTGAACAATTTATGTAGGACAGAATAAGTTATACGAAAAACGAGTTTAAACTTTTTGAGTTAAAATTTGTATTCAGAAATGAGGTTGTTGTTGGTAGTATATATTCACAATTTCATCGTTTAAAAATGTTGGGTTTAAAAAATTATAAGACGATTTGCATTATTTACTATTTATCAATAAATATACTATAACAGTTTTGAATTTTATTTGAAGTTTTATTTCGCGGGGAATATTACATTTCAGAATTTCGATTATAAATGCTGTTTTTTAGAAGTATAAAATGTTTGTAATTGGTTACTCAGGATAGAAGTTATTCTTCATAACCCATTTCCAACCTTCCTTCTATTGCTGAATATTTGACTCACTATAAATAAAAAAATTTCAATTAAAAATATTAATCATTTATAATTATTCTAGCATTTGCCTGTATAATTCAGTGATTAAATATATAAAATTATTAATAAGTGGTTTAATGATTAATAAAGTTAAATGGTTTATAAGTAATTAATTAATTTTTTTTTAGGAATGGGTGACAGCAACTGACATTCGTATTTCTTTGGACCGGGTAAACTCCTTTGGTGATGAAATTTTTGGCGATCCTAAAGTACTCAAGTCCTATTACTATGCTGTCTCTGATTTTGCAGTTGGTGGAAGGTAAACCTTAAAACTATATTCATAAACGTTTTAAATTCCTATCAGGATATTGCATGCTCTTTAATCTTATATAGAGTGTAAGTATTTAAACTAAATTGTAAATGTAGTTATCAGCATTTCAACTGTCAACAGTATCTAAATATTCCAAGTAAAGTATTTCATTTAAATCAAGGTATTGTAAGCTGTTCAAATGTATCTAAATATTCTAAGTAAAGTATTTCATTTAAATCAAGGTATTGTAAGCTGTTCAAATGTATCTAAATATTGTAAGCTAGCACTTTAACTTTAAACTGTATGTAGATGTCATAAACATTCACAGGGGGCTGGGGTGCCGAGTCGGTTAGGCATTCGCCTAGCAGGCGGAAGGTCCAAGTTTCGGGTCTGGGCATCGGCAAAATAACTGACGACCTATAAACGGCCCAGGCAGTCAAAAATGTCCGACGAATAATACCCCGTGTGGAGGGAGTGCACGTTAAATATCCTTCAAAGTCCTAACGCTGCATACGATGTCGCTCTAAACGGTTGCATTGAGTGCCTACTCAGGTGTCAAGTTGTCACTTGACTGCGGTTCTAAAATATGACGCGCGTCGCCAATAGCCCACGTGTAGCTCTAGTGCGACGCTAATTCAAACTAAACTAAACATAAACATTCACAACCTTTTACAACTCATTCATCCCTTTTTGCTTTAGAAACTTAAAATCTCATGATTTACGTTGCATGTTAGGGTCTTTCATACTTGTCTCCAAATGCAGACGTTATCAACTGCTAATAATCAATGTGCATACTGACTATACGCTAATCCTGCTGAACCTTACTAGAGCCATTATTCACGAACACATTTTTTGTTTTTTCCCTCCACATTTTAGAAAATCAGTAACTGGGTATCTAATTGCAAAATATATTTTCTTTTGGTATTCTGCAAAAAATATAAGTTTTTTTAATACTTATCGTGCACAGTTTTTATTCTCTTCTTTTTTTCTGTAAAGTTAGAGGGTCTGGGGAGCCCAGTCAGTAAGGTGCTTGACTTGCACGTGAAAGGTCTCAGGTATTACTAAAATTAATAACTGGCGACCTATCAACAGTTTATAAAGCCAAAAAGTCGAAAATAATACCCCAAGTAGAGGGAGTGCTCTTTAAATATGCTATAAAGTACCAAGGCTGTGTATGATGTCGCCCTTAAAAGTTGCATTAGATGCATACTCAGGTGTCAGCGGCATGTCACTTGACTAAGGTTCTAAATTACAACTCCCACTGCCAATTCTTCTTGTGTAATTGTAGTGCAACAATAATTCAACCTACACTCTTAAAACAAAAGAGTGAAATCCACTTCTATAGCGGAAGTGCATTTTCGGCACCGGAAATGAGTGGAAATTAACTCAGACTGAGTTAAAACCACTCGTTTTAAGAGTGTAGGACGTAGATTGTTTTCTTTTATTTCTTTTACCCACTTCGCAAAAAGAGTGAAATCCACTCCTATAGGGGAAGTGCATTTTTGGCACCGGAAAGGAGTGGAAATTAACTCGGACTGAGTAAAAACCGCTCGTTTGTTTTAATAGTGTAAACCTTTAAAGTTAGAAGAATTTTTACCACTAAGTACAGATATGTAACATGACAGTATTGTTATTGTTTCTTATTCCACTTGGTCTTTCTCTATCTCCTCTAGGTCCTGGTTTTTTTGTATAGACTAAGTCCAAAAAAACTGTTCGTTAAATATCCTCTATGCTATTTTTCCATTGCTAATTGTTGGGATTTGGTTTCAGGTGCAAGTGCAATGGTCATGCTAGCGAATGCGTCCACCAGTCTAGTCCCACCACCCCTTGGGACTATTATTTAGTGTGTCGTTGCGAGCACAATACTTCAGGACAGGACTGCGAGATCTGCCTGCCCTTCTACAATGACCAGCCATGGGGAAGGGCCACGGCCACTGATGTACATGAATGCAAGCGTAAGGACCATAGTTTTTTTTATTGTACTTTTCCATTTTACAGCAGGGTTCGTACGCCTCCTGAAATTCCTGGAAAACTCCTGAATTTCATTTTTATTTTTTAAGGGCCCTTATAACTCATGAAATTTGTGTATCATCTCCTGATATTTTCCCCCTCTCCTGAAAAAATTGACGACATGAATCATTTTTCTCCTTTCTTAGTCGGTTTTCTCTCATACTTTATCAGGATGTCTACTGGTCGGAAAAGTCATGAAATTAAAACAAAGGCCACGAAAATTTAAAAAATTGCCAAAAAAGGCGATTTTTTCCCAAAAAAAAGGGGTTGGCTTTTACACCGAAGCCTCAAATTTTCCACAACATTTACACCTCTTGTTTCCTTCATTCTTGGTCTAAGTTACTAGACCAATACAATAATAAACACATATTCAAATTTATTTAGCTATACCTCCTGAATTTACATCGCTGCATTCCTGAAAAACTCCTTAATTTCACTATTATAGTACGAGAGCAAGTTATAAAGTCATAAAAACTTTACAACCGCAGCCAAAGGGAATATTTTTATTGGTAACATTTAACTGTGTGTACTGTAGTCCTTTAATTCTGTATGCTGCGTTTTGTCGCCAGAAATTTCTGTACAGCAATATTTAACGTTACAATATTTTATGTTACATTGTAACTTTAAACCTAGTTTCCTGCATATTGGTTATTAGATTAGTGTTTTATAGCATTTGAGTTGTAAGACCAGATCTTTTTGGTAATATTTTGCTGTTCTTTTTCTTTAGGAGACATTTTTTATACAAATACTTTGTTGGTTTTTTACTTTAAATAATGTTTACTTAAATTTCTTTGTAGTTTTTGTTAACTTTTCTTTTTAAAATTAAGTTTTCAAAATATTTAATAATTAGGGTGACCAGATGTTCTGCCTTTCACAGAACACCTTGGGCTACCAATATTTAAGATATGAAATTCTGAAGACTTTTATTCTATTTAACAGCTTGCAACTGTAATGGAAGATCGAATTCATGCTACTTTGATCCCGAACTTTGGCTACAAACTGGACATGGTGGACACTGCACTGACTGCCGAGATAACACAGATGGTGCCAACTGCGAGAGATGTAAAGATAACTATTTCCAGACTGAGGACGAAAGATGTGTCCCATGTAACTGTGACCCTGTGGGTATGGACAATTTAGTTACCAATGTTCTATAATATATACTGCTCATTGTTAAGATATAATACGACCAATGACAGATTCCAAGAGTTAACTATGTGGCTTCTTCTCTTACTTTAAATTAAATCTGTTTTTTGGCTCCTTTCTTCAGTAATTTCAACTGTAAAATGATTTTTAAAGCTATTTGCTTCAGCAAAGTCTTTGTGTTGTTCATCTACATTAATTTTTAAAATTTGTCATACAATTAAGTTTTTTTTTTCACATAACTTTTCAAATGCAATTTTGCTTTAATTAAAAAAAAATTGCACAAAGTGCCGTCTGTAAATTTCTATAGATGGTCCAATTTTCAATATTACCTTCAGTTGTAAACCAATTGCTTGTATTAAATAAAGCATCTTTAAATAAAAGAAAAGGAGCTCTACTCACACAATGCAATTAAATTAAATGGTTTCAAAGAAAATTTTTGGTTTGTGTTAGAATTCTATCTAAGGCCTTAGATAGGAGCAACTGCATCTGTGTCAAATTTTTTGTTTATTGTTTAATTTATATAATAACATATCAAATAACTAATTACACATTAGTACCTACCGAAATATTAAGTTTATTAACCAGTTATTAAACAATTCAATACCAAAACCCTGATTTTTTTGTAATAAGAAAAATTATATATCAAAAATATTTGTAAATGTAATGAAAATAAAACAGTGAGAAGAATGGTGTTTTTGAATTTCCTCTTTATTTTGACCAAATTTTCTGATTTATTTCCATGTTGTTGTTTTTATACAATAAATGTTAAACCACAAAAATAAATAAATTGGTAAAGTAAAAAATCTGCACACTTTTATTTAAATACGCTCTTGCATTAAATTAAAGCAAACATTCATTATTATTTTCATATTTTGTATTGCATAGGTTCAAGGAATCTTCAATGCAACAACCGAGGACAGTGCCAATGTAAACCGGGTGTCGATGGACCCCGATGCAATAAATGTGCTGCTAACTTTTATGATTTCTCAGAACTTGGTTGCAGGTAAGCTTTATTAAATAAATGTTAATTGAATCGTTATAAATTAATTTTTTACAAAGAAAGGAACAAATAAAACAATATAATTGGTAATATAAAGAAGATTAGTTTAAGAATTTTTTTAAAGAACAAGTAGGTCATATTTTAAGAAAATTAAATTTAATACATAATTTTATTAACAACTCATTTAGTGATATTTTTTTAAATTTGCAGTGAGAATTATGTTTCATATATCGTCAATTATAGTATAAAAATTCATAAATTTTGTTGATTTTTTTAAAAAGAAATATTTAAAAAAAATTAAATTACAATACAATTTTTTTTTAAAAGAAATATTTAAGAAAATTGCGTAGTTGTATAAAATATATTGATTAATTAAATAAATATATATTTTAACATCAATATTAATTTTTTTTGCCCTGTAACTAATTGTTTATATTACTGTTATTTTTAAGTCTGTTTAAATTTTTTCAATCAGATCTTGTGGTTGTCATATTGCCGGAAGCATTGGTAACACCCCTACTTGTGACCCAGTGACTGGTACTTGCAGATGTAAAGATTATGTTGAGGGACAACGATGTGACCAGTAAGAGCACTATTTGTTAAAATATCACAATATACAAGTGATTATAGTGAATAGCTTTAATGTTTGCTTGTTTTAAGATTTTTTGCTAAATATTTAATGTTTTTTATTAATGTTACATTCATTTCTCTTTTTATGTTTCTCTTAATTTGTTAAAATGTAAGGAAGTGCTTTAAAATGCATTGAAAAGACTATAATAATTACTCTTTTATAAATTGAAAAAGGGTTTACAGAATATTTTCCCAACTATGTAATGCAAAAGTTCGTTGAAACATCTTAACGACTTATTTTAGACAAAAAAAATTTTACAGTGAATTCCGCCGAAAAAATCAAAAATTTCGATTGCAACCAACAAAAATATTTTACTTTTTTTCTCCATGAGGTGTCATTTCTCTGCAAAGAAAGACTGCATTTAAGTTTAAGTGTGGATTTCTTAAAACTGCAATGCAAGTTAATTTTTATTTCATTAATTATCTTATTGCACTTAACTGATATGTACAATACAATTATTGCTTAATATACATTTGAATTAATTTTGTACTTATAATCATTTATTCAAGGTGTCAGATATAGTTTTTTCATTGCCTCCAATACTATGAATAAATATATTTTTATTGTTAACTTATTTTTACAGAAATTGTTTTTTCTGATTAAATGTTCTAGATACTAAGATAAATGAGTTTGCATAAGCTTTTGTTGTACTTGAGTTTGTGTTTTGCTTTTCAGGTGCAAACTTGGCTTCTTTGATCTCCAGGAGAGCAACGAGTTTGGGTGCCTGTCTTGCTTCTGTTTCGGACACGCTTCTGTTTGCACTAGTGCCCCTGGATATTCAGCTGTCTCCATTGACAGCACATTTGTCAGAGGTTAGGTTTGGGATGGGATTTACTTTCCAATTTAATAATGTATAGATTTTTTTAAAATTTACCTTCACCTATTAATCAATTTTAATATTAATCAGATATGGTAATATTTCTTTAGGTTTGCACTTAAACTTTTTGAATGCAGCTAAGTTTTTAATTTCAATGAACAGCTATGGTATTATGTCCGGTCTCGATTTGGCGATTTGCGTTACATTACCAAGCAACGAAAATGCCTAATTGGGGTGAATATTCCACTTCGATATTTCGTACAACTCCATAAGTACAGCAACTCTACGTTCAATTCTAAAGCCTGATGAACAGACAAGTCATTATATCATAGCTGAACTTAATTCCTTTTCATTAAACAAAAGACAGATATTCAAGACATAAGTTCTGTTTTTTAGGGCCCAGGGTTTATACTGCAACATTTTTTTCTATTTTATTTGGTGTTTTTGCCATAATTTAACAGTGTATCGACTAATTACAACTAAAGTATTAAAGTTAACTTCAACAAGTATAACTCAATGATTTCCATTAAATTTGAGACATTTAGTTCAATTGTTTAACACTATAAAATATACTAACAGGAATCTTAATATCTAGTCTAGAAAATATCAAAATAAAATTTTAAATATTTTAAATGCTAATCTTTTATAAATACTTCCCATTTTTTCAAATACCTTTTTAATACATTAATTTTTTTATTTGTTAAAAACTGTAACAACTAAGTTGTCTTTTACCTGTGAATTAGTTATGCTTATAACTATGCTGATTGTAGTAACTATGCTGTATTTTCCTGTAAATTAATTGTACTTGTTTTTGAACTGCATTAGATAAGGAAAGATGGACTGCTTTAGATTACAATGGTCGTGAAGTGCCATTTAGGCTCTTTCCATCTGGTCAAAGCATTGAGGTCACTGCTCCCACAAGAGATGCTGTTTACTTTGTTGCTCCTGGTAAGTTCAATATATAAATTTGTGAAATAATTTTAGTTGTTTTATAACAGTCAATGGTGCAGAAAATGTTTTTTCTCCTAACATTCACCTCAATCCATATGAAAATTTCCCCCAAATTTTATATTTTATTGGCTTACACAAGTTCGGTATAACCGTTGGTATAGAAAATTTTGCATACATGCATCGCTTGATCCATGTTTACGAAATAAGGACCAGCCAAGTAAAACAGAAAACAAATGGCTGAACAGAGAATTTTATAATTCATTGTTAAAATCAATTGTATATTTTCCCTCAAAATTTCCCTAGATGGCTAAAATTTCCCCCAATCTAGTTCAATCGGGCATATTCTACACACCTGGTTTATTTGCATTATTTTTAGCTTCATGAATTATTCTTAAAACTAAATCTCACTTCTTCAATTAGTTAAAATCTTGATACCTGCTTTGCAAAAAGTTCTCCAACTAATATCTTTTACTCTTTGGCGTAATATTTTGCTAACTGCATTAAACCCGCTATATAATGTGAATGTATTTACAAAATTATAAGTTTCATTATTTTTTTTATCTTTCATTTAGCACCAAAATTTCAAAAAGCCCATATTTTTTAGCCTTTTAATGAAACTGCCACTGCATGCTTTCTAGAATGTCTAACTAATAATAGAATTCCTAAGGATGGAAATTCTGTGCCTATTGCGCCAGAGAGTGCCGAAATTGGTATTATGCGCTCATTATAATTTAATATTTATTGATTTGCGTTCAGTTTTGCTGCTATAATTCTACACCAAAAGTTAAATTTCACTCATACAATTTTTTTCTAGTTCCTCCTCCAAAAGTTACCTTTTGCCTCTCTAAAACTGCTTTAAACTGGAACTATAAAATTCTGATTCGATGAATTCACAATTTCCTAATTTAACGCACAATGCAAACTTTTCATTTTGCCCCTAGCTCGTTACCTTGGCGACCAACACAACTCTTACAACCAGTTCCTCAGCTTCTCGCTTCGAATCTCGGAAGAAGGTCCACAGGCCACGTTAGAGGATTTGGTTCTTCAAGGAGCTGAGGGTTTGCAGGTTTCTCTCCCAATTTTCGGTCAAGGAAATCCTTTGCCTTCCACACAACATCAGGAGTATAAGTTTAGGCTTCACGAGCACTCAGCTTATGGTTGGAATCCACGGCACACAGCGCATGATTTTAAGAAGATTCTGGCCAATTTGACGGCTTTGAAGATAAAGGGAACATACACACCAGAAGGTAATTATATATATTAGTATTAAAATTAAAGTTGATTTTTTGCAATGTTGAATGGCTGTGTGTTTGGGGAAATATTTTATTTTTATGATTCTTTGAGGTTCTCCTTAATAACAGGGTAAAAGCTGGCAAATTGTCTTGAACTTTTAACCAGGGATTGGAAAGTTACTTTTAAAAAGTAACTCTGTTACAGTTACTTAATAAAAAAAGTAACTCTGTTACCGTTACAGTTACTTAATTTGAAAAGTAACACGTTACAGTTACTTAGTACGAAAAGTAACGATTCACAGTTACTTTTTGAAATTTCAAGTTATGAGAAAAATTGTAATAAAATTGTAATTTAGCCATCTTACCATTTTTCAAAGAAAATCATTATTAACGAAACATAAGCACAAACAAAATATGCTGAAATTATAATTAATAATTTTTGTTATTTAATTTCAATCCTGGTTCAATCCAAGAAATAGGTGTGAACGAAGCCCCCCCCCCCCCCCCCCCGCTTCTTCAAGGGGAGATACTTTGTTGTTGGTCATTGCTGTAGAACCCATTCAGATTCAGGCAACACAAAGGGGTTTGCACTGGTCGAAACTTGCCGAACGACAACCTGCTTGACAATCAGCGTGATTTATTTCAAAACCCTTCTTTTCGGTAGAAACCTGTAATTACGGATCTTATAATGTGATACTTGGAAAGGTAAACAGACAAGGAGAAACATTTGTACTTTAACAATTCTGGCTGAAAACAGCCGTCACGATGCTAGCCGTCACGATGATGGATAATGCTAATTTGCTTTTTCCCTCCCAAGAAAAGCTCATATTTCGGGAATGCGAAATGTTCCCTTCTCTCTCTCTCTCTCTCTCTTCTTAGGAGTGGAATTTATAAATAAGCATCAGACAGCCTTCGGAAAGTAACGGAAAAGTAACGCAATTTTTCGTTACTTCGTTACCGCTAAAAGTAACTAAGTTACAGTTACTTTCCGAAAAATGTAACGGCGTTTCCCGACGTTACCTTAAAAATGTAACGGCGTTACCCGACGTTACCTTAAAAAAGTAACTGTTACAAGTAACGGCGTTACAAGTAACGCGTTACTCCAATCCCTGCTTTTAACCAGTGATCGGAAAATTACTTTTACAAAGTAACTCTGTTACAGTTACTAAATATGAAAAGTAACTAGTAGTTACCATGTCTTAATATGAAAAGTAACTAGTTATTATTTCTTGATACGATAAGTCACTAATCACAGATACTGTTAGAAATTTGCCTGCTTTTAACCAGTTACGAATGAACCTGTTGAAATGTACTTACTAAGAAGAATATGGAGATGCGTCGGGCAAAAACCAATATAAAAACCCAGTTTGCCAAGTGAAGCCATCGATCGCTCTTTAGTAAGCCTAGTTTGTTTGGGCTTACTAGGTTTACTTGGCAAGAAACTGACAGTTTCACTCACATTTCAAGCCAAGCATCTTCATCTTCTTCTATCAGTATGGCCGCCCCACTTGTCATAACCCTAATTCTGTTATTTTATTTACAGGCACCGGTTTCCTTGATACTGTCCGTCTTGAATCTGCACAACGATCGCCCTTGGGCAAAGAAGCCACCTGGGTAGAGATGTGTACCTGCCCAGAAGGATACGTTGGACAGTTTTGTGAATCTTGTGCCCCTGGGTTTAGGCATGACCCACCCAATGGCGGGAAGTTTGCACGATGTGTGCCTTGTAATTGTCATGGGCATGCTGAGTTCTGCGATCCAGAAACAGGTATTAGTTTTAAATTTTTTCATTAATTTGAACAAAACATGGTTACTCACTGATTTTATTAGATGCAATCACAAGGTTCCATCTGAAAGTGAAAACCATTAAAAAAGACTCGCAGATTTGTGAAATCAAGGCAAATAGAGACCTTACGAAAACTATGACTACGGTAACTATCGAGGCACGAGAATCCTGGGAGATGGCAACAGAACTTACCGTCTCTGCAGTAACTTCACAAAAACTTATTTTGAACTGGCCCACCATTTTAAGATCTTTGGCTCAGCTTGGGGAATTCCCCCCCTCTGGCATCAATCTGTACTCAGACAACATAAAGGAGATTGTCAGCTGTGTTTTGCACACTCATAGACATCTATAGTTCTTTCCATGGACACAACACCAACCAACCATTAGCCGCTAAAAGTATACATCTTAACAGCAAATGAGACCAAATTACTGCGGGTCTCAAACCAAAAAAGTGCCTCTGTGTTAGTCCAATAGAAAAATTATTTTCTAAGCTACATTTCTTCGGCTGTATTGAATATTTTTACTAACTGTTTTTTTTTTAATATGAAATGTGGAATCAAAATTCATTTATTTCCATTGGATTAACACAGAAGCACTTTATGTTGGGAGGACAGCGATCATTCGGTCTCATTAGCTTAAGGGCCAAGTGAAATATAAGTGGAAAACAAGTTTAATGTGACACCTAACTTTTTATGTCTCGGAATCATTTTTTATGGTTTTGTCCATAGGAAGTGGTCCTGAAATATAAATAAATCTACATTATTCCATAGTTCATATTAATTTAATCAGTTAAATTAATTTAATTACATAGATTTAATGTAATTTTGGCATTTAAATTTATTTAAATACTTAAATTCATTTCATCATTCAAATTCCTCTTATCGCTTAAAGTTATTTAATCATTCACATCATTTCAACATTCAAATTTATTTCATCATTTAAATTCCATTTAATCTTTCACATTCATTTTATAATTTTATGCCCAATTCTCATATACCAAATGAAATAATTCATTTAAATTAATGTATTCATTTAAACTCATACTGAATACAATAAAATGCCTCAAAAGCATAGAACAAAACCACTAACTTTCTACCACCTTTCTCCAGGCCGCTGCATCTGTCAGCACCACACATCTGGTGACAACTGTGAGCACTGTGCGTCAGGTTTCTATGGCAACGCGTTGACAGGCACTGATGGGGACTGCCAGCCATGCCCTTGCCCTGGAGGCGGGGCTTGTGTTATCTTGCCCGATGAAGAAGTTGCCTGTCTTGAGTGTCCAGAGGGATATGCTGGTATGTGGATCTTTAAAATATCTTGTTTCATTATTCCTCAATAGTGTCTACTTATTATTCCTCATTATTGTCTTCCTATTAATTTTTTTCAAATCATTGTTCTCTAGTAGTTATCCCTGACTATTGTTTATTATTTTTTCTACCTTATTGTCTATTGGTTATTCCTTATTATCTACAAACAAATTATTCTTTAGTGTCGATAAACAAATTATTCCTTATTGTCTACTAATTTTTCTACATAATTGTCTATTAATTATTCCTCACTATTGTCTACAAACAAATTACTCCTTATTTGTCTATAAAATAATTATTTCTTATTTTCTACAAACAAATTATTCCTTATTGTTTAAAAAAATATTCTTTATTGTCTGCAAACAAAATTTTCCTCATCAATTATCAATTTAAATTTTTCCCATTATCATCTACTAATTATTTATCACTAATTTTCTACTAATTTTTCTTTGTTGTTGTATAGTAATTACTCCTAATTATTGTCTACTAATTTTTCTTCATTTTTTCCTAATTAATCATTACTATTATTTTTAGTCATCATTATGTACATCCATCTTCGTTCTCAGAACTTAACAAGTTTTTTTTATCATATTAATTTTAATATTCCGTTCCAATTTTAATTGTAAAGTTTTGATACTTATTTGTATCTTTAACTGCTTGTAGTATTCCCTATCAATGTTCCTAGCTAAAACTTTTAGTTTTAAGCTATTTCATGTTCTTATTTGTATTTTATCTTTGGTCTCAGGAGCATAATTTCATACTTATTAAAAACTGAAGTTTTAAAATTATATTATTTGTAGGTCATCGCTGTGATCTCTGCATTGACGGGTACTATGCCCTATCCCATGATGAATATGGACAACCCGAGTGTGTCAAGTGTGAGTGCAACGAAAATGTAGATCCAAACGCCATTGGAAACTGCGATAGGTAAACAAGTTATAAATCATTCCTAGTAGAGGGTTCCTCCCTCACACTTCAATAAGCTCGTCATTAACTCCAAATTTGAAAATGGCCTTTAGAGCCCTTTACTTCCTCTAAGCTACAAAAAATTTCCTAATTTTTACAAAAGGTTCTGAAAGAATCTCTAAGAATTATATCTATCAGGGTTAATAGGAATGATTGCCATGATTTTATATTAATAATTTGCCATGTTTTTAACAAAATTTAGCTATATTTACATTACTTCAACCAAACCAAACATAATAATACAAATTTCCAGACATCTTCTATTGAATCTTCTATTTCCTCTAATTTAATCAGCAAAATGTTCCCTCATATGTATTTTTTAATGCTGATTTGCTGAATGACATTTGTGTATGGTGATATTTGATGAAGTGTAAGGCAGCTTGATTATTCTGCCTATTTCTATGGAATACCACACATTTAAGATGCATAATATTTGTAAGGAAAACTCAATATCTGTATCCCCTAGTTAATTAAGAACAAAATAAAATCATTAAAAATTATTTAAAATTTTTTAAATTTGTACTTTTTTGAATACAAATGTTTTAATTCCTCATTTTGTTATGACACTACACTTTAAGTCATTAGTGTATGAATTTATGTGTCCCAATTTCATATTCTAAAGTTTATTTTTCTGATCTATTTATCACAAAATAATGGTTTTAAATTTATTTGGTCAAATTTATTAACTATTTTAGGTTTTGTTTCCTAAAACTTTAAAAAAGAAAGATGCTAAAGTAGGAATGGTTTAATAATATAAAACTTGTTCTTACAGAACTAATGGAAAATGCTTGAAATGTGTGTACAAAATGTAATATAAAACTTGTTCTTACAGAACTAATGGAAAATGCTTGAAATGTGTGTACAACACTGGTGGAAGTTATTGTGAGTCTTGTTTGCCAGGATTTTATGGAAATGCACTATCACTGCCAAAAGGAGACTGTAAAGGTATGTTATTTTTTATAATTAAGTTTTTAAAAGTACAAGTTTTGGTTTTTATGGTCCTTTAATATGTTTAACATAAAAATATCGCTGCAATAGTTAAGTTATCAATTAGATTTGATTTATAAAGTTGGTAGGTTTGTGTTTTATAATCTCTATGTGAATTTTTAAAAATTTTATTTACCTCCGCAAATGTGCTATGGCATATTTTATAAGAAAGGAAAAAGATTTTTTTTCATTACCACATAACTTAATGTAGTTATTAGAATTAAGTAATCTGTCTAGAATTTATATAATTATTAGAACTTTTTAGTTACAAAAATTCATTCCCAATACTCAATTATTTAAAGAAATTATTATCTCTAACAAACGTTTGGTACCATACGTTACTACATAACACCTCCCATCCAATCTCCACAGCTTGCAACTGCTTCCCAGTTGGCACAGTCAAGAAAGACCCTGAATCGGACACCTTAATCTGCAACTATGCTACCGGCCAGTGCCCATGCAAACCAAATGTTGAAGGAAAACATTGCGATTCTTGTGCTGAAGGCTACTGGAATCTGGCTAGCAATGAAGGTTGTGAACATTGTAACTGTGACCCACTTGGATCTTTGGACAACACTTGTGATATTAATAATGGTCAGTGCAAGTGTCGACCGGGAGTGACTGGATTGAAGTGCGATAAGTGTCAGCCGTTGCATTATGGGTTTTCTATTGAAGGATGTAAAGGTAAGTCGTGTTAATTAGTCAGAAAGTTGGTTTTGAATCTGTTAATTTTTAGTTTGTAATATAGTTAACTGGATAAATGAGGAGCTTAGTGGAAGAACATGCTAAGCGACAGTTTAAAAAAAAAATGAGATTTTTGTGTCAATGAAATATTATTCCATCCTCTAAAGATAACAAGTTTCCCCTTTTTCATAAACATAAAGTTAAGCATATTTTTTACCATTTGACAGTACCATTTTATAGATTTAAGTGCAAACGAAAATCTTTAAAGCTCATTTTCTCTTTTTCACTTTTTTTGTCACTTAGCACGTTCTTTCACTAAACTCTTCAAGTGTTTCGGACAGATTTTTGGGATTTTTGGGGAAAAATATGGCAAAGCTGCTTTTATTAATATGGTAAACTAACATGGTTTAACCGAAATTCAAATGTGCTTCTTCGGTGTTTTACAAATTAATGAATGAAGAAAGCATATTAGAGAATGACTCTTTGAAGAAAGCTTAAGTTTTGGTCCAAACATGTTATGGCCAGAATGTCCAATAAAACAAACTGCCAGCTTAAATGAGAACCACCACCCCAAGTTTAATTGTACCATAAATGTATCTTTGAAACTATAATATAATTCTACCCATTGTACTGTTAAAAGTAAAGTATATTTAGATAAATAAAAACCTGCAATTTCATGTATAGTAATAAGTTTTTCTTAATGTTTTCATGTAAAAACATTAAGAAAAAACTTATTACTGAATCTGAAATACCAGATTTTTATTTATCTAAATATACTTTTCTAATAAATTTTCCCTTAGTATGTATTTTAAGCAAATTTCCTCATGCTATTGTTCATGTGGCAACAGAAGTTTAAATGACTAAAAACTTTATTACAATGCTTGTATTTTGTCAAGAGACTGATAAACAGATGTCTGTCTGGACGTACAGACAGGTGGATAAAAAGTATGAAAGATAGGTTGCTGATGTCATACCTTTCTAACAAAAAAATAAATTAGGATCTAACAGATTAAATAAACTCATGCAAAGTTTTAAATATAATGTTGCCTCAAGTTATTTAAGCTTAGTAGTCTTTCATCATTTTTCTTATCACAAAAATGTTGCTCTATTTTAAGAGTGTGAATGCGACTACATCGGCTCATCTGACTTGCAATGTGAGCCAAACGGCCAGTGCCCTTGTCGACCAAATGTTGAAGGCCGCCGGTGTGATCGTTGCAAAGAAAATACACACAACAAAGCAGTGGGATGTATAAGTAAGTTTTCATATTAATTTTTTGTGTATTGTTTTAAACAAACTATAAAAATCAGAGTGAAATAAAAATAGACTGCTAATTTACTGTCAATGGCCAATGTATGAAAATGGCAGTTGATATTAAAAAAATGAAGTTATAATTGGAGCCAATATGTATGTTTTGTGATAAATTTAGAGTAGAAGAGTTATTTAAAAGTTTGCTATAATAATACTTCCATCATAAAGTCAACCACAATAAAACTAAAAAAGTGGTATCAGCTGCATCGTTTTCAAAATTTACCATTAACAAAATTAATGAATTTACCAATGTATACTTTCTAGTATAAAATTAGAGTAAAAGAAATGTGTAAGTTCACTTTAGAAGCGATTCCATGATAAAGTCAACCACCTGTTAACTAAAAAAATAGTATCAATTGCATCATATTCAAAATTTAATATTTCACAATAATTAATGTTTAAAAAATATTTGTATAAAATTTTTGGGGATCTGCCTTCTACTCTTTAAAAAGTTTCAATTTCCAACAACGTAAGAAGTTTATTGAAAATGTACTTTAACATTGTAGAATAAGTTAAATTTGGTCTTTATTTAAATTAGATGAAATTAAAAATCTTATGCACACACGCAGTTATGGTATAAAACTATAACTAAAAAATAAATTTTTTCTTCAATTGCAGATTGTCCCCCCTGCTACAACCTTGTCCAAGATGCAGCCAACGCTCATCGAGCAAAGCTTGCTGAGTTAGAAGAGCTTCTCAAAGCATTGCGTGAGAACCCACAACTTCTCAATGATGAAGAGTTTGTTGCAAAGTTGAAAGAAGTTCAAGACAAAGTTGACAAACTGTTGGAGGATGCTCTGAGTGCTACAGGTAAACCATTTACATTTTTAAATGACATTTAAGGTTGGATTTTCAAGGTGTGTAAAATATTAATAAAAAACTGCTGATTTTTTTTCGTGCTAATTTGCAATATATGTTCATTTTTTAAGATTTGAAATCAATCAGTTTTTTTTAAGATTTGAAATCAATCAATCAGTTTTGAAGATTTGAAATCAATCAGTTTTGAAGATTTGAAATCAATCGGTTTTAAAATTGAATAATCGGTTAAGATTTGAATCAATCAATAGTTTTTAAGATTTGAAAAACAAAGTTTATCAGCCAGAAATCTGCAAGTTCCATCAGCCAATATAACTTAAAAAAAAATTTCTGATATTAAATTTAGATAATTTGTACTTACATAACGCATCTACTATTTTATACTTTATTTTATTTTTTGCTAGCTAGCGTTTCAGCAATTTGCTCTGAAAATATTCTTATTCATAGCCTAAATGAAATCATTAACAATTGGTTTGTTTCATGTGACATAGAATTATTTTTCCTTTCACTCCTGAATTTCATTGGTGGTTCGGTGATTGGTGGTGTGACATTGAAACTCTGCCCACCATATTGATTATCCATTCAAGACCTTATTTCATTCCTGGGGAACTTTTGCCACTCAAGACATGATACTTGCCCATTATTTAATCATTCTTGATATTTTTATGCATTGGGTTACTTAGGTGATAAGTTATTAGGTTATAAGTGTAACTTTGAAAATATGTCATATTTGTATATTTATATAGTTTGTCCTCATATAAACCCCATGTATTTTGAGTTAGTTTTATTATTATTTACCATTTTACAGAAGCTATTAAGATATGAAAATTATTTAAAAACTTTTTTTAACAAAACCCACCTTGCAAATAAATTAATTTTCTTATTACTTAAATCACCCAACCATATTGACGAGATTTGGAAGAACAACTTGTTCTCGTTACCCTTAACAAAACAACAGAAGAATGAAACAATTTTGAATCACTCCATTTTTTATTTACTTTCCCAAGAAAACCAACTGCCGTTGCCATTAAACATGTACAAACTTACACATAAAATTATTATAATATAATCCTTCACTACTGTTTTGTGATATCACAATTGCAATTAAGTGCTTTGTCTTGATGTTGCACATATATTCTCAACAGACCTCGACGGCAAAGTAGGAAGCAAGCTAAAAGACCTTCAGAAACGTCTTGAAGATGTCCTAAAAACATCAGGAGCCATCTCCATAAAAGCTGAAGATGCCAGGGAAATTGGACAAATGGCAGAGAGGAACACAACCACAGCTGAAGAGATTATCAAAAGAGCTTTGGAGGCTCTGAATGGAGCTAGGAAGTTCTTAGAGACAGAGGGGCTTTCAGCTTTAGAGAAAGCAGTGGAGAGGTATGTGTGGTTATTTTAATTGTAGTTAAGTCTCAATTATTTGTGTCACGGTAATCAGATACAGATTGCTTGTAAATGGAGTGTTTCTCTGTGTAAAAAAACAGTAGTTAGTGTTTTTTTTAAAGGTTTCTATACTTGCTGTAGAAAATTTACAAATTGTTTTTTATTCTCCATCTCTAGCGCTTGTATAATTCTTATAAAACGATTGGGCCTCTTAGCAAATATAAAAAATAAATATTTTTATTGTATTATCAAACTTACCATAATTGAAACTGAACCTAAAGAATTATTTTTTTAATGTTTATTGAGATTTCAACTTTTCAAATGTATTTTTATGGATCTTTTGAATGAATTGCATGAAAACTTTTTTTCTTTGATCAGCAATTTTTAATACTGAATATTTATCGTATTTTATTTCTCTTTTGTTTTGAAAATTGTTACTTCCTAAGAATGTTAATCCTGGAATAGTTTTGATTAACTCCTAATTTTGTTTTTGTTTTAGCAATTATTAAATTTTTTGGCTCTCTCTTTTGAAGAAAACAGCTTCTTACCTGTTGCTATTGTTTGTATTAATCTAGATTTGTCTGAAATGCCTATTTTGTATGTTTAATAAAGTTTTTTTTTTCCTTTCAAGATCAGAGAAGTTTGGGCAACAATCAGAGAGGATGTCAGAGATAGCCAGGGAAGCAAGGCATTTAGCTGACGAGTAAGTAGATGATGTGAAATGCACTGTTTTTCTGTGAACTTTTTTCAGTGTTTAAGATTAGGAATAGGACTGCACTGTATTTTAAATGCATCAGTATTGCATTAGATCTTTTAAAAAACTTCATCTATCTCAAACTTAAAATCTCCTTTGCAGACATGAGAAGGATGCCACAGAGATTGAAGACAAGGCTTTGGAGGCTCGAAAAATCGCAGAAGAGGCTTATGAAAAGGCCAGGCATGCCCTCGAAACACCCGGGGAAACTGCTGATAACATCAACAGACTGGAAAGGAAGTAAGGCCCAATTATGTTTGTCCTCAAAACTTAAATTTAACTAATCGCAAGCAAGAAGTTATTTATTTTATAGTCCTTCCGATTGCAACATAAGCTTTGAAGGCACTGTCTTCTCTTCTTCTTTTAATTTGGGTTTGTCCGATATGTGGCACCTCTGCTTTTGGGTAGCATTTTGTACCATACCCCAGACCCAAATCTTTATCCATGGAAAGGGGGTGCCAGAGCCACGAGGGTTGGTCTATGACACCTTTGGTCCCATATAATCTCTATCCATGGACACAACATCATCATCACCCCAGACCCAAAAAATTCCTTAGCTCCATTTGTTAGGGTCTCCTACTTTAGTGATAAAGTCAACCAGGTCCCTGATAGAGCTAAGGTGTAACTCTTTATCATTAATGATACCTAAGGTTATCAATCGAGTATGGGCAAGGGCATTGTGCCGTTTCCTCCACTGTCTTCTCCTTCCACCTTGTGTGGTTTTCCAGAGGAAACGGCCTGAGCCTCGCTGATTCTGTTTTCCCCCTACCCTACTTGAGTTTGGAAAGCCATTGTGATTTACCTCTCAGCATAGCCACAAACAAGGTAGGTTTAGAACAGTGATGCTTATGCTGTTTCCTGAAAAACCACACTAGGGGGGAAGGGGACAAAAGAGCTTTTGAAGCTTGAGTTGTAATCAGAAGGACTATAGTTATATGAGAAGTTGTTTCTTCCCGCCATGTTGTAGAGCAGCGGTTCCCAACCTGGGGGCGATCGCCCCCAAGAGGTCAATTTGTGCTATCAAGGGGGGAAAAAATACTTGGGGGGAGGGGCGATCAGAATATTCAAAGGGGAAAATTAAAATAATGTTGTACCTTTGTACAGTAAAACCATTCTCCAACCATAGCCAAACCAGCCAATATTTACATTCAACTCTCTTAAATTTTCTAGAAACCTGCAAAAACTAAATTATTTACTTTTGCTTAAAAAAAATTGTTATGTTTTTCTATTTATTTAAATACCGGAAGTTCTTTGGTTGTTTTATAAGGTTTATTTTATATGTTTTATAGTTACACTTTAAACTCTTAGGATTAGCATAATGAAAATTAAAGGGCGATGATGTTGATCAACCTAAATATGAGCTATAGTCAAAAAGGTTGGGAACCACTAGAGATTAGCATATTAACATAAGCCAGTTTATTAATATCTAGGCTATTGATGTCGACACAGCTAAAGATAAGAATTGGCGCATACTGCCAAAAAAGTAACAAAACCAGATCTGCCCTTGACTTGTTCACCAAAGCAAACTCCATCTCTCTGCCGGATATAGACTCAGCACTGATGAAGAAAACTGCTGCCGACATCATTGAACAGGTAATTAACTTAGTACTTAATGAAATGAAGGTAAGGAAAGTATTGCATGGGCCAATGCAATAGATTTTTGATTTCTACGCTTTTGGTGCTGATTCTAAAAAAAATGGTTGAACATTGATCGTGTCTTTTAATCCTTCATACTCACTAAAAGAGCTACAGACTTCGATTGGTCACGAGTTCTTTGTGTTCAGATTTGGTACAGATTCTTTGTTTCAGATTTGACACGAGTTCTTTGTAACGACTTCTTCACAGTCGCACTTCAGATTTGGTACACGAGTTCTTTGTAGCTTCAGATTTGGTACACGAGTTCTTGTACGACTTCAGAACATTTTGTACGATCAGATGTACACAGTTCTTTGTACGACTTCAGATTTGGTACACGAGTTCTTTGTACGACTTCAGATTTGGTACACGAGTTCTTTGTACGACTTCAGATTGGTACACGAGTTCTTTGTACGACTTCAGATTTGGTACACGAGTTCTTTGTACGACTTCAGATTTGGTACACGAGTTCTTTGTACGACTTCAGATTTGGTACACGAGTTCTTTGTACGACTTCAGATTTGGTACACGATCTTGTACGTTCATTTGTACACGTGTACTTCAGATTTGGTACACGAGTTCTTTACGACTTCAGATTTGGTACACGTGTTCTTTGTACACTTCAGATTTGTAACGAGTTCTTGTACATGCGGATGTTAGAACATCATAATGAAGTTTTTGAAAAATTCGCACATGCGCAATGGGTAGAACTTTTCAGGTTTTAAGGTATTGCTGAAAAACAAAAAGATATATACATTTCAAATTTGGTACACAAGCTCCCTGTACTTGTCGGTCGTCATAATAAGGAAGATTAAATCATGCATAAACGTGGTGTGGAAACTAAAAAAAAACAAGTTTGCTTTGTAATTTTTTTTTCTCCAAATAACGTTAAATGTACTTAAAATTATGTCTATATTTTTTTTGCATAAAATTTGCTCTTAATTAGTATTTGCTTGATCCTGTGAGCCAGATGTTTAACTTACTGGGAGATGCGGCTATTGAATGCAGAATTGGAAACATTTCCTGAATTAGGCATGAATGATTTAACTTCTTAAGGTGAATACATCTGGTTAATTTTGTATTATCAATGTTTCACTACACAACCTGAAACTGCTATTGGAGAACCTTCTTTGAAAATTCTGTTTTTCGTTAATTTTCCTTACAAAGAATTGTTTTTATCTAGGCTCGAAAAATTAGAGAACAAGCAGACAAAATATTAGAAGACCACCAAGAACTTTTGGATAAGGTAGAGGTACAAACAGCCGAAGCCGAGGGTCTCCTGAAAGCTGGAGAAAAACAGCAACAGGTATTTATGTTAATGTTTTTTATTTGTGTGCTATTTCTCCAACTTATGACTTGATTAGGATGGCTGAGACGAAGCTGGTCTTGTATCAACTAAAACAAATATTATGTTTGACGAAAAAAAATTCTTTTTAGTGTCATACAACTTTTTATTCTCTTCTTGTCCAAATATTTTTTCACTCTATTATAATTCAATACACCTGTCACACTTTCAAATTCACATTTTTAGTTTGAAACCTATATTTCTTTAAAATAGAGAAAATAAGTCATTGACTTATATAAAAACAGTTTAAGTAAATTTATGGTAGGGTGGTGGTTCTCCAAAAACTTTCTGAGAACATACTAATCCCATTTCGTAGCCAAATTTATTTCAGAAACCCTGTGATTGTTATAATATTATTGTGTTAATTAGTTTTCTCTCTTAAAGACAATTGATGAAATGCTAGCTACTGTTGATGCTGCTCTTGCTAAGGCTAAAGAAGCAGTGGCCGCTGGAGAAAAGACACTGGCAGAGGCAAAGCAAACCCTTGCAACGTTGGAAGGTTATTATTAAGTTCAAATATTTGCTTTGATTTGTCAAAAAATCTCTAATCTAAGTAAAGTCAGCAAAATTACAGTCTGAATTTTCTAAAATAGGTACTTGCATAAAAATGTTATATAGCCGAGACTTGATTTAGCAACCTTATAATCTTACAACATCTTGAAAGAGTCATGTTGCCTTTAATTAGTTAAAACTACTCGAATGCATGCATTTTTTGTTTAATTGTATATTTTCTCCGAATTTCTAAAGAATGCCTTACAAATACAATATTTTATACCTTGGCTTGTTTCAACGTGTTTCTTGAGCAAAGAATCTGTGTTCTATTTTTAAGAACAATGGAGTTATCTATAAGTATGAGAAGACTTTATTTAAAAAAAAAAATCAAAAAGTCTTAAAAATTTCCTTAAAAGTCATTAGTATTTTCTTTTACTTTTGTGTTATTACTGGAACTAGTTGCCTAACAGGCAGCTTGGGTAAATAAGGGTCACAACTTGAGAGTATTTTTGCAGAATGTTCATATAATGTAAAGCCACATATAATGTTGCTTTTAATGCAAGCTTAGGCATCGTCATTCAATAGGGACTACATATACCAACCCCAATGACAATATCCATCTTAAGCTCTCAAATTAATTTTGAACCTGTTTTATTTTATATTTATACCATATTTAAGGTTTCGACAAGCTTATCCAGGAGAGCAAAGGTCGTGCAGATGAGGCTCTAAAGAGAATTCCAGAGATTGAGCAAGTAATTGGAGAAGCCGAGGAGAAAACCCGTTCTGCCGAGGACGCGCTTCGAGGGGCCGAAAAAGATGCCACAGAGTCCAAAGATGAGGCTCAGACGGCTGAGCAGAAGGCTGAACAGGCATCCAAGGTATGTGTTGTAAGGCTGAGTATTTTAGTAGAGCAAGTCAAAAGACTAGTTCCGGATTTTGCGAGGTTGACTCCTCCTTTCATCACTTAAGTGGGTCAATAAAATGAGGACCAAGTATACTAGGGAACTAAACACTGAGGTTGACCACCTAACTGGGATTTATGCCTAGCATCACAGAGTACTTGGTCAAGTAAGCTGAAATGGGCACGGCAGGCCTGGGCCCACGAACGGGCCCAGGTTATATGTTTGAGTTACATATAGATGATCGACAGGAAATGTAGCTCTGAATAAACCTTTAATCTGGTAGAATTTTGTTTTCAAATTACTAAAGTAAAAATTTCATATCTTTTTAAGTTCTATAGTGTAATGCAGTTTATGTGTAAACCAGCAAGTTTACAATGATTATAATAATCCTGTGACATTAAAATATGTTTACTTATACTTCTAAGTTCTAACTGATAAATTATTTATTACCATTCATGCAGTTTATACGTAAATCAACTATTATGCATAGAAACCTTAAAATAATCCTGTTACCTTACAACAGTCGTAAAAAAATAATAGGCAAACCTAAAACTCTAACAAAGTTGAATTCAAACTCTTATTTTATGTGATCAGTGCTGTGTCGCTAATATATTAATGTAATCTTGTTAAGTCTTAGGAAATTAACAGGTTTATGAATATGAAAAGGAACGTCTGTTTTTCGTCTGGAAGTTCTTTGACTGGACTTTCGTATTTGCACACTCTCCTAACTTCTAAAACCTTAAAAAAAATTGGCTTACAATTTTCATTTTCTATCTAACTTCAATCTTTCTATCTAAAACTATTATTATTTTTATGTCTATACAAATCTGTTCCTTCAAACAAAACCACAAAACAAAAAGCTCTATTTTTTGGCGTAACTTCTTTTCCCCATTGTTACTTGTAGCATGCTAATGATGTATTAGAAGGAGCAGAAGAAACCAAAACCGAGACCAACAAGCTCAGGGACCAGGCAGACACTTTGGCGGATGATGTGAAGCAAACAAATGCCACACTTAAAGAGTACGAAGATCAAGCTGATAGTGATGCCGATTTAGTCAACCAGGTGAGATGGAATACTTAATAATATTACCTACGTACCTTTTAGATAATATAATAATATTTGAGTATTTGAGATAAACCTTATTTTTATTGGTATGATTTTCCCAATTAAAAAAAAAAATGTTTATTAATTTCTTAAACTCAGAATACATGTGATATATCGTACAAATCTTTATAAAGTTATAATATTAACCACACAAATCTAATATTCTAATATTCAGTTCTTTCTTAATAATTTTCAGTTAATGTCTTGCTGATCCATCCAACAGTTCCCAAGTTTCAATAGGCGTCAATGCATGCTTTTCCCACAAAAATTGCGGACGCAGCGATTATCCCCATCAAAATTAAAACTTTCGGAATAACCAAAGCAAACAACCTTACATTTCGAAATCTAATTAAAAAGTGACTATTTTTAATGGTCATGAGAAGAGTGGATCAGAAGTCAAAACAAAGTCTTCTGCGTCTGCAATTTCTGTGGGAAAAGCATGTATTGACGCCTATTGAAACGTGGGAACTGTTCGATGGATCGGCAAGACATTAACTGAAAGTTATTTAAGAAAGAACTGAATATTAGAATATTATAGGGATTTGTGTGGTTAATATTATAACTTTATAAAGATTTGTACGATATATCAAATACATTTTGCTATGTTTATAAAAAACCCTATGAAGACATTTTTCAGAGTTCTCATACATCCTAAAAATGCCTGTAAATTTGAAAAACAGGATGCAATTAATATTTTTATTAACGTGTTTTTTCCCATCTTTTAGAATTAATGTTTGCTTTCTTTTATTAATTTCGTACATTAAGAATACATTTTGCTTTTTGTACTTAGTAATAACATATTTGTGGTAATTTTAGTAATTTATTACTCGCCATACTTAATAAAAGAGCTAGTAGACTTTTACTTTTAAATATATGTATCTTTAAAATGTTGAACACATGGTTATTTGTAATGCTTTGGAATTAAAGTCATAACTAAATATTTCTCTCTCAGGCCTTGGAGCAAGCAAACCAGGCAAAAACTAGTGCCACAGATGCTTCAGTGAAAGTGAAGAATGCACTTGACACTGTAGAAGATATTTTGAGAGCATTAGGTAAGACTGAGCTTCAATAACTGACAGTTCGATTTTTTTTGTACCTTACACTGAAATTATAACTTAATTTTTTATGTGCAGGAAAATGAATATTTAAAAAAAATTGTTTTGAATGGAATACACAATTATTCTTAATATATTACACAATATTACTTAATATAGAACAAGCACCTTAAACATGGTATGCAGTAAAATATACCTGGTATCAATGTTCTACCATAGTAATTTTATTTTAATAACCAGGGAGATACAACTGGCTAATTGCTATGCCTAAAGCTTTCTCAATTTTCTGAGACCCCCTCCCCACAGATAAAATTCTCGTTCGTTTACATTGCTAACTAACTGACATCACAAATTGAGACATTTTGCGTGTGCCGGCTGGGCATGTCAATGTAATCATTGTGTCATGGTGTAGATTTATTGCATTATTCTAAAAAAATAAACTAATTCTGCACATGCGGTATTAGGGTAATATGTTTTTAATAATGCAATTAAACATGTTCGACACAAAGAATGTTTAAAATATTGGGAACCTTACAAGATGATGTGTCAGGTGGAAGGTTTTGAATACAAGTCCACTTTCGAGTAAGTTATAATTTTCGAGTTAGCAGTGAAATTGCATGCACTAACTATGCAGAATGACAGTTCAATAATGAAAGGTAATTTTCTTATAAAGCTATAACTTTAAACCTCTGTAGCACAAAGAAGCTTTTTATGGACTTGGTTCACTTGTATTCAGAGCCCGACATTTGTCTGTACTTATAAATCATTCCTTGGCGTACATTTATGAGCTGTGCAAACCTGATTTTTTATTTACATAGTCTTTTACATTTTCAAAAAACTTCTTATTTTCCTTGCTTACATCTTCTAACACAACTAACTATCCTCTAGATGGCCTCGATGACATCGACGAAAATCTCCTGACCGAGCTTGAAGCGCGGCTCGCAGAGGCCGAGCGCGAGCAAGCTGAGGCCGACTTTGATGCTCGGATGGCCGAGCTGAGGCACGCCCGAGACCTACAGAATCAGTGGATGAAGGACTACACAGAAGAAGTCGAACGTATGAAGAAGGATGTAGAGAATATCGCCCAGATTCGCGAAGCTCTTCCGGATAAATGCTATAGAAGAGTTGTGCTTGAGCCGTAGATGTACTAAAGGACTTTGGAGGGTTTGGTGTTTATGTATTAGTTATGGGTACAAAGTGGATTTTTTATTGATTATTTTTAGTTGCTTTTTTGTCAAAATTGTAATTGTTTCCATCAGTTTAAGCTTATTCTACCAAAATTTGGCTGGATTGTCAGCTTGAGCCATAATTATTTTGAGCCATATTAAATGACTTTGCAGGTTTATGCATTTATGTATAAAAAAAAAGGTGTTTATATTAATTATTTCTGGTTTTTTGTGTGTCAAAATTGTAATAGCTTCAATGAGTTTTAAGATTATTCTATCAAAATTTATCAGCTGTTATAGCTGGAGCCGTATAGTTATATTAAACAACTTTAGAGGGTTTGGTTTTAATGTATTAGATATGGATATAAATTGTTTTTTTATTAATTATTTTTAGTTGTTTTAGGTGCTTTTTTGTCAAAATTTTAATAGTTTCCATTCATTTAAGCTTATTCTGTCAATATTTATCTGGTGTTACAGCTGGAGCCATAATTATTTTGAGTTGTATAGTTATATTAAACTAGGGTTATGCGTTTATCAAAAATGGGTGCTAAGTGGTGTGTAATGTAGTTATTATTAGATGTTTCATCAAATTAGTTGTAGTTTCAATTAGGTAAAGCTCATTCTATCAAAATTTATCTGTTGTAATAATTATGTTGGGAAAGCCTTGGGGTTTGTGAATGATAATTGGATTTTTAATAGTTTTATTTTTGTCAAAGTAGTTAATTTTGTAATGCTTTTAGCTTGTTTGTTATTTTTTTTTTTTAACTTTTCATGTTGTCACCTATGCAATGTGCTCTTGGATAAGTGTTACCAGAAACTGCAGCTAGAGCCATTTTTATGTTGACCATACTTTGGAAGTATCAAAATAATTGCTAATTCGATGTCTTAATGTGTTGTTTCGCATATTTTTAAACCTTTTGTCAAAATTTTAATACAGAGGAAACCCAAAAATATCCCAACCTTAAATAAATACTCAGGCTTGCAAATGTAAAAGTACTGGTGAAACTATTGGCTACCTTATAAATCTTGCATGGTAACAGATCTCTATGCAATTCAATACAATGTACAATTTTAATGTCTTTGTGTACATTATTTTTATTCATTTGTGTTGCATTTAATTTTAAAAAGAATAATTAACCAAACACACTTTACTATTTATACTATGCATGATTTTTCATTAGTTTAATTTTTATACTTGAAAGAATTAATGCATTTTCTATGTTGAATTTTTTGTAATGCTTTTTATGTCTTTATATTTCCTTACAATCTACCTGTGGCTGTATATTTTTGTACTTTTTTCATTAATATTCCACATTTTTTTGATATTGTTCAAATTAGGTGTATTCTACTTAGATCTTCATTGTTTTTGTATACATCACTATAGAAATTGTTATGTGTCTGGACTTATATAGAATCAAAATATTTTATTGAAAAACTCTGCTATATGTTATAAGATTATTGAATTATAAAAATAGATATAAAACATCCCTATGAATTCAATGAAATTTAAAATTTATTTGTTTTCTAAAATGTATAGCTAACTTTTTTTTGTAATCTATGCAAGTGTCTGTAGCTTTTACCTTATCTATATTATGATATGAATCTCATAGAAATCACTTAAACGTAATTTTTTCTTTTCTTTATACATTTATATCCAATCATATCAATACATATTTATTTAAATATCCGACATATCAATAGTTATTTATATAAGGATCAATCTACTTTTCAATAACATAAATCAAAATATGTTTGCTATAAATAGCTGTAAATCAAATGTGCAATATATTTTTCTAAAAACAGTTCCTAGAATAGCTATGAATAACTATACACTTAATTTGGATGCCAACCAAATATATTAAAAAAATATTTGCAGTATTTGCAATCTAAGCATAATGATTTATACAACTTCTATAATATATATAATATATATATTTCATTTTAGAGCTAATGAAAACTATTTAAAGTTATAGATCAAATTGAAATATTATGTGTTTAAATATGGAAAAACTTCTTTAGAAGAAAACCAAAGACTTAATATTGGATTTAATTTTTAGTTTTTGTTTAAACTTTCCTGAAATTTAAAAACGTAGTTTAATTTAAAAATAAATCATCATTACTTTTACACTAAATAACTAGATTTAATATCAAAATCTCATAATCTTTCCCATTGGGAGCAAAGTAGCTTTATGTACCAAGTTCCTTTTTTCTTAAGAAAATGCCAAAGATTTCATACTTAGTTTCTGGCCAAACTGTTTACTCATTTCTTACAACTGCCAATTTGAGCTTCACAAACCTTTGTGTATTCAGCATTCTCAAAGATTTTCATTATTTTTTTTGTTATGTAACTTTTGTTAACTTTTGAATTTCAAGTCGAAAGTGAAGTACAAAGTCGAAATGCATTTTTGTTGCTTGTCAAATATTTTTGTAAACTATTATTATTGTATTAACATTGTCGAAGAATTTATTTGATTACTAATATGAATTTTGATAACTTTTAATTGTATGATATTTAAAAAAAAATATTTCAAACATTCGACTATTTATCAAAGGTTTTTGAAAAATTCATAAATTCTGTGTTCCTATGACTCGTGGAAATTGAGTTTTAATGTTTCTGAAAAATATCAAAAACAGCAATTTAAATCATGAAATTGTATTGTTTTTCCAAATGGTTATAAGTGAAAATAAATATTTTGATTGTAATCGGGTAAAGACATATCAAAATTAAAAAAATTTAAAAATAATTAATACTTTCTAAAAGTTTAACTAACCCTTAATATATATGTGCCAATTCTATCTAGTCTAGTACTAATTACACTAACCTTCGTTAGAATACTTTATTTTTCTACTTAGCCTATTTTTACTATGAATAAAGCCTTTATATTGTGCCATTGAAAGTATTCCTTTTAAATAAGATATTTTCCTCACTGCCTTTTGTATGAATATTTTATAGAAACTATTGTTTATCTTTTTTATGTTTTGTAAAAAAAAAGTCTTGTAATGCTTAGTCTACAAAAATAAAATTGTATTTGTTCGTTGAAGAGCGTTATTATTGTTTTTGATTTGTGTTGTTTCAGCAATAAATGTGCTTTCAAGAACGTTGTATACGTCACCCTTCGGCTGTGTCCTGACTACAACATCAAATGCCACAAATGCAACAAAACTTGGCGACCGCCAAGGGCGCCAAGCGATGCAATAGCATGTGGCTGACCCTGCCAAGTCGCCAAGTTTTGTTGCATATGATGTCGTAGTCAGGACACAGCTTTAAAATCAGTACCAAGTTAAAATTAAAATGTCCTAGTTCAAACACTGAGGCCCCGTGGTGCAGTGGTAGTGCTTTGCATTGCTGTGCCACAGGTCCGCGGTTCGAATTCCGGATTGGGCGAGGTTGACCCATCCTTTCATCCCTTAAGTGGGTCGATAAAATGGGTACCAAGTATGCTTGGCTTGGGAACTAAACACTGGGGGTTCGTGAGGCTGACCACCTTACCGGGACATCTGCCTAGCACCCCAGAGCCCTAGGTCACAAAAGCTGATTGGGCACGGTAGGCATTGGCCCACTATTGGGCTGTTGCGCCGAGGAGTTTAGAGTTTAGTTCAAACACTAGTTTACCAAATTTTAGCATTATCAGTCGATTCTAGTTTACAAAAACGAGCCTTGATTGGAAAATGGTGTAAAAATTTTAATTAGAAAGATAAAATAACTTACCTATTTCATCTTTTAGCCTTTACTTACAGGTATCAGGCGTTTATTTAAAAAAAATGATGTAGTATAAGTGACTAGCACAATTCAGGAAGTCTTACAAAACACTTTACAAAATACTTAAGTTTTTTTTTAAAAACAAATTTAACGATATTTTTACCATAAATAATGTTGGAATGAATTATTCATTACAAAACAAACCTACACAGCTTGCTTGTGCAGTCATAGCACAAAAAAGTGCATATTTAGGTTTAAGACCTCAACTAACATGTATTATATTTTATGTTCTCTTCGAAAATATTAAATGTTAAGTTTTGAAAAAAATTCTTGCAAACTTATTTTGAATGAATATTTGTTTGGAAAAAAAGTTGATTTGGGGATTTTGGTGGGGTCTCAGAAGGCTATAAACGAACTGAATAAAATACAAAATTAAAAACTTGCTAAAGAAAGAGGGGACTCGTGCTTATTCTCTCTTTAATTTACCCTAGCTCCCCACACGTTTGCGGGGGAAAAGTCAAAGTATTTGTACAAGTAAAGGAGGCCTTAGTTTAAAAATCCAAACTTAAAATAAATTTTAAAATAACTTAGAATACCTTTATGAAAAATACATATTTAGTGTATGCTCTGAATTGCGACGCCTAAAACGACCTCCTATAAACGGCCCGTGCAGCCCAAAAATGTCCGACGAATAATACCCCGTATAGAGGGAGTGCTCGTTAAATATGCTCCAAAGTCCCAACGCTGCGTACGATGTCGCCCTTAACGGTTGCGTCGGGTGCCTACTCAGGTGTCGGCTCGTCACTTGACTGTGGCTCGAAATTATGACGCCCGTCGCCAATAGCCCTCGTGTAGCTCTAGTGCGACGATATATATATAATTCAAACCTACCTACCTACCTAAAACAACCTTTATTATCACGATTTTTCCTTTTTATTTTATTTTTTTCATCCTTTTTTAAAATAGAAAGGAATTCCGAATTCTAAAACATGTCTAACTCGTGTTTGTTTTGTTATTAATGAAAGTAAAACACTCGATCATTTAATGTATATAGCACGTGCCGCAATCTCCTTTTCCGTCTCATTCTCCGAATATTATTCCCAGAATCTTTTATTTCCTCTTCTAAACAGGTCACTAAGTATTATTTTTATTTATTATTTGAAATCAGACAAAAAGGCCCAAAGACAACCAAAAACATACGCATACCGATTGAATAGCAATAGAGTAAAAGCGATGGGCTCTCTCTCACTTTCTAGAGGAGACAGGTAATGAAGAACTAAGAGGGAAACAAGCGCACGATTGCGCCACTGGTTTGCTTTGGGTACCCTTTCAGGAGTCGACCTCGTCATTTGACTAGGGTTCTAAATTACGAGGCGTAATTGGTTGTGTTAAAGCTCTATGGAGGGTAGAAATAGACAGACGGAAACCGTACGAACTCACATAAGGAGCCTTCTTAGCTCCCTAGCTTTAGGGCCGTAGTGAGCCTAGTGGTCAGCGTCTCGGTCTCGGGATCGGAAGGTCCTGCGATCGAGTCCCGGTACCACTGAAGACCTACCGAGTATATGCGGAGTACGTGCTCGTTAAATCTGTTGGGTCCGAAAGTCCTCTAAGTTCCCATACCAAATCAATACCTCTGGGGTGACAAGCCAATTCTGGGATCCTCTAGTTGGCCTCTGTCTCTAAAATTAGATGGATCCACTTATGTGTGTGTGTTGTCTGTCTTACTTGACGAAGGTTTATAAGCGGGTCGCTGACCAAGCACACAAACCTGAATATATATGTCTACCAACCAACCAACCAACCAACCCTAGCTTTAAATTTAACACACAAAACGATAAACTGGGAAAGACACCTATAAATTTAAATAATTTATTTAAAAACAAAATAGTTACATTTTATAAATAAGTTATAGTTTACTTTGTAATATGAAAAAAATGCTGTTAAATGATTATTAAACTATATTTATTCATTCTCACTTGAATTTATAACGAAAATTGGACGTTAGACGATTGTTTAGCAGATATAACAAATATTTTTGCAGTAATCATTTTTTTATATGAAAGGACAAATTAAGTGGGAGGGGATGACTTTTTGAA
This sequence comes from Oedothorax gibbosus, assembly GCA_019343175.1. Classification (NCBI taxonomy): domain Eukaryota; kingdom Metazoa; phylum Arthropoda; class Arachnida; order Araneae; family Linyphiidae; genus Oedothorax; species Oedothorax gibbosus. Next base: position 10,729,751 of record CM033274.1, on the reverse strand, counting down.
TTCTAAAATTCGTTTGGGGGTCCCATCAAAATGCACTGCCTACAGGCGCCTACTTAATCCGGCTCTGTAAGGAGAAATTGTGACCCCGCGCGGTTAGTGATGTTGAGATTCGCTCGAGGGGTTGTGTAGATTAAAGCAGTATACTAAAATTGGCGGTTTTATTTATGAAACTTTTTACACTGCTCAAAACAATTAGGGGAGCACTATGCGTATTTTTGTTAACCCTTTCAGTTCCAACAACTTATTTTTTATTCTAAAAATCTAAAATTTGTGAAATACATTCATTATGCATCCAGAATGAAATGTTAAAAAACAGGGGGGGGGGGGGATCTTAATTTTTTAAACTGAATTTTAATGGGGGGGGGGGGGGCGGAATGAAATCATAACTTTTGAATAAATTATAACAATAACTTTTTCAAAACTTTATTTGTTAAAAAAAAGCTAAAATCAATTTTTAAACATCTAAGAATGCAAGCGTGAAGAATTTAGGGTCAATTTCTTTCATAAAATGTTTTGGGAGTGAATTTTATTTTACCATGTTTTTCATGTTTTCATTTATTTAAAACAAACGTTATTTAATTCTTCAAAAGACATGATTCTTCCATCTAACGATAAATAAGTGCGAGCTCAACTTAGTGAGAAAAAAAATCGCAAGCTGATGATTCCAAATGGAATCATTGGGGGTGAAAGGCTTTAACCATGGGTTCCCCTAATTGTTTTGAGCAGTGCATATCGGATTCTATGGTCAGTAGATTTTTGTAATTTGTTTTTAAAGTTGGCAAAACTTTTGTGATTCATGAAACAGGATAATTTTTTAAGTAGTTTTATTTCTCTTCAACTTTTTTTTTATATCAAACTCAATTTTCTCAGAAACACTTATAAATGGCCCTTAATAAAGTCCTAGTAGTTAAAATAATATACAAATTAACGGAATGTAAAATTTTTAATACGTAATTTTCATTTAATATGCCCAATTCTACTGTACTTTTTCATTAATAATCAATAAAAAATATTCTATTTATATATTCATTCAGTACGACGGTGAAATACGACTTTTAATATACTTAACAATTTATTTTTTAAAAAACATAATTAAAACAACAATGATGGAGTTGAAATACTTTTCATTTATGTAAGTGCTTCTTGAGAAAAATCGAGTTTAACATGCAAATTTTTAAACTGAATTGAAATAGAACTGTCCAAAAAATTATCCTGCTTCATGAATCATCAAAGTACTATCAACGTCAAAAAAAGCTACTAACCATAGACTCTGCTAAAAAAAAAAATCCTTAAAAAAAAAGCACAATTTTAGTACTGTTTTTTCTTGCATAACTCCTCCTGTAGGCCTCAACATGGCAGAAGAAAGAAGCCAGCTTTTTGCCCCCGAGTCGCCTCTAGAAAGTGTACGAGAGCGCACGGTTTTACTATTTCTTTGATACCGATTGCGATCATAGAACCGACATTCAAGATATACACTCTTAAAACAAACGAGCGGTTTTAACTCAGTCTGAGTTCATTTCCACTCCTTTCCGTGCCGAAAATGCACTTTTCCTATAGGAGTGGATTTCACTATTTTTGCGGAGTGGGTAAAAGAAATAAAAGAAAACAATCTACGTCCTACACTCTTAAAACGAGCGGTTTTAACTCAGTCTTAGTTAATTTCCACTCCTTTCCGGTGCCGAAAACGCACTTCCCCTATAGGAGTGGATTTCACCCTTTTGTTTTAAGAGTGTAAAGTTGAATAGGCTCGGAGTTCAAAGTGTTAAAGTAAAAAAAATTCATTCTGTCCAACAAAACAACAAATAACAATTTTGGAACACAATAAATAACTTTTTTTATTAATCACACACTTTATCTTACAGTGGAATAAGACATGACAATTTGATAAAGTGCCATATATTACAGTTCTCTAATATTTTAATTCACTGAAACACCCATACTTGGGGGTGGAATACTAAGCTCAACAAGAGGAAGTAGGAAAAACCCGGGAAAATAAGACCATCACTAAGACCCATAAAGTGGGTCGCGACGGTGTTGTTTACTTCATTCAAATGAGGACAGTTGTTTTTTTGGAATAATATTGAAGAGTAGAAATTAATGACTTGACGTGGGTTTTTTTTATTAACACCACTTGATCACGTTTTTGTAGAAATTACTAAGATGAAGAGTTTTTTTTTTTAATATTCTGTTTCCTTATTCTGAGAGTAATCCTTTCTTGCTCTGTTTGGAATTAGCATATTAAATACTTGTTTGTATTGAATTCGCCAAAACAAAATGTTAAAGTATTTAATATGCTAATTGCATTACTAAACGCTAAAGTTAACAAGTATATGGCTTTGTTGCTGGAGCCATATCTCTATTGAACAGAAAGAAAACAATACTATAAGCACAAATGGCAAATATTGAAAAAAATAATAATTATAGGTTTTTGTATAAATGACTTACTTTACTGAATTAAAAGCTATTTTCAAAAAATAAAATTAAAAAGAAGAAAATTACATATTTAATCCAATTTTCCATTACACGCAATTTTTGTGCATCCTTAAACACATTTAACAGGACATTTTCCCGTAATGTAGTGTAAATTCCCCCGCGATGTTATAGGAAGGTTCAAGAATCTATTTATAATTTTGAAGTAAAATTCCATATCGTTGATATATTTAATAACGTTTCTGCTTCGTGTTCGCTGTCAGCGGGAACTATATATTGCTAAAAACAAATCCTCCATCATTCATCACATCATAACTTATCTACAATATTTTTATAGATGATCTATTTTAATTTCTATGATTTAGAAAAGAAATTCTTTGACACAGAAATTTGTTTTATACATTTGGCCTTTTCACAACTTAACTGAGAAAGGCTTTAGAAAATTTTAAATGTGCATTAAACATATGAAATATTCTATTCCTATTCCTATAACAATCTTACCGGTGATGTATGTGTTAGGCACACGTCTGTCTGCAATCTTACAAACTATACTAACAAAAATTTGAGTAGTCACTTATCAAATTTTCTATTCCATTCAAGCTCACGTGGCTTCGTGCGTCGCTTGCTTGGTGAATATGTTGTGTTTTGAAGCTTAACTCCTTGAACTTGTATGCTATTTTTTGGCGCCTGGACATACGATAAAAAGCTATGGAATCATCAATTACCATCCATCTTAAAGTTCTTGCTAACTTTACTTAGGAACCATATTTTGGTTTATAAATCCACAAACCGAAATTAATCATCAGTTGTCTGTTTTTACAATGGTATTGTTTCAGGTAACGTAGTTTCTATCGGCTTCCGGTCCTTCCATCGGTGCTCTGTTTTCACGTGACATTGATTCATCAATCGATACTCGTAAAACAAATTAGTTTTCCTTTTCAGGATTTCTGTTGCCACTCAAGACCTGAAACATGTTCATTCCAGTATTGATAAATACTACTTGTTCAAATCCCAGAGAAGTCGACACAAAACAAATTAGACAGTTAACCATTTAGTCAATAGTTAAATTGTTCATTATCGATAGCTTGATATACCTTCAAGCGGCATCAAGTATTGTATTGTGGTTGTTGTTCTGACAGTTTTCGTTTCTGTTGACCTCTCGCTGTACAGTTACTTTACTCAATATTTTGAACTTGTTCATTATCGATAATAACACTCAAGCGGCCTCAAGTATCGTATTTATACCGCTACTTTACTCAATATTTTGAACTTGTTCATTATCGATAATAACACTCAAGCGGCCTCAAGTATTGTATTGTGGTTGTTGTTCTGACACTTCTCGTTTCCGTTGACCTCTCTCTGTACCTCTACTTTTCTCAATATTTTAGAGGCCTCCTCTTTCGGAGTCTTCAGCGACGAGAAGAAAAGCCTCTCCAGGTTGGCGAATGGTGCCTCCACCAAGATGTGGCCAGCGAACGCTACCGCCAAGGAGAGGACCAGGTTGCCGACGTACTCGTAGAGCTGAAAAAGACAAGAAAGGCGGACATTTTGCTGAAGAGAAATAGAACTTCCTCAAAAATGATTCTAGTTTATAAATTGCAAAAGTATAATCAACATAAAAAATTCCAAAAGCCACCAGCCCCATAGACTCCGATATAAAAACTACTAAAATAGCCCAATTTTAGTTTTGTTTTATTCTACAAAACTCCTCGAGCAGACCAAAACATGGCTGCCACGCGAGCCCAAAATCCCCTCGTAGTTATTCCTTGCGTGTCTCTTCCAGAAAATGTGCGATAGCTCATAGTTTTACTATCTCTATGATTATAGTATTGGAGTACTTTTAGGGGTAAATTGGTCGGATTTTGGGAATCGAACATTGGACATCTAGCGTGCCAGCTTACCATAATGCCCCTAAATAATAACTCCATTGTGAGGACTCGTATTGAGTATTATATAGTACTATCTGACTCCACTGATAAGACCAGAGAAGCTTTTCATGACTTCACACTATCCTTCCGGTTCGAATTGTTGGCTGTTCCGAAAGAGAGAGACATAAACCCTGTAAGGAACCTGAAAAGTATTGTCGGCCGTGCTCAAATTTGCTTTGTACTTTTACTTCGGAAAAGCTGTCCAAACAGAACGTGACGTCACGAAGAGCTTCAGTGGCCTTTAAGTTGAGTAAGCCTGACTCACCATGTTGTAGTGCGAGTAGAACATCCTCTCCTTGAGGGACCCGTATCGAGTCCAGATGACGGGACCCTGAGCCAGGTAGGTCATGAAGGTGAGCCGGCTCATCACCACGAATGGACTCGACTTGAGCATCGAAGAGATGGTGCCTGCGAACATGCGTAGAGTTACGTATCGTAAACGATTCTTATGGAAATAACATATTACAGTAGAGTCCCGTTTATCCGAATACCGGTTATCCGAAATTCGGCTTAACCGAAAGGTTCCGGAATTTTTTTTTGCTAAAATAGGAAATGTATACGCATAAAAGCATAAATAAGGAAATACACAAAAAATAAATACGTACTATCAAAGTTGGAATTATTTATCAAAATATGCAGTATTTTTTTTTGCTGCTCAATTTTGGTTCGTTTTAAAGCAGCCCTGTCCCACCATCTTTTAAATAAGAGAACGCCTGAAGTAGTGGCTTCATCTTGCGCTTCTATGTATCTAAGGGTCCTGGTCTAAGATTTTTGTAGCTTCCGTATACGAAATGCTGCACTTGCTAGACTCGGAATTAGGAAGTGCTTCATAGGTCCCTTTCGGCCAATAAGAACGAGGCGAACACTTTATGACTTCAAATTTTCTCTTCTCTAGCGTTTTTCTAGGTGTGAAGTTGATGATTCCCGATTATCCGACAATTCCTATGGAATCTCGAATAACCGAAAGTGCTTCGGTTCCGTACCTTTCGGATAAGCGGAACTCTACTGTAGTATAAAATCTTTTTTATAATGCCAATAGTAAGGCAGATGAAGAAACACATCCTTTTGATGAAACCTTTTTCTAAGATAAACTTAGGATAAAAAAATTTGCAGTCTTGGGTCATGGTCAAAGAAAAAAAAGAGAAAAAAACATTATAATGAGAATAATAAAAGAAAAATTACAAAATATAAAACACCTAACTAAATCTAAAAGTGTCGATCCAGTGCACGGTCCACTGTAGTTTGAGAATTCTATTTCAGTGCCGCAAGAGCTCAGCCAAAGAGTTCTATAGTAGGGTAGAGGAACGACTCGTACTGAGCTGCATCGGCAGCCATATGGCTCACTACGGAGCCCGAATAGAGTGTCAAAAGTGCTAGTTAATTTATAATTTTGATACTGAGAAAGGAAGTACACCCAGGGCAAAGGCGGGAATCAAACCCGCACCCGTTATAGCGCGCGGACTGCTAGCGTTATGGCCTGCGATCCAAACCACTCGGCCATCGGGCCCCACATGCCACCCTATATTGTCTCCGTGTTGGTCCATCTTGCTGTTGAAAGGTTCAGTCTCTACCCTACTATAGAACTCTTTGAGCTCAGCTTATGATAGCAATGACCTTGCTGTCTGCTATTTTCATTTCGTCCTCACGTTTACTATATCATGCTTAGTACTGAAGTGATTGTTCATTCCGTACTTAGTGTGGTAATGATAAATGATGTATGCGTTGTTGATCGTATAGGGGAATTTGCGTTGTGTTTATTGTTTTGGTTTACGACAACAGAAACCAACCCAGTGCTCCAAAATCTCACCATAAAAGTTTAACCATGACCGTGGGAAAGAATACCAAAATAGGAGAAATTGTTTAATGAATCCAATCAATTGACGCATTACGACACTTATTTTATAAAAGTATGTGTATTTAAGCGATATAAAACATGATACAATACCCGCGTATCCCGTGATACAAGCGTATGCCACCCACGCTAGCGCCGCAACGAAGGTTGTCCTATGCAAGGAAGCGTACAGCGCTGTAATTTCGCGTGACGGAAATCGCGCCGTGTTCCAGTAGTGAGTTCCGTACAGCGACATCAGGCCCAGCACACAAGCTGCGCTCCAGCACACCAATCGGAAGCCCTGTAAGAAAAATGGTTGTAGAAATCCTTAAGCTTTATATGCTAAACTAAATGAAATATAAGTAATTTTTTCTTCAATATTTTTCGTATTCCGATAAGTAAAGTGAAATAATCACAAGTAATAAATCTTAGTTTTAAATTTGGTTTAAAAATAAACATATTTGTAACCATTTGAAAATTAAAGTGTGCAGTGTAAAGTTGCTGAGAATAATAATAATGAAATTCTGAATTTTACGTTTGTTACTGACAGAACAGTTAACTTCATTTCCCATTTACAATAATTTCTACTTGACCACAACAACTCTCTGGGGGATAAGCAAATTGGCTGAAGTGTAAACTTGGCTTCACTAAAGAAAACTCCTCGGCCCAACAGCCCATTAGTGGGCCAAGGCCTGCCGTGCCCATTTCAGCTAACGGGACCTAGTTCTCTGGGGTGCTAGGCATATGTCCCGGTAAGGTGGTCAGCCTCACGCGGAACCCCCAGTGTTTAGTTCCCAAGCATGCTTGGTCCCCATTTTATCGATCCACTTATAAGGGATGAAAGGATGGGTCAACCTCGCCCAATCCGGGATTTAATCCCCGGACCTGGGGCGTGACATTGCGAAGCACTACCACCAAGCCACTGGGCTCCTACTTGTCTTCACTGCATGAGATTAAAATTTTAATTTTTATCTGAAAGTGGTATTTTTTAAAATTTTTTTAAAAATTATATTTCTGTTGTAGATAATTATAAATTACTCCATAGTTGGAATTTTTAAATTTAGTAAATTTATTCATTTTTATAAAATATGTGTGTTGCTGGAAAACCTGACAGTCAGGTGATAGGTTTACATGTCTGTTTCCCTCAGGGGGTTAAACTAATGACACAAATTAAAATTTAAATAAGTAATTTTTTTGCCAAAATTGTCAATATTTTTCTTTTTTCGATATAGCAAGTGAAATTATAACAAGAAATAATCTTAGTTTTAAATTTAGTTTTAAAAAGAATTTTTTTTAACATTTTGAAAACTAATCGTATTGCTGAGAACAATAACGAAAGTCTAAATTCTACGTTTGCCACGGTCAAATTCACTCCATTCCCCACTTACAACAACTGTGAATTAACCACAACTTAATATACTATTATACAGGGTGTCCGTAAAAGAATGTCCGAGTTTCAAATTGTGACCTGACATCATGCCTTGTGATTTCTTCTTTTGGGGCTTCGTAAAAGATCGGGTCTACGTTCCACCCCTACCCCACGATTTACCAACCTTGAAAGGTAGAATTGCACAGGCTGTTGCTTCCATTACTCAGGACTTGCTGCAGACAGTATGGTAAGAATTGCATTTTCGTTTGGATGTGTGCCGTATCACTAAAGGCTCACACATTGAGCACTTATAGGAAAAACTAGGTTAGTTTTCCTTTAATGTCATCTATGATTTGTTATATTTAGAATAAAATAAACTCCTGTTATATACCATTAAAACTCGGACATTCTTTTACGGACACCCTGTATTATGAGTCTAAGCAAACTTTAAAAACTTAATTTAGCAAAGTTTAATAAAAATATGTAATGTCAAACAATCAATTTTCGACTTCAAACACTTCCTTTCGGAATCATATTTAAATCTCACCCATCGCAGTTTGGGCTTCGGGCACCTAAGCAGCAGGTAACCCGTACCGATGCCAATGCAGTAGGGCCCAAGGTAAGTGAACGTCTTCACGTGGATCTCCTCAGCGATGCGATACACTTGCCTGCAATGCATAATAGAACACGCTAAATAACAGGGTTTGGAAAGTTACTTTTAAAAAGTGCCTCTGTTACAGTTACAGTTACTTAATATGAAAAATAACTACAGTCCCTGGACAAATTATTAGACGCACTGCAAGATTTCATGTAAAATATTAATTACCGGGTGATATTGTACCGTTTTATTATTTTAAATTGATTTGTTTTTTTATTTTTATATAATCCAATCAATTACCGATTTATTTGACATAAATAAAACAGCATTAATTTATAAAAGCATAAGTTTACTAAGTTTTAAAGAAAAGTGAAATTTATGTTAGTAAAAGTCAATATTTAGTTGGGACACTTTTAGCCGCTACCAAAGCTTTAATTCTGCGCGGCATGCTATCAATGCAAGACTGTACTGTCTCCTGCATTTGAGGATGATGATTCTACACATAAATAATCTTATAATAAATAATTAATATAAATTAATCTTAATCACAATTAATCATAATTATCTTAAAATAAGTACAAATATGTAGTCTACAACAATTTTTTGAAAATAAAAATCAATAATATTGTAGTTTAAATATACCATTATTGCATAAAAACTCTTAAGAAACATAAAATTACTAAAAAATATACAGTGCGTCTAATAATTTGTCCAGGGACTGTAGTTACAGGTACTTAATACGTAAAGTGATTAAATACAGTTACTTTCAGAAATTTCGAGTTATAAGAAAAATGGAAATTTTACCATCTTGCCGTTTTTCAAATAGAACCAAGATTAAAGAAATCGGGACAATCAGAAAAAAAGTTAAGAACGAAAATTCAACTTTGTCAAAACTCAAATTTTAAATAATTAAATTCATGCCGGACTTCCAAAAATATCCGTGACAAGCGGCGTGATAAGTAACGGAAAAGTCACGGATTTTTCGTTACTTCGTTACCGTTAAAAGTAACTAAGTTACTGTTACTTTCTGAAAAATGTAATGGCGTTACCTAAAAAAAGTAAGTGTTGCAAGTAACTCGTAACTCTACTCCCTGCTAAAAAGCTTCATTTTCTTAAGCGTCGTAAAGTTTATCACAACTTAAGAGGGAATGGGCGCGATGGCTCGCGGGTCTCCAAACTCAAGTGCCTCAGTGTTATTTGGGAAAAAAATGGGAAAAAACTATTTTCTCTGTCACATTTCTCCGGCTGTATTGAATATTTTTACAAACTGTTTTTTTAAATAATAAATGTAGATAACTTACAGGTCTCTATCTTCCCACTTTTTGAAATTGCTTTGAATATTTCGTGTAAAATTATTTATTGAAAATTAAAAAAAAACATTCGAACCAATTTCAAAAAGTGAGAAGGTCGGGACCTGTAAGTCAGCTACATTTATTACACAAAAACGCTTACAAAAATATTCAATACAGCCGGAGAAATGTGGCAGAGAAAATATTTTTTTCTCCATAGGATTAACACTGATGCACTTTGCTTTGGAGACTCCCGGTTCAGCGCGCCCATTCCCCCTTAAGGTTTTCTTTGTTACTTGACTTCATTCAACGAACTTGCTAAGAGAGAAATCTATAAGCACTTTTCCTACAAGAAGTGTGCATAAAAGGAAAAATATCTTTTACAGGGTTAACCGTTGCACGTAAAAGTACTCAACGGTCGAGTTAAGGGCACCCGAAAACCTGCAGAAACTCCTATACTTACCATGTTAAAAATCTCTTTTTTGATGTACCTTTTCTCAGGACTTATTATAGCCACATACATAAATTTGGTGTCTATGTATGCGTCAAACACCCCTACATACACTGACGCTTGGATGTAGTAATAGGTGTCTTTTTTTGAATTTACAGTAAATTTTTTACCGATTAACCCAAGTTTTATGAATATTTAGCACATTTTTCCTATTAAAAAGGCCATAAATATTTAAGTTGTTAACATATTATTTAAATCGAGCTTTAAAGTATAGTTACGTGTGTTGGAAATCTACTGCTAAAATTTGCAATCTTAACAACTTGTAGGTTCTGAGAAAAGGTATATCGAACTTGTTAAACCACTATTGTGAGATAATAGCGAAAACGTACTAGTAGTTGTATATAAATCTTATCACATCGTTCGCATTCTTAAAATATTTTTAAATACTTCTAGTAATTATAGAAATAAAATTTAAAAAGTATTGGAAAGAAGGAAAATGGGACTTTCAAAATTACAAATAATTTTTTTTTTGATTTTTTGGAAAATTTGACTTCTTGGGTGCCCTTTTAATATAACTTCTTCTCTAACTAATGTTAGACCTCAAATGAATTAATGAATGAACTGTGAAACAATAATCATTCACATAATTTGGTACATTAAGTAATATAACTAAAATAAAATTGACCCTTTCTAAATTAGTCCCGGATTTTTCTGTAATTAATGCACCAGTATATAATTTTTTACTAATAACTTTAAATTTCCAAATTTTATGAAGGATAATTTTTTATTGATTTTTTACATTTTTTGATTGGTAGTGATTTATGAGGATCATTTCTTTAAGAATGTAACAGTCTCTAATTTTTTAATAAAATATTGTATTAAAAATACTTTAATTTAAAAATTTATGCAAAGAAAAAACATCCTTACGTTTTTGCCTATTTCTAGTCCGGTGGGAAGGTTTTAAATTATTAGATCAACCTTGAAAATAGTTTTAGACACTCAACAAAGATACTTTTAGACACTTAGAGACACTTTTTAGACACTCAACAAAATCAATTGAAATTCATGATCGAAAATTGAGACATTTTCCAGGTTTGAGCATAAATTTAATGTCTTTTTAGTGACTATAAATTCTTAATTTAATTTTAAAGTCTTGTGAAGAAATGGAGGGCTTAGGTTTTACCTTAAATAGCCGGACCAGAAGACATGATCAGAAATTGAATAAATCGAGCTTTAGAAGGGAGCTAAGAAAACATTATTTTTACAAAAGAGTTGTCAATGAGTGGAATGCTTTACCAGATTATGTTGTGCATTCGAAGAGATTAGAAGATTTAAGAAGAAACTTGATGGTCATTGGAAACTGGTAAAGTATTAGATTTATTTTGGACCAACCTTGCTGGGCCTCTGGCCTGTTGTTGGTCGACAATTTTTGTATTTGTATTTGTGATAATCTTCAATCTAGTGAGATACTTACGGCAAGTTAGCAGTGGATATGAGAATGGTTGGATCGTAGTCGTTGATATATGTGATGATACCAACTGCAAGGATGCCTCCCAAGGCGAGGGAAAAGGCTATGGAAAGGCCTGCATAGACATTCCTAAAGGAAAAGATATAAAGGTTACTATGCTGCATTTTTTAATACTTATAATTTAAGATATGTTAACTTATTAACGGCGGTTGGCAAGAAAATTTGCAAAGGAAAATAACAACACGAAAACGACGAAAAACGAATTAAAAAAAAACATAAAATTAAAATATTATGGGGACATGAAGTTGTTAATGGTGTTAACAAAGTCATCGTTAAGGTGTTAATGGTAAATATAAGGAACTGTTCGTTTCTGTAGAATTTAGGAATACGATATCTATATTTTTGTGTTTGTAAACAAGAAGTTTTAAGGGGTTACGGTACCCAAAAATTGGTCAAAATATTGATTTTTCAGTTTTTACTTCTTATTATTTACAATATTTATCTGAACATTTACTGAAAGTTTCATAATGTTATCTTTTGTAGAAAAAAAGTTATTAAATATTTTCTGGAGTCATTCCTATGAGTTTGAATACGTATTTTGTCTGCTTCCAACCTTTTTTCTCGGTTTCGCGTTTTTCAATTCTTGTGTTTAATAAATCCCTAAGGCGTTTTTGCTAATTAAGTTAGAATTTTGAAATTTTTAACATGTGTTCTTGTATAAATGGTGCACAAAATTGTGCGTGGAATAAGGTCTACTATGTATAGTTATTTTTTTAAAAAAAAGGTTGAATTCAATAATTTGTAATTTTTTTGTGATTTTCTGTATAAGTGCATGTTACTTTTTAAATGTAGCCACATTTTAAAATCCTTGAACAAATAGTACTAAAAACAAACTATAAAAGTTTGGTGGAGTTATTCATTCTCAAAATTGAAAGAGGAGTAGCGTTTTAAAAAAGTTCAAAATTTTGACTTTTTTTTAAAAAAAACGAAAAACTACTAAAAAAAACTACTAAACTTTTAAAAATAAACTAAAGCTAAACGAAAAATAAACGTAAATATTTGTCTGTATTGGTCGAAAATGTTTATTTAGAGAGAACATTATATAAAACCACTATAATTTACAAGTTTATGTTATTATTTTTAGAAATAATTTCTTGGGTACCGTATCCCCTTAAAGAACTAAAATAGACCACTTTACTGTCACATTACAGATAGGTGGAACTTAAAAGAACGGACAGACTAACAAAATTTATAAAAAATAAACATTTGATGTCAAATAAAGAACATAATTTCGTAAATTTAAAAGTTGAAACAGAAGTTAAAGTTGGGTGCAGACAGACGGAAAGAAATCTCTAAGGTGTCAAAACCATGCTCCCTATTTTAAAAAGAAAAGCTGGTTAAAAATTATATAATAATCATTGTATTGATGTATAAGTGATGAATTGCTTGATATACTTCTATTTTAGATTTCTTAGATTTCTGAAATTGCCCATAGTAAGTAGGCATAATAGTCAAAGTTACCGTGCATTTTAATTTTAAGCTATTTTTATACTTGTTAAAGTCCATTTAAGATCGATCTGATTAAATACTTAGGACCCTAAATGCAGCAATTTTTTGTACATATTCAATAAAATTTTATGACTAAAAAAAAAGACATGAAATGAAATAAGACTCACCTATACAGAGGTAGAAGGACTAGTAAAGCGACTACGTGTAGTTGCATGTCAGCAGAAACATACCAGGAATGCTGCATGCACTGAAATGGAAAAAAATCATGTATTTTGTGGAACGTAACATAATTTGCTATCTGAAAATGGAAATACTGATTCAATTGAATACTGTACACACTGTTAAAAATTTTGTGCTTGGTTTCACCATGATATTGGTTCCTAGTAGCTGCAACGGCTGAATGGTGAAACGTTCCACCATATTTTTGGTGTTCGGTTGAACCACTTCTCAGGTTTTTGTTTCCAAATCTAGAAAAATGGTTCAAAGAAAATCCGAAAAACAGGTGAAACATTTCACCACACAGCCGTTGCAGCTACTAGGAACCAATATCATGGTGAAACCAAGCACAAAATTTTTAACAGTGCAGGGTGTCGGGTGTCCGTAAAAGAATGTCCGAGTTTTAATGGTATATTACAGGAGTTTATTTTATACTAAATATAACCAATCATACATGACATAAAGGAAAACTAACCTAGTTTTTCCTATAAGTGCTCAATGTGTGCGCCTTTAGTGATACGGGAATTGCACAGGCTGTTGCTTCCATTACTCCGGACTTGCTGCAGACAGGGAAAGAATTGCAGTTTCGTTTGGATGTGTGCCGTATCACTAAAGGCGCACACATTGAGCACTTATAGGAAAACTAGGTTAGTTTCCTTCAATGTCATGTATGATTTGTTATATTTATTATAAAATAAACTCTTGTAAAATACCATTAAAACTCGGACATTCTTTTACGGACACCCTGTATATTAAGGGGGGGGGGGGGAGTGAATGAGAGATGGTAGCCGGGTCTCTAAACCGAGTGTTAATCTAATGGAAAAATAATTTTCTAGGCCAAATTTCTCCGGCTGTATTGAATATTTTTACAAATTGATTTTTAGATGATAAATGAAGTTGGTATACAGTAATAGAGAGTTAAGAGTTTAAGTTAGTTGGTTAAGTAGTTATGGGTCCCTTGTATGGTAACAAATCTCTATACAATTCCAATGGGGAAACTTCGGCCCCAGTTTTTAAGTAAAGTATACGACATGTACTCACGAAAACTTACAAAAAAATACAAAAGAAAGTTATTTTGCCATTAAAATAGTTAATAAGTATAATTTTAAAGATATTAAATAGTTAGTAATTATTCACAAACTACAGATGGCAGCACTAACGGCATGTAAATATCTAAACAAATTTTTTTGTTTTAATTATAACTAATTAATATCTTTAAAATTATACTTATTAGTTATTCTAATGGAAAAATAACTTTCTTCTGTATTTTTTGGTAAGTTTTCGTGAGTACATGTCGTATACTTTATTTAAAAGCAGGGGCCGAAGTTTCTCCATTGGAATTGTATAGAGATCTGTTACCATACAAGACCCGGTTATATTTAATCCTTGTTTTTACCATTTCGTTGATGGGCCTCCAGTTGTTGATGAAGGCGAGATTGGCCCACCAGGATCGGCGGCAGTTGTCTACTTCGACTCCCGGCATTTCCGCCCAGAAAGGCCCCGAAGACACCCAGGGAAGGAAAAACATGGCCCCCAACAGGAGCAGCATAGAAGGGTACAACCTGGTATGGACACACAGTATTCGAATCGTTAAATGTAAAAAGGACTGAAGTTACAGACAACTTAAGTTGTAAGGCCAGAGAAGCTCTACGCCGCGCTATCCGTTCTGTTCGGAGTGTCGACTGATCCGAAGAAGATGAAACCTGCTGTCGAAACTTATTTGAAACCCGAATATTGTAGTCAACCGAACGCGAGTAGGTTTCTTCACCGGAACAGCCTATATTCCAAACAGGACGGAAAGCGTTACTCACGTAGAGCTTATCTGGCATATAAGTTGAGTAGAATCGATCTCTGTTAAAAATGGGTTCTCAAATTCTTGAAATCTCAAAGAATTCATTTTTAGGAATGTTGATCTCATAATAAAATAAGAACGACCTAGTGCTCAGTTTTCTTCTAAATAGTGTGTGGTCAAGTCCATTGGAGAATTGTCGTTCCCACTTCTTTCATATTAACATGTTGAAAGGAAGGAGCGTAGTGGAACATTCTCCGAAGGATATAACCCCTTTTATACATTTAGTGATTCATTTAAGGAATGCATTTACTATCAGATGCAGTTCTTAGTAACCAGGACATTTGTTGGTGATTGATAAAGTTAAAGATTTAATAATAAATGCATGCTAATAATGAGTATAAATTCACAATTATCTTGATAGCATTAATAATTTTCCACCAAAAACTAATAAAAAAATTAGTAGATAACTATCATTAGTTCATTTATAACAAACAATAAATTGCTTAATTAAACTAATCCTTAATAATAAAGTAATCCATACTAACGGTTAATTGATTATTAATAATGGTTAGTTTATAATTAACAGCTTTTGGATATAAGTAAGACTTATAAACAGTCAAATAACATAAAAAATATAGTTCAAATAGAACACTGTAAAATTGTGACCCTTAGTGTTGTAGGAAGGTATGTATTCTGAAATCTTAATGTTTCATTATTTTTTAAGTTTCGAGTGTACAATTAAATTTTAATTACATGGGAGTGCTTTCAGCTCGCTATTTATACTTGTAGCCTTTTTACATAGCTTTAACATGGCCATCCATGCCTTCACATGTAAAATGGCTGTCATTGTAGGAGTTAGACGCCTCAGAATGGAACCAAATGCAACTTTACGACGATAACGTACACATACGTGCGTGGTTCTAAAACCACTTCAATTTCGCTTCCGATTCTGAAAGTTCATTGATGTTAAGTTTAAGGGGATACGGTACCCAAAAATTGGTCAAAATATCGATTTTTCAGTTTTTACTTCTTATTATTCACAATATCTCTCTGAACATTTACTGAAAGTTTCATAATGATATCTTCTGTAGAAAAAAAGTTAGTAAATATTTTCTGGAGTCATTCCTATAAGTTTGAATACGTATTTCGTCTGCTTCCAACCTGTTTCCTCTGTTTCGTGTTTTTTCAATTCTTCTGTTTAATAAATCCCTAAGGCTTTTTTGCTAATTAAGTTAGAATTTTGAAATGTTTGACGCATGTGTTCTTATATATATGGTACACAAAATTGTGCATGAAGTGAGATCTATTATGTGTAGTTGTTTTTAAAAAAATGTTGAATTCAATAATTTGTAATTTTTTGTGATTTTTTTAGATTTTCAGTATAAATGCATGTTACTTTTTAACTGTAGCTCACATTTTAAAACCCATGCACAGTTCTTGAAGAAATAGTTTTAAAAACAAACTATAAAAGTTTGGTGGAGTTATTTTCAAAATTGAAAGAGGAGTAGCGTTTTAAAAAAGTTTAAAATTTTGACTTTAAAAAAAAAATTAAAAACTTCTTGTAAATATTTGTTTTTATTGCTAGAAAATGTTTATTAAGAATGACCATTATATAAAACCACTATAATTTACAATAATATATGTTATTATTTCTAGAAATAATGTTTTGGGTACCGTATCCCCTTAAATATAAATTTACCAAAAAGTAAGTAAAGTAATATATTCAAACTAAATAAGCGCTAATAGACAAGCATTGACATGGTATAAAGTTATAATGATCTTCTAAAAAGGATAAAAAATAGAGCTACCCTTTTATCTCTAAGGCACATAATTTATAGAACAATTATTTAAAAAAATCCAATAGATAATACTTATGCATAAAATGATATGAATAAGAGTATAATGTAAGAGAATAATGTTCTACTTTACCTTATAAATCTCCTAAATATGTACAAAAATATATTGATCCTGCCTCCAGATATGTTCAAGTATTTCAAAGTTGTGTAAGAAGTCAATAAACCACTGAAATGTTAAAAAAAAAGTAATAAGTCACTGAACACAATAAGGGCGAATTAGCCCAAATGACCGCGGGTCTCCAAACCAAAGTGCCTCTGTGTTAATGCAGTGAATTTTTTTAAGCCACATTTTTTTAAAGCCACTAAATTGAATATTTATGCAAACTGATTTTTATATGATAAATGTAGCTGACTAACAAGTCTCTATAATGACACTTAAAAAAAAATTGTTCAAATATTTCGTGTAAAATTATTTATTGTAAATTAAAAAAATATTAGCAAACAAATTTCAAATTTTTTAAAAATTTCAAAAAGTGGGATTATAGCGATCTGTGATTCAGCTACATTTACCAGAAACAAGTAGGTTTGTTACAGAATCTGTCACTTAAACCGCTTCCACACAATATTTCTGCTCAACAAAAAACGCACTATTTATACACCCCAGAAAGAAATTCGCCAAACAAGGCCTTTAGATAATAATTTATTTCTAATTCAAACTTTTAAACGCCAAAATTAACTATTTTCATTAATCTTCTTTCGCAAATTAATAATTACTCATTATCGTTTGCTAAATTTGTTTGAATTCCGAAGAATAATGATGCAATATTTTTTTAATATCTTATAGTCGCCACAATTGTCCATGTTCATTAACTTTCTTTCGAAAAAGAGAATAATAAATAATTAGTAAAATTGATGCTTTAAAAATAAAAGCGAACTTTTGCATATTTTTTATTCAAAGTTAGAATTCGTTATGCATCTTTCTTCATACATATATAATGCCATCAAAAGAACTCTTTTGGGATATTACAATAATCCAAACTGAATCATATCACATAAATAAATATTTTCAAGTGTTTTATTTTTATTTTAAATAAAGTTTCTCATACGTTTGACGAAATGACAACAGTGAAAATATTGAATGAAAATGGAATTTGTATGTTATTTCAATGTAGATTAAATTTTTAGTTATTTAAATTTTAAATAAACTTCTAATTTAAATTTTATAATGAAATTTGGGATGTAACCTAGCCTGATTTTTTGCTTCGAAATGATGTATCCCACTTGTTTGTGCGACTTGCAGTTCGTTTTGTGAAAGTGGGTGACATACAGACGGACTGAACGATTATAATACCTTCCACTTTTTACGTTATAACCGTAGTGTGGAAGCTAAGAAAATCGTGTGTAAAAATATTCAATGCAGCAAGAGAAATGTGGATTAAAAAATATTTTTTTCCCATTGGATTACCAAAGAGGCATTTTGGGTTTTAGACCTTCTCGGCATCCGGGCTCATTCGCCCTTAATGCAATGGGTCAATGGGTTTTTTGATGATGTGAAGGTGAAAATGCAAAATTACTTAAAAGGCATTTGATTTTTGGCAGATTATAAATATACAGTATTTTAGTAATATAGAATGCTTTTTATAACAAAATAAAATTATTCAGAGGTTAAGCTAATTGGTCGTTTTACACATCTTACAGAAGAAAAACATATGGAAATAGGGATTTAATTTAAATAGTTTT
The DNA here is from genome assembly GCA_019343175.1 of Oedothorax gibbosus. Lineage (NCBI taxonomy): Eukaryota > Metazoa > Arthropoda > Arachnida > Araneae > Linyphiidae > Oedothorax > Oedothorax gibbosus. The sequence goes on along the minus strand of CM033274.1, from coordinate 10,711,334 downwards.
AAATTTACTGTAAAATAAAGAATGAATATTTAATAGTAAATTTAAATACTGTTGCATGAGAAATAAACAAAATGTAAACAAGTAGGTTTGTAACAGAATCTGTCACTTAACCCGCTTCCACACAACAGTTATGTTTAACAGGTAAAAAGGCGCCAAACACAGCATTAATTCTATAGTAAACATTTACATGCTAAATTTGGCTAGTTTCATTTATTTTATTTCGAAAATTCAATAATTATTACTTATCGTTAGCAAAAATTAATTTATATTTCAAAGAATAAATATGTAATATTCCTCGCTTTTAAATAGAATGAAAATATTTCATATCAACATACAAAGAAATATATTTGACGTCATTTCAAACTGATCGATGTCGCAAAAATAAATTTATTTTAATTTATTGTCTAAAGGAATTAAAGTTTCTCGAGCGATTGTTGCGAATGGCAATGGTGATTTAATTCTAATAAAAATGGCTTCCTATGTTTTTTAAATGAGCATTAAATTTTGCAGTTTGTTTTAAATAATTGAAGTACTTCGAATTCGAATTCTTTCCTGAAATTTCCAATTTATTCTAATTTTGATGCGCTGAATTTTTTGACGTATCACACTTGTCCGTAGCATTTGTAGTTTGGGCTATGAAAGTGGGTGACGGACAACAGACAAACAGACGGACCGAACGATTTTAATACCTTCCACTTTTTACGTTATAAACGTAGTGTGGAAGCTAAAAGTGTACATTTGAAAATCATCTTTGTTTTTGGCGAAAGTTTAAGTTGACCTTTCGCTAAAATTAAAAAAAAAAATATCCCAAGATGAATGCTAATTAACTAAACTAAAAATTATCATGTAACCCAGTGAATTTCCAACACAAATTAAATAACCTTTATCTCAATATTGTTACGCGATAGTTATTGGTAATTCGCCAAACCACGAGAAACGTTTAGGACAATCATGTTCGATATGCTCCAATTATTACAAATAATAATTTCCATCCCTGAAGCGTTCCGACCTTCGAAAGTAAAGGAAAAAAAGTCTACAATCATTCTAATCAGTTACTTAATTGGATTATCATTGTTCGAACTTATTAATAATATATTTGAGTTGTAAACACGTGGCATTTTACAATCAATTAAGGGCTTACTTTGAAAAGGTAACTTTCCGCTATTTCTCTTTTCATTTGTGATTTTGAGGTAAATTTTGTTGAATTATGTAACTGGGTTTTAAGAAAAGAGAACATTTTTGAAATTGATTGATTGATTTATTTAATAATGAGCGTGCATTGTTATACGTTGGGCTTTAATTTAAATGTCACATTTAATGAATCTATAATAATACAAGTAGGTTTGTAACAGAATCTGTCACTTAACTCGCTTCCACATATTTGTGTTTAACAGGAAAAAACGCGCCAAACACAACATTAATTCTATATTTAACATTTACAAGCTAAATTTGGCTAGTTTCATTTATTTTATTTCGAAAATTCAATAATTATTACTTATCGTTTGCAAAAATCAATTTATATTTTAAAGAATAAATATGTCATATTCCTCGCTTTTAAATAGAATGAAAACATTTCATATCAACATACAAGGATTCCGTAGTGAAATATATTTGACGTCATTTCAAACTGATCGATGTCGCAAAAATAAATTTATTTTAATTTATTGTCTAAAAGAATTAAAGTTTCTCGAGCTATTGTTGCGAATGGCAAATGTGATTTAATTCTAATAAAAACAGGGCCTTTAGCTATTTGTAATTCAAAGTTTTAAACGCCAAAATTAACTATTTTCATTAATCTTCTTTCTCAGATTTAATAATTAGACTTTATCGTTTGCTAAATTTGTTTAAAGTTCGAAGAATAATTATGTAATCTTTTTAATAAATATTTTTGTCGCCACAATTTCCCATTTACATTTCTTTCGAAAATTCACTTATTTATAGTTTGTTAAATTAATTTACAGTTCAAAAAATATATAATTTGTACAATTGATGCTTTAAAAATTAGAGCGAAACTTAGCATATTTTTTTTATGCCAAGTTAGAATTCTCTATGCATCTTTCTTCATACATATATATATATAGAACCATTAAAAGAACTCTATTGTGATAATACAACAATCGAAACCGAATTATATCACATAAATAAATATTTTTTCAAGTGTGTTTATTTTTATTTTAACAAAAGTTTCTCGTACGTTTAACGAAATGGCAACAGTGAAAATATTGAATAAAAATGGAATTTGCATGTTATTTCAATGTAGATTAAATTTTTAGTTATTTAAATTTTAAATAAGCTTCTAGTTTAAATTTTTTAATGAAATTTGGCATGTAGCCAAATATGATTTTTTGCTTCAAAATGACGTATCCCACTTGTCTGTGGGACTTGTGGATGACAACAGTGAAAATATGAATAAAAATAGAATTTGCATGTTATTTCAATGTAGATAAAAAAAATTTAGTAATTTAAATTTTAAATAAACTTCTAATTTAAATTTTTTAATGAAATTTGGAATGTAGCCTAATCTGATTTTTTGCTTTAAAATGACGTATCCCACTTGTCTGTGGGACTTGTGGTTCTTTCTGTGAAAGTGGGTGACAGACAGACGGACTGAACGATTATAAAACCTTCCACTTTTTACGTTATAAACGTAGTGTGGAAGCTAAAAAATGAAGTTGTGTTTGTTTGAGGGTATGTTCCATATAGACTCATAAACTAGACATTTGTTTGAATCGTAACTTGGCACAAATGCCTAGTTCAGTCTTAGATTATGTTTTTTGAACTTTCAGAGCTCAAAATGTTCTATTTTTAGAGACAATTTCGAATTTTCTGAAAAAACTACCCCACTTTCGCTCAAATCCAATAATTTTATTTTACTTTCCTGATGCTATCTGCTGAAAAAATTAAATAAAACTTTTACGAAAATAATTAAAATTGAAAATGTTTAGTTTATTCTGTTGCCATTACCTTCAGAAACTAAATTCATTATTTGAAAAATAATTGACATGTTTTAAGGGACGTATTTCAGCGGCTCAGTGGATGAGAGGTTTAGCGTGTCCGCCTCGTAAGCCCAAGATCGCGGGTTCAAACCCCGGCTGAGTCGTCGGACTTTCGGGATGGGAAAATCCCAATTAGAGAAAAAAAAAAGTGACGTATTTCTGTTCAGTCTTTATTCTAGGATTTTATTGTGGGTTCATGTGATGATTTCTTCATTGATGGTTCTGTTGATTGCAAATATGCATTTTTAAGCTATTTCCGTGAATTATAACTATGATGGTTGTTAAAGGCCATCGTACTAGAGCTACATATTGGGGTTTTATGTTTTTATTTTTTGTCGAAAATGTTGCCGAACTCGCCAAATTCTTATCTAAAGGCGCCAAATGAGTAAAATGTTTTTTTTTTTAATATTTAGAAGCTGGTTTGTTGTTCGAAGGTCATTGTGCTAGAGCTGTATAAGAAGTGCGTTTGTAGCTATATCTCTTTTCGCGACAAATTCTTACCAAAAACGCACCAAATGAGCTAAAAGATTTTATATGTTTATGAGGGAAATTACGATGATTTTTATGCGTGCATTTTCTAGGGTATTTTTTATTTTCGATTTTAAAGGTAATATAAGTAACAGGATTTTATACTTTATTATGAGCGGGAACAATAACATAAGTTTATTATCCTAGAATGGATTAAATGGTATATATACTTGGATTGACTACAACTTTTTTTTAGCCCGGGCGAAGAACGGGTATTTATTTGCTAGTATTTAATATTTCTGAAATAGTTTGATATAGAACTGAAAATTAAAATATAATCATTTGAAAACTTAAAATAAAATTAGGTTTAAAAATTTAAATTCCCCCAAAACTATAGTTTTTTTTAAATATTTTTTTTTATGAAAGTCGCCGGTACGGATGCTAGGATTTGATCGACGTGATTTTGGATTTTGCATAATTATTCTTCGAACTTCAAATAAATTTAACAAATGATTAAATATATTAATTTAATTTGTAAAAAAATGTAATGAAAAGAGTTGATTTAAAAGTTTAAATTATAATTCTATGCTGTGTTTGGCGATTTTTTTCTCCAATGTGTATGAATAAGCGGTTGTAGACGACATTTACTGTTACTACTTCTTTTCCGATATGAATTTCGGTAACAGGAATATAGGATATTTTAGTTCTTTTTGAACTTCTTGTTTATCAATGTAGTTCCTACCTGAGAAATATGAAAGAAGAGACGGACAACCAGCCGTTGAGAATGACTTCGAATTCTATGTTGTTGAACCACGCTCGACCGGCAGTTGCTTTCGCTGTTGAAAAAGGAATTTTTTTCATATGATTAACTCATTGAAGCCGGTGGGGCGATTCACCACACACGCAACCTCAATATGCAATCAACAACTAGGTGGCGCTGATTTACCATCTCGTTCCTACCACTATTCTTAATTACAAAGTTAATAGTAGTACATAAGCCGAGGTAACTCATCTCCACCTTGAGGATCCTTTTGGTAGACTGTGGGTTACTGAGGCCGCTACACCGGGTATGAAAATCGATTGCGATCTTGATAAAAGGACCAATTTGTTCCTACACACCGGTTTTTGAATATGCAGATTTTTTTAAGTTCCAAGTTATTCGTTCTTCCCCTTGATCTTTGGTTAAGTCTAACATCAAATCAGGAAACTGGATCTCATTACCTGAACCTTTCAGTATGAATACACTGCTCAAAACAATTAGGGGAGCACCTGGTTAAAACCCTTTCACCCCCTATGATTCCATTTGGAATCATTTGCTTGTGATTTGTTTTGTCACCAAGTTGAGCTCGCACTTATTTATTGTTAGATGGAAGAAAAATGTCTTTTGAAGAATTAAAGAATGTTTGTTTTAATTAAACGAAAATATGAAAAACATGGTAAAATAAAATTAACTCCCAACAAATTTTATGAAATAAATTGTCCCTAAATTCTACACGCTTGCATTGTTAGGTATTTAAAAATTGATTTTACCTTTTTTTAAAAAAAATATTGTTATAATTTATTCAAAAGATTATGATTCCAATACTTTCCCCCTTAAATTTTAGTTAAAAAATTAAGATCCCCCCCCCCCTGTTTTTTTACCATTTCATTCTGGATGCATAATGAATCTATTTCACAAATTTTAGAGTTTTATAATAAAAAATAAAAAGTTGGAACTGAAAGGGTTAACAAAAGTATGCAAAGTGCTCCCCTAATTCTTTTGAGCAGTGTAGTTTTACACATCCTGTTCGTTTTAGCTAAACTTATTAACGACGATTTGCAAGAAATTTCGCCAGTTGAAAATAAGATTTGTCATGTAAATGTAAGGATAGAGTTGGTAAATTTTAAGTTTCAAATAAAGAAACGAGACTTATTCATTGTTGGAAAATTAAACAAAAATCATGTCGTTCGACAACATGTGTAACAGCTTTTATTAAACTAAATCTTTTATCAGGTGGTATATATGCTGAGTTGCTACGTAGGCCTTTTAAACGACTGGTGACATTTAGTGGTCCATTTGTGAAATAAAGGTGGTTGGAAAATCTACCCCACTGGAACTCTCCCTTATTCACACATGAGACGTTAAGAGGGATTGTCAGCCCCATAGAACTAATGCATTAGTTTTGGAATCACAACTTTCGCAGAAGTATTGCTTTTCCATGTTAGCTCTTTTTCCTCAGGTATGGGAATCAACGTAACATCGAAATGAAACAAATTTGAGGCGAAAATGTTATCTAGTTATTTAATTATATATTTTTGAAGTTTTAAAATTCCCCAAAATATTCAGCAGATGGCGACACTATTTGGAAACTTTATCAATTAATAATTAAATAACCGGATGTTATTTTCTTTTCAATTTTGTTTTAAATGGATGTTATGATGAACCCTATACCTGGTGAAAATGGGATAACATGTTAAAGTAATTCTTTTACAAAAGTTGTGATTCCAAAACTAATGCATTAGCTCTATGGGGCTGACAGTCCCTCTTAACGACTTATGGATCTGATCCTTATTATAGTATAAAAAAGAAGAAGACTCACTGAGTGCCTGGAAGTTGACCCATATGTAGGTGTGCCCCAGCACCACCCAGGTCATGCTGAGCGCGCGAATGCCGTGCAGACACTTCATCTCCTCTGCCCGCGAAGATGGGGTGCAAAGCTGGTGAACGTTGCGCTGGACGGAGAAGGACAGCAAACACTTATGGAGGCCATCTGCAAGGGACACAGTGGAGTACTGATTGTATTTGTAACGTCACATACTAAAGGGAGAATGAGCCCGTGTCTTCAAACCTAAGTACACTGCTCAAAACAATTAGGGGAGCACTTTGCGTATTTTGTGAACCCTTTCAGTCCCAACTTTTTATGTTTTACTCTAAAAATCTCAAATTTGTGAAATGGATTCATTATGTATCCAGAAAGAAATGGTAAAAAACAGAGGAAAAAATCTTAATTTTTTAACTAAAATTTAAAGGGAAAAAAGTTGGAATCTTAACTTTTGAATAAATTATAGCAATATTTAAAAAAAAATGTAAAAAAAAGGTAAAATTAATTTTTAAACACATCTAAGAATGCAAGCGTGAAGAATTTAAGGTCAATTTATTTCATAAAATATTTTTGGTAGTGAATTTTACTTTACCATGTTTTTTATATTTTCATTTAATTAAAACAAACATTATTTAATTCTTCAAAATACATGATTCTTCCATCTAACGATAAATAAGTGCGAATTCAAATTAGTGAGAAAAAAAATCGCAAGCAAAAGATTCCAAATTGAGTCATTGGGGGTGAAAGGTTTTAAACCATGAACTCCCCTAATTGTTTTGAGCAGTGTACATCGACATCTATAAAAACCTATGTTGTTATAATACAAATTTCTTTCTTTGATAACTCTAAGTTAATGTCTTGCCGATCAGTTCCCCCGGTCTAAAGGCGCGTGATAAATTCTTCCTCAGAGAAATTGCAAACGCATCAGAGTACTTTTAACCTCCTGGTCCAATCTTCACACAACTCAATAATTCAAAAAAAGAGTCATTTTTTAATTTCATGGAGTCACTTTTGGCGGTCTTTCTTGGAAATCTTTAAAAGCCGTATCGGCTTATTTAATATTTTAAATATTGATATAAATAATCCAAAGATATATATGTAATAGAATAAAATCTACTACACATGAGAGTATAATTATTATTTAGTTAATCTAGAAATGAAGGAATATTGGACGTCCAAAGAGTGGTTTATTGTAAAGAAAGGATAATTTTGAGTTTGTAAAGGACAGGGGCCGTAGCCGTAGCTCGGCAGCCAAAAGCACACACATCTCGAGGTGTAATTAAAAAGTGACTCTATTTTAAGGTTGTGAGAAGAGTGGATCAGAAGTCAAACAAAGTCTGCTGCGGTCTGCAATTTCTCTGGGAAGAATGTATGATATTCGTGGATGAGAGATATATAGACAGGCTAGCCGCCAGCGAACCAACAGGTCTCATAAAGGTCTTTAGGCGAGTTGGTAATTTGCTGCAATTTTGGAGAATGACGAGATAAAAGTATGTTTTGGACGGCGTAGCCGTAGCAGGCAGCAAGCTGAATTCAGTTCATCTGTTTTATATACTTTAAGGGGGCCGTCCTAATTAGTTAGGGTCGCAATGGAAAAATGTATCGACGCTATTAAACGGGACTGTTGATGATCGGCAAGACATTAACTGAGAGTTACTAAGAAAGAACTGAATGTTAGAATATTATAGAGATTTGTGTGGTTAATATTATGACTTTATAGAGATTTGTACGATATAACACATATATTATTTAAAAATAATAAAATATTTTTGGACGTCAAATCTTCCTTCATTTCTATAATGAACAACAGAATAAGCATGTTCTTCTGTGTAATAGTTATTTTTCTATTATTATATACTTAAGGGTGGATGAGCCCAATCAACCGCGGATTTCCAAACCAAAGTGCCTCTTTGTTAATCCAATGGCGAAAAAACTATTTTCTCTGCCACATTTCTCCCGCGTATTGAATATTTTTACAAACGTTTTTTTTTTAAATAATAAATGTAGATAACTTACATGGCTCTATCTTTCCACTTTTTGAAATTGCTTCGAATATTTTGTGTACAATTATTTAATGAAAATTAAAAAAATATTCGAACCCATTTCAAAAAGTGGGAAGGTCGGGACCTGTAAGTCAGCTACATTTATCAGATAAAAAATCCGCTTGTAAAAATATTCAATACAGCCGGAGAAATGTGGCAGAGAAAATATTTTATTCTCCAAAAGATTAACACTGACGCACTTTACTTTGGAGACACCGGTCCAGCGCGCCTATTCCCTTTTAAGAGTAACTTTTACTGGCCTATTTCGGTAAATAATTAAAGTTAAACGGTCAACATATTAACGGTGTATTGAAAGAAACTAAAAAAATATACTTAGGTCCATGGGCTTCTTCTCTTGGACCTTTCTTCTATTGATGTAATATTCAAGAGCAGTTCCTCCGCAGAGTAGTAACAACAGAATGAAAACTAGAAAACTGCATTAGAACAAAATATAAATTTCCTTAAAATTATAATAACATTAAATATATTTTCCCTTAATAAAGCAAAACTTGACCTCTGACAGTCAATAGGGGAAACTAGGGACATTTGACCCATAAGGATACATACATTGGGAAAATTTTATAAGTTAGAAGTGGCATCACTTTTTCCTTTCAGTCAGCTGACCACATGGTGAAAAACCCGGATGAATCATCGAATACGTGTTTAGCTATACGAAGAAATACGTTTTCATGCACTGAAAGTAAACTTTTGGTGCCATAAGATTTTTTGGTCTACATTTTTGGCTTAAAAGAAAGATTTTTTTCAATTAGTTACTTGTTTTGTTTATGCTTTTAGCTACGATTAAGTGCATAATATTGTCAATCAATTTATTTGTAAAATACTTTGTTTTGGGGTTAAACAAAAAAAAGTGCAACTAGGGATACTTGACCCAAGCCAATTGGGGATATGTGACCCAAGTAAACAATGCAAAAAGTAGATAGAAGAATGCCAAGTAAATTTTTCAAATAATCACAGGAGTCCTAAAAGTTAATGACTGGGTTCTTACGAAATATTTTTGGAAAATGGAATGTAAGAAGATTTGTTGGGAAGGTACAAGAAAAAAAAATCTGACGAGATTAAAATTCAGTTTGAAAAAAGAATCGATGAAAAATGTTTAAAATGGCCTGAAAATGGATAATATATCCCAAATTGGTATTGATGAAATAGATGCGATTCTTCAACCACCTGTGTTTTCTTTGCAAAATTAAAGGATCTCCAGTTATGTATTCAAACAAGACTTTATACGTTTAAAATTGAATAATTCGTTAATATAAGAATAATTAATGGGTTAAAAATATAAGTAATAATTTTGTCTGGCAAAAATGAAATATATATATAAACTTTATATGATGTTAGTTTTGTTATAATGTTAAAGTATTTTGATAATTTTTTAGTTATTTTACCAAATATATGGGTTGGGTCACGTATCCCTATACATTGGGATACATGACCCAAAACTAAAGTTTTAAATAATTTATATTTTACTACTATTGCAGTTAATACTTCAGAAAAATACTAATATGTATTGTGTAATACTTAAGAAGTATAAATTGTCAGCATTTGCACATCCATAAATAGTGTTCTTTAAAAGTTACAAGCCAAAAACTACAAGTTGGGTCATGTCTCCCTGGCTCCCCCTACTAAAATATAAAATAACAATAAAAAAATCTATTACTTTAAGTTATAAATGTTTTTTTTTTCTAACTCTGGAGGCGCTTGAAATGTGTCGTGAAAATAACCCACGAAAATTCAAAGAATATGTTGAACATGACATGAGAATCCTAACAGATTTTAAATTCTTTAGAATTTTCATTGTATGTTTCTTGTTTAGATTTTTTTTAAGATTCTATTTAGTGAAGGATTGGTAAATTTATTGTAACGAGTTTCGTTACTTTCAGCTAAACATATGTTTAAATAAAAAAAAGTTACATTAGTTACGAAAACCACAATTGAAAATTTAAATTTAATTGTTTTAGTATGTACCAAATATGCAAGACGATATTGTAACCTATCATATTTTATTTGCACTTCTGCATTCATTTATTTCCAAACAAAACCGTATAGTTTTTACCCTTGAAGGTTAACCTTGAACCGTATAGTTGTAATATCATTAGGGTGTTAAGTACAGCTATTAAGGTCAATGATCGAATAAGAAACACATTTCTATATTGATCTAAATCGTACCGTAACCCTGACTTGAGTTTACTTTTAGTTTATTTTGAAACAGGTATATGTATCAAATATGTATCAAACAAGTAGGTTTGTAACAGAATCTGTCACTTAACCCGCTTCCACACAACAGTTGTGTTTAGCAGGTAAAAAGGCGACAAACACAGCATTGATATTCTATATTAAACATTTACATGCTTAATTGGGCTAGTTTCATTTATTTTATTTCAAAAATTCAATAATTATTACTTATCGTTTGCAAAAATTAATTTATATTTCAAAGAATAAATATGTCATATTCCTCGCTTTTAAATAGAATGAAAACATTTCATATCAACTTACAAAGAATCTCGTAGTGAAATATATTTGACGTCATTTCAAACTGATCGATGTTGCAAAAATAAATTTATTTTAATTTATTGTCTTCAGGAATTAAAGTTTCTCGAGCGATTGTTGCGAATTGCAATGGTGATTTAATTCAACGTACAAAGAATCTCGTAGTGAAATCAAATATATTTGACGTCATTTCAAACTGATCGATGTCGTAAAAATAAATTTATTTTAATGAGCAGTGTATAATACAATCTTTATAAATCCGGCGTTTCACGGGAGTACCCTTATTAACGGGGATTTGATTTATTTCATGCCAACTGATCCCCTTTCCACTGGTTTGCACCCCATTATGGTATTATAATTCCCCCTTCTGATATTAGCATGAATTAAAATAATAAGTGGATGACCGATTATGACCCCCAGTCCCTTCCAGGATTTAGGGGAACTTAAAAGATTTAGGTGTTTTATTTTGGGGACCATGTGAAAAACTTATTAAATTCCATCCCCATGTAAGGACATATGGAGGTACTCTTACCTTTGGAGTATTCCTTTTTAAAATAGTATAATTAGTAGAAAACTATGATATGTATTGAATTTTTTTTAACCAATTGAAGAGCTTAGTGGAAGAACGTGCTAAGTGCCATTTTTGGAAAAACTGAGATTTTTGTTTCAAAGAACATGTTATTCCCTCCTTTAAATTTAACAGGTTCCCCCGTTTTCATAACCTTTAAGTTACGTAAATTTTTTGTCATTTAAAAGTGCCGTTTTTAATGTATCTAAGTGCGGACGAAAAACTTAAAAGCTCATTTTCTCGTTTTCACCTTCTTGTTACTTAGCACGTTCTTCCACTATGCTCTTCAATTACGAGATTATTGTTGTTGTTTTGTCTAAAAATATTGTGCAAGTGAGTCAAATAGGATCGCAAGTATCCCAAATAGCTATAACCTTTGAAGAATAGTGAATAATGATAGTGAAATTGGTGTTTGGTATATTTGGAAAAAAGTTGGACATCAGTGTTTTAGTAAAGGTTAACATAGTTAACATTTTTAAGGTGGATTGCATTTTAATAAATATCAGTAGTCGAAACATTGTCCAATTAAAAATATAGACACCATAAAAGCTAAAAGTGACAGAAAAGCACCTTATAAAAATTTTCAGTTTCTGTTAACCCTAATTTAATAAAGTACATGATGAATACCTCTAAGCCTTTTACTTGTAAATTTTAAGTTAGGGCCAGCTAATATAATGCCATAATAATAATGCTTTTTTATGTACAAGACCAAAGTTTGAGGTTAATTACCATTTTAAAAAGTCTATGAAAGCACTTTGGTAGATGGAAAAAAAATAACTTTATTGAATAATAAGACATTCAAATGGACAATAGTTGACATTTAAAGCACTTGTCTTTTGCGAATAATCACGCAAAAAGACATAATTCTTTTAATCGCTATCATAAGCTGAAAATACTTCCTGAAAATCTACATTTTTTTGAATCGCCAAAAAACTTTAAAACAAATGAACAGAAACAGGTTATCCTCATGTGTCTTTTTGCATTTGCGGTTTTCTTTTACAAGTTTCAACCTTAACTATTCACTTAATTTTAGCTTCCACACTACGTTTATAACGTAAAAAGTGAAAGGTATTATAATCGTTCAGCCCGTCTGTCTGTCACCCACTTTCACAGAACGAACCGCAAGTTGCACAAACAAGTGGGATACATCATTTTAAAGCAAAAAATCAGGCTAGGTTACATCCCAAATTTCATTAAATTTTTTAATTAGAAGTATATTTAAAATTAAAATAACTTAAAATTTAATATACATTAAAATAACATGCAAATTCCATTTTCATTCAATATTTTCACTGTTGCCATTTCGTCAAATGTGCGAGAAACTTTATTTAAAATAAAAATAAAACACTTATAAAACATATCACAAAAATATTTATGTGATATGATTCAGTTTGGAATGTTGCAATATCACAATAGAGTTCTTTTGATTGTTCATTATAGTCATCTTTGTTCATTATGTATGAAGAAAGATGCATAGCGAAATCTAACTTTGAATAAAAAATATGCAAAAGTTCGCTTTTATTGTTAAAACATCAATTTTACTAATTCTTTATTCTTCTCTTTTTCGAAAGAAAGTTAATGAACATGGAAAATTGTGGCGACTAAAAGATATTTGTTAAAAAAACATTGCATCATTATTCTTCGAATTTCAAACAAATTTAGCAATCGATAATGAGTAATTATTAATTTGCGAAAGAATATTAATGAAAATAGTTAATTTTGGCGTTTAAAAGTTTGAATTAGAAATAAATTATAAGCTGAAGGCCCTGTTTGGCGAATTTCTTTCTGAGGTGTATAAATAGTATTATATATAAAAAAAAATAGTGTTATATAAATAGTTTTTTTTTGTTGAGCACAAATATTGTGTGGAAGCGGTTTAAATGACAGATTCTGTAAAAACCTATTTGTTTCAATTTTAATATTGTTTTTAGTTTGGAAAACATCACTTTCAAAAGGAAGTAACACAAACCTATCAACTTGAATGAGTTTGAGCATATAAATTGTCTTGTAGCGGCTTCTGTTTAACCCATCCGGAACAAATGAACATAACATGCATCAAATGAGGCATGTAAATATCGGATATATTGTATTTAAGTGAAGCATTTAAATATAAAACAGTTACAAAAATTGTTTGCGTAACAAAGGACTTCAATTAAAGAGTTACTGAAGTGAGTTATGAAACAATGGGAAATATTGGACACCAATTATGAAACTTAAATACGTTTCATGTTAGGTTATGCGTTTTCCATATTACGTTACGAAAACATAAATACGGTATAATGTAAACAAGTTGCGTTTTTCTACATATTAAGTTACATTACATGTGATTTTAACGTAACGTAATGTGCGTTTAACATAACATGCTATATTTTACGTTTAGAAAACATAAATACGTTACGTTAATATTTGGTCCTCGTTTAAGGTAAATTCGTCACATAAATACATGATCCTCGTTTAAGGGGGACTGGGCGGGCTGGACCGCGGGTCTCCAAACTCAAGTGCCTCAGTAAAAACTATTTTCTCTGCTACATTTCTCCGGCTGTATTGAATATTTTTACAAACGGTTTTTTAAATAATACATGTAGATAACTTACAGGTCTCTATCTTCCCACTTTTTGAAATTGCTTCGAATATTTTGTGTAAAATTATTTATTGAAAATTAAAAAAAATTCGAACCAATTTCAAAAAGTGGGAATGTCGGGACCTGTAAGTCTGCTACATTTACCACTTAAAAAAATCCGCTTGTAAAAATATTCAATACAGCCGGAGAAATGATGTGGCAGAGAAAATATTTTTTTCTCCATAGGATTAACACTGATGCACTTTGCTTTGGAGACCCCCGGTCCAGCGCGCCCATTCCTTCTTAAGGTAAGTTATGGATCTGGGTTTATTTTGGATAGTTAAGTAGTCTCCAATTAATAGACAGATTTTGATGTCCTTTTTAGTCAGTTCTAAATCTGTATAAATATTTTTTGCATGATATCGGTAGTTCCACACATTTTATCAACGAGAAAACTTGACAAATAATAGTGAGAAATGTAATTAAGGTATTTAGTTAAGTATAATTATAGCTTGTGAAAAATTAGCTGAACGGAAATAAAACTACCCGAAACATTATCCTAGTTTATAAATCACAAAAGTATAAACAGCGTTTAAAAAAATCATAAAGTTACTAGCCAATGATTTTGATATAAAAGCGGTATTAATATGTTTTATTTTACGCAACTCTCCGAGATAAGAAATGTGTAAAAATTGCAACATTACACTATTGAGTTGTTCCAATACAAGAATTGTATTAGTGACCCATACGAACATAAATTTGTGTTTATCACGGAAGGAGACAATTATTATATTGCGAGATTGATTATATTCGATTATTATACTTATTATCATGATTATAATGGCGATTATTGTATTTATTAACAAGCGCGATTGACAAAAACCGTAAACTATGGACTAACTGGAAACTAGTAAAGAATTATAATTATTTTGAACCAACCTTGCTGGACCTCTGGCCTGTTGTTGGTCTACAATTTTTGTATTTGTATTCTAAAATATGTATAACAAAGTTATAAAATTTATTTTAACGTACCGTAATAAATATTTCTTAAGCTTTGGTATAGCAATTTATCCCAAACGTTAAGGAGCAGATGCCGAACTATACATTTTGGAAGAATACATGCGTTCTGCGCCTTCCACACAGTTTTGTGCTAAACATCCATTATTATTTGGTTGTTACACAATTTTCGTATGGTTTCAACACAACTTGTAATAACTGGGAAAAGCACAATTTTTTTTGAAAGTCAACACACGATTTATAAGTGTAGTAACTGTTTCTTAAACTTATAAAAAACATAAAAAGATGAAGCACTTTCGTCACTTAACCGCAAAGAACCTTAGGTCATTCCTCCAAGAAATAGAGAAGAAAAACTAAATTCCACAAAAAATAAGTTTTATTTTATTTTACGAAACAACACAACTGAAAGTGAAACTGAGATGCGCATTATTTACAACATGGGGAAGTAACACTAAAAGCGAGGTGTGACATTTCTGTCTGACCTTCAGGTTTTTCTCACTGGAAGTGTCCTACTTCCAAATCCAGTTGGGATGATACATTTGAGTTACTTTCTTAAGAACAGTTCCACTTCAAATTCTATAGTATTTCGAATAGTTAATAGAAGAAGCCAAGGACGGCCTTAGAAAGGAAGCCTTGTGAGGCTTTAATACCCAGAGGCTTCTATTATTGGTTACTCTTTTTGGATTAAGACTTTTGCAGCCTCTGCAAATTCTATGGATTCAATCCATGACTATATTTTTTTGGTCGAACAATCTAGGTCGCTCTTCTACCAATTTTACCGCTCAGATTATAATCTGAGCAATCTGTGTATCTTAAAGTATGACTAAATTTATTTCTGCCGAAAGTACAAAGGGGTTCATTTAAGAATCATTTACACGCCACCTAATCAATAATCATATGACAGGTATGCATAAGATTCTCCCTTTTGGCATAATTGAAGCCTTGGCTGGAAACGAAACTTCATTTTGGGGAAATATGAGGAGTTCCAGATACCCTTTTCTCTACCGAGTCAGCAAAAACGCAGAAAAAATGTCTGCCAATCGCTACAAAAATAAATATTGTTCGAAAGAACTTCTAACGTGTCGATAGTCAAGGATTAACGAAGCCATACCGGAATTTTAACCCTTCCAGGATTTCCGTGGCATATGTAGTGTAGCTACCAATTGTGGATTTTTGAAAGGGGAATCATTAAATTTTCGTTTGGTACTCAAACGAAGCTTCATTTGGGGTAAATAAGGAGGGCGCGATACCCTTTCGCCACTGAGTCAGCCCTAACATAGAAAACTGTTTGAAAATGGCTATAAAAATAAATATTGTTTGAAACAAGCAGACCTGCAAACTCTCTCTGGATCTAACCAATTATACCGAATTTTACCACTGAGTCAGCCCTAACATAGAAAACTGTTTGAAAATGGCTATAAAAATAAATATTGTTTGAAACAAGCAGACCTGCAAACTCTCTCTGGATCTAACCAATTATACCGAATTTTACCACTGAGTCAGCCCTAACATAGAAAACTGTTTGAAAATGGCTATAAAAATAAATATTGTCTGAAACAAGCAGACCTGCAAACTCTCTCTGGATCTAACCAATTATACCGAATGTTTAACCATTTTCAAAATTTCTGTGTCGAATGCATCAATCGCAGATATTTGAAAGGGAAAGTTTAAATCAGTAGCTTAGGGCACCCAGACGTACAGATTTCGCTGTACACTTTAGCTTGTTATTCGACTATATAAACGTAAAAAATGTGCAAATAATAACCGTTTCCTTTTTTGATAGTTTTTCAAACAAAAACAACGGTATTACAAAAGGATTTCCGAAAATTTAATGATGATTTCATAGTAGAAAAGTTAACCAACGAAGCAAATCTGGTCAAGCTACTTTCGCCTGGTACCCGAAACTACATAAAATGGTAAAAATCTAATGTTTCGGCATGCAAATCTTAGGATTTCCATAATAATTTTATGTCTCTGAAAGACTGACCATCCGTTTAAACAAGCCGTTCTCGAAATTCACATCCCTGGATCCACTGCCCCGGATCCTGTTCATCGGGATCAAGAGGAAGTCGAACTTTTCAGAATGTTCGAAAAGCGGAAATGGTTGCAATTATTCACGTGGTCAGAACGTGACCGGTCATTTTTCCAAAACACGTGAGGAATGAATACGAAAAAGTAATAACTTTTTATGCATGTTACGGAGATAACTTCCTATTTTGATAGTTCCATGCTTCGATAGTTTTCCTTCAAGGTCCTAAATTAAAACTTTTGTATAAGAAGGGAAGAAAAAATGATCTCAACTTCCTTTTTAAAACTAGTCTGCAGGAAGAAACTGTGTCACCTTGAAATTAAGGGGAAGTTAGTTGGATTCAACAGCTAATGATACTAATTGTATTGAAATGATCGGTCAGTAAGAAGGGCTGCAGTCAATGGACACGAAGCACAATGAGAACTAAACCCCTCAAGTAGACACGAACTTCGTATTTTATCAATATTTGATCGTAAAAGGTCAATAAACATTATGCTTTTTAAACAAGTAATTACTATAACCATCTAAACAAATAATTTTGCCAAAAAAATTACACGACGTTTTTAATCTTCAACATTTGATAGTCTTTTTCTATCCTGATGACATTTGTACTCAATTTTTACAGTTTCTAAGAACGTTTTTTTTAATACGAAATTTCATCTTATTAAACAAAGCGACACATTTAAAAAAAGTTATAACAAATATTTATAACACTGAATTATTTTGTACTTGAAATTTTATCTCTTCACCCTGTATATTTAACCCTTTCAGTCCCAATGACAATTTGGCATCATCATTTTAGAAAAAAATTTCTGATTGTCTATATTCCTTTATGATACCAAAAAGCACATCATTCGATTCTTCAAACTTTTTCTATTAGAAAATATTTTTTTATTAATCCCAATAGATGTCAGCTCTATTATTTTCTTAAAAAAATTATGATCAAAACATGATGATGCCAAATGGCATCACTGGGACTGAAAGGGTTAATATGGAAAAAGTTATGTGGAAAAAGTTAATGTGGAAAAAGTTATATTAAGAAATTTTGGAGCAGCAACAGAATTAGGACTATACGGAATATAGAGAATTTCATATAACCATGAATTCTACAATTTAAGTTTATAGAACAATATTTAGTAAAATTCACCAAAGTTTCTCAATTTAAATGGCTTGGCAACATATGCACTGATAGGAAGAGGAAAATCAAATTAATTTGTTTTCAAAGAAAGAAAAAGAAGTAGCACACTCTAGCACAATTCTGAAATTTTGGAGCAGCAACAGAATAAGGGCTATACGGAATATAGAGAATTTCATATAACCATGAATTCTACAATTTAAGTTTATAGAACAATATTTAGTAAAATTCACCAAAGTTTCTCAATTAATGGCTTGGCAACATATGCACAGATAGGAGAGGAAAATCAAATTAATTGTTTCAAAGAAAGAAAAGAAGTAGCACACTCTAACACAATTCTGAAATTTTGGAGCAGCAACAGAATAAGGGCTATACGGAATATAGAGAATTTCATATAACCATGAATCTACAATTTAAGTTATAGAACAATATTTAGTAAAATTCATCAAAGTTTCTCAATTTAATGGCTTGGCAACATATGCACAGATAGGAAGAGGAAAATCAAATTAATTGTTTTCAAGAAAGAAAAAGAAGTAGCACACTCTAACACAATTCTGAAATTTTGGAGCAGCACAGAATAAGGCTATACGGAATATAGAGAATTTCATATAACCATGAATTCTACATTTAAGTTTATAAAACAATATTTAGTAAAATTCACCAAAGTTTCTCAATTTAGATGGCTTGGCAACATATGCAGATAGGAAGAGGAAAATCAAAATAATTTGTTTTCAAAGAAAGAAAAAGAAGTAGCACACAATTTTAAAATTTCAAAACATAATGACCTCAATAAATAACTTTACAAACTAAAATTATACGTTAAAATGTCAAGCCTATTAAAATGACAATAAAAAGGACATAGGAATATTGTGGTCCATTAAAAACAATAAAAGGGAAATATCGAAGATTCACCCTTTCATCCGCAAACATATCTAGCTAGTGAATGAACTCTTCCTTATCTTAGAATGGACGACATCACCTTGAAATAAGAGGAAAGTTTCGCGAGTCTTTCGAAATTCGTTCGATTTCGATTGGTATCTCTTCAGTTAATGGTTATGGTTAGGCTATTGTTAGTTAATTAGCTATTGTTAAGGTTAATTAGCTATTGTTAGTTAGCTATTGTTAAGGAAGGGGTAACGACACACTTATCAAATTAATGATAAAATAGTTATAATGGTTTCAAGGCCCAAATTCTTTTTTAAATTTGTGCAATTGAACTGCGTGAGCAAGGAATTATTAGGTATGGATGGTCTCATATAGCTATTGCATTAGTTTTGAAATTCCAAATTTTGCGAAAGTATTGCCTTGCCGTGTAAGCAGTTTTCACCAGGTATGAGAATCGTCATAATTGCAAAACATAAAAAAAAAAACAAATTTGAGGGGAAATGGTTATTTAATAATTCATTTTTAATTGCCCTAAAGTATTCTGAAGATGGTGCCAATATTCTTTCACTTTATCGATTAATTGTCAAATAACCGGGTTCTATTTTTCTTTCAAATTAGTTTTAGTTTTGTTGTCATGACGATTTTCATATCTTGTGAAAAAAATATTCTTTTTTTGGCAAAGCAACACTTTAGCAAAATGTTCAAATTACTTTTGTTCAAATTGATTAAATAGATTTATTACAAAGAAACCGTCGCTGCAAAAATAAATATTGTTCGAAAGAACTTCAAACGTGTGGAGAGTCAAGGTTTAATGAAACAATACCGGATTTTTAACCCTTCCCAGGATTTCCGTGGCATATGTAGCTACCAATTGTGGATTTTTGAAAGGGGAATCATTACATTTTTGTTTGGTACTCAAACGAAGCTTCATTTTGGTAAAGGGCACGATACTTTCGCCACTGAGTCAGCCACTGAAGGTAGGGTATTGTCACCATGATATGGTACCAGCGATGTAAATTTCACCTTTCGGGTTACATGATTGCAAACTGAGAAGTTAAACGACAAATCTTCCTCACTACTAGAAGTCAGCACATAACAGTGAACATGAAAAAAACTGTTTTCCTTAGCATTGTGGAATTGAATGTGGAAAAGATTGGAAATTATCTTAAGCTTCCTATAAAATCAAGAATCTTCCTATAGAATCAAGATGAAGGAAAGTGATGAACCTCTTTCGACATTTAATGACCATTTTGTAGGAAAGAACAAAAAATAACTTCCTTTTTTTCTTAACATACTTATGAATGAAAGGGACACCTTGAAATAAGAAGGAAGTTTCTTTTTTGGGTCTTACGACACTCTTGTCGATTTGTATCTTTAGGAGTCAATGGTCAGCGTGAGATGCGAAGGAAGTAGCTTGAGTATCACAATGATGATTCTTTAGGTGTAAAGAGTTCAAGGTTTGGAAGACAAAATCGAAGAAAAATAGTTTTTTTTTATGCGTCGTTGCTTTGGACACATTTAAATATTTTCTGGTGTTTAATGTTTCTTAAAGAAGTTTCATTAAATGTATTGTTATGTTGTTAATTTTTTACATATAGCTCTAGTGTGACATTGATTGAAATAAAATAAAAATGATATCGATAATGAGTTATTAATAATATCGTCACTTAAGTTCCCACATCTCATTCAATATCTCATTTTCGTGCTATCTCATTTTCTCAACTTGGCTGAAGTATACATTGACGCCCGGCAGTAAAGTCGCTAATCTGGCGACCCCGCCAAATTCAGTTTTACGGCAATGGGTTTGGCGACAATTTTTGACTTGTCGCCAAACCCGGGCGGTGATGTATACTTTAACCAAGATGCGAAAATGAGATAGCACATGTGGGAACTTAAGTGACGATATAACTAGGGTGAATAAGTTAAAATGACAATAATTTGAAAAAAAAATCAGAAGGTTTATACAGCAAAAGGGTTAAGGAACGATTTTGATTATTTTATTCAAAATTAAAAGTTTTGATAAAGGAAAAGCAATCCTCGATTATTCTCTTGTCCATTGAGGGATAAGCTAATTTGCAGAAATGTAAACTTGTTTACACTGCATGTTTTTTAAATTTAAAATTTAAACTTATTAATTGAATAAATAATATTTATTTACTCTAATATTTCTTACACAAACGTTTTTTTAAAGCATTCTCAATACTTTAAATTCGAAACTTAATATTATAAAATTTATATACATTTTTTAATTTATGGTGGCGCTGAAAGAACTAATAGTCCCTAAACGGGTATATGCTTCTGTATCCTTCAGGCGGCTAAGTTCAAATATTTAGTACGCGTCGTATATCAAAATTTATTAAATTAATGAAAATCAGAAAATTTCAAGGTTGTATTCCAGTTTTTTTTTAATCAGTAATGATGCACGACATTTCCAATAGGACCATTACATCATTGATTGCCAATCAAGTTCAAAAACTATTGCATATTTATAAGGCCATTAAAATATTCGGCCTTGTTATTTAATTTTATAATGAGGAGAGATTGATTCACTGCAACCTCAATTTCAAAATCTGAATTCTTAATAAAAAAATTACGATTTTTTGCCTACCTCTATTGCAAACCTTTCACCTGTACTCAATAGGATGCTGGTGTATTTATTCAGGTAATAAATACGTATTCAAAACTCCTTCTTACCTTCGAAAATACTCATGCAAATCTGATTTAATTGGCGGCATTTTGGCGAGTTTTTGATGAAAGATACAGTCTTAAAAATGTTTTCTTTCAATTAACGGAAACTATACTGGCAACTGTGCTGCCGGATTATTTTCATCATTTTACACCATTATGGTTTGTTTAGTGTTGCGTAAATCTTAAGTAGGAAGCGCCATTATTAATATTCATTCGTGATTAATGTAATACGCAAAAACATATAAGAACAGCGAATTCTGTCATGCTAAAAATTTTGATAATCGCATTCGTTTTCTAAAAGTTAATGTTATTTAGTTAAGATTTATTTTATTTAATTAATCTATATATTTTAAAAAAATAGATAAAAAAGGAAGTCATTTTTTTTGAAATTTTGAAACAAGGCAAAAATTTCAAGGCAAAAAAGTTAAAAGAATAGATGGATGGATGAATGAAACAGATTGATTTAAATTTTAAATGGTATTCAGATATACAGGTTTCGTATAATCGGAGTTCTACTGTACACTGCAAAAAAAATCTATTGCTTTTACAGAGAAAAAACTGTCAGCTGATTTGCAAGAAAAATGTTTAATTTTACAGTGAAATCTGTTTATTTTTATAAGAATCATTTGTAATTTTAACACAAAAACTGTTTTTTAACCAAAAATTATGAAGAAAAAACATAGTTTTACCCCCTTCCTGGCGGTCACTTTAGTGACTAGTGGAGATATTGTGACCACAGTAATTGGTTGGCATGTATTGGTTTACATGTATTTCCGGATTGTGTGCTTGATCAGAGACCCGCTTATAAACCTCCGTCAAGTAAGACAGACACAGACAGAACTTTTACTGACAGAGAGAGAGAGAGAAATTACACCCAGGGCGAAGGTGGGAATCGAACTAGCACCCAGTACAGTGTTGACTACATTATTATACTAAGGAATAATAAACTTCTAAACTCGAACATTTAAATCTGCTATCCGTACATACGCTCTCTTAGCCGAGCTATTTCAGCGCATATAGTTTCAACCAACAGTTTAATTACTTTTTCAGTTTCAGCCTACTACTCTTTACTTGATAGAAAGCAGAAAAAATCTGTTTTTTAACCGCAACTTTTTACAAGCAAAAAAAAACCCCAGTAATTTTCTGTAAATATATATTTTTCTGTAAAAGTAACTCATTTTTAAAAGTGTAGGTGTAAAAGATACTTACAGCACCACTACGTGGACAGGTTCTACTTTAATTCCCTCTTTTATATGGCACCTGGAGACTCTCACAGTGTTGTGCAAGGGTTTCAGCACTAGTGCAGAGAGAGATCCAGAATAAGTTAGGAGTACATGATAGTATTGGCTAGTTTAACATAAATATTTTTTAAATGAATGGTTCTCTTATATGCTACACTCTAAACAAGATGTGAAATTTTCACTTTTTTCGGTTTGGTTGCCCATTTTCTGGATTTGGAAAGATGAAAACTCAGACTGGTTAAACCGATACATTAAAGGTAGACGAATTGTTTCCTATTGCTTACACTCGGACAAATCATGAGTGAAATTCAATCCTTTTAACAGTGTATTTCGGCATTGAAAAGTAAATAATACTTTAAAATCGTGTTTGCTCTTTAATATGCTAAGTTGATTTAAGCAGAAAACTCAAATTTGTATCCTCGTAAATGCACGTATTCACATGTTCTGCGACTAAAAATAGATAATTTTTTTCTAAAAAATTAAATGATTGTATGCAGGAAAAGGTTAAGGTAGATTTTTAAAAAAATGACATAGCTTTTGGTTTCCTTATATTAAAAGTAAGTAAATTTAAAAGTTAGTTTTTTTAAATGTTTGATAAAAAGACTGCCAATGAACAAATTCTCGAATTTATTCTTTTATTCATAGGATTTACGCGTTGACTGTCATACTAGTTGCATTCAACTCACATCTTTTGGCTCAATAGTGCTTATTAGTAAACAGTTAAAATTTTTCTATTATGTTTTTTAAGTTGATAAAAGACTGCCAATGACAATTTCTCGATTTATTCTTTTATTCTAGGATTAGCGTGAGTATACTAGTTGCATGAATCACATCTTTGGGCAATAGTGCTTATTAGTTAACAGTAAATTTCTTGTGTTTTTAATGTTGATAAAAAGACTGCAATGAACAAATTCTCGAATTTATTTTTATTCATAGGATTTACGCGTTGACTGTCATACTATTGTATCACTCTTTGGCTCAATATGCTATTATTTAAACAGTACATTTTTCCTTTGTGTTTTTTTTTTATAAAAATATAAATTGAATTTATCATCAAAAGGTTAGGTAGATTTCATAAATTGAACTAACTTTTGGTATTCTTATTAGTAAAATTAAAATTTTATGTTTTTTTTTAATGTTTGATAAAAAGACTGCCAATGAACAAATTCTCGAATTTATTCTTTTATTCATAGGATTTACGCGTTGACTGTCATACTAGTTGCTTTGACTCACATCTTTGGGCTCAATAGTGCTTATTAGTTAAACAGTTAACAATTTTTCTTAATACTAAAATTTCAATAAAAACAAGGATGTTCAAGCTTTCAAAAATTCCGATCCTATACCAACTGATTTATAAATTGTATAAAAAGTACCATAGCAAGAGGGTCAAGGACGATTTTGGAAGTATTGCAGTATACTTAGTTTTTTTTTTAAAGTAAAATTATAAAATATTTTGTATTGAAACGTTATAATAGACTATCAATAACAAGAAACTGACGGTAATTTGTTGTCATTCATAGCACACAAAAATATGTATGCTTACGTCTCAAAACCTAAATTTACACTAAATTGAATTGCTCCGTAGCAAATGCTAAACAGATTTTTTTTTTCAAAATTACTTGCAAAACATATTTTTAGATGTATAATTTTCTGAAAGATTTACAGATATACACTCTTAAAACAAAAGAGCGAAATCCACTCCTATAGGGGAAGTGCATTTTCGGCACCGGAAAGGAGTGGAAATTAACTCAGACTGAGTTAAAACCGCTCGTTTTAAGAGTGTCGGACGTAGATTGTTTTATTTTATTTCTTTTACCCACTCCGCAAAAAGAGTGAAATCCACCCCAATAGGGGAAGTGCATTTTCGGCACCGGAAAGGAGTGGAAATTAACTCAGACTGAGTTAACACCGCTCGTTATAAGAGTGTGGGACGTAGATTGTTTTCTTTTATTTCTTTTACCCACTCCGCAAAAAGAGTGAAATCCACTTCAATAGGGGAAGTGCATTTTCGGCACCGGAAAGGAGTGGGAATTAACTCAGACTGAGTTAAAACCGCTCGTTTGTTTTAAGAGTGTAAAATATAAATGCGTTGGATTTTTCTCAGGAGAGAAGAGGTCGCAGTGTTCGATCGGTGTGTCTTACCTTCTGCAGCGAGCACTTGAATGTCGTCGGTAGTGCAATCCGAAGGGACGCAGATACCGAACCGAAGGGACAGTTGTTTTAAGAGTGTAAAATATAAATGCGTTGGATTTTTCTCAGGAGTGAAGAGGTCGCAGTGTTCGATCGGTGTGTCTTACCTTCTGCAGCGAGCACTTGAATGTCGTCGGTAGTGCAATCCGAAGGGACGCAGATACCGAACCGAAGGGACAGTTGTTTTAAGAGTGTAAAATATAAATGCGTTGGATTTTTCTCAGGAGTGAAGAGGTCGCAGTGTTCGATCGGTGTGTCTTACCTTCTGCAGCGAGCACTTGAATGTCGTCGGTAGTGCAATCCGAAGGGACGCAGATACCGAACCGAAGGGACAGTTGGTAGAAGGCCAAGATGGTAGTGTTGATCTCTTTGATGATCTGAAATTGAAACAATTTTCAGTAAGTGTTGTGTATTGTCACTTAGTTAAGTATTTAATTAAGATAGAATGGCAGCACCTAGTTGTGATTGTAATTTTAGTATGGAATATCCATAGATATCATAGTTAAAGTATTAGATTGGCTGATCACGTGACCTCCAATGCTAACGACGGGACGCGCATGGAGGCCTTTTAAGAGGGTAAAATTGCCAGTGTTGCTGCCACTTTAAGGAGAAAAATACTACGAAAAAATACCATTTATTTCTAAAATTACAAAAAAAAAATACTAGAAAAGCATTTAAAGTCACAAAAAAGATTCCAAAATGCAGCTAGTATTTTTACGATATTTTTTTGTAATTTTAGAAATTAATGGTAATTTTTCGTAGTATTTTTCTCCTTAAAGTGGCAGCAACACTGGCCATTTTGCCCTCTTAAAAGGCCTCCATGCGCGTCCCGTCGTTAGCATTGGAGGTCACGTGATCAGCCAATCTAATACTTTAACTATGATATCTATGGGAAAATCAGATTTAGCGGTTCTAGTGGTAGCTAATGTTTGGTGTTTTAGCATTCAATAAATAAACCAGTTGTTTCTTAATGGTATTCCTTCCTTATAAATAAGTACACTTTATTTTGGCGATGAGGATGAAATAAGTAGCGGACAAATCCGCTGGTTAACACTGAATGCAGAGGAGCAATCAATCTAAATCTGGTGTTTGGGACATCTATATTACTTGACCATGATTACCTAATGAACCAATGGGGTACAAATACTTTGAATGGGATACAAATAAAAGTACAAATGTTTTAAACAAAGATTTTAGGTACTTTTCCTTTTCGCTGGAGTAAACGATAAAGTCAGAAAAAATGAACAGCCGCCACCAAACGGAACATTTCCAATGGTAATCTTTAAATGTGTATATTTTGTTTTGTCACCCGAAAATTCTGTTTGTCATCAAAGATTCTGTTAGGCGAGATTTGCTCAGCCAAACGGAAAAGTAACAGCTACTCGTAAAATTATCTTAAATTCTTACATAAAATTGAATTTATGAAATTTTTTTTGAATTTATTTTAAAGTTGTTAGCTACACTACGTACTTATAATTTAACTAAAGATGATAGGGCTGTATCTCAAATACTTAGTGTTGTAGAAGTTTTATAGCAAATATGCTCATTACCTATTTTAGAAGTAAGCTGTACTTCCAGACTGTGAGAAAGGAATTTAACATTTCTTATGACGACTCATAGTTACAAATATAATAATAAAAAAAATTGCAATTTGTTGGCATTACCTTTCATGCAAATTGTTAAACTACGTGGTGTTACGTTATCTCGCTGCGGCGCTGCCCATGATGTCATGGACTGGATTTGATTGTGTTCGGGACAGCGTCGTGGTGGGCGTCACCCAGTCAAGTATATAAGCTTCGGCTGTAGTTAACTTGTTGGTTTTTATATTATGAGATATTATTGCTGTCAGATTGATATTACTTTGTGTAGTTTACTTGTGACGTTATCATTTATGGTTCTTTGAAAACGAGTTGTTTTACTTAGAATAAATAAATCTAATATGTTTCAACTCTGGCTTATTTTTTCCACTGCGCGAATATAACCGAATACAATTCCTACCGAGTCGTTAAAAGCCACATGAGACTTCCTCGCAAGTGACAAATTCCTCGGCCTTGGTCCTAGAGTAGGCACTGCCTCGACGGAACAGTACTGGCCGCGGAAGTCTTCTAGGCCTTTTTTGTTCTTCACCTGAATGGCAAGACACTGGTCAAATGCTCCAAACTCCATGACCGTGCCGTCGAACATGCCCGAGGGGAGTTTGGCAGAGGCGTCGAACACTGGAAAAGGTAATAAAGATTGATATCATCAGCTAAAGCTACACTTTTTAAAAATTACTCACCATAAACACGAAGTTTATGCTACACTTTGTTTCAAATGAATGAAATAGAGGCCCGAACAAGGATTCTGTATCTATGCATGTTCGTCTGTCAGGTCCCGATTTAGGACAAAACGGATCATAGGGACAGCAGTTTTAGAAGCACCTTTACTAAAAATTTAATGTATTATTACCGCTAGGCGGCGTTACACACGATTATACAGAGCCAGTTAGCCGATGTAATGAAAATTTTTTCTACTATTCAATTATCCTATCAGCTTCCTATAGTAATATTGATCACACTAATAATATAAGGCGATTGCCTAAATTAATCCGATAAATATATTGTGAAACGAAAGTTATAATAAAAATTATCGAAATATAAGAGGTCCATAAAACGAAATGTAAAGACTTCTGAACTGTAGGTCCACCAAAAAGTTGGGGCTCTTAAGGCCAGTGCCTAAAAGATCTTATGAAAGATCAGGTCCTGCAGGTATAAACAAAGGCCTATTCTTCTAAATCAGCGGTTCCCTACCTGGGGGCGATCGCCCTCAAGTGGGCGATTTGTGTTATCAAGGGGGCAAAAAAGGGGCGATCAGGGGGCGATGAGTATTCAAAGGGGGGAAATAAAAATAATGTACCTTTGTGCAGTAAAACCATTCTCCAACCATAACCAAACCAGCCAATTTTTACTTTAAACTCTCTTAAACTTTCTAGAAACCAGTAAAAATATCTTAGTTAATTATTTCACTTTTATTCTTTAAAATTATGTTAAAAATATGTGTTTTATGTTTTTTCTATTTTATTTAAAAGTGACCAGATAAAGCTTCTTTGGTTGTTTTTATAAACGGTAGTAAGTGTTATAAAACGGTTTTATAGTTACACTTTAACTGAAATTATGATTAGACATAACATGAAATTTAAAAGGGGGCGATGGATGTTAATCAACCTAAAATACGAGGCGATGGGTTGGGAACCACTGTTCAAAATAGTTACTCGACATTATCTAAATAAAGCTATTTCTAATGCTTACTTCTCATGGCCCACACTTTGATCTGCCTCAGACCGACCGCATACTTCACCAGACTTGCCGAGCATTCGGTCGAGATATTGACCTTCTCCATGACTTGGTACATGGCGGGCATGGCTCTCCTGATGACCCCACTAGTCAAGTTCCTCAGCATACCCTCGTACAAATGCATGTGGGGCCTGACTGGGTCTGATGTAGGGGTGGGGAGACCACACCATGCACCACTGAATATCATAGCCAAGGTGAAAAGGAATAGGACCTTGGGCAGCATCTTGGAGAGTGTAGTTTGGGGTGGGAAAGTGTTAAAGGGAGGCCTGGAAAATAATTTTGGTAGGTCAGATTGAATGCGATTGTACACTGTATGCAACATTTTGTTGATGTACACTTAGAAAACATTTGTATTAAAAAAACACAGTTGAACATAAATTTTGTGTAAAAATGGCAATATTACTATATTGGGATTCACTGTCAAATTTCTTTTTAGCTTGGTTTCACCAAAACTAAGATTTCTTGTAGTTGCAAAAACCGTGCGGTGAAATGTTTCACCATATTTTTGGTGTTACGTATTTTTACCATTTTTTAGGTTTTTGTTTCCAAAATCTTAAAAATGATTCAATCTAATCAAAAGTATGATGAAACATTTATCCCCACAGCCATTGCAGCAACTAGGAACCATTATTATAGTAAAATCAAGCACAGAATTACAGTAAAAGAATTGTGTTGATGACACACGAACACAAATTTGCGTTGTTCCAACACAACTGAAGATGACCGAGAGGAGAGGAGAAGATTATAAGATCCACGCGCAATTCACAAAGAAACTGTAAACTGTATTGTTTTCTGAAATATGTATAACAAAATTCTAGCATTCATATTTAAGTATCGTAATATATATACCTTAAGCTTTATACAGCCATTTATCCGAAATAATAAAGAACATATGTTGAACTACATTTCGGAAGAATACATTCATGCTGAGGCTTCAATACAATTTGTGTGTGTTAATAATACATTATTATTTGGTCACAATACAATTTTTATGTTGTTTCAACACCACTTGTAATAACTGGAAAAAACAATTTTTTCTCTCTTTTGCTCGTTCTATTTTCTCGTTATAATGTAAAGACTCTTTAAACAAATTCTAATTGTACGCTCTAAAATAAGATAGTATAGTAAACAAATAACTTAGTACGCCAATTTATAATAGAAACGTTAATTTGAACTAACTTAGTAAAAAAATAATACACATATTAATTTAAATAATTTTTTCATAAGACATTTTACAATTTACAAAACACAATTTTTAGTATTCCATAAAAAGTTATTCACCTTATCACATGTTGCAATTCCTAGAAAATTGAAGTAAAAAAATATTCTGCTAAGCAATATGAAACAGGAAGAAATAAACGAGCAATCGTTTACATTCAATTGAAAACTACACTCCTCAAAAATAAAACTCTACAAAATCATAACATTTACATACCCCTTTGTTTCAATCCACCATAAGTAGCGTGTGCACTTTTTTCCCCCAATAATTTTAAAATTCCAATTTTCGAAACATTACCTAAGCCAACTTATTATACGAGCGTTAATTTGAACTATTTCGTAAAAAAATATACCTACCCCTCAATATTTTTGTCTAACAATTTTTACAATTTAAAAAACACAATTTTTATAATTCCATAAAATGTATCCACCCACATTCTATCCTCTCTAGAAAATTAAAATAAAATGTACTATTTTGATTTCATTATTCCCAAACAATATAAAAGAGAAAGAAATAAACAATATATATTCAATAGAGAGATACCCCCCCCCCCACACCGCAAACTACAAAATATTACATACCCTTTTGTTTCAATCCACCTTAAGTCACCTTAAGTTCAATCCACCGTGTGCACACTCCCTCCACAAAGAGTAACCGAGCTCGACATATTCAACGCGCTTTTCCCCCACACAAAAATCCGTTTTGCGTAATTGGTGAAAAATTAGCCGGTTCCGTACCGTGGGTCAGCGAGTGGTTAAATTATATTTCTTGTGGCCACGCGAGCGGAACGTTAAGAAAGTTGGGCAAGAAAATGGAAAGTCGGACGAGATGTGAAAACGTGTCATCGCAGATTTGTTTGGGTTTGTTTTATTTTTCGGAAGCGATTTCCTGCTTTGTGGCTTTTTGAGAAATTGAACGGGTTGGGGTTTTGGAGTTGCTCATTTAAAAGCGAAATTGAAGTTGAGTTTTGAGATGGTTTTGAAATAATAGATTTAAGGGGGGATTTTGGTAACATTTTTTTCTTACCATCCGAGAGATGAGCAAACTGGCTGAAGTGTACACTTGTTTTCACTGCATCAGTTAAAATTTAAATTTTCAACTGAACATTTAATTTCTTTACATTTTTAAAAAATACTAGGGTGCTCCGCCCCCTTCTCACTATCGCTCGTCAACCCCCAAAAGGCATCGAGGTATGAGGGAGACACACATTCCAGAAAAAGAATGGAATGATTGGATGAATATTTCATGCTGTTATGGCAGTTTTAAAAGCCTATACTTTAACATAGAGAGATACTAATTTTTATTTATAATTAAAAAACTAATTTGAAATTAAAAAAAAAGGCATCGAGGTATAAGGGAGAGACACATTCCAGAAAAATTTTGGACTTGTAGCATCAATATTTCATCCTGTTATGGCTCCGTACGCTTTAAAAGAGCTTACTTTTTTAATATAGAGAGCTATTTCTTTAGACCATTGTAAATGACTTTACTGTAAAATTTAGTAAAATTATAAATTCTGTAAACTTTAAAAAAATTATGTGTGTTGCTGAAAAACTTGATAATCAAGTTACGGGTTATATGTCTGAATCCCTCAGAGACTTAAATTCAGGTTGACATTAATACTTTTTTTTGATAAATTAGTGTAAAATGGTCAAAGACATAGATTTTATACGTTTTAAACTTTTTTAAATATAAAAAATTCATTAAATTAATCCGTTTAAATAAAAATTAATTAATGTAAATTATTTTAGAACCTTTCTTCGACTTCAGAATAATTTATTTTCAGTGAATGTTTTTTGTAAGCTGCATGGATTCATTCTTAATAATTTAAATAAATGATGGAATTTTTTTTAACCTTTAATTTTATTAAAAATCTGTCAAATATTTTCGCGATCTCTACCCTAATTTTGTTCAATATACTCTTATGTACATGCAAACAAAAATTGTATAACTTTCCATAAACATTTATTAGAGTTTTATAAGCATTTTAAGTATGGGTATGTTTCCAAACATTACAAACTGAGTAAAATTAATTTAAAGAATTAAATGTTAGTAGAACATTTGATGAGAAGTTGACATAAAAGGTCTATTTATGTGAAAAAATATTTTTCAATTGTTTTGAGAATTCGGGAAAACGCTCTAGAGGGTTTATATCGTATTTTAAGACAACAACAAAAAAATGCAACAGATCCAGTGTACTAGTTTTGAAATCACAATATCTTTAAAATGTTGTTTTACAATTCAAGCATTTATTTTAACAGGTATGAAACAAGAATAAAGTTAAAAAGAAAATATCGTCCAGTTATTTAATTGTCAATTTTGGTACTTTCCATATCATGAGTGCAAGCGGTAAAGTCTCCAAAAATTTACAACAACCCCCTAAACGAAATATTTCAAATGATAACTTTTAACTGAGTACACTGTGTTTTGTCTCCACCAAATTCCGTTTGTCTCCAAAGATTTCATTTGGCAAGATTTTCGCCTGTGAAATAAAAAAGAAAATACCTTAAATTATAAAGACTATTTAACTTTTAAAATTCTGACGATCTTAAAAAAAACTATGGAATCTGTTATTAATAATTAAATTACCAGATGAGGATGTATTCCATTAATTTTCGTTGCTATTATTATTTTCTTAAATAGCGATAAAAATTAAAAAAAAAGGGTAACTTAAATTTTACTATATAAATAAATACTAGCATATTATAATTAAAATAAACTACCGACGCACTACTTTGAAAGCCAGTGATTTCAAATCCAAACCGTTGATCTACAGAAATTTCAACCTTTCTTAAAATATCGTTTTTATAATATCGTACAAAAAAACTAACTTTTTCAAATCAATAATCGTGGCAAAAGTGATGCTTTTAACGAAATCGTGTTTCAAAGTTACTTTTACGCACTAGTGCGACAAAGTAAATAAGAGCATCTGATTGGTTTAAAATTCTTTATTTGAGCGTGATATTTTATTCGTCGGCTTTGTGATTGGTGTAAAATTCTTTATTTGAACGTGATTCTTTATTTGGCGTCTTATTTCCAATGCCAATCTAAGAAATACTTTTTGTACGTGATTTTAAAATAATCATTAATATAAGTAATCACCTTCAAATCATTTGAACGCGATAATAAAATAATTTATAAGCCAATCAATAAATGCTAATTTAATAAATACTTTTTTTCACGTTCTTATAAAAAATAGTGTATAGCAACACGTTGAAAATAGCCTTTTTTAAACTCGTGAATTTATTTCACTCGCTCGTACCTCGCTCGTGAAATAATTTATTCAACTCGTTTAAAAAAAGTCTTACTTTTCACATTAGTTGCATAAATAACTATTTTATAATTGCGTGAAAAAAATCCGATTTTTACATTATAATTTTAATATCAGACGCGTGCGAAAAGTTATACTTTTTAGAAACAGTGATACAAAATTACTTTTTTTCACCCAAAAGCAGTGAAAAAAAGTACTTTTTTCCACTCTTATCATAAGATGCCAACATTTCAAGTAAAATTTCTATTTCATAATCTCCATAAAATCCAGAAATTTATTGATCTGCTTTATTTATAAATATTATGCGCGTGAATTTTATTATTATTTTTATTTTTGAATCAGTATCCATGTTCAAATGTTTGACTTTAAACTAAAAAATTAGTTTACCTTTTGTAGTTCCAGAGATTTATCGATGCCGATCTTCTGCCGAAAAAATTAACACGTGAATTATTTTTGAACCAATGAGATTTGATTTTTTTCACGTAATTATAAAAAATAGTGTATGCAACACGTGTGAAAAGTAAACTTTTTAAAACACGTGTCATTATTTCACTCGCTCGTGCTCGTGAATAAAATCCACTAGTTTTAAAAAGTGTTACTTTTCACACTTGTTGCATAAATAACTATTACTTTATTATCACATAAACAGAGAACAACTTTTCTCCTAAAATATTTTAGAGAGTCAATTTACCGGTTTCTTCTGAACTTGCTGCTGAATTTCGGGTCCGATCCTTTCGTGTTATCGATAAGTTTTGCCCGTTTTCGGAAGTTTTGGGGTTGGCAAAATGAAAGCTAATTGGCGGAATTAGTTCAAATCGGATACAGCCTTAAAAGGGTCAATGTTTAAGGAGAACAATAATGGAAGTGCGTTTTCTGAGGCAATTGTTTGTTTACATTTTTGAAATTTGATAGATGAATGTTAAGCATAGATATCATAGTTAAAGTATTAGATTGGCTGATCACGTGACCTCCAATGCTAACGACGGGACACGCATGGAGGCATTTTAAGAGGGCAAAATTGCCAGTGTTTCTACCACTTTAAGAAGAAAAATACTACGAAAAAATACCATTTAATTCTAAAATTACAAAAAAATGTCGTAAAAATACTAGCTGCATTTTGGAATCTTTTTAGTGACTTTAAATCCTTTTCTAGTATTTTTTTTTTGTAATTTTAGAATTAAATGGTATTTTTTCGTAGTATTTTTCTCCTTAAAGTGGCAGCAACACTGGCAATTTTTCCCTCTTAAAATGTTTCCATGCACGTCCCGTCGTTAGCATTGGAGGTCACGTGATCAGCCAGTCGAATACTTTAACTATGATATCTATGGCTTTGTGAGGCAATTGTTTACATTTTTGAAATCTGATAGATGAATGTTAAGTAAATGAATGTTTAGTAATTGTTTAATAAGGGGGTTTCCATTATTTTAATTTGCTTTGGAGTCAGTTAAATAAGACCAACAAATTATCTTTCCCTTTTTACAGGGGAAATGAATCAAGAACAAAACAAATGATGGATACTATATTATGCAATCATACTAATTTTCCGTTCGTTTTATATGCTTATTATAAAACATTTTTTCGAATATCAAAATATTCTACATATTGTGAAAATATGATGTAACTTTAATTCGTGGCAATGCATGTTTTTTCTGCCTTCAGTTTTACGGAGTAATGGTAGGGAAAAATGGTAACCGGAGTAACGTAGTAATGTGAGGCCATTAAAAAATATTTTAGGTTAGTTTTATATGAAGGCTATTCATTTATAAATTGGTTCATTAATGTTGAACCAAAATTCGCTCGCTGTTTCATTGCACCATGCCGTTGTTGGTGCCATTGTAGCACCAATAAATAGTGATACTAAAGCACCACATTTCGACTATAGCTGGAACTCACCAAATTTTTACAGAATAGTTAATAAAGAATTTAATTAATAATAAGTGTACTTATTACCTATTTCCTGCAGCACCGAAATATCGAAAAAATTACCAGAATCGATGTGTTTTATACGGGATTAAGAAAATTGTGTATGAAGGATTCCTTCTTTCATGAACTACAACTTTTTTTCTTTATAGGACTTTATCTATAGTAATAAAATAAAGAGTCTGTCTGTGTGTCTGTGGATCGTAAAAGACCTACTTATACTGCCCTCAGAAATTTTTAAGATAGATTACCTGTAATACCAATGTGTGCATCTGAGGCTTAGTTTTTTCATATTTGTTCCATTTTTAGAGAAAATTCTAATTTTCTGAAAAAAGTACACTACTTTCGCACAAATCCGATTATTTTTTCCCTTTCGTGTTGCCATTCGACAGAAGAAATTAAAATGAACAAAAAATTAATTAATTGAAATTGCTTTTATTTTCTTGCCAATACCTTCAAAAACTAAATTAATGATTTGAAAATAATTGAACGTGCCAATGAGCTAAATGTTTTTTTTTTAAACCCAGAATGGAGGTATTGACGTGAAATAACATTGTTATACAATTAGGGCTAATTTTGAATTTATCAGGAAAATTGAGATGACAGTAAATTCACATTGAGGAAGATTTTTGTGATATGAGGATGTGCATTTTATAGTGATGTATTTTTATTTTGGAATTTTAAAGCAATATAAGTAACGGGATTTTATTCTTTATAATGAACGGGAACAAAGGCAAAGCTTATTATCCTATAGCAAATGAAATGACACGTATACTTGGATCGATTTGATATTCTTTTAGTCCGTGCGAAGAACGGTTATTTATTTGCTAGTAGGGATATATTTAAGGTCTTGCGTGGCAGCAGAAATGCCAAATAAAATATATTCTTTATTGAATCTAGAATGACGAATCGTTGTCAGGTGGGAACAGAGAACCAATCGCAGCACTAATCGAAGAAAATACAGAAATGAAATTGGAAGAAATTCCTCAATTAGATCAAACAACAAAATAAATTCATTAGAATCCAGAAGAATGGTATCAATATTTAAATTTTTTCATAGTTTATTTCATAACAAAATTGATTGTCCTTTTTTACTTAAAGAATTTTATTTAAATATTCCTCCATACATACTCGAAAAATTATATTTAAGCAACCTTTATTAACTAAAAATTATCTTAAAAACCAACCGATACTGCAATTTATAAATATTGCTAATAATCTGCCAGCCAAAATAGATTTTTTTTGATGATTTTTCTAATTTTAAAATTGATATTTTCTCACTTTTTGTGTAATTTTTGTTTGTTTCTGTGTGCTGATGCTCTGTCTTTTTTTTTGGTATATTTATTTGTCTTTGTGTCTGTATTTTGTACTGTATATATTGTTGTCCTGTTAATATTATGGATCTTTTGATTGCTATCTTATCTGGAGCTGATTGCAATTTTTAACGATGGATCTTTTTAATTGATTTTACTGACCTTTTGTATTTTAATATTTTTAATTTTTGTTTTTCTTTTAGTGTTCCCTTTTATTTTTTTATATTTGTGCTTTGTCTTGCTTTTATCCTCTACCTGTAATTGGACTAGACCTGTACGGTAGTTATAAATAAATAAAATAAATAAAATACGTCACCTAAGGCAAGACAATTGCGTTCGTTTGTTTCGAAACAATAGAAGTATTATGAATCGAAAATTTCTGTCAATCTATTTATAAATTTGACCTCTAAGTATTTGTAATATTTTAAACTGAAAATCTCCCGTTGGAATCTTAACGATAACATGCATTAAAACGTAATCGGTCATTGATTCGGCCATATGACCATCAAATCTAAAAAGGACTCAAATAAAATGGAGAATTTCCCAAAGCATCTTCCATCCAATAGTTCAGTGAAAGAAAAAGCTTGTACGGAAATCTTTCTTAGTATTTAACTTTTTTTTTACATTAAGCTATTCATATATACACTGTAATTTTCCACACCATTTATTTCCGAAACTGCGCTAGCCCGTTGATCGAGGTATAGAGTGTTCGAAGTTTTAAGTTACATAATCCTTTTCGTTGTTTAGAGTTGCTTTAGATGATTTCTAAATTTTACGAAAAGTACTTTTGATATATTGTGCCATATGGCAATTATGAAATAGGTAAGTCACATATTGTAAAATATACGTACTTAAAAGTCCATTAGAACTTGAATGTAGAAGTACCCAGTGATCGCTATTAGAATTATCTGAAAGTTACACAAAAAAAATTCATTTGGAATTATGTAAGAAATTACATAAATCAATCATTTTGAATTATGTAAGAAATTCCTTTTGCGAAAAGGTTAACTGAGTTTGTGACATATTTTTTTTTTTATCCATACTCTATTTGTAAAACTTAAACTACATCAGAATATAAATTATTTTTCGATTATTACCAAATAGTCAGTGAGTTTTAAGTTGTATAAAAATAAATTAATCATTTTTAAGACAAAAACATTATTAAAAATTAATCTCTATATACACATGATCGAATTATGTCTATTACTTTTGTTTTATAATTAAAGTATTAATGAGAGTGATAGCCGGGTCTCGGAGCCAAATTACTCCATCTGTATTAAATATTTTTGTAGACGGTTTTCTATATGATCAATATATGTGACATTAACCTCCTTACAATACCACTTTCTGAAAGTGGTGCGAATTGTTAATTTTTTTTAGATAGATAATTTTATTATTAAGTATTCGAACCAATTTCAAAAAGTTTGATTATATAGAACCTTGTAAGTCAGCTACATTTATCATATAAACCGTTTGTACTGTCGGAGTAATTTCGATTAGAATTTTTTTTTTTTTTTTTGGGGGGGGGGGGGGATTAACGCAGAGAGAAGACTTCGGTTGGGAGACCCGGCTACCGCTCTCATTCCCCCATAAATTTGCGTTTTAAGATTTATATTAAAAGTGAACTATTATAAAAACAAAGCGAAATCATATTTGAAAACTCAAACAGTAAAGGGGGCTTTTTGACAAAGCTCCATGGAGCAGTTAAATAGTACACTCTTAAAACAAACGAGCGTTTTTAACTCAGTCTGAGTTAATTTCCACTCCTTTCCGTGCCGAAAATGCACTTCTCCTATAAGAGTGAATTTCACTCTTTTTCGGAGTGGGTAAAAGAAATAAAAGAAAACAATCTGCGTCCTACACTCTTAAAACGAGCGGTTTTAACTCAGTCTGAGTTAATTTCCACTCCTTTCCGGTGCCGAAAATGCACTTCTCCTATAGGAGTGAATTTCACTCTTTTGTTTTAAGAGTGTAGAGCAATAACAATGGAAGCAATTTTCCTAAAATTCAACTATAGATCTTGTTATGTCAGAAAGAACAAAATTATGGATTTATGTAAGATACGGCAATGAACTATTTGGGAATTTTCGAATTTTGCTCCATTACTAAGTTATTTTACTGTTCCCTTATATTTTTCAACAAAAAAAATCTCAATGCTTTACAGCGTTTTTGTCAGATTAAAAATAATTACGTACAGCAACTATTTTACAGCAATTTTTAACCTTAACTCCAGATGTCAGAAAATCTTTAACATTGCAGTTTTTCTTACGAATCATTTGAAAAATTTACAGTTAATTTTGTTTCTATAAATTTATCACTACGTTGATCTAGTGAAGCTTTTTATTCATAATTTGTGCAATCTTTACCCATGATATTACACTGTAAAAAAGTTTAGTAAAATTACAGCAGATTTTGCGGTTACTTTTTTGCATCATAGTGTTGTAATATTTAAAAATCATAACAACACTGTACTATTGCTTGTCACAGTGTTGTACTGTTTGTTTTACAGCAAATTATTGTTTTTACGGCGTACAGAACAACTTATTCCAATAGCGTCTAAACAGACAAGTTGGGTGCATCCAATAAAAATTATTCATAAATATCACTACGTTGATCAGTGAAGCTTTTTAATTTTTGCAACTTTACCATGATATTACACTGTAAAAAGTTATAAAATTACGCAGATTGCGTACTTTTTGATCAGTGTTGTAATATTTAAAAATCATAAAAACTGTAATTGTTGTCACGTGTTGTACGTTTGTTTACAGCAATTATTGTTTTTCGGCGTACAACAACTTATTCATAGCGTCTAACAGCATTGTGATCCCAAAATAAACCATGTGTTAATTATAATTCACTACGTATAGTGAAGTTTATCAATTTGTGCACTTTACCTGATTTACACTGTAAAAAGTTTAGTAATAAGCAGATTTTGCGGTTACTTTTTGCATCATAGTGTTGTAATATTTAAAAATCATAACAACACTGTACTATTGCTTGCCACAGTGTTGTATACTGTTTGTTTTACAGCAAATTATTGTTTTTACGGCGTACAGAACAACTTATTCCAATAGCGTCTAAACAGACAAGTTGGGTGCATCCAAAAATTACAACACTATAGTGTTTAATTTCTATAAATTTATCACTACGTTGATCTAGTGAAGCTTATTATTCATAATTTTTGCAATCTTTACCCATGATATTACACTGTAAAAAAGTTTAGTATAATTACAGCAGATTTTGCGGTTACTTTTGTTGTAATATTTAAAAATCATAACAACACTGTACTATTGCTTGTCACAGTGTTGTACTGTTTGTTTTACAGCAAATTATTGTTTTTCCGGCGTACAGAACAACTTATTCCAATAGCGTTTAAACAGACAAGGTGCATCCAATAACTGCCAGTGAAGCAAACGTGTTATTCGGTACTACGCAATACATTTTACATCATATATAAATTCACAGAACAGGGTGA
Source organism: Oedothorax gibbosus (assembly GCA_019343175.1). NCBI lineage: Eukaryota > Metazoa > Arthropoda > Arachnida > Araneae > Linyphiidae > Oedothorax > Oedothorax gibbosus. Next base: position 10,671,898 of record CM033274.1, on the reverse strand, counting down.
TGGTAGCACTTTTACCATCACACTGTGATGGTAAATTAGACGGGATTTTAAGTGTAAAATTCTTCTAAAATCACAGTATAACACGAATTTTACAAAGGATCTGTCATAATTCGTCAGTAATACTTAAAAATCTTTTAACGGTGATTCAAACCCGGTGCCTTGGAACGCCGAGGTATTAAATTCATTCATACATGACTAACATGATTGAAAACACGGGCTTCAGGGTGAATATTCGAAGCGGAAAATCGAATAAATTCCTCCGTGTTTATTCCTTCTTGTAGAGTTATCACAGAATAGAAAGGTTTTTTTTATAATCTTATTATGAAAACCACAACATGGTTATTCAAAAATCATTTCGGACATATTGATATTAGATTAATCATTAATCAATTCAGTTTGTATGGCAAGAAATGAATAAATGAGTCACAGTGGTATGGAATGTGTTTCTGCTGTAAAATCTAAATTAAAAATAATATCTAACTCATGAAAGACGTACTTGTGAATACCATTAACACCGTCCTTAACGAATAAAAACGTTAACTATAAGTTTGACTTACATAAATTGTTCATTTTATGGTCTTCATTGGTCTTTTTCTTCATTAATCAATTCTGTTTGTATGACAGAAAATGAATAAATGAGTCACAGTGGTATGGAATGTGTTTCTACAGTGAAATCTAAATTTTCTACAGTAAAATCTAAATTAAAAATAAAATCTAACTCATTAAAGACGTACTTGTGAATACCATTAACACCGTCCTGACCGAATAAAAACGTTAACTTTATTAACTTTAAGTTTGTCTAACATAAATGTTTCAGTAATATTTTCTTCACTTGCCTTTAATTTCGATAAACGTAAGAATAGTGCTTAAAGTTTCTTACCAATCACCTTAATGAGTTAATAACTATATGTTATCAGGAATCAACGGAATTTTTTTTAATTTTCACTTGATGGTGGATATTACAAAATATGTAATTTCGAATCACATAAAAATGTCTTGCACTTATCAAATATTTAAAAATAACAATAGTGTCACGGTTTTGTTATGCATGGAGGTTTAGAGTTGTTTACAGACACGTATATATAGATTGTATAATTTACACTCTTAAAACAAAAGAGTGAAATCCATTCCTATAGGGGAAGTGCATTTTCGACACCGGAAAGGAGTGGAAATTAACTCAGACTGAGTTAAAACCGCTCGTTTTAAGAGTGTAGGACGTAGATTGTTTTCTTTTATTTTACCCACTCCGCAAAAAGAATGAAATCCACTCCTATAGGGGAAGTGCATTTTCGGCACGGAAAGGAGTGGAAATTAACTCAGACAGAGTTAAAACCGCTCGTTTGTATTTAAGAGTGTAAGTTGTCAATGGGCCTTAGTCACCTAACTGAATATTTCTAATGGTTACCTTTAACTGAATAGAAAACCAAATCACCAAAAAATTCCGCTTGGAGAGATTTGCCCACACTAAATGGAAAAGTAAACAATTTTTTTTTGTTTTATGCACTTAGTATTTACTCTAAGCAAATTTTTAAAACTTAGTCAAAAGTCAAACAGGACGGAGAAGTTCTTTCAGTTCATCTTAAGAGGGACTGTCAGTCCCATAGAGCTATGAAATCACAAATTTTGCAAAAGAATTGATTTGCCATGTTATCCCATTTTCACCCAGGTATGGGAATCATCATAACAACAATTTAAAACAAAATTGAAAAGAATATAACATTCGGTTATTTAATTATTAATTGATAAAGTTTTAAAACAGTGACGACATCTGCCATACATTTTTGGCATTTTAAAAATTCAAAAATATATAATTAAATAACTAGATAACATTTCAGTTTCAAATTTGTTTCATTTCGATGTTATGCTGATTCCCATACATAGGGGAAAAGGGCTAACATGGCAAAGCAATACTTCTGCGGAAGTTGTGACTCCAAAACTAATACATAAGCTCTATGGGACTGACAGTCCCTCTTAAGTGAAACTTCATGTTCACGAGGTTGGACTCCATTACATGTCACTAAATCTGTCAGCTTCATAAATCACTTCCGACAACCGATTCCACCATTAATGTTCCGCATATTTTCACTTTCTCAAGAAACATTCATGTTTACGCTCCACTAATTTACTACAGGAAATCTGGCGTATTTACAAGAAGATTTGTATAATTTTAATCTCTAGGATTCGGCGGACTTTTTTTTTTAAGCCAAAGGCATTTCCGAATTGTAAGATCGAGAGCGACTTTCTTGGTCAGGGTCACTATTAGTAATGCTTCCTCATTATCGGAAGATAAGTACATTTGTGAATATTAATGTGGTTTAAGGGGATGCAGTACCTAAAAAACTAAATCCAGTATTTTTATAGCTAGCATCCAAATTAAACTATTTTTACAAAGAACTAACATTCAATAAACATATACGTAAAAATAATAAATATTGAAACATGTTTTTTTTTAAATTAAAAAATTAAACATCTCAAAATAAAAGTTGGTATGGATAATGAGCTAACAGTTGAACAAGAACAGTTATGTAGCTTTATGTATAAAAATTGCCAAAAGTAAGATTTTTTTTTGTGAATTTTCAACTTCACTATTTTTTTTAAAAATAACTATTCACACTAGACCTTATCCCATGCCAACTTTCGTTAATGGTATATGCCTCAATACAGAAAAAAAAATTCTGGAGCTCTACATTAATTTACCTAAAAGCCTTAGGGTTTTACCATTCACAAGCCGAAAAAAATAAAAAAATCGACATAAAATTTCAAACCATTTTACCAAACAATTATATCATTTTCAATAAACTTCCTCCATTATAAAGGATTCCTTCTTTTTTGCAATATCCTTAGCTCTCATAGCATTCGAGCGTGTTTAATTATTTTCTGGGAAGCCCTACATTTTGGGTACCGCGTCTCCTCAATAACTAGCTACCCATTGGATGGAAAAGGTATCAAAATCTACAGTAGTTTTTGTACAGTGGAACTCCAATGATCAAATTATTATTCAAAAACGGATTTTCCGAAATAGAATTTTATTATTCTGCTTTTCAATTCACGAATCCTTTAATGTTTAATATGTAAAAGTGTTGCTTTTTCATTTAAATAAAAATTATTTTTATTTAAAAATCGTTTTTACTTCCATTTCCAGTATACACACGGTAATTTGTATAAAAAATATACTTTTTTTCAGAAAAAAAAATCTAGTTATTTGATTTTTTGAAATATGATCTCAAATTTGAAACTTGAAAGTTTTTTTTTTTGAGAATATTTTTCTCACAATAAAATGAGAGCAACCTAGTGCTCGTTTTTGAGAGTTTCATTTTTAACGGTGTTCTTGTGAAACATTGTGCAGGGTGCAGACAGATCGGAAATAGGATACAATATATATATATTTTTTATCTTTTATCAAAAGATTTTAATAATAAATATTTTATTGCATAGAAACTGAATTTATTAAATAAACTTGATGCAAAAAAATCTGAATTTCAAATATCTGTCGAAGTAAATGATCAAATATTAAAACTGTTTTAAGAGTGACCGTTTTTTTGTGTGAAAATTATCTGTTCTTATGTTTAAATTTTAAATGTAAACAGTTTAAACATCTGTGATTTATTTTATAACAACTAATCTGCAAGCAAATAAAAAAAATTCTTAGGTATTCCAGATGTTAGATGGCGCCACCATCAGAACTGAAAAATTGAAACATTCCCATGAGGGAAATAAGCCCGTCACTCCGTGGTAATGAAGTCGCAGACAGACGGGCAAAGGAGGGCTCAAAAAGCGACATGATTTAATCTACTTCTTTTACTTTCCAAGAACTCTTTTGAAACGAAAAACAAAAGCTCAATTCTTCATGGCGTATTTCACCTAAACATCAATGGTATTCCAGAAAAGGTCCCGGCACTCTTCTAAACATCAAACGTGACAGAAGCTCACAGACCGCTTTGGCCAGGCTTGAGAGCGTGCATATAAAGTGCCTTTCCTTTATGAATGGATCCAGGACATTCTAAATCAGTAGCAAGCGCACTGCTGCTCACTGCTCAGGCTACCCCCTGAGCCCTGCATGTGTTTCGACTCAATAGGAAGGACTTAAGGGGAGTCGGATGGTTCTATCTCGCCCATGTTAACTTTACCAACTTTAGGAACATTTTTCTCAAGAACTATATGAGATATCATTATGAATTTCTTTATAGTTTGTTCCTTACATATAGCTCTTTGATTTAAACTGAGAATATTTCCACAGTGTAAAAAAAAACTTTTACAGTGATTTTTTTAAAAATATGTATTAAAAATAACCCCAAAAAATCCAATTTAAAGTTATATAACTTTTTTATGAACAGAGATATTTAAAATTCCTCAGTTTATTTTAAAGAGCTATTAGTTTGGAAGAAATAATAAAACAAAACATGTTGATATCTTTTATAGTTCCTGAGATAAATGTTCCTAACTGTTGATAAACCTTATACTTGAGGAAACGCAAAATAAAATTAAGGTAAAGGTATAATAACTACTATAACTACTATAAGAAAACTACTAAACAGAAATCGATAATCTTGGTCTTAAATTAAAGGTATAGATATACAAATTAAAAATAAAAGAAAAACAGAAAATCAATATTTTTGACCCAAACACCCATCATCTGACTTTCCTTAACATGTGACCCTTTGACTGTAATTGACTTTTTAACTGTCAATAACCTTTTGGAGCTTGTCTGACTACAGTCAGGCGAGCTGAGGATTAGAAACAGCAACAACAACACAGTTTCAGAAAATTGCATATTCTCACAAGCCGTAACCTTTAACCGTATTTTACGCACTAATAATTATATATAAGTAGTTTTGTTAAAAAATAAATGTATTTTATCACAGTGTGTGTTTTTCTGGGTATTTTAGCACTAACTACTCAATTTAGACATATATTGTTTGTTAAAAAATAATTGTTTTACCTCAAACATATTCAGGGTTCTTTTGTGATTAGAAATAGCATTGAGATTGATGCATAGTGCATATTGTGTTAAACAGTTAGCTAATTTGATGATGAGCTTTTATTAAAAAAATGAAAAAAAAAATGAAAAAATAAATAAAATAAATTCAAAATGCATAGTATAAAAATAAATTCTTAAATGAACCTTGTGTAATTCTGAAGAGAAATATTGTACATAAAAGCACAAAGCTGTTATTTTTAGAGAAAACTTAATTGTAATGAGCCTCTAACATAAAAGTTTACAATTTTTCAGAAAATTTTTGGAGATCTTATTGATATCCTATTTAAAATATAAATTTTTATTACCTATTTAATTATTTAATTTTTGTACAAATAATATTATGAATACATGCGAAGAACATGCTCGTTAAATCTGTGGGTCCGAAAATCCTGTAGCAGTCATTGTGTAGTACTATGGGTGCAGAGTGTCTGGAGAAAATTGCTCTTCCCTTTCAGCGAACAACCTAAAAAGAGGTGGAACTCGCTTGGGGCAAAAGTCAGACTTCCAACCTCTCACGGATGCTCCAAGCCTTGTGCCAATGGAAGTTAATGCACCCCTCCTTCCTTTTGACCTAATCCCTGGAAGCACACAACAAAAACAACCACTAATATTCATTGTTAGCTTGTTAAAAGTACAAAAATGCTTGACGATCGCATATACCATTAAATTTTTTATACAATTTTAAAATCCGATCCCTGTAAGAAATTGCCCAACAAATTATTCTACATTCTACAGTATTCGATTTGCATCTTAAGTGATAAGTTTTTTTTTATTTAAGATAGAATAATTAGATTATTTAAATTCTGATTTGCTTCTGATTAAAATTATATACAAAAACAAAACAGCAGTTTTACATTGATGTTTTATTAAGGTGATTGAAGTGTTTTACCCACACATTATAATAATAAACAGCTTTAGTTTATGCTTTCAAACATAATATCAAACAAGTAGGTTTGTTACAGAATCTGTCACTTAAACCTCTTCCACACAGTATTTGTGCTCAAAAAAAAAAAAAAAAAACGCAATTTATTTATACACCTCTGAAAAAAATTCGCCAAACAGGGCCTTCAGGTTATAATTTATTTCTAAGTCAAACTTTTAAACGCTAAAATTAACTATTTTCATTAATCTTCTTTCGCAAATGGGGTTGTTTCACGGAGGATCTGGCAATAGCTCTGCGGTTTTGTTTTCATGTCGATTTTGATGTCTTTCAACAGTGTTGTCAGCAGTTTTAGAAGAAAAACTACGAAAAAATACCATTTAATTCTAAAATTACAAAAACATACCATAAAAATACTAGCAAAGCGTTTCACGTTTTTTTAAAGTCACTAAAAAGATTCCAAAATGCAGCTAGTATTTTTACGATATTTTTTTTAATTTTAGAATAATTCTAAAATTACAAAAAAAATATATATAAAACGTGAAACGCTTTGCTAGTATTTTTTAGCCTACTTTTCTTTTTTTTAATTCGAAAGAATTAAAAAAAATGAAAAAGTAGGTATTGACATGCGGTCGATGTCCGTCTGTCCGTCCGTACCCCCCTTCCAAAATCGGTTCTCCATCGGATCTTAAAAATTCTTTTTTTGTTAGAAAGCTATGACCTCAGATACCCAACTTTCATACTTTTTGTCCGTCTGTCTGTACGTCCGGACGGACATAAATCTACTATCTTTCGGCGAATTTCCCATTGAATTAGCATTGAAATTCAATTTTGAGTCATTTAAATCACTGTTGCCAAATCAACAATGGCATGAGAAACTTTATTTATTTAAACATATTTGAAGCAAAATAATATTTTCATGAATCAGTTTGGAATGACGTCATAAAATGTAGCACAATTTGATTCTTTGATTGTTCATTAATTATCTACCATGAAAGCGGCAAGGCATACTTTTGCATACAATTATGCTTAGTTTTAATTACATTTCTTATTTTTTTAATGCAGTTTGGAGCAGTTTCATTACTTTTGTTATTAATAAATATTTAATTATTCTTCGAACTACAAATAAATCGCGAGCAGACGATAAATAATATTTAATTAATTTGCGAAAGAATATTAAGGAAAATAGTTGGTTTTGGCTTTTAGAAGTTTAAATTGTAGCTGGATGCTGTGTTTCGATTTTTTTTTCTAATGTGTATAAATCTAGTGTAGAAACGGTTGTTGATGAAATTTACTGTTAGGAACCTAGTTTTTTCCCGATTAGAACTTCAGTAAGTATTTAAGTAACAGAAAAGTAGGCTATTTTAATTCTTTATAAACTTCTTGTTATGGTATGTTTTTGTAATTTTAGAATTAAATGGTATTTTTTTCGTAGTTTTTCTCCTAAAACTGGTGGCAACACTGTTGAAAGACATCAAAATAGACATGAAAAAAAAACCCGCATAGCTATTGCCAGATCCTCCATGAAACAACCCCATTAATAATTACTCATTATCGTTTGCTGAATTTGTTTGAAATTCGAAAAATAATGATACAACTTTTTGTAATAAAAATCTTTTAGTTGCTAGCAATTTCCCATATTCATTAACTTTCTTTCGAAAAAGAGAATAATAAATAATTATTAAAATAGATGTTTTAAAAATACAAGCGAACTTTCGCTTATTTTTTTTATTCAAAGTTAGATTTCTCTATGCATCCTTCCTCATACATATATAATGAACCATCAAAAGAACTCTATTGTGATATTACAACAATCCAAACTAAATTATATCACATAAATAAATATTCTTTCAAGAGTTTTATTTTTTTATTTTAAATAAAGTTTCTCACACGTTTGACGAAATGGCAACAATGAAAATATTGAATAAAAATGGAATTTGCATGTTATTTCCATAGACATAAATAGAATGGACTGCTCATTGCTCTGTCAAGCAGCTTCTAAAAGCGTACCAATCATGAAAATCGCCAAGAGGAGAAAGGTTGCAACATATGGCAACTTATCGCTACTGTTTCGTTAGAACTATGCCAATTGTCGCCAGACCTGAAAATCAAGTAAATCTAGCCTGTCAAACCGCAATGGTGACTCACATCAATGTCCAAGTCACGTGGGTTTGCTGTTGTGTTCAATTAGAAATATTTGCTTCCATTCGTTTTATCTCTGTTAGATGCCTAATTTTTGTGCAGTTTATAGGTTTAGGTTTAGTTGGAATTATCGTCACACTAGAGCTACACGAGGGCTATTGGCGACGGGCGTCGTATTTTAGAACCACAGTCAAGTGACGAGCCGACACCTGAGTAGGCACCCAACGCAACCGTTAAGGGCGACATCGTACGCAGCGTTAGGACTTTGAAGGATATTTAACGTGCACTCTCTCCACACGGGGTATTATTCGTCGGACATTTTTGGCTGCACGGGCCATTTATAGGTCGGCAGTTATTTAGACGATGCCCGGACCCGAACCTGGGACCTTCCGCATGCTAGGCAAATGCCTAACCGACTGGGCTCCCCAGCCCCTGTGCAGTTTATAAATTGTAAACATAAATTAAAAAAGATCTGTGATACTTTACAGGTAAGATTGTTTAGATAGGTATATTTATAGTAATTTATTCCTGAAAACCTATACTTTGATTAGAGTAAATTATTCTATAAGCTCTTTTTAAGGTCAGGGATTATTTTCTTGATAAAAATATTCTGTAAAAATTCGAATTAGCCTTCTGCGCCACATGCATTGATCAGATCCACGATAATATAAATATAAAAAATAATGTTTAGCTTTTTTTATTAAAACAGCTGCTATAAGTTGCCAAAAATAGCAATCTTTTTCACCGAAATAGCAATTCCTATTTGTTCCTTTCCCAACTTATTTTTCATACCACTAGATTGTCGGCCTCATATGTTCAAGTCGTTGTGAAAAAACTCGCCAACTGGTCGTGATCACGTGCTGGGGTAAATCTTACCCCAGCACGTGACCCATGAGGGGATCGCTTGCTTTTGGTTTGCCAATGCGCAGTCCATTCTATTATATGTCTCTATAACCAGAGACATATAATAGAATGGACTGCGCATTGGCAAACCAAAAGCGATCCCCTTATGGGTCACGTGCTGGGGTAAGATTTACCCCAGCACGTGATCACGACCAGTTGGCGAGTTTTTTCACAACGACTTGAACATATGAGGCCGACAATCTAGTGGTATGAAAAAGAACTTGGGAAAGGAACAAAGATGAATCGCTATTTCACGATAACGACTACGATTGCAAAAACAAGTTACTTTTATGCTAATGTACTAAAAATAATCTACTTCTAAGATGTCAATGTTCAGACAAATAATTTATTTGACTTGGCGCAAAAGATAATTTAGAATTTTTACAGCGTTCACTTAATCATGAAGCTGATTCTTCAGCATAAAAGAGCTCTTTTATAATAAATTCCCTCTATAAAAAGTATAGTTTATAAAAAAATCCCAATTACTTAAAGTATGCAGAACTAAATAAATTTACCTGTGAAGTGCGACAAATCCTTTTTTACGCCACTCTTTGCAATTAACAACTACACAAGAATTTGGCATCTTGTACGATTAAAAAAAATTACATGATTAATAATAATCCAACATTGGACGAATTTAATCAAACAATTATGATTAAAGCTAGAAGAAAAAAATAAGAACTATAAGGCAAAAATCGTCTGCAAAAACATTAAAAAAACGCCATGCGGCTGGATGCTATAAACCCACGTGACTTGGGAACATATGTGAGTCACCATTCAGGTTTGCCGGCCTACTCTTATCTGGTTTTTAGGTCTGGCGACAATTGGCTATCTACAATGTTCTTATAATTTCTGGGACATTAGAAGCACAGATTCTAATATGTTGAACAAACACAAAATTTCTTCCTCGTTGCGATTTTCCCTGATGTACGGGCCCTTTAGAACGTGTCTGACGAACAATGACACCATTCATTTTGTCTATCGTGTTATGTCCAATTAAATCAAACTTTTTAGTTTTTTTAAATAAAATGACTTGTAATTAAAATTTTTAATAAATTTTGATGTAGCCTTACCTGATTTTTTGTTCAAATGACGACCCTGTTTGGACACTTGCCGTGTCGTTGGATCATGTGAAAGTGGCTGACAGACAGGACTGAAACGATTATACCTTCCACTTTTTCGTTCAAAACTTATGTGGAATTTTAAAACGGGTTTTAATGTCACATATTCAACAGTTGAATACACTGCTCAAAATTTAGGGGACGCACTTTGCATGACTTTTTGTTAACCCTTTCAGGTTTTCAACTGCTATTTTTTGATTAAAAATCTTTTAATTTGTAAAATAGATTTCCATTATGCATTCAGAATAAATGGTAATTAAAGGGAAAAAAACGTCTATTTTTTAGCTAAAATTTAAAGGGAAAATTGGTTTAATTTAACTTTTGAATTAAATTTAAAATTTTTCAAATTTTATTTGTTAAAAAAGTTAATATTAATTTTTACTCAAATGCAAAGCATGAAGATTTAGATCCATTTATTCATAAATGTATTGGAAGTGAATGTTCTTTTACATGTTTTCAACAAATTCATACAGTATAAATACACTGCTCAAAACATTTAGGGGAGCACTTTGCATACTTTTGTTAACCCTTTCAGTTTCAACTTCTTATTTTTTGATCTAAAAATCTAAAATTTGTAAAATAGATTCATTATGCATTCAGAATGAAATGGTAAAAAACAGGGAAAAAAATCTTAATTTTTTAGCTAAAATTTAAAGGGGAAAAAATTGGAATCTTAACTTTTGAATAAATTATAACAATTTTTTCAAAATTTTATTTGTTAAAAAAAGTTAAAATTAATTTTTAAACATCAAATAATGCAAGCATGAAGAATTTAGGATCAATTTATTTCATAAAATGTATTGGGAGTGAATTTTCTTTTACCATGTTTTTCATATTTCATTAATTTAAAACAAACATTATCTAATTCTTCAAAAGACATGCTTCTTCCATCTAATGATAAATAATTGCAAGCTTAACTTAGTGAGAAAAAAAATAGCAAGCTCATGATTCCAAATTGAATCATTGGGGGTGAAAGGGTTTAAACCATGCGCTCCCTTAATTGTTTTGAGTAGTGTAAATTTGTTGCAGGACCCTCACAAATAAGGTTATTTAAAACTGTATATAAAAAGAAAATGTTATCAAAACTCACCTGGTAGGTGCTATTTCAGATAATTGCTTGCAATAGTACTTGCATGCGTTTTTCTTCAGTATAGTATAGAAAGGAATGTTTTTTGAGATCAAAATTTGAAGAAAATTGTCAATTACAGAACACACAAACATCAAGTTTTTATCCTGGGTGGGATGGGATTTTTAAGATTGATCATTTAAGAAAATTGTTGCATATCACACATAGATAAAATTTTTCCCCAGTGTGTGATAGGAAGTGCATTTCAACATTTATTTTTTGACCCAAATTGTTGCTGAACTCTCATGTGGGAGGTTATACACCAGCTTGTATAAGGAGGTGCTTTTTGAGGTCACTATTTAGAGAAAACTTAGTTGCAAGTCCAATTAAGCATGAGGTTTTTCACTAGTGTGTACGAGGAGATGCTGTTTGAGACCACTCTTATGAGAAAACTGTTTATTGCAAAGCTCACAGGCATGGGTTTTTTCCCCTGTGTGTATGAGGAGGTGCTGTTTGAGAGTATTCTTTCGGGAAAACTGTTTATTGCAAACCTCACAGGTATGAGGTTTTTTACCAGTGTGTACAAGGAGGTGCTGCTTAAGGTGATGCGTTTGAGAAAACTGTTTATTGCAATGCTCACAGGCATGCGTTTTTTCACCAGTATGTACAAGGAGATGCTGTTTGAGAGTATGCTTGTGAGTAAACTGTTTATTGCAAAGCTCACAGGCATAAGGTTTTTCACCAGTATGTATGCGGAGGTGCTCTTTGAGAGTACACTTTTGAGAAAACTGTTCATTGCAAAACTTACAGGCATGCGGTTTTTCACCAGTGTGTATAAGGAGGTGACTCTTGAGGTGACACTTTAGAGAAAACTGTTTATTGCAAAGCTCACATGCATGAGCTTTTCCCCTGTGTGTATGAGGAGGTGCTGTTTGAGAGTACCCTTTCGAGAAAACTGTTTATTGCAAAGCTCACATGCATGCGGTTTTTCACCAGTATGTACAAGAAGATGCTGTTTGAGAGTACGCTTGTGAGCAAACTGTTTATTGCAAAGTTCACAAGCATGAGGTTTTTCACCAGTATGTATGCGGAGGTGCTCTTCGAGAGTAAACTTTTGAGAAAACTGTTGATTACAATGCTCACACACATGTGGTTTTTCACCAGTGTGTACTAGGAGATGCTGTTTGAGAGCGCTCTTATGAGAAAACTGTTTGTTGCAGAATTCACATGCATGAGGTTTTTCACCAGTATGTACGAGGAGATGCTGTTTGAGACCACTCTTGTGAGTAAACTGTTTATTGCAAAGTTCACAGGTATGAGGTTTTTCACCAGTATGTATGCGGAGGTGCTCTTTAAGAGTACACTTTTGAGAAAACTGTTGATTACAATGCTCACACGCATGTGGTTTTTCACCTGTGTGTATGAGGAGGTGACTCTTGAGGTGACACTTTAGAGAAAACTGTTTATTGCAAAGCTCACATGCATGCGGTTTTTCACCAGTATGTACAAGAAGATGCTGTTTGAGAGTACGCTTGTGAGAAAACTGTTTATTGCAAAGTTCACAGGCATGAGGTTTTTCACCAGTATGTATGCGGAGGTGCTCTTTGAGATTAAACTTTTGAGAAAACTGTTGATTACAATGCTCACACACATGTGGTTTTTCACCAGTGTGTACTAGGAGATGCTGTTTGAGAGTGCTCTTATGAGAAAACTGTTTGTTGCAGAATTCACATGCATGAGGTTTTTCACCAGTATGTACGAGGAGATGCTGTTTGAGTTTACACTTTTGAGAAAATTGTTTATTGCAAAGCTCACAAGCATGAGGTTTTTCACCAGTGTGTACTAGAACATGCTGTATTTGTTGAGGTTTTAGATGGAAATGTTTCTTGTATTCACCTGCGTTATGGTTTTGTTCGAAGGTTATGAAATTGGGCCTTTTGATATTATTCATTGTGAAAACTTTTCACCCTGGAACTAGCTCGGATTTTTTTTTACAATTAATGAGGAGGTGCTTGTTTATCTGAGTAACTGTTTTCAGAACATTGTTTGCTAGATCTCACTTTATGGGTGTCTTTCAGTTTATTATTTTTCAGCTTATTGTAAGACTGTCAAATTTGAACAATTTTACTGATTTTTCATTTATTCATGAAAAGTATTGCAGCTTGATGGGCAATATAATCTTTTACCATTGTTGAAAAGGAAGTAAGATATTTATGAGTAATTTTTAAAAGACTATAGATCATACATAGAGAATTTTATAACAAGTGGGCTTTTATAACGTGTGGATGTAATTTAAGAATAAAACAACTTTTTAAGACAATTTTCAGATAAGCGAGAATTAGGAAGAGGTTATTAGCACTGTTTATATGATTAAACTAACGCTTTTTATTAAACTGTGATTCTTTTATTGAAATTCAGAGAACTGTGTAGTCAACACTCAAAAAGCACAAGGATCAGGTATGAACTTTGGATATTAAACAAAAGATCCTTATTATATTTTCACTAATAAACTACAGAATTTCAAATCACAATAAATTATATTGCCTAATTGTATGGATGTAACAGTAAATTGTATCATCTGTATCACTTGCACAATGAGGATTGCAACCAGGAGCGTGTGTTAATGTCCTGTTGTCCTTGCCGATTAAATATTAATGCTTATGACACAATTATAAAAACCTATTGAAATTAAGTTTTTTAAAACATACCACAGTATTAAATGAAGTAACTTTCGAAATTTTTAAAACTTTTTCACGTGATAAAAAAGCATCAACAACAAAATAACATAACAACTATTAGTTTTGTAAACCGTCACGACTAGACTTGCTTATTCTTAGTTTGTTTTTTGGAGCTTTAACACAGCTACAAAAATTTTGTAACTTTGAAATCGTGATGACTTGGGACCATAGAGGTCTTGGGCATTGAGCTAGAAGAAAAGTGGATCTTGCCTATTAGTAGGGAGGCAAAAGGCCAAAATTACAAAATTGGTGCAACCCGAGAGGTAACCAGCAACCGATGTTTTAAACTTTTTAGTAGAGCTGTATAGATGACAGGGCAGGACTGGCTCCCTGACAAAGACGCAGTTTTACCGGCCCTTCCGGCCCCAAAGGGCGCACCCCCCCCCCCTTCCCGCATATACAAAGTTTTTATTATTTTTCTCAAGTAATGCAATTTATGTCTACTTTAGGAAACGTTTATGCGACCAACAAAATAAAACAAGAAGTAATATGAAATAATTATAAAAAAGCCTAGGCAGTTGTTACTTTAACACTCACAAAAATTCGGAAGGACAAAAAGTACAAAGATATATATATAATAATATATATATATATATATATATATATATATATATATATATATATATATATATATATATATATATATATATATATATATATATATATATATATATATATATATATATATATATTTTATATATATATATATATATATATATATATATATATATATCTGATCTCCACTTCAATGCGAACCGTCCGATTTTGGGGATTACAAATAGGGAGAATAATATCTTTCTATTATAGAAAAGTAAGCTGTTTTGATTTGTACGACGCAATTTTTATATTACCTACAACTCCAACTTGTTTTACTGAATGTCTCAAATAGTCTAAATTTCATGTTCACACACACAAAATATTAAAAAAAAATTCTAATTAGTTTTTTAAAAAGCCAAAAATGGCGTTTTTTTTGTCGAAATTCGGAAAAAAACCATTCTGTCTGGTAAAAGTGTCTGAATTTGTATTATTTTATAGATTGAATATTTATCAACAAATTAGCAAAATAGGAAAAAAAAAATTATAGAAGGGTTTTTAACTTATGGTTTTTTTAAAAATATGTCATATATTAAATTAGAGTAAGACTTTTTGATCTTTGCGACAACATTTTTATAGGACAACTCCATTTTTTTTACTGAATGTAGAAAATAGTCTAAATTTCTTATCCGCAAAATATTAAAAACAAATTCAGATCAGTTTTTAATAAAAAATATTTTTAAAAAATGCGTTTTTTGCCGGAATTCGAAAATACGAATTTAATTGGTTCCTCGCTTTTATTTTTGCATATAACATCTGTTTTTATTCAATAAAACCGATTTCCTAAAATATTTCCATGTGAAATATAGCTAGAAAAGCAGAATAGGGTACTTGACAGTATCGCTAAAATACCTTCCAATCAGTGGTGGAAGTGGGGAAAAAAAGTGGGGGGATGCCTTCAATTAGGATGCCATGCCCCATCCCCCCTAAAAAATGTGCTAATTTTTATTGTATTTCTTTCTGCTAACTTTTCTCTATACTACTTTTCTCTAACTTTTCTAATTGTACTCTATAGATCAGTTTTTTACTTGAAAGTAAAAGATAAAAATAAAACAAAGTACTACACAATATTATTGTACAAGAAATATCGTTTTTTTTTTAGTTGCAACTTCTAATTATACTATATAAAATGTAAGTTATATACTGTTTTTTTTTTAAAATCTATTTAGAAATTACAGAATATTTGTTTCTTACATATTTCGCTACAGTAACAAATTATATATAAAATTAACCTAAGATATGTAATGTCGAAAGGAATGAAAATTCAAAAATGTACAATCAATCCCACCAATGAGTACCTGATGGTAATGGATTTAAGAGCAATAGGACACACTACATTTTAGTTAAGTCTACATATTGTTGAAAGTATAATACAGTAAACTCCCGATTATCCGCGGAATTGGGTGGCGCGGCATTCGCGGATTAGCGAATTCACGGATAATCCGAAAAAGTGAAGAAAATACATATCCTCCAAATTCCTTCTGGTTTTATAAAAAAAGTAAAGTACAGTTATCGTATAGTACAAATTTACTTACTTCAAAATGTCTCTCATTGTCATTTCTCCTATGCCATACTGAAAACACATTTGATTTTTAGAGAATCCGTTTTCCATCTTTTTAATGAGTTGTAGTTTGTCTTGAATTGTCAGGACAACTTTTTTTTCGTTTCTCATGCATTTCGCTACTATCAAAATCACGCAAAGCAGTTCAATTAAAAAAAAAGCGGGTAGTTTATTTTACAAGTGACGCTTTTTGTCAAAAATCTGTTCGTGATGTGCACCTGGCTGAACACATTTTGTCACACACCAGGTTTCCTATAGTTATTCTTATTTAAATGCATTCGTTGTTCTTTTTGTTAAATGTATTCGTCGTTCTTTGAATGTGTTCGTCGTTCTTGGAATGTATTCTTCCAACAAGTTTTGAAACAAATAAATTTCAGTTATCGCGTTTTGTTAAATTATTATTATTTTTGTAGGAAAAAAGGGGGGGGGGGGGGGGTTCGTGGCCCGCGGATAATCGGGAGTTTACTGTATATGTATTGATGTAAATATCTTCAAACAAACTAATTTAGTTTAAAATAGTAGGTTGATACTTGAAGCATTTTTAATACCCATGGTTTGCATTTTTATTATACAATTTTAATACAATAATAAAATGACTTTAAAGCAATTTTCTATAAATAAACAGATGAAGCTTTAATGTATATTAATCATTGCATTTTTAGTTCGAGGAAATGCTTTTAGTTTATATTAAGTGAGTTCGCGTTAACGAGGTTCGACTGTACTTGTAAAAATATTCAATGCTGCTGGAGTAATTTGGCTTTAAAAAAATCCATTAAATTAACAGATTTCCGTTTGGACCAGATACTGATCTCATTCTCTCTTAACTTGATAACATAGTTCCTAGATGCTGGTGAGATTTCTTCAAATGCATTAAAAAAATTCTAGCAACTATTATTTTTTTTTCGAGAAAAACTTAAAATAGGATTTCTGGCAACTGCACTCTAAAGATTATTTAGAAACTAACATAAATTTCCAAGTTTTGAAAATAGCCCTTTAAATTTTAGGAATGGGCTTGTTTCAAGAAAACAAAACCAATGAAATCGCAGTTCGGAGCGTGTGACATCATAAGAAATCAATTAGCTTGTTTCAAGTAGTAAGGAAAGAAAACAACCAATGAAATCGCAGTATGGAGAGCGTGACATCAAAAGAAATATTCCCATTTAGTCACAACAGATTTACGAATTTCTTTAAAAAATACTTTATTGTATTCTTTTGATTTTAATTATCATAAAGCTCAATAATGCGCCGACAACCTATAGTGGGCCACACCCTTCTGAACTATTAACTTAAACTATCTTATATCAAAGCAAATTAGAAAATAATAAATGTAGGTTTTTCTTTAATTATTGAAGTGGTGCAATTGTATTAATGAGAAAATAACAAACAGAAATTATTATTCAACCAACACTTTTTAAACAGTAAAAGCCCTTAACAAAAGAAAAACATTCAGTTATTTTGTATTTTTTTTATCAGCACCTATTAAAATTTTGTCTGAGTGAAACTATAAGTTAAATTGAATAATATACTATAATTTAATTTTGAGCCAATTTGTTAAACTCATTGTAGTTTTTACTGCATAATCATCAACGAATATAGAATACGACTATAGCTATAGAAGTGAATTGTCGGGCAAATGAAATTTTGAAACGCGACGAAAATAAATAGTAACCGCTGCACAGTGTGGCAGAATCACGAATTAGCTGGTAAAAAATTAAATGAAGCATTCAGCTGCGAATCCTTGATAATTAATATAAACAATATAGTTCGGGGCGCCTGGTGTTGTGACTTATTCTTGGTTTGAGCGCTTCTCGCCTCCACCCCCCCCCCCCCCCCACCAATACGAACACTTTGTTTCCGAACTCCGAATGTGTTAATCGAGTGAAGTACGTTCGGAAATTGGTCGCTACATTTCAAGCCCGTTTTACGATAAAATAGTCTTTCTAAATTAAAAAAAAAAAGAGCTGTAGCAGAAAGAGCTTTAACTGACCGTTTGGCTAAATAGAACAATTTATTATTAATTTTTTTATTAAAAACATGGGATGGCTAAGCAATCAAAAAAGTGGAAGGGGGGGAATGGATTAAAGTGAATATAGGAAGTGGGGCAGGGCCGTAACTTGGAAATTTTATTGGGGGGGGGGGGGGGGAGGACCCCGTTTTGGCGCCCTCTTAAATTTTTTGGAGCCTCGTGAGTTATGAATCATTATTAATGGCTAATTACATTAATTAGTACCTATGAATTAATGTAACTTTCTAATCAAAATAATTTTTTTTAATTAATTACTAATTAAACCATTTTTATTAATAATTAAATAATTATTATACGCCCTACTAATTATAATAATACATTACCCCCCCCCCGGATAGTGTTAATAGAGTATTCGATAGAAACGAGTGAGATTTTCAAAATTAATTGATCCTTTATACAATTTTCAATTATAACAATACGAATATCTATACAATCGTGCAAAATAAACATTATTGCTTCACGAAATTATCGAAAAGTAGCTTTGGCACGCAATTTAATTGTAAAAGTTACATTTTGTCATTTTCTATTTATAATTATAAAATTAGTTTTCTTTATTAATTTACTTGTTTTTATGTACAAGTACATATTAAAAAAAATAGATGAAATTTAACTCCCTAATATGATACATTTAATAAGTAACTTATATAATCATAATAAAATGAATAAATAGTAATTTCTTACCCTATTTTTATTTCCAACGAAAAATAAAACTTATTTTAAAAGGTTAATTAATTTAAACTTATTTAACTTTTATTGTGAACTTATTATTAAGTGCAAAAGGTTTCGAAAATTTAAGCATTAGAAAAGCATGAAAAAAAGTGGATAAGATTAGCTTTCTCTCTTAAACAACACGTAAATACGTTAATAAGCACAATTAAATAAAAAAAGATTTACTTGAGATCACGCGACCGACCTCCGTAGGTGGTCTTTGGCTACTGACTGAAAGAAGAGCAGACAGTTGTACACAACAATAAGGCTCCCAACTTACAGCCAGCCCCCTTTTCTGTCCCCCGTGGAAATCGTGTGATCGCCCACCACTTTTTATTGCCATGTCCACCAACAGCATGCTTTCGTTGAAAATCATTTTCGTCCCTTTGATACTGTCTTGTTTAGGGTTATCGACTTCAAGATAACGGATTGTCCCCCACGGCCCTACACAGAACAAAAAATCCTAAATACGTAGCTATGTCTAGACTGTCTTTGTGTCTTAGTCCAGCTGGTCCAACATCCAGTTACATTCGGGGGCAGAAAAAGATAGTGCAAACTGATAATTAAACTACCCATTTTTACAGCCTAAATCGAAGCTTGCAAGCCTGTCAACAGAGCAAAGAGGGCAAAACTGTTAGGTAGTTTCATACTTAGGAAAATACCAACATATATATATTTTTTTAAATTCAATATTGTCTTTCGAAAATCGTTTTTAACTAGTATAAGTGTTTGGATCTCATAGTGGGGGGGGGGGGGGGGGAAAGAATAATTCGAGTGAAAGATTTCCGTTATTTAAAAAAAATACCAGTATGTTCTTCATACAAGTTTAAGCTTCTGTTGTTTATTATAAAATCTTAGGGAGGGCGCCATTCATATGGTGCCATTTTAAGCTAAAATAGCACTCTAAAAAATTATTGAGGGGAAATAAGAAAATAAAATAATGATACAATTACGTATTATTGTTAAATAATTGTTTAAAAAGTGAATTGTTAAAAAAGTTAAAGAGGCGCCTTTTTGGGCGCCTAACGGCGCCCAAAGTGGCGCCCTTTGTAAAATTATTGGGGGGGGGGAGAGGCTCCCCCCCCTATAAGTTACGGCTCTGAGTGGGGGTATTGATTTGAGAGATATTCGAAGTGGGGGGATGGATAGCAATTTTCTTGAGAAGTGGGGGGGACGCGTCCCCCCGCACTTCCAGCACAGCTTCCAATATTAATTAAATTATAGTTTGAACCCAAATATAACAAACGTATATATATTTTTGCAAAATAAATCTTTAAATAATTCATAAAAATCATTTTCAAATGGCTTTTTTTTCATCGGTACGTCACTTGATCACAAACACGTCGATTTGGCCGACGTCACTAGTATGTATAAACAAACCAGTATGATGTTTTTTTGTTTGTAATTAAACTGGTTTTAATCTAACTTACTATTAAAATAAGAATTATAAAGATAATGGGTGGAGGTTTTACAGAAACGGATAGTTCAAATTTGCTTAAATTAGATTCCAAAATGGTGTTTCAAAGTTTGTTTATAGTCAAGTCCCTAGTGACGTCATAGATACCACGTTAAAGCCACAAAGCGTTTTCGGGAGTGATTTTTCGTCCTAATTTTAAAAAACATTTTCCCCCGTTTTTATGGGGTATTTGAAAAAAAGAAAAAATACGGGTCTAATAATTTTGGCATGAGAATATTTTAAGCCAATAAAAATTGTTTAGTCAAGTACCCCATTATGATTTCCATAACACTTAGAAAGTAGGTAACTAAATTTAGAAAGTGGGTAACAAAACTAAGAAAGTGGAATACGACATCTAATATTAACGAACTAATGGCACTAAAAGAACCATTTTTATATTTTATGAACTTTTGTGTCTTACATTTCGAAATAAAAAAATAGTTTTCTAGAGACATTTTAAACCAAATATTGCAGATTGTACAATACAATAAGAGGTTTGGACAGGTATGTATTAGCAAAATATTTCAGGTAAAAACAAAAAGTTAATTCACACAACTTTTCGAAGATACGAAGTAGCTAACATATAAGCAAAGCAAACAATGTCTGTATATCTTGAAATTCACATAGTAATTTGTATATACTAATAAATTAAATGCGACACGTTAAATATCACCAATAAAACAATAAAATGATTTAATAATTATAACTTTACTGAAGCTATTTTATTATTTTTAATTAATTTTACGACCTCGTACAGGCGTGATTCGCCGATGTGAAATAATTTTAAAGTTGTATGCATTTATGTCGTTAAATAAATATAGCAATTAATTTTCATAAAACATGGTTTGAATATTAAACAGCAGTTAAAAATTAATGAAAACAGAATTAAACAGATCTTCCAATATTTGTATTAAGCAATCAGACAAAAACAGTAAAAAGGGGGCCTTGCATGCGGAAGGTCCCAGGTTCGGGGCAGGGCATCGCCAAAATTACTGCCGACCTATAAACTCCCCCCTCCCCCCGTGTAGATGTAGTGCACGTTAAATATGTTTCAAAGTCTCAACGCTGCGTACGATGTCGCTCTTAACGGTTGCGTTGGGTGCCTACTCATGTGGTGGCTCGTCACTTGATTGTGATTCTAAATTACGACGCTAGTCGCCAATAGCCCTAGTGCGACGATAATTCAAACTAAAATAACCCACATGATAGTCCTTAAAATGCCACCTTTACAAAGATAATTTGTCAGCAACTTTAAAAAATTCAACAACTTCAGCAAAATTTTAACGTATTATGTATATTTTTTGGTATCATTGAGGGAATTGCAAGAAAATTTTATAAATAAGAACTTACCTGTCCAATCTTGCTTTCATGAAATTTAATGGTATAATATATGCGCACAAAAAACTCCTGTTATGAAGTATACTTAACACTTATTATTTTTACTTAAATACGTAAAAATAAAACGTTAAAAAAATATTCATCCTTAGATAGAATTTCTTTGACTTATTAACGAATAAAATACACTCTTAATAGCGATCCTGATACTCCTGTTTGAGATAATCGGCGGCGCCACCTTTCAAATAAATAATAATAAATATATATTTCAGAAGAAATCTTATTCCCGCTCAAACGTTCGATTGGTAAGTTTTCGTGACTTTTTTCTTTGACATTGCGTAATATCGTGACCTTTACAGATTTGTAAAAAGCAACTTATAAAAAACGATAAAACAAATAAAACCACACATCATTCCATCAGAATTCGCGCGTTTTTTTATCGCCCTATTAGAAGAGGTAGACATTTTGGTTTTACGCAGATTTCGAAAATCCGAAGTGGTCTTTCTTTATGGAATTTTTTTTCACTTTGGAATTTTCTCTAGTATTAACAAAATAAATTTCAATATAATACGCGGGTTTTGGTTTTTTTTAACCCAAACTCCACCCAAATTAAAGGTGCCCCAATAGTACTTGACGCATGTTTTTTAGATACCTCATTAAAAAAAATAGTACCCAAAATAATATAATAATAATAAATTCCGACGACCGACGACATGATATGTATGAATGAAACTCCTGAAATGCGTTTCGGTACCAGGTATTGAAATTGTAAACAAGAAAGTCCAAGCGCCTTATGTGATACCATCGCAGGCGCTCCAACGAAAAATTTCAAAAAAGGCAACAGGTTTTAAAGATTAATAAACAAGACCGGCCATATTTAAAAAGTTTTTAAAAAATGTCTTATTTTACTAATATTTGGTTTTGTAGAAGAATGTTTCACTAGAGCTACACTAGGGAGATTGACGATGAGTCTGGCGAACGCGGTCAAGTGAAGAGGCCGACGCCGTACTCGGCACTCAACGCAACCTCAGAGCGGCCTCAACCGCGGCATCTTTAGCGTACACCAGTCTCATATACAAAGCGCTATTTATAAAATTAAGAAATGTGTGCAAGAAAGTCTAAACGCGCCAATTTGAAGTTAAAAACGCCCTCAGGGCCGGATTTTTAAATAGGCTAAGTAGGCTGTAGCCTATAGCGGCAAATTTTACGACCAATTAAAGCGGCATTTGGCATAAAATTTATTATAAAGATGCCAATATTTTTAAAGAAAGCAAGCAAATATTTTACATTAATGCGTAAACCGTAAACGTATATAGAGTACTAATATTTAGTAGCAAACATGGCCGCTGTGAATGCAATTGCACTCTCTCCCACCGGATTTGGAAGTTGAAAGAAAAATAGTAGAACAGTTTAAGAAATTCGCCTTTTTTTTCGCTTTCAATTTAGTGTAAAGGTACATAAATAATTCTAATACATATGTCGACAAAAAAAATAGCCAAGAGAAAACTATATCTGGGATATCTTACAACGGAAGTGAGGGAAGGAAAAACACCATTCACACGTCGAACAAAAAAACACACAAATAAATTCGTTATTTCAAATATAACCGTCAACAATATAACCCATGAGGGAACAACTTAGTTCTTACCCAGATCTGCTTCGAAGATTACTGCTTATGGGTTTTTTTTTGTATTTACATTAGGATTTCAGTGCAATTTTTGTTTTTACATTATAATTCTGAAGGGATCAGTAAAAGTAGGAGTCCCTGTAATTAAATTGTAATTTATTTTTGTATCAATTTAATAAGCTTTGAATGTGGATCACATTGTTCACTGTTAAGTAATTCTAATTGTGTTGAACAGAAGTGCATAATCGTCGAATAAGAGCTAGTTTTAAAGTGCAGTACACATAGGAAAGCAATATGAGTGTCGTCGCTGGTTGTTCTACCACATCAGTTACACCTTATGGGGCCACCTATTTATGAAATTAAGAAATGTGTGCAAGAGCGTCTAAAAGCGCCAATTTGTAGTTAAAGGCGCCCTAATACTCCTTGACACATATTTCTTTAGTTATCTCATTAAAAAAAACTATTAAGACGATATGATATGTATATGATGAGCGAAAGACATGAAGTACGTCTCGACACCAAGTATCAAAACTGTAAACAAGAAAGCCCAAAAGCGCCTTATGTGATATCGTGCGCCCCATTGCTCCTTGGTGCGTTGTTTTTATAGGTGTGACTGAAACGATTAAAATTACTTTCTGCATCAAGAATAATAAACAAGACACATGTCGAAAAAGGGTTTAAAGAAATCGCCTTTTTTCACTAATATTTGGTTTTGTTGAAGAATGTTGCACTAAAACTACACTTAGGGCGATTGGCGATGAGTCTCGCATTTTAGAAACGTGGTCAAGTGGACGAGGCCGACACCTAACATGGCACCCAACGCAATATTAGAGCAACATCGCCCTCAGCGTCAGGACTGTTGACCACGACATCTTTAGCGTGCACCTGTCCCATACACAGGGCGCTATTTTACTCACACAATTTAGAAATGTATACAAGGAAGTCGAAAAGCGGTATGTTAAATTAAAGGCGCCCAAATACTCCTTGACGCATGGTTTTTAGATCCCTCAATCAAAAACAAAAAATTGCGACGACATGATATGCATGAATGATACGTCAGAAATGCGATTCTGCACCAAGTATTAAAATTGTAAACAAGAAAGTCTAAAAGCGTCTTTTGTTATATATCGTACGGTCGTAGGCGCCCTAATACTGATCGTTAGTGCTGGTTTTTTAGATCCTTCATTTAAGCACTAATCTCATATAGTCGTATATATGCGCCGGCGGGATTTATATACTGGTGGGATTAGCTTTCTGCCCAGCACCATCAGTTTTAGGCGAGGACAGAACCTTTGAGGGCATCATCAGTGACAATGTAGCGCCTTAATTGCCCCGCTTGCGCTCTGTTTTACTAACGAAACCAAATGAGTTTTACTCGGAAAATTAAAAAAATATATAAAAGGAAATCTAAGAACGCCCAATGTGAAATTAAAGGCGTTTCAATAGTCCTTGGCGCATGTTTTTTGATCACTCATTTAAAACCAATTGACTGGAAAGTCCTCTAAGTTCCCATACCAAATCAACAGGGCCGGACTGGCTCCCTGACAAAGGCGCAGTTTTACGGGCCTCTCCAACCCCCAAGGGGCGCAATTAGAATAATTTCTGGGGGGGGGGGGGGGGGTCAATTTTTTAACATTATTTTTGATTAATTTTTTTACTGGAATTGTTTCTGATTAAAAATATATTTAATTGTATTTACTTTTAATTAGAAATATTTCTAATTAAAAATATTTTTTGATGAAATCATATTTAATTAGAATTATGTTAAACTTTAATTTTTTTTATTAAAATATCTTTAATAAAATTTATTTTTAGATTTTAATTCAATTCCCCATAGTAAATACAGATTTTTACTATTTTTTTTTACTAATTACTATTTATAAACTAACATTAGTTTTTATTTTACATAACTAAAGTTTGTATTGTTAAATCGATAATTAATGCTTTATTTTTTAAATAAAAATTAAGTGCCATAAATAAGAAAAATCAATTGGAATGTTTCACATGATGTAACGCTCTTGTTATCATTTTTCTGCGTACTGCGAGGATATCATTGGTTGCTTCGGTTGACATCCACGACGTAAAACAACCCCATTATAGAATGTTTTTATTAAAAATTTAACTACGAAAATAATTAAATAAATCACCTTATTTGCTGTACAGAAATTAAACGATTAGCTCCGGAATATTAAATTTAACATTTATTTTGTAAAAATTTTAAATAATAAAAATGTACTAAATACAAAACTAATTGCACAAAAATTAGTTTTTAGGAACCTACTGGAAGCAGACCTACTGGAAGTACGAAAATGCGGAGACTGCGCGTACGATATGGGAAAGTGAATTTAATTTGCCTGCGCCTTCCCGTCATGAGATTTACAGCATCAGAGACAATAGTTTGAAACCACGAGTTCCGTCGCCAATGCCTCGAAGTCTGGAAAACCACGTACGACGTTGACACATGAAAATGAGATGAATGTAGCCCTTACTTTCGTAAACATTCCAAAGAAGTCTACGCGACAAGCGTCTCGGGAGCGAGCTGATGATCCCGAGGGCATCATTACAACGCGTGATGCACCAGCTGAACCTTAAGCCGTACCGCCCAAGACTTACATGGCCATCTTGAGGATACAAGATGGTAGATCACAATACTTCTTGGTGCATTGTTTATTTTTATATCCAGCACCCAAGAATAATAATATATCGGGAAATGTATACTCGTTAGGAAGCCGTATGGCGCTTCTATGAAAAGGATAGCGCCTTATTAAGATTTGTTTTTAATATTTATCAAAATGTCCCATTTAAAATTTATAGTAAAAATTGATTCTGTCGAGTGTGTTAAGGCGTCAAGCCATGGTGTTAACCTTTGGAGGTTCTGTTTCTTCCGACCATCTCCTAAACGGATCACGTAAGACCAAAAATTTCCCACTAATAAATAATTCTATGTATATGAAAATGTAATCGTTTATTTAAGTCTCTTCACCGCCCAGTATGGATAAGGGAAGGCGCCTTTTTAAGTATCGGCTTAAACCCTAGACAGCACAAAATGACCCACTCATTTCTTCAAAAGAAAAAGTAAAAACACCCTGCAAATGCTGAAGTTTTACGAACTTGCCTGCCCTCCCATTAGATAAATTGATTCTCCTTAGAAGATAAGTACACCCCTTTCCAGTTGTATCGTATTTCGAAGGCGTAATTGAGCCTATACACCACATGAATGTAAAAACTACCTACGAGAGGAAGGATCTAGGGTTCAAAAACGATGAGTCTTTTTTTTTTGGAGAAAGGCGCACCGGCCCGAGGGCCGATGGCCCGGCGGGCCAGTCCGGGCCTGCAAATCAATACCTCTGGGGGTGACAAGCCAATTCTGGGGATCCTCTAGTTGGCCTCTGTCTCTAAAAATTAGATGGATCCACTTATGTGTGTGTGTTGTCTGTTGTGTCTGTCTTACTTGACGAAGGTTTATAAGCGGGTCGATGACCAAGCACACAAACCTGAATATATATGTCTACCAACCAACCAACCAACCAACCAACCAATTGACTGAAACACCTAAAATATATTTTGGCACCCGGTATCAAAATGGTATTCAAAGGTGAGTGACCAGGTTGTTTCATTGGAGCGCCTATGACATCACATTAGGCGCTGTTGAACTTTCTTGTTTACAATAATACTTCTTGGGGCATGAAGCCATATGGCGCTTCTATGAAAAGGAAGGCGCCTTATTAAGATCCGTTTTAATATTTGTCAAAATGTCCCATTTAAAATTTATAGTTAAAGTTGATTCTATCGAGTGTGTTAAGGCGTAAAGCCATGGGCCTTTGAAGGTTCTTGTTTCGTCCAACCATCCTCTAAACGGATAACGTAAGTATATCCCACCAATAAATAATTCCATGCATATGAAAATGTAATCGTTTATTTAACCGGCTCGTCAGCGCCCAGTACGGAAGTGAAGGCGCCTTGTTAAAATTCCCCAAAACGCCTTCCTCAAAAAAGTAAAAACACCCTGCTACTGCTAAAGTTTTACGACCTTCCCTGTAGATATATTATATAGATCCCCTTTAGAAGATAAGTATCCCCCCCCCTTCCCGTAGTTCGAAGGAACCTATGCACCATATGAAAGTGCGAACAACCTAATACGAGAAGACGAATCTGGAGTTCAAAAACTACGAGTCAGAAGGTTTTTTTTGTTTTTTTTGGAAAAGGACGCACGGGGGCCGGCGGGCGGCCTGCCGTCACCTGATGGCCAGGTTTTCCAGCAACAAACATAAGTTTTGAAAGGTGATAAGTTATTATTATTTTTTTAAAATAAAATTTAAAAATTAAAAGTATGGAGGATTCATTCATATAAATCTTCTTCAGAAATACAATTCGACAATTTTTTAAATTATATACTTAGTTAAAAATTTGAATTTCAATCTCTATGAGTGAAAACTATTTTACACTTCATTCAATATATTTATCCTCAGAGGCATATAAATAAAAAAATTACAAAAGAATTGTTTATCTTAATTATGATTAAACAAGTAGGGGGGGTTTGTTACAGAATCTGTCATTTAAACCGCTTCCACACAACATTTGTGCTCAACAGGAAACAAACGATTTATACACCTCAGAAAGAAATTCGCCAAACATAGCCTTTAGCTAGTTGTAATTAAACATTTAAACGATAACATTAATTATTTTCATTAATCTTCTTTCTCAGATTTAATAATTAGACTTTATCGTTTGCTTAATTTGTTTGAAGTTCGAAGAATAATAATGTAATCTTTTTTAATAAATATCTTTGTGTCGTCACAATTTACCATTTACATTTCTTTCGAAAATTCAGTCATTTATCGTTTGTTAAATTAATTTACAGTTCGCAAAAATATATAATTAGTAAAATTGATACTTTAAAAATAAAAGTAGGTTTGTAACAGAATCTGTCACTTAACTCGCTTCCACATATTTGTGTTTAACAGGAAAAAACGCGCCAAACACACATTAATTCTATATTTAACATTTACAAGCTAAATTTGGCTAGTTTCATTTATTTTATTTCGAAAATTCAATAATTATTACTTATCGTTTGCAAAAATCAATTTATATTTTAAAGAATAAATATGTCATATTCCTCGCTTTTAAATAGAATGAAAACATTTCATATCACCATACAAGGATTCCGTAGTGAAATATATTTGACGTCATTTCAAACTGATCGATGTTGCAAAAATAAATTTATTTTAATTTATTGTCTAAAAGAATTAAAGTTTCTCGAGCGATTGTTGCGAATGGCAAATGTGATTTAATTCTAATAAAAACAGGGCCTTTAGCTATTTGTAATTCAAACTTTTAAACGCCAAAATTAACTATTTTCATTAATCTAATTTTTTCAGATTTAATAATTAGACTTTATCGTTTGCTAAATTTGTTTGAAGTTCGAAGAATAATGATGTAATCTTTTTTAATAAATATTTTTGTCGCCACAATTTCCCATTTACATTTCTTTCGAAAATTCACTTATTTATAATTTGTTAAATTAATTTACAGTTCAAAAAATTTATAATTTGTACAATTGATGCTTTAAAAATAAAAGCGAAACTTAGCATATTTTTTTTATGTTAAGTTAGAATTCTCTATGCATCTTTCTACATACATATATATAGAACCATTAAAAGAACTCTATTGTGATAATACAACAATCCAAACCGAATTATATCACATAAATAAATATTTTTTCAAAAGTGTATTTTTATTTTAACAAAAGTTTCTCGTACGTTTAACGAAATGGCAACAGTGAAAATATTGAATAAAAATGGAATTTGCATGTTATTTCAATGTAGATTAAATTTTTAGTTATTTCAATTTTAAATAAGCTTCTAGTTTAAATTTTTTAATGAAATTTGGCATGTAGCCTAATCTGATTTTTTGCTTCAAAATGACGTATCCCACTTGTCTGTGGGACTTGTGGATGACAACAGTGAAAACATGAATAAAAATAGAATTTGCATGTTATTTCAATGTAGATAAATTTTTTTTAGTTATTTAAATTTTAAATAAACTTCTAATTTAAATTTTTTAATGAAATTTGGAATGTAGCCTAATCTGATTTTTTGCTTTAAAATGACGTATCCCACTTGTCTGTGGGACTTGTGGTTCTTTCTGTGAAAGTGGGTGACAGACAGACGGACAGACAGACGGACGACGGACAGACAGACGGACTGAACGATTATAAAACCTTCCACTTTTTACGTTATAAACGTAGTGTGGAAGCTAAAAGCGAAACTTTGCATATTTTTTATGCCAAGTTAGAATTCTCTATGCATCTTTCTTCATGCACATATTATAAACCGTCAAAAGAACTCTATTGTGATATTACAAAATCCAAACTGAATTATATCGCATAAATAAATATTCTTTCAAAAGTTATTTTTATTTTAAATAAAGTTTCTCGTACGTTTAACGAAATGGCAACAGTGAAAATATTGAATAAAAATGGAATTTGCATGTTATTTCAATGTAGATTAAATATTTAGTTATTTAAATTTTAAATAAACTTCTAATTAAATTTTTTTAATAAAATTTGGAATGTAGCCTAATCTGATTTTTTGCTTCAAAATGACGTATCCCACTTGTCTGTGGGACTTGTGGATAGCAACAGTGAAAATATGAATAAAATGGAATTTGCATGTTATTTCAATGTAGATAAAATTTGTTTAGTTATTTAAATTTTAAATAAACTTCTAATTTAAATTTTTTAATGAAATTTGGAATGTAGCTTAATCTGAATTTTAGCTTTAAAATGACATATCGCACTTGTCTGTATGACTTGTGGTTCTTTCTGTGAAAGTGGGTGACGGACGGACAGACGGACGGACGGACTGAACGATTATAATACCTTCCACTTTTTACGTTATAAACGTAGTGTGGAAGCTAAAAGTCACAAAAAATAAATACCACAAAAAGTTTTAAATGTTTTTTTTAGTGTGGTTGATTAAAATTTCATTGTATTTAGCGTTGAATACTTTATATGCCAATTATGTATTTAAAAATTTAAAACAATATTATAAATCTTTCGAAAAGATTTTCACAAGAAATCTGTAACAATAGAATTAACTTAAAATTATTTTCACACACCACCTCAATTTTTTTTTACCTAAAAAGTGTTTAATTATAATATTTCACTTCACAAATTAGATTAATATTTAAGTATTTCTTTGCTTATTTAATTTTCTGAAAAAATTAACGAGTAGGTAAACTGAAGGATAACCGTAAAAAGATTGTGCTAGTTCACCGAAATTTTCATCCGTACAGTTTCAATACAATGTTGATAACGAGAATTCTTGAAACTAAAATGAGTATAGGATCTTCTAATTTTATTGTGAAAACAATAATTTTA
Source organism: Oedothorax gibbosus (assembly GCA_019343175.1). Classification (NCBI taxonomy): domain Eukaryota; kingdom Metazoa; phylum Arthropoda; class Arachnida; order Araneae; family Linyphiidae; genus Oedothorax; species Oedothorax gibbosus. Next base: position 10,641,382 of record CM033274.1, on the reverse strand, counting down.
AAAATAAAACTATAATATCAAAGTAAATACGTTAAAATCTTAAATTTGAGCAATGTTAAGGATGAAACTCTCAATAATGAGTACCGGGATGTTATCATTTTAGTTTAAGAACAATATTCTTTTGAGAAAACTGAAATTAAATATTCTTTTGAGAAAACTGAAATTAAATATTCTTTTGAGAAAACTGAAATTAAATATTCTTTTGAGAAAACTGAAATTAAATATTCTTTTGAGAAAACTGAAATTAAATATTCTTTTGAGAAAACTGAAATTAAATATTCTTTTGAACACTATTCTGTTAAGAATTAAAAGAATTTACTTTTGAGTAAATACGTTAAAATTTCAAAGTTAAGCAATGTTAAAAATTAAACTCTCGAAAATGAGATTATAATGTTCTCGTTCTAGTGTTAGAGCAATATTCTCAAAAGTACGTTTAAACTCAAAATTCAAGCAGTGTTAAAAATAAAACTATCAAAAATGAGACTGTGATGTTCTAATTTTATTGTTAAAAAAATATTCTCAAAAAAATTTCTTTGAAATCTCAAATTTAGGATCATCTTCTTAAAGTTTAACCGCTTCAAACAGAATAAACACAAGCTTTTGGTGCTGCTAAATATCCAACACATTACTCTTAGAATTGAAAACCCATTTTTAACATTGTAGTTTCTCACGTGCGCCTGAAAAATTGCTCGAATATACTTATTAATATCGACCGAAACAGGTTTTAGTGATGTATTTATGGTTAGCTTCATTTATGGGTGTACCATGCATAAAATACATACGTAATCATCTGCAGTTTTTCTGCCGATAATTAAATAAGGTTGTTTAATAATTTACGATTTGTTTGATGTTTAGAAATATTTGCGTGACATACTCTGTTACATGAAAGATTTACGATGAATTTTTATACCTCTGATGCTAATTAATTTCTAAATAGAATTTCGAGAACATATATCATTTCTTTAATAATTTCATTTTCATATAATCAAATATTAATCTTGGTTTCAATTATCAATCTCACGCAACCGTCATATAATTATAAACTTTTTTTATGAGACATAAAAACGTGTTTGGGTAGATATCTATTTCAGACATTGATGATGCCACAGGTAACAAATCGAAATTTTTCTGATTGTATGGATGTGTTCTTGTGAAATAATGTTGATGATGAACATCACTTTGAAAAATTTGCGCGTTTTCAAAAATATATAAATTATAACTCTTTTATTAAATGAAAAATAACCCTATTTAGAATCGATAGTTGTTCCTTCATAAAAAATAACCACAAATAGGTATTTGTCAAAAAAATTGGTATAAATATAACTTATTGTTTGCAGAATAAATTGAAGAACGCTTTGAACGCATGCAAAAGCTTTATAAAAAGCAAACGTAACATGAGAAAGAGTTTACATAGCTAACATGCAAAACCTAATAAAAATAAAATAAATTATTGTATCCATATGCATCAACCAGGATTCAAATTTTATCCAAGAAATTTATAAATACCAACAGGTAAGCTTTTTTTTTTCAAGAACCGTCAGGACGGAGTTTTTTTTAAAGAATTTTTTAATCCGAATTTCAGAATTAAATTCTGCATATTTCTGCTGTTATGGGTCTTTTGTACACATGTCGGAAACCCGCGGTTTAGAGGAACGGGTCTTGCCAAGGCGAATTTGAATAAGGGTGAATATGCGATAATTTGCATTTCTTAAGGATTCGTTAAAGGAAAGTCAGTGGTGTAGAACGGGTCATCCTAAAAGTACGAATCATGGATTTTAGAATTTTTGAATTTGTGGTATTAATCGAAAATATAAATATGTTTATTTATTTAAAAGATAGAAGTGTTTGAAACTTTAACTATAATGAAGCTTATTGTAGGAGAATTTATTATAGTATATTTGAAGCGTGAGGCCCAGTGGCTTAGTGGTAGTGCTTCGCATTGCCACGCCGCAGGTCCGGAGATCGAATCCCGTATTGGGCGAGGTTGACCCATCCTTTCATTTCTTAAATGGGTCGATAAAATGGGAACCGAGAATGTTTGGGAACTAAACAATGGGGGTTCCACGTGAGGCTGACCACTTTACCGGGACATATGCCTAGCACCCCAGAGCCCTAGGTCACGAAAGCTAAAATGGGCACGGCAGGCCTTGGCCCACTAATGGGTCGTTGCGCTGAGGAGTTAGTATATTTGAAGCGTATTATAGGTATTTTTTTAACAGTTGACAGTTTAATAATGGCACATGATATCGTTCGATGAGATATCGATACTGATTTCGATATTACATTGTTTTTATCAATTGTTATCGAAAGGAACTAAAAATATACTGTATACACTGTTAAATATTTTGTTTGATGTTGAACCAAATAATGGCTCCCATTTTGCTGCAACCAAAATTTAGTACTACTTATCACCATTTATTGGTGAGACCCCAGGCACCAAATTTTAGTGAAAGGTTGGACCAAGTTTTACTTTTTCGTTTCCCTACTTTTTGGTATAACGTTGAACCAAGTTTTTGCTACTCCATGTGTTGGTGAAATATTGAACATATTTCTTCTATCGATATTTTTCTTTATAATAAAATTTTGTCATTAGGACCATTATTTATCATAATAAAATTTGAAAAAAAATGTAAAGACGTGATTATAAAAGATTTTAATATTTAAAAAAAGGATACAATTAAAAACACGGACTTGTTTACTAATACATACACATCATACATTCATAACAAAATTATCATAAATATTTTACCCCTCTCAATAAATGAGTAATATTTTCTCTGAAACCTTCCGCTAGTTTTATTGCATGATAAAGCAATAAAATACGTGAAACACAAAGAAAGTAAATTTTAAAAATTTATTATAAATAAATTTACTCAGTTAAACTAAATCAAATCTATAAACACACAAGTAAAAAAAAGGAAATCATAACCAAACTATTACAATAAAAATGATCATAACTCAAAATTTATTTTACGTTCTAAACAAACATTTTTTACATCATATTTCAAAATTAAACGGTGAATGGTGACAACTGCAAACGCATATGCGAACGTTTTTTAACGATAAAAAGTTCCTCAAATAACACAAAACGTTCTTTACTCAAGGGAAATGTTCCAAAAATGGCTTCTTTTGTTCTTTTTCTTTTTTAGCAGACGATTTCGAGTCGCTTCTGTCTCCCCAAATCTTTGTTTGAGTAGAGGAAGCAACAAGATTTGTGGACCACTTAAGAAACACTTTAAAGAGAAGAAACTCTAACTTTCATACCTTATTTTTTTTAGTGATGTAGAGTTTGAGTTAAGTTGGTTTTTGAGAGTAGTTACTCTGTAGTTTTGATCTTTTTTTAAAAAGCAGTATAACAATATTTTTCAATGAAATAACCTTATAATTTGAAGTGTTTAAAATGTTTTCAGAAAGCAAATTTTAGAAGTTATTGGACAGTAAAAAAAACTTTTACGTAAAAGAAGTTACATTTTTATCTTATAATACAAATATTGAGTGCAAAATAGTATGTCACAAACCTAAAACTTTTTTTAAAGATTAGACCTAAAATATAAAATTGTCATCTGATGAAACTAGATTTTCACAAGCCGCAAGATATTAAAAATAGCAGGTTTTCAGACTAGAAATCTTGTAAAAAATCAAACAAAATCATGTATTTACGAATCAAAACATTGTAAAAGAACATATTCACTTAGCTTTTAAGATAGCAGGAACTAGCCGTTCCTGAATTTAAAAAAGAAAACTTCGTTATTTGTTTTTTCCTCATTCTCTTATTTTTAAGGCGAGCAAACTGAACTGTCCTCTCAATAAACAAAAGAATACGATAAAAATGCTGCCTGGGGAAAATCTACGCCAAAAGAAATTTGCCAAGTGAAGCTTTTTATTGCTTCTGCAATATTCCAAACAAATGTTTGGTGAAAGAATATCGGTACTTTTCCATTACGCGGGTTCTAAACGCTACTGTGGCGGTTCACCACACACGCAACCTCAATATGCCATCAACAACTAGGTGGCGCTGGTTTACCATCTCGTTACTACCACTATTCTTAATTACAAAGTTAAAAGTAGTATATAAGCCGAGGTAACTCATCTCCACCTTGAGGATCCTTTTGGTAGACTGTGGGTTACTGAGGCCTGCTACAGTGGTGACCCGAGGACGTGATCGTCACCCACTCCAACAACGCTCCTGCTACGATGCGCTCAACCACGGTTGCTACTCGCTACTAATGCTCTCAACGCTGCACTCAACTCAACGATACCCGCAACTCAACGGCCAACGCTGTCACACAACGCACAGCGAAGCAACCTGCGCACGGTTCCTTTCCTCGTTTCTAGGAGGGGAGTGGGGTGGCGGTTCACCACACACGCAACCTCAATATACCATCAACAACTAGGTGGCGCTGATTTACCATCTCGTTCCTACCACTATTCTTAATTACAAAGTTAATAGTAGTATATAAGCCGAGGTAACTCATCTCCACCTTGAGGATCTTTTGGTAGACTGTGGGTTACTGAGGCTTGCTACACTACAAACGGACAAGTTGGCAAAAAAAATTATTTTTTTTTGTAACAAAACACAGTAGGTTAATTCCACGAAATACATACCACAAGTGAATTTTAAAAATATCTTTTATTCCAGTTGAAACTTTTATATGTGATTTAGAAAAGTTTGAACTGCAAAAATTTTACATCAAGAACTATTATTGTTTTTATCTGTGGCAACACTGAAGTTTCAAAGTGGATGCTTTTTTTGAAAGTATGTGTTATGGTTTTTCATCATTTAGAATTCTTGAATTTTAAGTTAAGTATTATATTTTTATCAGATTTTTTGGTAAAATTATTAAAATACACTATAATAACTACCTTGAAAACACATTTTTAATCGGTATTTATAAATAAAAGTTACTTAATTAGAAAGATAAGCATCCCCTGTTTTGGCTGTAGTGTAAATCACGAAAAGATCTAAAAGTTTCTATAACTTTTTAAAATAAGACTTTGGTTCAAAATTTTTAAGATATTTTCTTTCTATATTAACCTCTGTGTAATTCCACACCTTTAAATTTTAAAATAAAAAGCATTTTCTCTATTTATAACACATTTTAACTTGTAATGTAAGTCACAACCTAGTCAGTAACAGCTTCAGTTTGATTAATCTATTGTTGATTAGCTATAATATTTGTAGATTTCTTGTAGTTTGATAATTTTGATTTAAGATGGCTATATCAACAGCTAAAAGAAAAAAAAGAGAGCAAAGGGAAAGACTTTAAGCATGTGGTAAATTTCAAACCTTTAAAGAAAATTAAAGCAAAAACCACTTTACGGACAACACTTTAACTAAAAATACACCATCGCTATTTGCAATGTTTCAACCGTTAGACAACATTGAATGGCCTTTCTCTGCCACCAATGTTGGCCATCTTTACTTTTAGTCATGAAAAAGGACCAATTGATGGACTTGGTGATACAGTGAGGAGGAGATAAAAGCAGCCACACCTTCCAGGAAATTTGACCCACATTCTGCTAAAGATTTTTTCACTTTGCATAAGGAATCTGCCCAAACATATCACTATTATTCATTTCTGACAACTGTGTAAAGGGCGAAATAGGTAGACTAAATGATATTTGCTCATCTCAAAGGAAAATAAATATTTCCGATTCCTGACACTCAAAAATTGCTCCGCTTTTTAAAATTAATCAAATACCTACTTAAAACTGCCAATGTTTCATTAAATCCCCAAAAATACTACACGGCTGATTAAACAAATTTAAATGTTGTAAAAGGAAATACCTCTCAACAAAATTCTGAAAATGAATTTGATGCTGAAAAAAGAGCTTTTAGTTCCTTTTGTAGGAAAATTATCGTTAAATATTTTGTGGGGCAAATGTTAAGTAAACATGCTTATTCAATAAAACTGAATCAACTGCAATGGTAGGGAAGTCCTTTTGCGTGACCTGAGGGAGGGTTTACCAGAAGGGAGATTTCAGACATTGCTATTGAAGAAAGAATTAAGAAATTAACAGAAACCAACTTTAGGTGACGTTGTGTAACTTTTTCTAATTATGATTTTACCATGTATGCAATTTTTAACTTACCATGTTCAAAATTATGTACATATGTTATGTTATTATTGCCTAAATTTCCATATCTGTGATACAATTCACATGATATAGTGTAAGTCACAAATTGAATGTAGTGTAAGTCACGCACAAAAATGTTTATAAATTGTTTCTAATTGGCTTCCTTTATTTTTGTCGCCAAACTCCTCCGTCTTATTGTAGCCTCCTCTTTTTTCACATATAGAACTCTAAGCGAAGTAGTCTCGCTTTTGTGCTTACTTCTTCCAGTGCATTTGCATATTCGGGAATTAAAAGGTAGTAGGTTCTTTTGAAGTTTGGTTCTTTCATTTAATAAATGGCAATTCTACTATGACATTGAATTGTTTAAACTAGAGGTATGTTTAAAGGCGAACTTTTGTAATCAGTTAGCCCTATGCCCTAAAACAGACTTCTAATTGATATTTTGTGTAGGTGTGTGAATTGACCATTATTTCTTTGAATCCGTCATTAGTGCCCTGAAGTTGAATTAAAGTACACTGGAATAAAGGATGAATTACACGTTATTTCTTGAAACCCGTCATTACTGCCCTGAAGTTGAATTAAAGTATACTGGAATAAAGTGTGAATTACACGTTATTTCTTGAAACCCGTCATTATTGCCCTGAAGTTGAATTAAAGTACACTGGAATAAAGTGTGTAATTAAACGTTATTTCTTGAAACCCGTCATTATTGCCCTGAAGTTGAATTAAAGTACACTGGAATAAAGTGTGAATTACACGTTATTTCTTGAAACCCGTCATTAGTGCCCAATTAAAGTACACTGGAATAAAGTCTGAAAAACAAGTTATTTCTTGAAACCCGTCATTATTGCCATGTAGTTGGAATAAAATACACTGTTTTAAAGTTGGTTTCATTAAAAATATGGTTCCTAGTAGCTGCAACGGCTGTGTGGTGAAAATTTTTCCAGTGTACTTGTGTGGTGAAAAATTTTCACCATATTTTAGGTAAATGGCTGAACCATTTCACATGTTATTGTTTGCAATACCTGGAAAATTGTTCAATCGAATACCGAAAATAAGTTGAAAAATTTCACCACTTACCGTTGCAGCTACTAGGAATCATTATTTTGGTGAAACTAAGCACAAATATTTTTTAACAATGCAGTTTCAGTTGCTATGTTCTGGAAAATGACTTGTGATGTCTGAGATGTTGTGATCCCAAAATTTCTCCAGTGGTATTTAAACTGAAGCTTTTCCGAAGGAGGCTAAAAAGAAACTGCCATCTTTATTTTACAAAGTGGGAAAATGATTTGAAAACAAAAACGCTACTTCTTTTCTTAGTATTCCTTTAAATTTTTTTTTACTCTTATTTCTCCTTAAATTATGTTTGAGTTAGAATGGGCTGAAAAGTTAATATTTCACTTAGCCATTTGTTGTTTGAAGTAAAATATGATGCCGTTTCAGAAGTTTTAAACAATAATTTTCAATACATCGAATACGGCCATCTGCTTTTAAACAGTTTTATCTATTATTTTTTATATTTACCTCGTTTTAAGTGATTTGGATTGGGCTTTAAAAATATATATTTCCTTTCACTATTCCGCTTCTTAAAATAAAACATTGCCATTTTAGAAATTTAAAATAGTACCTGTCAACATATAAAATGGCGCATATAATATCTTACTGCACCATTATAGGTAACTTATAATGGGTACAGCAAACAATGTTTCACTTATATTTCTCACGCATATGAATAAAATATATTATCATTTTAAGGGGATACGGTACCCAAAACATTATTTCTAGAAATAATAACATATACTTGTAAACTATAGTGGTTTTATGTAATGTTCACTCTAAATAAACATTTTCTAGCAATAAAAACAAATATTTACAAGTAGTTTTTCATTTATTTAAAAAAAGTTAAAATTTTGAACTTTTTAAAACGCTACTCCTCTTTCAATTTTGAGAATAACTCCACCAAAGTTTTATAGTTTGTTTTTAGTACTATTTGTTCAATAACTCTGCATGGATTTTAAAATGTGAGCTACAGTTTAAAAGTAACATGCATTTATACTGAAAATCGCAAAAAAACACATAAAAAAATACAAATTATTGAATTCAACATTTAAAAAAACAACAACTATACATAGTAGACCTTATTCCATGCACAATTTTGTGCACCATATATATGAGAACACGGTTTAAAAATTTCAAAATTCTAACTTAATTAACTACAAAACCTTAGGGATTTATTAAACACAAGAATTGAAAAACGCGAAACAGAGAAAAAAGTTGAAAGCAGAAGAAATACGCATTCAAACTTATAGGAATAACTCCAGAAAATATTTAATAATTTTTTTCTATAGAAGATATCATTATAAAACTTTCAGTAAATGTTCAGAAAGATATTGTAAATAATAGAAGTAAAAACTGAAAAATCGTATTTTGACCAATTTTTGGGTACCGTATATCCCCTTAATTGGTAGAAGGCGAGACCACCAATGAAATGACGTCACTTGAAACAAGCGTCGTGAATGCCAACTCAACAGCTCCAGCGGTTTTGTTGTCATTTGTTGTCTAGAATTACTTAAGTTTCGGTATACGAAAATGTGTTTTCTAAGAATATTTTACTTATTAATTTTTTTAAATGTCAACTTCTTGTTGTTCTGTTGGTTGTTTAAAACATTTGTTAAAGAAAGCTTGTATGGAAAGAATTTTTTTTATCTATATCGGTCATTTTTAGAGTGAAACCGAAGCAATCAATGAAATCGCAGTACAGAGAAAAATGAAAACAAGAGCGTTAGATCAACTGAAACATTCCCATTGAAATTCATTCACAAGTGATCAACACTATTGTTTCCCCGAAAGTATATATTTTCTTTTAACATTTAAATTTATGTTTTTGGTAATAAATAATAATGTATTTTTTTTAGTAATTAGTGATTGTTTTCTAACCAATAAAAGTTTATTTTCAACACTAATTACAAATTTTACTGAACCATTAAGGACCCATCTGCTAATACCATTTAGTACTTTCCTTACCGTATAACAAAGCTAACTTTAATTTTTTTTGGAATTCGTTTTTCGTGTAACTTAAATTTCTATTTCGCACACGTAAATTGTTCATGATCATCATTTGTATTATATTTTGTTCATTAAACTGAACTTAAGGGGGAATGGGCTCGCTGGACCGCGGGTCTCCAAACTCAAGTGCCTCAGTGTTAATCCAATGGCGAAAAAACTTTTTTTTTCTGCCACATTTCTCCGGCTGTATTGAATATTTTTACAAACGTTTTTTTTAAAAAAATGATTAAATGTAGATAACTTACAGGGCTCTATCTTCCCACTTTTTTTTGAAAATTGCTTCGAATATTTTGTGTAAAATTATTTATTGAAAATTTAAAAAAAAATATTCGAACCCATTTCAAAAAGTGGGAAGGTCGGGACCTGTAAGTCGGCTACATTTATCACCCAAAAAAATCAGCTTGCAAAAATATTCAATACAGCCGGAGAAATGTGGCAGAGAAAATATTTTTTCTCCATAGGATTAACACTGATGTATACACTATGCTTTGGAGACCCCCGGTCCAGCGCGCCCATACCCCCTTAAGCAGAAATCGTACGTTCTCATGGCAAAATTTCTAGCTAATCGTCGCTAAAGAGTTGATGGAATTTTTTTACTCACAAAATGTTAACTAAAAGTACTCTCTTGTGCATGCTGAATGATCATTTTTGATTAAAAAAGTTTTTTTTTAAAGTTTAAATTTTATCTAAATTATATAAAACCCTACTGTTAAAAAAAGAATTAGGTAACAAAATATTATTAGCTAGTTTTCTTTTAGAAAAAAAAGATAGTTAAAATTAGCATAAATATTTGAAACTCACGAAGTAAATAAAAAGATATTATCTGCAAAAACACTTTTTCTTTAAACTTCTTAATAATATAATAAAAACGATGAAAACAATTGAAATAAAATATGCATTGTTTTATTTTAAAAAAAGCACAAAAATTATATTAAAGAATATCGTAATTACACAAAAGAATCACTATTATGCCTTATTACAGATAAAAATTCGGATATACAGAATGTTTTACAAAGGTTATCAGCTCTTTTCTACTGAAAGAGGTTTTTTTGTTCCATTAATTAGTATTTTCATGCAAATTTACCGAATGAAATTCTTTATTCTTTCGGAAAAAAATGTAATTAAATCTTGGACAAAAAATATTTCGGGAAACAATAAAAACCATTTTCTTCCAAAAACATCCTTTTATTTCAATTTTGGGGAAATGGGCTGAGAAAAATGTAAGGTATTTTGTTAGCAGATTTTGAGGATTATTCTTCTGTAATTAAATAACTATAAGGATGTCAATTTCAATAGCCACTGATTTTCATTGATTTGGTTAGAATGTTTCCGAACGTCCATATTTGTCCGATCTTATTATTAAGAAAAATTATTAAGGGGTTTGTTTCATAACTATGAATGTTGTTAATTAAATTTTGTAAGAATAGGCTCAATAAAGGGAAGGTAGAACATCTATTTTGCTCATCCACATCTGTTTGTTGGTTCGTCTTTTGTATTTTATCTACAAGAGCTTTACATCCGTTAAGAATACGCTCAGATGAAGGGAGGTAAACAATCTATTTTGCTATACATATATATATACTGTATAATATAATAATAATAATTGAAATATATAATAATAATAATAATAATAATAAATAATAATAATAATAATATAAAATAATAAATAATAATATAATAATAATAATAATAATAATAAAATAATAATAATAATATAATAATAATAATAATAATAATAATAATAATAATAATAATAATAATAATAATAATATAATAATAATAATAATTTTTTTTATTGCACAAAAAATAACAGACATTAATTTGAGGGAAAAACAAATACAAAAGTAATAATACAGTAGACAGAACACCAAGGGTCACAAGGACCATATTGGCGAACATAAAAAAGTATACGATGTAAATTTACAAACACAACAAAAAAAAAGAAACAAATATTAAATCACAAGTAAAAAATATTATTATGGCAACAGAAGTGTCGGGGGTATATTTAGGATGGTTAGTCAATACAAATGAGTTACTGTACAGTTATTTTATTTCAATAATTGTTGTATGCATAATCAAAAATAGTTCTCTATATCGGGAATATTAAACAAAAGATTTTTTTAATTGCTTTTTAAAGGAAGTAAGATTATTTAAAGATTGTATTTGAAGCGGAAGACTATTAAAAAACTTTGGTGCAAGATAAATAAAATTTTTACAGAAAATATTCTTTTTAGGTTTAGGAATGATGTAAATATTATTAAGTCTTCTTGGGTTCATACAAATCCGCTTATTGCACACATCAGGATTATTAAAAATATATAAAGAAACAAAAAAATAAATTTTACAGTTTGGATAAAACAGTATGGAATAATATGTTACGTTTTTCATGACTTCTTTTATGCAAATATTTATTAAGATTTATTTGATAAAACACGTTTAGTAGAGTCTTTGGAAATATCAAAGTAAGTTTGAACAAATAATGTAAATAAAAGTTTGTTACACCAAACAGAGACTTGTGATCGTTTAAAAAATTCTATTCTTTCTAGATATTATTCCTTTGTATTATTTCGTGTTGCATTCAGCTCGTGTGAAACTTTCCACTTTCTCTCCACTAATTTCAAGATTGTAATAATTTCTTTGGTTGTTTCTCTAAATTAAATGATAATGGAAAAAACACCATCCGTTGTAATTAACAATGTTTGAGTTAAAGAAAAACAATCGTGGTTAATTTGCAGTTCTGAAGAATAAAAATAATTACTACTCCACTCTAGCTAATTGTCTTGCAGCAATTACTTTTTTGCAAAAGAAATCTAAAAGATTACAGAAAGAAATAAGAAGAAAAAATTTAATTACCAGAAAATATCAGAATATATTAATAAGCTTTTATAGAACCGTATTATAGTTATTTATTTAGAAAATACACGCACTACAGATAAAAGAATGCATTTGGACTGGTGCAAAAAAAGAAAAAAACGCAGAAAAATAAAGTATCATAATAAACGCAAATACATTAAAAAATACTATAAAAAGAATATAATCAGTAAAAATTCGAAAAATGTTCGTTATGCAGTCTGATTATATATTTTTATACAAAGTATAAGAAACATGAATGTTTGTTGCGTTTTGCTAAGGATGAAAATATTCAATGGAAGCAGCTGTAATATTTTCTAAATTCGATGTTTTTTGTTGGTTATTTTAATATTGTAAACAGTTCGTGTAAAAACGTAATTACTTTTGAGCCTAATGAATTCAATTTAATATTGCTTTACTTTATTATAATAGTTATATTTGCAAACAGAATTTCTTGATCATTGTTTTATCTAGTAAACACGAATTTTTTTTTCTGACCGCTGAACATGCTAAACATTAGAACTTTCTTTTGTAAATTGTTTTCGTGATCTTTTAATTATAACTTAATTTTTTTTAATATCCATAGTTTATCAATAGCGGGCAACACGCATCCAATTCTTCAAAAATTAATAATTACATTCTAGGATGATTGTTTTAGTGTAATAAATAACCTTTTTGATCTTTATCAGTTATGCTTGAGAAAACTACAACATATTTTGAACAATACAAAAGTATGTTATTTGTGAAAATAAATTGTGAGGGCAGTAATGACAAGTAAGAAAATTATTCTAACATTTCTAGTCATTTTAAATTTTACAATTTATTTTGAAGTCTACAGTAAGAACCAAACTGCTGTTATCAATAATCGAGAAAGTTCAAATGCTTAATGTATCTGTAAACGTAATCTGTATGATTATAATTTATGGTCACATGACAATTTTTATACTTTTATAACAAGAAGACAGTAAGTAACCAAAAAGTAGCAGGTAAGACTTTATACTCAAAATAAACAAGTAGGTTTGTAACAGAATCTGTCACTTAACCCGCTTCCACACAACTAATGTGTTTAACAGGAAAAAACTCGCCAAACACAGCATTAATTCTATATTTAACAATTACACGCTAAATTTGGTTAGTTTCATTTATTTTCTTTCGAAAAGTCAATAATTATTTGTTATCGTGTGCCAAAATAACTTATATTTCAAAGAATAAATATGTAATAATAATTGCTTTTAAATAGAAGGAAAACATTTCATATCAACATACAATCACAGAATCTCTTTTTGAAATATATTTGACGTCATTTTAAACTGATTTATGGTGCAAAAACAAATTTATCTTAATTTATTGTTTAAAAGAATTAAAGTTTCTCCAGCGATTGTTGCGAATGGGAACGGGGATTTAATTCTAATAAAAATGGATTCGTATGCTTTTTAAATGAGCATTACATTTTGCAGTTTTTTTTTTAATAATTGAAGTATTTCGAATTCGAATTCTTTTCTGAAATTTTCAATGTATTCTAATTTCGATGCGCTGAATTTTTTGACATATCACATTTGTCCGTAGCATTTGTAGTTTGGGATATGAAATTGGGTGACAGACAGACAGACGGACGGACTGAACGATTATAATACCTTCCACTTTTTACGTTATAAACGTAGTGTGGAAGCTAGTAAATAAAAATAGTTTACTTTTAAAAAATGACTGTTTAGTTTACAAATTAAATTTTAACATTTTTATTCTGAATTATAAAATAGTAAAAAAAATTGTAATCTCATCTAAAAATGTTCCAAAATATCAGTGTATGATGCGGGGTATAACGCACAGAAGTGACATTTTGAATTTTTTAAATTAATTTAAATTAATATTTAATATTTTATTATTATTACTAATATTATTCTTATATTAGTAATATTTACTATTTAGATACTATTTTCATGAACATTCCCTGTGAAATGATAGAAATACTTTAGAGAACAAATATCATTAAAAAAATATAATAAGTCCCTAATAGAGCATATTTAACCCTTTCAGTCCCAGTGATGCCATTTGGCATCATCATGTTTCTGATCATAATTTAGAAAAAATAATACGGCTGACATTTATTGGGATTAATAAAAAATATTTTCTAATAGAAAAATGTTTGAAGAATCGAATGATGTGCTTTTTGTTAACATAAATGGATATAGACGATCAGAAAAAAATGTCTAAAATGATGATGCCAAATTATCATTGGGACTGAAAGGGTTAAACCCAAGGAACACAAATTGTTCATTTATTTAAGAATCACCTATGGTTAATTCCACGTAAAATGATACCGCAACTGAAAAAAAAATATTTTTTTCTACAGTTGTAACTTTTATATGTGCTTAAGAAAAGTATGAATTTTATTTTTTTTGTATCAACAACTTTTATTGTTTCACCTTTGGCAACACAGCAGCTTCCAAATGGCTGCTTTGTTTTGAAAGCATGGTCTGGTGTTTTTTCATCATTTTTAACCCAGGAATTTTAAGTTAAGAAACACATTTTATCAGATTTTTTGGAAAAATTATTAAAATAGATTATCAGAACTATCTTAAAAACACATTATTAATCGGCATTTATCACTAAAAGATACTTAATTAGAAAGATAAAAATCTCATTTTTGACTGTAGTGTTAAGTCACGAAAAGATATAAAAGTTTCTATAACTTTTTAAAATAAAGCTTTACTTCGAATTTTTTACCATATTTTCTTTCTATAGTAACCTCTGCGTAATTCCACACCTTTTTAATTTTAAAATAAAAAGCATTTTCTCTATTTATAACACATTTTAGCTTTGTAGTGTAAGTCACAATGTAGTGTCAGTCACAGCTTCTGTTTGATTTATCTATTATAGATTAGCTATAATATTTGTAGATTTCTTATATTTTGATAATTTTAATTTAAGATGGCTAAATCAACAGTTGAAAGAAAACAAAAGAGCAAAGGGAAAGACTTTATAAGCACGTGGAAAATTTCAAACCTTTAAAGAAAAGGAAAGCAAAAACGACTTTACGGACAACACTTTAACTAAAAATACACCACCGCTATTGCAATGTTCCAACCGTTAGACAACATTGAATGGCATTTCTCTGCCACTAATGTTGGTCATCTTTACCTTTAGTGATGAAAAAGGACCATTTGATGGACCATAGCCCCCTACATATAATGCTGTCCAAGCTCGATCAAAATTGGAAGTCGTGAGAAAGCTATCAATAGATGGCGCCATGGCGCAACAAACAATGTGCTCGGTCATAGCCCCCTACATATAATGCCGTCCAAGCTCGATCAAAATTGGAAGTCGTGAGAAAGCTATCAATAGATGGCGCCATGGCGCAACAAACAATGTGCTCGGTGACATGTGTTGTTTGTTTACACCCAGTTCGCTGTGATTTTGATAAGAAATTTTGGTTACAAGAGTTCGAAATTTATATATTTTTTTGTAACTTGTAAATGCTTTGTAAACGCAACAAATAATGGCTAGTTGTTTTTGTAAATGCAACAATAATGGCTATTTTGCATCATACTACCTATAAGTCAAAGAAAGAACTCGGTGTTTCCATATAGGAATTCCTACGAAATGAAGGTAAGGAGTTTTTTAAATTATTCTTTTTTTGGTGAAAATTTCTAAATATTTTTATTCTTGAATCTTTTCGTAATGCATTAATTATTAATTTCTGTTTTTTCCCTCATGATATATAGTTTAAACACATATTTACTTTTGTTCTATCTAGATTTATATTCATTTTAGTTCGGGCATTCTGTTTTCTAATAAATGTGATTTTGAATTAAGTTTTGAAAAAAAACTTTTCAATATCTATATTCGCATAAATTCTAATACTTTAAATGCATTTTATAGTTGAGATTTAAATGATCTATCTCATTTTAAAATTTTGTTGTTATTCGAAATTATAGTATTATTATTCAGGGACTGTTATTCTTAACAGAAGCATTTTTAATAAGTGTTATAGTATTTGTTAAGTTTTCTTTAAGAAGCCAAAGCTAATTTTTTTTTTAAATAATGGAACGTCTGACAAGGTTCTCATTACTTTAAATTACTTCATTAGTATTTTAATCTTCAGTAGAAAAATCTTATACGGGGATTTTAAATGAATAGTTCTATAGCGTTTTTTTTTAAGTTAAAAAAACAATGAAACTCATTACATGATTATGCTTCTAAAAATATGTGCTTGCTATTTTTAGCTTTTTAATCTTAAATTTCTAAAAATTGTGATTTTTGGCAGTAGTATTCTGTAACAGTTTTTACACTATGCAAACATGTTGAAGAAAGATTTTTTAAAATTTAAAATGGTATTTTATGAATTTCTCTGGCAAATAATATTGCTTGGAAGCAGAAACAAAATAAAAAAATAACTCATTTGTTTATTATGTTACTCGTACCGAACGGTATTCGAAATAGCCAGCTGGATCCGTCATTCACCGCGAATACATTCCTACTAAAATATGCGACCGACTACCAACAGATGGCGCGACCAGAGTACTTTTTGAGGACAGCCTATGAATCCATGTTATTTCTCGAGTATACGCGGCATTCTATGTAGGAGGCTATGGATGGACTTGGTGATACAGTGAGGAAGGGATAAAAGCAGCCACACCTTCCAGGAAAATTGACCCACATTCTGCTAAAGATTTTTTCACTTTGCATAAGAAATCTGCCCAAACATATCACTATTATACATTTCTGACAATTGTATAAAAGGCGAAATAGGTAGATTAAATGATATTTGCTCATCAAAGGAAAATAAATATTTCCGATTCCTGACACTCAAAAATTGCTCTGCTTTTTAAAATTAAACAAATACTTACTTAAAACTGCCAATATTTCATTAAATCCCCCAAAAAACAACACTGCTGATTAAACAAATGGAAATGTTGCAAAAGGATATACCTCTCAGCAAAATTCTGAAAATGAATTTGATTCTGAAAGAAGAGCTTTAGTTCCTTTTGTAGGAAAATTATCGTTAAATATTTTGTGGGGCAAATGTTAAGTAAAGATGCTTATTCAATAAAACTGAAACATCTGCAATGGTCAGGAAGTCGTTTTGCGTGGCCGGAGAAGGAAGGTTTTTCAGACAATTCTATTGAAGAAAGAATTAAGAAATTACCAGAAACCAACTTTAGGGGACGTTGTGTAACTTTTTCTAACTATGATTTTACCATGTATGCAATTCTTAACTTACCATGTTCAAAATTATTTACATATGTTATGCTATTATTGCCTAAATTTCCATATCTGTGATACAATTCACATGATGTAGTGTAAGTCACAAATTCAATGTAGTGTAAGTCACGCAGAAAACTGTTAATAAATTATTTCCTATGATATTTCCACACTTTTTTGCAATTAAATTATTTAGCTTTAAACCTTGTACTTAAATTAAGCACTGGTAGAATGTTGATTTACTGCACTATAAAGAGGAAATGAGAGTTTTAAATGATAACCAAAACTCGACTTCCTTTCATGTAGTGTAAGTCAAAGTATGACATTTTTATTATTTTTTAGTGAAATACTAAATGAAAATGGTTTTTTTTTATTTCTAAAAATAGTATATGTTCAGGGGTAAACTGGCGTACAATATGAATAAGTAGAAAATAATTATGAACTACGCAAACGAAATTTGTTAAATCGTCCGATGTAGTGTAAGTCACGCGTGGAAATGCCCCTATACATTATAAAGCAATACTTTAACAGGTTTTTTAATTTAAAAAAAATTACGTAACTTCTATAGGACTGACCCCAATGACAATATCTTTATTACTTTATTTACTACAACAGACTCAGCAAAGTCCTCTGGCGTGGGTAGATAAACTGCAGTATCTTGACTGATGACTTAAACCATTGTTGCAAGCACTAAATAACTCTAACCTATACAAAAGCATACTGAACGACTGATTATCTCAGAGCAAAAAAGGTCCAATTCATTGTTGGAGTTACTGCAGTTTACCTGCCCACGGCAGTCCTGTATTAACCCCTAATCTTCTACAATTGCCAGAACCCCGATAGCGAAACTTAAGGGGGAATGGGCGCGCTGAACCGGGGGTCTCCAAAGCAAAGTGCATCAGTGTTAATCCTACGGAGAAAAAAATATTTTCTCCGCCACATTTCTCCGGCTATATTGAATATTTTTACAAGCGGAATTTTTTATGTGATAAATGTAGGTGACTTACAGGTCCCTACCTTCCCACTTTTTGAAATTGGTTCCAATATTTTTTTTCAATTTGCAATAAATAATTTTATACAAAATATTCGAAGCAATTTCAAAAAGTGGGAAGATAGAGACCTGTAAGTTATCTACATTTATTATTAAAAAAACCCGTTTGTAAAAATATTCAATACAGCCGGAGAAATGTGGCAGAGAAAATAGTTTTTTTTGTCCTTGGATTAACACTGAGGCACTTGAGTTTGGAGACCCGCGGTATAGCGCGCCCATTCCCCCTTAAATCAATGTTGCAATTACTAAATAACTCTAAGCTATAAAAAAGCATACTGAACGACTGATTAACTCAGAGCAAAAAAGGTCCAATTTATTGTTGGAGTTACTGCAGTTTACCTCCCTACTTCAGTCTTGTAACCCCTAATCTTCTAAAATTGCCTGAACCCCGATAGCGAAACTTAGAGCTAATCCTCCAGCACAGATTTGCCCCGTCAAATGTTTCCCAGCTTATATATTGTTGTAGGAGTTGGTATCACTTAGATTAAGCCCCGGTAAAGTCCCTCCCATAGTCGGGGTTTTGCGAATCGATTTTTAAGTAATTAATATGGCCGAGAGTTTGACAATAGCGTGTTTACTTTTAAGCCTGTTTTAATTTTTAAAAATAATTTTAATGAATTAATAACATTAATAATTGTAAGTAGCGTATTATTGTCGTGGATATTTCCATCCGACAGTAGATCTCCTTTCAATACTCTTTCGTTCTAACTATCAGATATCTAAAAGTCTTCTTTTGTTTAATAGGTACGACAACGGAGAACTATATTTATATACTCTTTGTCAGTATGTCTGTGGTACCCTCCCCTCTTCTGAAGAATTTCTGTGAGTATATTGAAATAACAAGAAAATAGAATTTTTAGTTCCTTCAGGACTTAAATATCCAGATGTCTGGATAAATATTGAAACTACGTATAACTGCAAGGAAATATATAAAATTAAAAATCTACAAAAGAATTTTCGACGTTATCGACACTTTGAAACGTTTAGCAAGAACAGCATGTATACAAAACATATCCGTACGGTTGTTATACTAGAAATCTAGGGTTAATATTCAGGAAAATAAACTGAAGGTAATTTTTACTATATAAGTCTGAACTTTAACAGTGCACTGTACAACGGACATAAACCATGGCATTTTCTCCCTTTTCATGGAATCCTTCATCAAACTCTCGCTAGATGTCGCTTCTGCCGGTTGCGTCACAGACATGACCCGTCTACTACAGAGCACCAGCTGAATGATTTAAAAAGCCGATTTTCGGCTTAGAATACCCTCATCTCTTGAACTGGAGAGGTCCCATAGTACGAACTCTGTACTAGTACACGATGAAATGTTTACGTTTTGAATTGTTCGAATTCTGTGAGTGGAACTGATTGATTGTAATGAAAAGTTAAATATAAGTAAGTGAACATAAGATTTAAATTTTATACTAGGAAATATTTTAAATATATTTATACCCTTACATGCTTAAACAAAGATATGTTTATCGTTGTTTAAGTATTGGTTACCGTGTAGAAGAAAAATTAATTTTTGTAGTTGAATAGATAATTTATTAAATATTGGTTTTGAATGTATCTTTAATTTTACTTCTTGTATACGATAACTTTTATATTTTTTGAAAATATATAATTTAAAACTTTTATTTTTGAAATGAAAATTTATTCAGGTACAGTAGATTTCAAATTATCAACAATTGAATTTCGAAATGAGTTTTTAATAATTTAAGACCGATTCTATAAGTTAAGCTTGCTTTTAATCCGAATATGCACTTTTTTGAATTTTTAATATAAAATGTCACTTTTTTTTATTTTTATACCTATTGTATATTAAGTTTTTTTCCAAAAATTCCCAGAGTTTTCCCAGAAATACTTACAAATATTAAGTGTATTTCAAATGTAACTTAATTAATTAAAAGTTTATTACAATATGTATTGCATTTAATATTGTGTTTTTTGAGCAGGGATAACTTGAATAAATTAAGAAAAAAATTGCATTATTATTAAATTTCTACTTGCGAAAAATCAACCGATATTAAAATGTTATTGACTTTCAAGTTTTTAATTGTGTTTTCAAGAACAAATTACTGTATATGTTAAAACATAAAAATGCGATTGTTCAGTTATATTCAAAAGATTTGAGAAATACTAATGTGTCTGTGATCTTTTAAAGAAATTACTTATATAGTTGTCAACCGTAAATATAACTGTTTGAAGAATTATAGAGAATTTTATTAAATAATCTTAATTGGCATTGCAATAGTAAATATAAACTTTATTTATAAAACATATTTAAACTTTATCCAAAAGTTAATGTAGAACTTATTTGTATAAATATTTTGCCATTTAATTATTTGTTGGTATTTATTAAAAGCACTAAATATACATTTCTCACATATACATTTTCGATGTAGTTCATACACTTAGTTATTGAGTTATTTCAAACTTTCTTGATGAAAAATTAATCATGAAATTCGTTTTACTATTTGATATATAACCACTTTACAAATATTATTGACTAAAAACTTTTATGTAAAATAAAAAATATATCAGTCTTTTGGAACTTTTTCTTATAAACATGAAACGCAACAATAAATAATTTTAATTTTGAAGATACATCAGCTATTTTCACAAATATATTCAATGTGTACTAACATTATAATAAAGGTTTCATGATTTTTATGGATTCAAAATTTAATTTTCTTAGAGAGTATTGGTTATAGACGAAAAAAACGATACATCTTTCGTGGTATACATTTTTATAATTATAATAAATAAAAATTTAGAAATTAATTGCTAAAACATTTTTAATAATAAAATTTATGCCTATAAGTAGATATTGACCAATTTGTACCTAGAGCCCAATATTTGAGGGGGTAAATTGAATTTGTCATTGATTTGATAGAATAACCCATTCTTTTGCCTTTAATTTACTACAAGAATATGTTGAAGCTTTGTTACCTCTCAAATATCTTTCCAATTAAAATGATGATTAAGATTAGACAAAATATAAATTCGAAGTAAAAAAGTCATGCTTTAATAGGTCAGAAAGGTCTGCTTTAAGGGGGACCGGAACCCTCCATTGAAGCCCATGTTAAAATGAACTTGTTTATGTACCTTTTTCTCAGACTCAGAATCTATTCCATACTTTTTAATGAAATTTTTACCAGTTGTTAAATGGATGTTTAACTATACTTTAATGGGGGCATTTTCAATTTTTTTGTTTAGTTTTTAAATTATAATTTTTAAAGTGAAACCACATATATTTTAACCTAAAAAACATCAATAATATTAAAAAGAAAAAAAAAGTAAGATATTTATAGTCAAATCCTTCCAGAAAGTTTTAGCAAATTTCTTAAATACGTATAAAACATTTCAGGCTGATACTTATAGTAGATTTTGAGAAAAAGGTACATGAACATTGAAAAAGTAAGTTTAGTGAGATATAACCGTTTAAAGTAAACAATGGTGGTTTCTTACCTATAAAACATGACTGGATTTTGCCTAAACAACGTTTGTTTAAAAAAAATATTAAAAATACTTCCAGTACTCGAAACTTTTATGTAAGATATCGTTGAAAAGCTAAGATTTCATATTTTAAGAAACACGAAAAACATTGAAATGTCATTTTTGAAAATGTTTGGTGGTCTGGTCCCTCTTAATGAGTTCCAGCAATGAAAAGGAGGATATCTCGAAAAGGGGATGTATCCCAATGGAGAGATATCCCGATCAATGGGCAAATCGCCATTAGAGGATATCATTAGAGGATATATAGGAGGTCATACATAAGAATTAATTAGTTGGGTGATACATAAAACTCCACTATCCATACCTTGGAGATTTATTGTTAGCTAATACTTTTAATGGCGAAATGTATGCCTCCTGTTTAACAATCCATAGTAGATTTTATCCAACCAGTCCTTAGTTTTCAATTGAATTTGCCAATAAATTTTACTCATTGCATTTAAATTGCATTTACCATTAAATTTGTAGATATCATTCGATTAAATTGACAATTAAACAACAAGAAAACCTCAAATTCAAAGAAATAATCCATGCACTAATAGGTTAAAGATGTTCATTCCGGTGCATCTGAGCAAAGTGAAAAAAGGGTATCCCAATAAGAAGATAGATCCCAATAGAGGGATATCTCTATCAATGGCATTTAAGGATATATCTAGGAGGTTACATAATAATACAGAAATTACATAAAAATTTTAATTTGCCTTGGTATCAATGCACTTGCTCTAAATTAACCAAAAGAATATGTTTTAAATTATCCTCAATTGAGAAAGGCTTGATTACCTCTCAAGCCTCGTTCCTTTAATTTGACAAATAAACATCCAATTCGGAGAAAAAATTTAGGTATACTGATATGTTAAAAACTTCCGTTTCAATGTGTCCGAGCAATGTTAAAAAAGGATATCCCGATAAGAGGGTAGATCCCAATGGGGGATATCCCGATTAATGGCGCCTGAGGATATCTCTTGGAGGTTACATAATTATACATAAATTAGATAAAAAAATCTTTGAACTGCCTTGGAACCAAGATACATTATATTTGTGCTAAATTAATTAGAATTGCCTATTTAAAATTATTCTGAATTGATGAAAGTATGATTACTTAAACCTCATTATATTAATTTAAACATTAAACACCACATTCGAAGGCAATAATTAATTCGAATGCGATTTTGAAATGCCTAAATTAGGAGCCCATTAGAATCTATTAGTGCCTAAATTCCCATTCAAAAACGTTCGTTTTAATGTGTCCGAGCAATGCTAAAAAAGGGTATCCCGATAAGAGGATAGATCCCGATGGGAGGA
Source organism: Oedothorax gibbosus (assembly GCA_019343175.1). Taxonomy (NCBI): domain Eukaryota; kingdom Metazoa; phylum Arthropoda; class Arachnida; order Araneae; family Linyphiidae; genus Oedothorax; species Oedothorax gibbosus. The sequence goes on along the minus strand of CM033274.1, from coordinate 10,618,314 downwards.
TATCCCGATCAATGGGATCTGAGGATATCTCTTGGAGTTATGCCAGAGACACAAGCTATTCTTTACGGACGGGGAGGGGGTTCCGTTTTTGTCCCGATTGGAATGTCGGCGGAAAGTTCTTTTGTAGTTGGGGCTAAAAACGACGATTCCGGAACGGCGCGAATTTGGAAACGGAGAGGGAAGACAATAATATGAAGAGCTTAGTGGAAGAACGTGCTAAGTGAGAAAAAAAGTGAAAACGAGAAAATGGACTTTGAAGTTTATCGTTTGCACTTAAATGCTTAAATCCGTTAAAAATGGTACTTGCAAACGGTAAAAAAATACTTAACTTTAAGTTTACTAAAAAGGGGAAACTTGTTATCTTTAAAGGAGGGTATAATATGTTCATTGATCTAAAAACCTCATGTGTTTTCAAAAATGTCACTTAGCACGTTCCACCAAGCTCTTCAATTGAAGAGCTTGGTGGAAGACCGTGCTAAGTGACATTTTTGTAAAAATGGAGATTTTTGTGTCAATGAACATGTTGTTACCTCCTTTAAATATAAAAACATTCTCTCAATTTTCATAAACTTTAAGTTAAGTATATTTTTTACCTTTTGTAAGTGCCGTTTTTAACTCATGTAAGTGTAAACGATAAACTTTAAAGCTCATTTTCTCGTTTTCATCTTTTTGTCACTTAGTACGTTCTTCCACTAAGCTCTTCAATTTGGAAACTAGAAAAAGGAGACGGTTGTGAATTGTTTGTGCAATTGTGGTGTAGTTGTTCGTTAGAGGTTTTATGGGCACTGACGCTATGTAATATGTTATTAGCAAAGTTTTTAAAACTTTTTGGTGAGAAAATTAGTGCAAATATTGCATCAATTCAGTAATTAAAGTTGTACAATTGGCTATTAGTGATATAATTATTCTTATAATTCTAATTCTCATATATTAGGTTCGGGATAGGAGTTGTTCGTTCGAGGTTTTATGGGCACTGTATGTAATATGTTATTAGCAAAGTTTTAAAAACTTTTTGGTGAGAAAATTGGTGCAAATATTGCACCCTTCAGTAATTAAAGTTTTACACTTGGCTATTAGTGATATAATTATTCTTACAATACTAATTCTCATATTTTAGGTTCGGGATAGGATTTGTTTGGTCGAAGTTTTATGGGCACTTGGGCTGCGTAATGTTGTTAGCGTAGCGTTTTACTTTTCGGTGGGGATTGGTGTAAATATTTAGTGAAATAGAGCTGCACGTTTGATTTATATAATTCTTTTTGCAATACAAATACTGATATTTTAGTTTCGAGATGGGGAATCCGATTTCATTTCGCTTCTGCGTTTCTTAGAAAGCCAGAAATTGTCGATATAAACGGACTATTCTCTAATGCTGGAACTGTGCGAGTTCAAAAAGAGAAATAAGACAATTCGGGAACAAGGGAAAGAAGACGATTGAGAAGTGTTTGTGCAAATGTGTAGTTGTTCGACCGAGAGTTTAAGGGCCCTTAGGCTGCGTAATAGGTTAATAAGCGTAGTTTTTTTAAAAACTTTTCTGTAGGATTTGGTGTTAAGATTTGGTGAAGTAGTAGAGTTGCAGACTTGGCTATTAGCGATAGAATAGTTCTCACCCGGGTTAGGAATCCGATTTCATCTTGCTTTTTTTCATTTTGGGCGAAAAATGGCGATTTTCTAATACTTGAACGGTGCGAATTTAGAACCAGGGAGAAAAGAAATGGTGAATGGGCATGTTTTAGGTCTTGAGTGTCAACAGAACTACTGAGTGAAAATAAAATCTTTCTCGAGTCTTAATTCGTGCCTCAATGTCACGTGGGAACAGAGCGTCGATCGAAGGAAGTACAGGAATTACAGCTGGAAGAAAATCATATGAAACAAGTAAATTGTTCGGCATAACTTCTTCCTCAGAGACTATTACGCAATAGATGTGCGCGTAATAGGTTATTGGAGTAAAATTTTATTCGGTAAAAGTGAGTTTTTCATGTATTAGAGTATTCAAAACGGGTTGTTTATTTGAATCACTTTCGTGATTCTTTTTAAGGAGACACTATTGTCAGTTTTCAAGGATAGGGATGGGTCTCCAGTTTCGTCTCGTTTCTGCCCTGCTAGGAATGTCAGAGGAAGGTTCTTTTGTTCTAAAAACGACAATTTCGGAGTTGTGCGAATTTGGAAAGAGAGAGAGAGAGAGAGAGAGAGAGATGACAATAGATTATTGTTTGTGGAAAAGCGACAGAAATGAATCATTGTAAATTGTAATTGTAAACAACTACAATTACAATTGTTTGTTAATTGGTTTGTTATTGTATTGTTTAAACAATATCAATGACCCTTTATTAGTGAATTTTAGTGATACAATAACAATGGATCCTTGTTTTGTATCACTAAAATCAAATTCTATAAATTCTAGTCAGCTTACATTTAGGATTTAATAAATTTAATTTTAGTGATACAGCTAAATTATTTGAAGCACTATAGTGTTTTTGAAATACGACTGGTGATCATTTTTCTGATTTTAGATGATGTCCAATACAATATTATTTTGACATTGCGGCATAAAGTACACACCGATAGGGCATTGTACGATACTCTGAGCTTCTAGGTTAATGTATACGAAAATAAATTGAAAGAGAGGTAATAAAGATGTAGATACGCTTACAAAGGATGTAGAGAGTTTTACGTTACATACAATTTCTATATAACACACTACAATTCAATGTATTGACAGAAATAAATTCATTTAAAAACATCTAATCGAACCGAAAATATGAAAATAACAATAGACGAAAAAAATGACAAACGGCAAATGGGCATACGAAAAAAATTCTATTTTCATTGCATTCCTTAAATGAATTCTTTTTATGTCCTTTATTGAGTCAGTACATAAACAGCTCAACTCTACCGCAAGCGATTTGTGTCGTAGCCTCTGTGGTCGTAACCAAGAGCATTAGACGCTAAGTGAACGAAAATAGGCCCGAATAAAAGCCGGAAAAGGGCTCTTTTTATACCTAGTCTTTTGAACAAATTGGTTTAGAATTCCAATGTAATGGCAGTTAGAGTTGTATAGGCTTGGCATTTTTTGGATGCATGTCTTACATTGTAAAACAAATTCAGTCACGTTTACCAGCACGTGTGCTGTATTCTAACGTCTACATGGTGTGCTGTAATTTTCAAGCACATATGCCTCAGCTGCGATTTAGTTTGAAATCCCGATCGTTAGAAAATATCACTAACCAAGGTCTCATGGCACGCGAGCTGAGAAACTACAGTAGAAGTGCTGTAGCATTGTGGTTACTGCAACAGCTGCAAAGCTTCAGCAGAATGTGTTGTGAATATGATGTAAATGTGCTGTCATTTTTCAGAATTTTTTTACAGTGTAAAATTATATTACTTTTAAGCAAAATTATTTGTATAAAATTAATACTGCTATTTAAGTAAACAATTTCTAAAATAATTTTTTTTAAAGATTTTCCAAAGATCTTTGTTTTTGTATTTGATAAATTCGGCAAAAATATTTTTTTTCTCCATATTTATAGTTAAAATCATTTTATGTCAAAAAATTTAAACTAGCTCTTTTTATGCCAAGTCTTTTGAACAAATAGGTTTAGAATTCCAATGTTGCGACAGTTAATGTTGTAGGCTTGGAATTTTTTGGATAAATGTTGCACACTGTAAAACAAATTAAGTCACGTTTATCAGCAAGTTAGCTTTAATTTTTAAGCAAATGCGCATCAGCCACAATTTGAAATCCCGATTGGTAGCAAAGGAAAATACTGATGAAGGTAACGTCGAAGGGGCTCGGATGGCCGAGTGGTTTGGACAATTAAGCTAGCAGTCTGCGGGCTGTAACGGGTGTGGGTTTGATTACCGCCTTCGCCCTGGGTGTACTTTCTTTCTCTGTGACAGTAAAAATTCTTTTTGTGTCTGTCTTACTTGACGAAGGCTTATATAAGCCGGTCTCTGATCAAGCACACAAGCCGGAATATATATGTACCCTATCCCTATCCTACCCCTATCCCTAACGTCGAATTGTGTTTACAGCACCAGCTTAAAAAATATAGCAGAATGCGTTGTGAATATGTGGCAAATGTGCTGTATTTTTCCATAAATTCTTAAAGTGTATAATTATCTAACTTTTAAGTAAAACTATTTGCATAAAATAGTTACGAGATTGTGACTGTTCAAGTAATTGACTTAAGTAATACGATAAGTAACAAGATTGCAATAATAAAGTAATAATAAATTTAAGTAACACGATTGTATAAGTTAAAATTTGCTTTACATTTTTTTTTAAAAAGGGTTTTTCAAATAAGGTGGTCTTTTATTTGATAAATGTCGCAAGAACCTATTTTTGACACATTTAGAATTGGAAATGATTTATGGGCAACAATTGAAACTTACTATGTTACCTTTTATCAATCAGTACACTTGATTCTTAATGTTTTACACCCTTTAAAGATGGTTATTTTTCAAGGTTAAGAAGTTTTATTGGTTTATTAAGAAACTTTTTTCACACCAACATTTACGAGCAAACGTTTGGTCAAATTTTAATGGGAAAGTATTTTTCCAAAGACATAATTTTCACATAATTAAAGAAAGATTTTATTTAAGGGGGTCCGCAGTACCTTGAAATTGGTAAAATTGCACTTTTTTACTTTATTGTATGGAAACATAATATAGCTAATAGTGTACAATTCATAGTAAACCAGGTAACAAATTCATAATACCAAAAGAGTTATGATTGATTTCATTCAATAACTTTGTATTCTGGTAACGTTAAAATGAAACTTAAGAGGCTAACATCTCCGGGCGAGATTTTCATATTTTGATCCATTTCAAAATGCTGAGGCTTTTTAACTACAGCACTTTAAACTGCTGTCTTTACATTTTTAAATACAAAATAGTATTTCTTATAAAAGTATGTATTATTTTTGCTTAATTTTGAATTGATTTTTCGTAAACAATGTTCAAAGTTGAAAATTCGTTTCCTATGAAAATCTGTGATTTTTTTAGTAATATTTTTTTTCAAAACAGTAGTGCGCAAATTTTTACGTAATTAAAGAAAGATTTAACATTATTTAAGGGGGTCCAGTACCTTGAAATTGGTAAAATTGCGTGTTAACTAAAATTTGAATGCATACATCTATTTCGATATTAATAAAGAACCTATAATAAATTTTTAAACACACAAAATTGAAAATTCGCAGAGGAGTAAGAATTTGAAAAAAAGGCAAAAAATTGATAAAAATTTAAATTTTGTCAAATTTTGCACATAATTTGAAGTTTTTTGGGGCTAAAAAGAATTGTTTATAGACGTTGCTCACGCAGAAAAATTTGTATTCAGTAAGTGTAAAAATAAAGAAAAGGTTGTGCAAGGTACCGGACCCCCGTAATAACTATGTTATATTTTACTTTAATTTTAATCTTTGTTTAATATTAAATTTATTTGAATTGCGATGGGCTGTATGTTTACAGTGAAAGTAAGAAATTTTAATAAGTCTCATAGTCAAAAATAATTCCATCTGTGACGAAACTCTATTTGATTCTTCAAATTTTATATTCCAAATCAGGAGAATTTTTAAAAATAAAGTTAAAAAAGAGTTTTCACCCCACGTTTAAAGCAACTTTACTTTAGATCTAGTCAAAGAGAAGAAAACACAAAATTTTTTACTTTACTTTCTTTTAACCCTTCTCTATATTTAAGTTTATTTTTCGTTTGATCGAAAATAACCTTTGTAGAAGGCAAATTTAAAAAAAGAGAAAGCCTTTGCCATAAAAACTATTTTCCTTTCAAAAGTCTGCTTCTTTTTAAAATATCCGACGATGTTGGAAGCCGATTTTTGAAAGGTAGTATCAGCAAACAAATTTTTGATTCAGAGAAACAAATTTAAAATGTTTTTTTCGAAAAATTGTATGCTCCATAAATTTTCTTTTGCTATAAAGAGTATGGTTAACCAAAAGGTATCATATTTAAACCGTTGATGTTCGAAAACTCAAATTATAATTACTCTAACTTTTAAAATTCGTACGATCAATTGGTACGAGGTAAGCTATCAAAAAAAGAGAAGCATAAAAAAAGCAAAAAAAGTCAGCTCTTGTTATTTCGAACTTTTTTTTCTTTCGGTAATACTCTCAAAGAAGACGCAAACCCATTTTCATTTTCATGGTACTAGTAGGTTTTAGCATGGTCCAAAACCAACCAATCTTCCCTAGTAACTCCTAAAAACTTTAAAATCACTATGCATTTTAAGTATTGAACTTTTAGGAATAATTTGCAGGCATTTTTGTTACATTTTATAAGTTTAAAAAAAATGGTACTAGTTTAAAAAATTAGGATACGATTCTAGTCCAGGAGGGTAACATTGGCCACAAGCACGAAATACTCACCAAACGTACAGCTGTGGACAAAAAAGTAAACACTAGGATTATTTCGGCCGTTCGTCATCATAAGGAATCGGACCTTTTTGAATTTGTAAATAAATAACATTCTGAGTTAATTGCATGACACAAAATTTGAATAAGGGGACGTCTTCATATTAAAAATGTTACGAACTTTAAAATTTCCAATAGCAACACCCAATTTTAATAACTTAGAAATGTTAAGCACCCTTGAAAACCCCTAAATCTAAGTTTTTGTTACATTTGGATGAATATTTGACGAGTTATTTAATCGAATCACTTGATGTCCTTTGGGGGACCATCTCTAAAATAACAAGCGTAGTCTATAGGTTCGTCCGAGGGGAAAAGCGAAATATTGAAATATAAGGTAGAATATGTTGAGGAGCCCTGCAAGGGAACAAAAGTTAATGGTGATGAAGTCTAATCCCCCCCCCCCTTTTTACAAGTTTATTTTAACTGCATAGTTAACATTTTAAGTTTATTTATTGAGGTTTGAATTTTAATTTTTTTTTTGTGTAATTCAAGGATTTCTATACTGGGCGCCATTGAGTAACGAGACAACAATATTTATTTTTTTATGAGAGCCACGATATGTTTTAAGTTTAGGTATATGTTTTGTTGGTAAACTTGTTTATAAAGATAGAATTTTTTAATTTTTTTTTATTTATTATTGAATATTAATTATTCGTTGGCATGCTGAAAGTTGTAGTTAAGTTTTAGTTTGCATATTTGAGAGAGACGGACGTGTGATTTAGTTTTTTTAAAGAATATTTTCTGATCCATAATTTATTAAAAATTCAAACCTAATTTAATTCTAATCAAAATTAAAAATATTAATTTGAATTTTTGAATTAAGAATGACAGAATAAACTATAAATTATCTTTAAAAAAAGTAAATGAATTATTATTGGTACCGTCAAAGCGGGTATCTTTGGCCATGGAGGGTAACTTTGGCCACTCGTCGGAAAAAGATTTGTTCTAAAATTTCTCTGCTCAAAATCATCAGACTTTAAATTAGTTAGCATTTTTAGAAAGGTGGCAACATTGGCTTTAATTTAATATAAGACTTTTTTTTCTATTTTAGTTTAGGCAACACCAAAAAAGTGTGTTTCATTTCTGCAAGCGTTGAATAACAAAAAACTACTTCAGTAAACTTTCATTTAGAATTGTTCAAAAATTATTGAATATTGAGTTAGAAAATACTCTATGCGATTCTTTAATCTATTGGGAATAATATCCCACCATTTATTTTATTCTATGTTGAATATTTCAAAATCTGTATTTAATTGTTGGTCACCGGGAAACTATTGACCACGAATGCGGCAAACTTTGGCCATAGCTACAATGATTTCCTTATGCTATATTACACTTTAAAAAATGAACGAAAAGCGAGATTCTTTTTAACTTAGTTTTAAATAATACATTTTAATCTTATTCTTATGAATATTCTATATTATTATGTCGTTTTAAAACTGTTTTTAAACATAATATAGAACGACATTTAAAATTGCTAATGCTAGAAATGTAAACTTTTTAGAATTCCAAATTACTAATATGTTATTTTCTTTTCATTATAATATCGTTTGCGTTTTGATTATGAAATAATTATCATTAAATCTGGTTTTCAAAAATGCGTTAGTTGATTTTATTTTTAGAAATGTAAATTATTTTTTTAAAATGTCAGCTGAAAGTGTTCTGAAGTATTGCGGCTAAATCATTGGGCGATGCAGCATAAACTGAAACAAATAAGAATTTTCTTGTATTTATCCTGAAATCAACTAATAAACTTTAAAAACTAATAATTCTAATGTTTAATAGTTTTATTATTGCAATATAAATCTATTACACAGCCCAAAAAGCAGTAAATGGTACTTTTGGTGAGTATTTCGTGCTTGTGGCTAAAGTTACCCTCCTGGACTCGAATCGTATCCTAATTTTTTAAACTAGTACCATTTTTTTAAACTTATAAAATGTAACAAAAATGCCTGTAAATTATTCCTAAAAGTACAATATTTAAAATGCATAGTGATTTTAAAGTGTTTAAATTGATTTTGTAGTTCAATTTTTCTTCTTTTGTAAAAAAAAAACAATGATTTTGGCCAAAGTTACCCGCACTGACGGTACGTATTTTTCAATTATTTTACTAGCTATTAATAGATTTTATTTTATAAATTGGATTCAAAGATATTTATATCTAACTGCATAGTATTTCATAATATTTTCATGACGATGGAATATTTTTAAACACTTTCAGCGCGTTCAAAATAGACGAGCAGACGATAATAATTTGAAATGCGAAAAATCGTTTGTTACTGTAAAGTAAAATTTTTCATTTTGTAATTTAAAAAAATAAAGCATGGAAATGCAACACAAGCCTATAGTTATGTTTTAAAAAATATTCTGAGCATTTACCATAGTTGATTATTATTTTTTAAAAAAGCATTGCACCCGTATAATTATATTCAAGAGTTCGCCTCTTAAAGTTGGGTTAATTACAAAGATTCTTACCATAATCCTCCATTAAAAAAATGTTCGGTGATAAAGTTTAAAAATATATAAGTGATTTAAAAAAGAAAAAAAATAGCGCGTGCGCATACACGCGCTATTTAGAAAATATTAAATTTATTGTGAGTTCATTTTTAAGCAATCCTATGTGACGTTAAATAACTAATAAACTTTCTTACTAAAAAACAAATAAAAATTATAAACATTTGTTTAAATATACGAAATAAATTGACTTTAACACAAGACACTGAAAAAATAATATTTTTAAAAATGGCTCTCAGTTCTGTGGAACATGCCGAGTCTGCAAAGGCTTGACCGCCAATATTGCAGCCCCCATTGTAAAAAAAATTAATTGGAGATGCATGCATTGACATTTAATAAAAACATTTTAAAAGATGAATAGAATAACTTTTTTTCGGATACAGGCTCAAATACATTAGTTAATATGTGTACATGATTTGCCTGAAGCAAAAAAAATATAATGTAAATACAAAACGAAAAATTTTAATATTTAATTTCGTAAAACTTAGATTCAATTTCCTAAAAGTTGTCCAGTAGATTTTTCTTAAACACCGCGTATCGCTTCCATGTTTAAATAAAAGATGAATAAAGCAGAGCTAGATGAACAAATATTTTTATTGAACATCGATTTTAAAACAATATTTACGAGTAAAGAGTAAAACAAATAAATAAAAGCGAATGATAATAATAATAATAGATGAAATATTAGAAGGCCTACTACTATTAAAAAGTAATCAATTTAAACGTAGCTATTCTAGAGATGACTATGAAAGTGATAGACACATTAAGCTTATAATTCGATAGTTTATATTTTGCTTAAAATATAATAAATACTTTGGTTAACGTTACTTATTCCAAATACAGATTTAACTTATGTTCACTCAGAGCTTTTCCGGCACTTCGGCAGTTGTATATATATCAATATTTAATAGCCCTCGTGTAGCTCTAGTGGGACGTTATTTAAGCCAAAACAAAATGAACTATCATTAATCAACCTTAAAGGCACCTGTTGTGTGATACATCAAAATTTTCAAGGTCGTTGGGGTTTAATGTTTTCTTCCTTTTGCAAGGCCGTATTTGTTCATCAAATTAACATATTGTAATCTTATACTCGTATACAGTCCCCTAAAGGGTAATTAAAAAGTATTTTGTGATTTACTCAGCAAATTATGGATAAAAAATTTTAAAAATTGGGATTTCGCTTAAATTTCAAGTCTGAAATTCATTTCTGTAAAAATTTTAAGGGGTTTTTATTCATAATTTTTTTTAAATATTAATATAATAATTATTTAAAAATATAACATTTCTTTTAAATACCCCAATAGTGTATGCATTTTGTTTGGGTTATTATAATTATTATTTAGTAAAAAATTCGTTTCATTATCTTAATTATTCATAGAGTGGGATAGTTTTTTTTATGTGCAACTCATTTAACATTACGGGCCCTAAACTTTGCACGTCTCTAACTCCACTAATAATGCTCAAAAACTAACCAAACTTGGTATTTCGTGTTAAAATATGTCATAAATTTGAAATATGGACTCAAAAAGGGGTGTTTCCATTTAAAATTTTGAAGTTGGTAACATTTTTAATATGAAGACGGCCCCTTATGCAAATTTTGTGTCATGAATTTAACTCAGAACGTTATTTGTTCACAAAGTCAAAAAGGTCCGATTCCATAGGATGACTAACGTCCGAAATAATCCTAAGTGTTTACTTTTTTTTGTCCACAGCTGTACCATTTACTGCTTTTTGAGCTGTGTAATAGATTTAAATTGCAATAATAAAACTACTAAACATTAGAATTATTAGTTTTTAAAGTTTATTTGGTGATTTCAGGATAAATACAAGAAAAATTCTTATTTGTTTCAGTTTATGCTGCATCGCCCAATGATTTAGCCGCAATACTTTAGAACACTTTCAGCTGACATTTTAAAAAATTAATTTACATTTCAAGAAAATCAACTAATGCATTTTTGAAAACCAGATTTAATGATAATTATTTTCATAATCAAAACGCAAACGATATTATAATGAAAAGAAAATAACATATTAGTAATTTGGAATTCCAAAAAGTTTACATTTCTAGCATTAGCAATTTTAAATGTCGTTCTATATTATGTTTAAAAACAGTTTTAAAAAGACATAATAATATAGAATATCCATAAGATTAAAATGTATTATTTGAAATTAAGTTAAAAAGAATCTCGCTTTTCGTTCATTTTTTAAAGTGTAATATAGCATAAGAATATCATTGTAGCTATGGCCAAAGTTAGCTGCATTCGTGGTTAAAAGTTTCCCGGTGACCAACAATTAAATACAGCTTTTGAAATATTCAACATAGAATAAAATAAATGGTGGGATATTATTCCCAATAGATTAAAGAATCGCATAGAGTATTTTCTTACTCAATATTCAATAATTTTTTTAACAATTCTAAATGAAAGTTTACTGAAGTAGTTTTTTGTTATTCAACGCTTGCAGAAATAAAACACACTTTTTTGGTGTTGCCTAAACTAAAATAGGAAAAAAGTCTTATATTAAATGAAAGCCATTGTTGGCACCTTTCTAAAAATGCTAACTAATTATTTAAAGTCTGATGATTTTGAGCAGAGAAATTTTAGAACAAATCTTTTTCCGACGCGTGGCCAAAGTTACCCTCCATGGCCAAAGATACCCGCTTTGACGGTAGTCTAAAAAAAAAATTATTGGCTTAAAATATTCTTATGCCAAAAATGTTAGACCCGTATTTTTTCTTTTTTTTTCAAATACCCCATAAAAAGGGAGAAAAATGAATTTTAAAATTAGGACGAAAAATTACGCCCGAAAACGCTTTGTGGCTTTCACGTGGTATCTATGACGTCATTAGTAACTATAAACAAACTTTAAAATACCATTTTAGAATCTACTTTAAGCAAATTTGAACTATCCGCTTCTGTAAAACCTCCTTCAATTATATATATAATTCTTTTTTTGATAGTAAATTAGATTAAATCCAGTTTAATTTCAAGCACAAAAACATCACGCCGCCGCCGGTTTGTTTATATATACTAGTGACGTCAGCCAAATCGACGTGTTTGTGATCACGTGACGTACCGATGAAAAAAAAAAGCACTTTTAAAAGGATTTTTATTAATTACTTAAAGATTTATTTTGCAAAAAAATATATAGGTTTGTTATTTTTTGGTTCAAACTATAATTAATTTAATATTGGAACGTATTTTAGCGATACAGTCAAGTACCCTATTTAGAACCACAGTCAAGTGGCTAGTCAACATTTGAGGCACCTAACGCAACTTTTAACGGCGACATTGTACGCAGCATCGAGACTTTAGATCATATATTTAATGTGCACTTCCTCTACACGGGATATTATTCGTCGGATTGTTTGGCTGCACAGACTATTTTTAGGTGGGCAGGCTCGGCTCCCCGGAAGTCTTCAAAACGCCGAAGTTTTTTTTTATTACAGTTAATACTTCGAAGTAAAAATAGAGTACCGTATTATAAGTCCCCGTGCTAAGAAAATGCCTGTAAGGTGTTTGCGCTAATAACTCTACTGCTAAGACAGCTGCAATGTGGATCTGCGAAAAATCTTGGGAATTAGGGATGTTAAAGATATAAATACTTACGGTTTTGCCCCTGTTTTTGAGGAAGGTTTCTGCACTTTTGGAGTAGAGTGTTCTGTAAATCGGTTGAATAAGGGCGAATGTAAGTTGACAGAAGATCGTACAATGACCCTTTTTTGAAAGTATTTTTTTTTATCTAAAGAAGTTACATTTCCGCATTTGTAAAGCTTATTGACGCTTAAAACTTTCTAGAAAATGCTAGTTTTTCTATTCTTCAGAGTATACCAAAATTTTAGAAGCACAGCTTTACTTCATCAATTCGAAACCCAAAGAACCTTCGGAATTATTTCTGTTTAATCTTAATTCAACTAATAAAAAAACACTTTTGTTAAAACAACCAGACAGGGATATAGCATACGAATATATTTCCAATTAGCAGTTATTCGAAATATCCGCATTATTGGGATTAATGAGATCAGACTTTTAGCGGCTATATTACTTCTAGTCATCCAGATTATAACAGGTATTGTAGTTAATAAGGTAACTTCCACAACCATCTTAATCGATTCCTTGCCTTTAAAAACATATAATTAGATACCTTAATGACGACTGTAACAGAAACGCATAAAAAAAAAAATCGGTGTCCACCATTTTGGAAAATGGCGTCTAAAATACTTCTTAGACAATAGGGTGATGTCTACCCAAGTTTTTTTTACTCTTCTATGTGTACATTTCTCGATTCTGTTGATTAAGGGGATACTGTACCCAAAACATTATTTCTAGAAATGATAACATAAACTTGTAAATTCTAGTAATTTTATATAATGTTCACTCTAAATAAACATTTTCTAGCAATAAAAACAAATATTTTCAAATAGTTTTTCATTTATTAAAAAAAAAGTCAAAAATCTGTCATAAAACGCTACTCCTCTTTCAGTTTTGAGAATAACTCCACCAAACTTTTATAGTTAGTTTTTATTACTATTTGTTCAAGAACTGTGCATGGATTTTAAAATGTGAGCTACAGTTAAAAAGTAACATGCATTTATACTGAAAATCACAAAAAAACAATAAATAGTAGACCTTATTTCATGCATAATTTTGTGCACAATATATATAAGAACACAGGTTAAAAATTTCAAAATTGTAACTTAATTAGCAAAAGAGCCTTAGGGATTTATTAAACACAAGTATTGAAAAACGCGAAAAAGAGAAAAAAGGTTGAAAGCAGACGAAATACGTATTCAAACTTATAGGAATGACCAGAAAATATTTAATAGCTTTTTTTTCTACAGAAGATATTATTATAAAACTTTCAGTAACTCTTCAGAAAGATATTGCAAATAATAAGAAGTAAAAACTCGATATTTTGACTAATTTTTGGGTACCGTATATCCTTAAACAAATCATAACTAAACTTTTTTTACGGGACTCTATTACAGACGCAGGAGTAACACTAGTCCCACACATTGTTATATCTTCGGAACACTACAGACTTTATGACCAATAATTTTTGATAAAATAAATCGCAATATTAGCAAGTGTTTCTATAAAAGACCCTAAATATTTCTGTCGGGATTCCATTTCTTCAAAGCTTTCCGGAATATGTGTTCCGTGTTAAATGGGAAAGGATCGGGATTATCTCCTCCCATGATGAATCTGTGTTGGTTGTGGGATTTTCTCAGCACTTTCAAAACGCTTCTCGGGATTATTTTTGCTTTCTCAAAGAAATTGGTCTGTTTTTCATTTTCCCAAGTTTTATGGTTTAGTTTTAAAGCTTAGGGTAAGTTTTTGTGTTGAATTTAAGTTTCAATTAGTTTAGAGTGTAAGTTTTAATTTTTGGTTAGTTCTCTGAAAAAAATATTTTCTGAGATAAATAGTTTTTTTTTCTTATCTTGCACGCTTTTGCTTTTTGTTAAGATTAAAATTTAGTTTTGGGGTCCTTGAAGGAGTTTGCTGATAATAAAATATTTTTTAATTAGTTTATAATGTAAGTTTTAAAAGGTTTGCTTTAAAATTATATTCTGAAATACATTTGTCTGGGGGTATCTTTTTTTTATTGCTTTTGCTTCTTGTTTAGATTAAAATTTAGGTTTTGGGGTTTACAGAAAAATGATAAATTTAACTGAAAGAGTAGATTTTATGTAAAAGATTGCTGTTTTTTCTACAATTCTGATTATAATTTACTAATTAAAAACTTTTAAAGAATTGCATTAATAACTTTCTTACCGAAGTAGGATTTCATACGTGTTAAATTCTGTCTTAATGTGACTTAATTTATCGTTCATGGCTTCTTCATTACTTTGGTCTACATTTGTCTTGTGTTTTGTTTACAAAGATAAACTAAAGTATAAAACTAATTACTTTAAATTGTACTAGAGAACGCACTTTAAAGAAAGTGGAACTGTGTTTGTCGTGGCTTCATAGAATCTTCATCAAGTCTTACTTAATTGCTTCATTATAAAAACTAATGTGTACTTTTTCCATAGTTTGCGGGGATTTTATGTAGCTCTATTGCGATTTAATAAAAAATACAAACAAACAAAACCATACTTGAATTATCGTAAAATTCAAGAAAATAATTACTTACTGATCGAATATTTATAAATTTAATATGCTTTATGAAGTATTTGTTGTGTTTTCGTAGGGGTTTGAAATGTAGGTATCAAAAATTATTTTTAATAAAAAAATAAAGTTTAAAATAAACCTCCCAGTAATAAAATAAAGCATGAAATCTAAGTGATATTCCAAATTTGGCAGACAAATAAAATAATGAGAAAACGACATCAAAGCTGTGAAATCATTTATCTAATACTCACTCTTTAAAAGCCTTTTAAAAAAATACTTATAAAATCGACAGAAAACCCGTAAAGTACTTCATCAAAACTTAAGAAGACACTGCCCCCCTTTTTTTATTATTTAATGCAAATTATCTTGTCGTATAAAAATTTTTCTCTGGCACTTTACAAAGCCAATATTAAAATAGGCGATGCTATAGCTTCGGGCTTGTAAAAATAAGGATAGCCCAAGTAACTTTTCTCAGAGATTGTGTTTGAAGTTATACGTTATTTAGAGAAAACAGTTTTGACATTTTATGTTTCACATTTCTTGTACTTCGTAAATTTAACACTAATTTTGTAAATGTTCCTAACTTAGTTTATTTCAACTGTAAACTATTGATAAATATTCTTACTTTATTGATGGTAGGGTTCCTGAACATGATGTTTCTTAAATGTGCAAGTGAAATATTTGTAGTAGAACGAAAGCTATTGTGGCTGGAGAACTGAAACTGTTAATAAGAGTGGGATTGGGCAGCTTACTTGTACACTGTAAAAACAAGTAGGTTTGTAACAGTATCTGTCACTTAACCCGCTTCCACACAACAGTTATGTATAACAGGTAAAAAGGCGCCAAACACAGCATTGATATTTTATATTAAACATTTACATGCTAAATTTGGCTAGTTTCATTTATTTTATTTCGAAAATTCAACAATTATAACTTATCGTTTGCAAAAATTAATTTATATTTCAAAGAATAAATATGTAATATTCCTGGCTTTTAAATAGAATTAAAACATTTCATATCAACGTACAAAAAATTATATATATTTGACGTCATTTCAAACTGATCGATGTCGCAAACTTTAATTAATTGTCTAAAGGAATTAAAGTTTCTCGAGCGATTGTTGCGAATGGCAATGGTGATTAAATTCTTATAAAAATGGCTTCCTATGCTTTTTAAATGAGCCTTAAATTTTGCAGTTTTTTAAATAATTGAACTACTTCGAATTCGAATTTTTTGTGAATTTTTCAATGTGTTCTAATTTTGATGCGCTGAATTTTTTTTTTACGTATCACACTTGTCCGTAGCATTTGTAGTTTGGGCTATAAAAGTGGGTGACGGACAGACGGACGGTTATACAGACAGACGGACTGAACGATTATAATACCTTCCACTTTTTAAGTTAAACGTAGTGTGGAAGCTAAAACATAATTTTTTTCATAGTATAATGGCAAAAGTGTTTTCATTACCCTGCGCTGTAAATTTACATGTGACGTAAAATGCATTACTAAATGTAAGCGTGTGATTCACTGGTAGTCATTGGATGCACTCATATTTCCTGTTCTATTGGAGTAAGTTGTGACTCTGTACGAAAATATCAATTTGCTGTTAAAAAATCACCGCATCAAGGGATGTAAAAAGTGAATTTGCTGTAATTTAAACGTTTTACTGTGTAACTCGTATAGTGGAAATGTTAAGTGAACCAAAGTGGTCGCAGGTTACATTTTGACATCAGTTGATAAATTATGTTTACGAAGTTTTAAAATTCTGTTTGCGTTAACATTACTACTACTTGAGAAATACAATTTATAAAACCGCCAATATGATATTTTCCCCCCATTACTTGTGAAATCTCCAATTCCCTTAAGGGGATACGGTACCCAAAAATTGGTCAAAATATCGATTTTCCAGTTTTTACTTCTTATTATTTACAATATCTTTCTGAACATTTACTGAAAGTGTCATAATGATATCTTCTGTAGAAAAAAAGTTATTAAATATTTTCCAGGGTCATTCCTAAAAGTTTGAATACGTATTTCGTCTGCTTTCAACCTGTTTTCTCTGTTTCGCGTTTTTCGATTCTTGTGTTTAATATATCCCTAAGGCGTTTGTGCTAATTAAGTTAGAATTTTGAATTTTTTTTATCTGTGTTCCTATATAAATGGTGCACAAAATTGTGCATGGAATAAGGTCTACTATATATAGTTGGTTTTTAAAAATGTTGAATTCAATAATTTGTAATTTTTTTGTGATTTTCAGTATAAATGCATGTTACTTTTTAACTAAGCTCACATTTTAAAATCCATCCACAGTTCTTGAACAAATAGAACTAAAAACAAACTATAAAAGTTTGGTGGAGTTATTCTTAAAATTGAAAGAGGAGTAGCGTTTTAAAACAGTTCAAAATTTTGACTTTTTTTTAAAAAATAAAATACTACTTGTAAATAATTGATTTATTGCTAGAAAATGTTTATTTAGAGTGAACAATATATAAAACCACTATAATTTACAAGTTTATGGTATTATTTCTAGAAATAATGTTTTGGGTACCGTATCCCCTTAACATTACAAAAGTGATATTGTGGTACGTTAGGTACGGAAATCATTACCAGATCGTTGCTAGTGAAACTCTAGTGTTTCTTGCTAGTGTTTCTTCTTCAGCATCGTTGAAAATGTCGAGATAATTTACCCAAAGAAAAAAAAAGCAGGACTTTTAAAAATCATCCAATCTTTCGCCCGATGGATATATCCATTTTTTATTCTCTCCGGAATTCACTTTCGGAAAGGAATTTGTTGACAAAGCTGCTCGGAACAAAGCGCTCGGAAGAGTCTTTGTCATGTTCCGTGTAAGGTATCTTTTTCGGAGATAGATAAGGCTTCGGAGATAATGGGAACTGTTGTTGCAAAGATGTGTGATGAATATAGGTTCAGGATCGGTAAATATGTATGGGGACAGTATCACACTTACCATGTCACGTGATTTGGTAGCAGTCTCTGTGAACACGACTGTTAACATCTATTAAAAGAGATTGTCAGTCCCGTAGAGCTAATGCATTAGTTGTTTAATCACAAGTTCCGCAGACGTAATGCTCTGTTATGTTAGCCCTTTCCCCTAGTTATGGGAATCAACATAACATCGAAATGAAACAAATTTGAAACGAAAATGTTATCTAGTTATTTAATTATATATTTTTGAAGTTTTAAAATGCCAAAAATATATGCAGCAGATGGCGACACTATATTAATACTTTATCAATTAACAATTAAATAATAGGATGTTAGTTTCTTTTAAATTTTGTTTTAAATTGATGTTATGATGATTCCCATGCCTGGTGAAACTGGGATAACATGGCAAAGCAATACTTTTGCAAAAGTCGTGGTTTCAAAACTAATGCATTAGCTCTATGGGACTGAAAATCCCTCTTAACAGCCCTTTAATTTGCGATTGGTAGGTGTTTTTGTACTTTAACTATACCAACCATGAATATTGAACTTTAATTAGTATTAAACTATGAAAAATGTCGTTTAAATAGATTAACTAGGAATATATTCTGATGATGAATAATCTTTAATGGGGAAAGACATGGCCATAGATAACACTGATTAGGTCACGTGATTTTGCTGCAGCGTGACCCTGAAAACGAATGTTAAAATTATTTTTAAAAAAAAAAGTAATCGATATTCTTGAATTAAAATAAGTAACCGAAATTTTTGAAAATAATTCATATTGGGGAACACTTACATGCATATATTTTTTAATTGTTCCACGCCCTTGTATTGTTATGCCAAAAACAGATACAACAACTCACACAAAAAAAAGCCTTTCTATCCAGTATAGAGAATTATGTTAAGCTCATCCAAAAGTTTCTTTTGTACTCTTAGATGCTCGGTTTATTTCTTGCAGGTCATTAAGCTGCTTTTTGTGAAAAAATAGAAGATTAGCTGGATCGCGAAGCCTCGGGATAAAGATAATTTCTTTGATGGCGCTTATTACGAGTTTTATCTATACTTGAACTTGAGTGGTTTAATAGCCCTTCTATATGCATCTAAAGAATGCTTATTTTATTCAAAAACTTATTATAGCTTCATATTGTTTAGTTGTTTTTGTCGTGTCTATGACATAGCCGAATCAATAGTCCACAACAGTTTTTACACCTGTCGGATGTTTGGCCATGTCGGATTTCGGACCTGTCAGAAATATGGCCAGTCAGGCCTATTTCATAAACTTAAAGTTAAATCCCTTTAAAATGGTGCTTGCAAACGTTGAAAAATAAACTTAAGTACAAACTAAAATTATAAAGCTTATTTTCCCGTTTTCACCTTTTTGTCACTTAGCACGTTCTTCTACTAAGCTCTTTAGGTCCGTCATTAAGAATTGGTGTGTAGATCTTGTGAGACGTAAATTCAACTTAACTGAAAAAAAATGGCGTCGAATTTATGTCATTAAAAATTCAGAAACTGCTTTTTTACGTCGTCTTAACCTTCAATTCAGACTTCGGGATAAAGTGTATGCTGCAAGATGAATTGATCATTGAGATCGATCGCCAACAAGTGAAAGTCGCCAATTAGTCGCGCCATATGTTGTTCTTTTTGCCAGAATCATTTACATAAGCGTCAATGTACTCGTTCTTGTTGAATTAATTAATTGGCGTGATGTCTTCATGAAGTACTCATTGCGTAATTATCGATTGAAATAGTGTATGAGAGAAATCGATGAATCATGAGGTTTTTGACATGCAATTTGTGATATTTTATTTCATATAATGATAGAAAACAAGGATTTTTTTGTTTGTTAATGTTAAAACATAAAAATTTCAAAAATTGCTATTTGTTTAAATATAGAACTGATCATTAAAAAAAGTAGGCAATATTTAAACAAAAAATTTATTATATAAATATTATTCTACTTTAAACTATGATTTAATCAATGAAATGCAAAGCAAAAAAAAAACAGATACTAACGGGGAGAGAGTATCTGGGTTAAAAAAGTATAGATAGAACGAAAAAACAAAATGCTAGTTTATAGTGCTAAAAAATAAAATGTATTCTCGTAGAAATCGCAGGATGCCTCGCGAAAGTGTTAAGCTAAATAGCCTTATATTTCCCTAATATATTAAAAAAAACCTTAAATGTAAGTGAAAATATTCTTGCTTTTATAAACACAACATTAAAAAAATGATGAACACAAAAATGATCTTCAACCACAACCAAACCTAAACTATGACAGTTCTGTAAAAGCCATTAGTTTTCTGTAGAGGTTGTTTCACTGCTAATGTTGATTTGTTTCAGGGAAACATTCATGTGCGTTTAAGGGGATACGGTACCCAAAACATTATTTCTAGAAATAATAACATAAACTTGTAAATTATAGTGTTTTTATGTAATGTTCACTCTAAATAAACATTTTCTAGCAATAAAAACAAATATTTACAAGTAGTTTTTCATTTTTTTAAAAAAAAAGTCAAAATTTTGAACTTTTTTAAAACGCTACTCCTTTTTAAATTTTGAGAATAACTCCACCAAACTTTTATAGTTTGTTTTGCGAACTATTTTTTCAAGTACTGTGCATGGATGAGCTACAGTTAAAAAGTTACATGCATTTATACAGAAAATCTAAAAAAATCACAAAAAAATTACAAATTATTGAATTCAACATTAAAAAAAAACAACTATATATAGTAGACTTTATTCCATGCACAATTTTGCGCACCATTTATCTAAGAACACAGGTTAAAAATTTCAAAATTTTGACTTAATTAGCAAAAAAGCTTTAGGGATTTATTAAACACAAAAATTAAAAAAAGCGAAACAGATAAAACAGGTTGAAAGCAGACGAAATGCGTATTCAAACCTATAGGAATGACTCCAGAAAATATTTAATAACTTTTTTTCTACAGAATATATAATTATGAAACATTCAGTAAATGTTCAGAAAGATATTGTAAATAATAAAAGTAAAAACTGAAAAATAGATATTTTGACCAATTTTTGGGTACCGTATCCCCTTAAATTTTGTCAAGCAGTTTGTTTTAGCTTCGCGTGTAGTTTTGCTTATGTTTCCAGCAGAGTATATAATCGGGGGTAGCATTTATTTATTTACAATGTCATACCGGAAAAATATCAATGTACATGACCGGAAAAGAAACACCAACAATTGGAAGATATAACTCTACATACAATTACACAAATAGGGATATAATGTCATATTTCAGCTTAGAGGAAAAATATCTTAGAAATAACGCTATGAGAGAGTAAATTACTAAGTCAATGAAATGATGATACGACATTTGAGTGTACATTTTGGCAAAACTAGAAGAATATAGATGGTCATTAGATTTAAAAGAAATTTAAAATATTTAACTTATGAAGTATTATACACTTTTAAAGAATTATGCAAGTTAATACATATATTATAATTTAATAATAATTACTTTTTTATTAACGTTATTTGTTTCAATTGTACCTGTACTATTAAATATTCAATGTTTAATAGTTAGATATTCATACTTCGCATACTCAATCAGACATTCTATAGTATCCTTGATTTCACATTTCTCCATGAACAAGTGTAAGAATTTCGTTCATAAGTTTGACAGAATAAACGTCGTACTATATCTATAGGGGGAACCAGGGACATATGACCCAACTTGTAGTTTTTTACTTGTAACTTTTAAAAATTACTAGTTACGGATGTGTAAATGCAGTTAATTTATACTTTAATAAGTATTACACAATATATATTAGTATTTTTCTGAAGTATTAACTGCAATAGTGGTAAAATATAAATGGTTTAAAACTTTTGTTTTGGGTCATGTATCCTAATGGACAGGGATACATGACCCACCCATTAGGGATACATGACCCAACCCATACTTTTGGAAGTATGCCTTAAAATTATCAAAATTTTTTTACATAATAACAAAACTAACATCAAATAAAGTTTTTATATATATATTTTTTTAAAGACAAAATTATAAGCTATATTTTTATCCCATTAACTATTCTTATATTAATGAATTATTTAAATTTAAACGTTAAGTCGTGTTTGAATACAAAACTGGGGATTCTTTTATTTTGCAGAAAAAATACAGGTGGTTGAAAAATCGCTTCTATATTATCAATATCAAATTGTTTTTTTTTATCCATTTCAGGTCATTTTAGACATTTTCCATCGATTCTTTTTTCAAACTGAATTGTAATCTCTTCAGAATTTTTCTTGTAACTTTCCCAACACATCTTTCTTACATTCCATTTTCCTAAAATATTTCGTAAGAACGCAGTTATATACTTTTGAGACTCCTGTGATTTTTTGAAAAAATTACTTGGCCTGCTTCTATATACTTTTTGCATTATTTACTTGGATCACATATCCCTAATTGGCTTTGTTCAAGTATCCCTAGTTGTACTTTTTTTAAACTCCAAAACAAAGTATTTTGCAAATAAATACATTAACACTATTTTGCACGTAATTGTAGCCGAAAGCATGAACAAAACAAGTAACTAATTGAAAAATCTTTTCTTTAAACCAAAAAATGTTGACCAAAAAAATCTTATGGCACCAAAAATTTACTTTCAGTGCATGAAAACGTATTTCTTCGTATAGCTAAACACGTATGCAATAATTCAGCTGGGATTTGTCAGAGACATATAATAGAATGGACTGCGCATTGGCAAACCTAAAGCGATCCTCTCATGGGTCACGTGCTGGGGTAAGATTTACCCCAGCATGTGATCACGACCAGTTGGCGAGTTTTTTCACAACGACTTGAACATATGAGGCCGACAATCTAGTGGTATGAAAAATAAGTTGGGAAAGGAACAAAGATGAATTGCTATTTCGGTGAAAAAGATTGCTATTTTTGGCAACTTATAGCAGCTGTTTTAATAAAAAAAGCTAAACATTATTTTTTACAGTTATATTATCGTGGATCTGATCAATGCATGTGGCGCAGAAGGCTAATTCGAATTTTTACAGAATATTTTTATCAAGAAAATAATCCCTGACCTTAAAAAGAGCTTATAGAATAATTTACTCTAATCAAAGTATAGGCTTTTAGGAATAAATTACTATAAATATACCTATCTAAACAATCTTACCTGTAAAGTATCCCAGATATTTTTAAATTTATGTTTACATTTTATAAACTGCACAAAAAATTAGGCATCTAACAGAGATAAAACGAATGGAAGCAAATATTTCTAATTGAACACAACAGCAAACCCACGTGACTTGGACATTGATGTGAGTCACCAACACCATTGCGGTTTGCCAGGCTCGATTTAGCTGATTTTCAGGTCTGGCGACAATTGGCATGGTTCTAACGAAACAGTAGCGATAAGTTGCCATATGTTGCAACCTTTCTCCTCTTGACGATTTTCATGATTGGTACGCTTTTAGAAGCTGCTTGACAGAGCAATGAGCAGTCCATTCTATTTATGTCTATGGGTTTTTTCACCATGTGGTCAGCTGACTGAAAGGAAATAAGTGATGCCACTTCCAACTTATAAAACTTTCACAATGCTGAGAAAAAGGCATTGGGTCACGTATCCTTATGGGTCAAGCCCCTAGTTCCCCCTACTTTATTTTAAGATTTTTTAAGATCAATACGTCCTATTAGTAAATTAAAATATTTAAAATCTTTAAAACTAGTTAGGCGCTGTCACAGAAGGAGTTTTAATTTTTTAAAAAAATTTTTTCGTCTACTTTTATGCACAACTACAAGGACAAGCTAGTTCAAGAACAAGTTAGTGAACAAACCCTTTTGAGTTCTAACTATGAAAAGCCGAAAACTAGCCGAATTGAACTTAACACCAGTAAAGAATTATTATAAACTAGCATTAACCCATGCTTTTATTCGAATTAAATTAAAAGATTCTAATGTTTGTCGAATGTAGAATATTTAGACTTCAAATGTAACAAATGTAATCTTTCGGGCATCATGAAAATCTACATCGTATAAGTCACTACGCCAAATCAAAATTTATAGGTTTGACTCAGCTCGAATGCTCGCCAAATATCACTCATGGCCGAAAGGCGGAATTTTATGGTAAGCAAATAAATTCTGGCGTTTCTAACTCAGCGAATAGCGTATAAAAGCAGAAAAAGTACATTAAAGCGTGTTGAATAAATCTTTCGCCAAAAAATCTCATTCGGCGACCATACATTAAAATAAAAACGCTGACTTTATAGCCTTCAATGGCGCCTCAGGACTTTGCCAAAAGGGCTGTTTATTGATTACACTGTGTTCTGGTACTTCATTGTATGTTTTACATTAACGTACTAAAGTGTGTATGCATATATAAGAGCATTTAATATACAAATTGATGCATTTTTCGTACATAAGGTGATTGTTCAGTTAGGAAAAAGAAAAGAATGTTGTAATATGATGGTTAGAACGGAAACTGAAAAGGCGTTACGGAATAGCCCCTCCAACAGCCGTGGCGTTGCTCTAGTCTAGTGCGACGGTAATTTAACTCGACTCAAATCGTTAATTAATTAATCATTTATTTCGAAAAAGCAGACAAAAAATACAGAGGATAAAAATCTGATGTCTTAACTTGATTTTTAAAAATAAGTCTTAGGGTTTGAATGGGATTTGAAAGGGGGTTGAAACAGACAAACAGATCAACAAAAATCCACACGATGTCAATACCCTCCTTTCCATTTTTTAATTTGTTCAACTTAGAAAAATAGAAGTTAGGCTTTAGATTTATAGCATTACTAAAATAAAAAGATAGTGCATAACATCAAAATATATAACACGAAATCTTATCTCCAAGTCCTTACAAAATGAATATAACTGCCCTAAACACTATTTAAAATTTTAAATTTTATAGTAAAAGTCCTTAAAATTCTTATTTTATGGTCTCGTATTTCTTATTTATTTCCGTAATGATGGGTTTTTGGGTTGGTTAGTTTTATTCTTGGTTTTTTAACTCATTTTTTTACGATGGCGCCTGAGGGTTTCTTGCTGAATAATTTGAGCATATTAGTCAGTTTATGTTTTTAAACTTGAGGTTTGTTGGTAGAGTAGCTAAATCTAAGAATAAGTTTCCGTTTTTTAATATGAGTAATAAAAACATCAGTGGAATGTACGGTATTGGGGTATTAATAATTCTAAATATGTTCTCCTGTAGTTGGTTGGTTGGTTGGTAGACATATATATTCAGGTTTGTGTGCTTGGTCAGCGACCCGCTTATAAACCTTCGTCAAGTAAGGCAGACACAACAGACAACACACACATAAGTGGATCCATCTAATTTTTAGAGACAGAGGCCAACTAGAGGATCCCCAGAATTGGCTTGTCACCCCAGATTTGATTGGTATGGGAACTTAGAGGACTTTCGGACCACAGATTTACGAGACGTACTCGCATATACTCGGGTTCTCCTGTAATTTTTATTTCAATGAATTTTGTTCTGAACACTATTAATATATAAGAGGAGATGGGTTTAAACTCTTTTTCTCGGTTGAAAAAATTCAGCAAAAATGTTTTTTTCCCCTCACATCTTTTGAAGCTTAATGTAAAATGAACAAAAAATCAAATGCAATCATTCCACCTTGTTATGAAATATGTTAAATTATAAACAAAGAAACGATTTCGACACCGTACTCTACACATTAAATATGACGACGAAGAACTAAAACAGACTATGACTATAAAGGGAAAAAAATTAACTTGAAAAACAAAGAAATTTCTTTAAAACTTTTTCCTTCGTTTTGTAGTGGTTAACGTTTTGGCAGGATCATATTCGGAGGTTTAGATGACCCCCCCCCCCCCCGTTGCTCTGTTTTTATCGATGGACATAATACGTTAATTTCAATCTTAAAAACACAATATAGCATTTTATGCCATCCTGTCGTATTTTTTCCTGAACCTTCTAAAAATAATCATTGGTCAGGTGCAGAGGAATTGGCGTTAGAGTTAAAGAATGTGAATTAATAGTTGTGGATAAAGCAGGCTATGAAGGTAAACATATTGACAAAATAAAATCCTTTAATACGGCTGAAAATGTTTCTGCTAACCCTTAATTACAAGAGGGTTACAAGCTGAAAAAAAATGAAACTTGCACAAGAATCTTCTAGTTCTCAGAAACACACGTAGGGAAAGTTTGACTTAGATGGATAATTTAAGCTTCAAATGTTAAATAGATACGTGATAATATATATCAAAAGACAGTTTTAGTTATCTAAAATGCAAGATCCGGTGCTGTACTCTTCATCTGACCGTGGTTTCAAGTTACGGGAATCGGTTATCGTGTATTTTACCCTGGGTTGACTTGTACTTAATATTAAAGCCTGAGGATTTGGATCCCTCTTATTATATAATTGTTGCAAACCTTTTAAAATCCTATTAAAGACGAAAGTCCTGGTTTAATGAGTTTTTAAACAAAACGAATACCTCATTATTCTGTAGTTAACTTCAAGTATATTAAAATTCCTCATCCTCATTCATCAATCATCAGTCATTCTCATTAGCTAACTGTGCACTTGATTGTTTAACGTTAACTTGTGCAGTTTTTCTTGGAGTTTTTTTTACCTTTAAAATATCATTATCGCAATAACTACGCGTGCATAAAGTGCACTTAATTTAACCCTTCCAGTCCCAACTTTTAACTTTTATTCTAAAAGTTTTAAATTTGTGAAATAAACTCATTATGCATACAAAATGAAATGGTAAAAAGCAGTAGAAAAATCTTGACTTTTGAGCAAAAATATAAGGGGAAAAAAAATTTGGAATCATAACTTTTGAATAAATCATAACAATAACTTTTTCGAAACTTTATTTGTTAAAAATAGTTAAAATTCAATTTTTAAGCATTTGAAAATGGAAGCATGAAGAATTTAGGGCCAATTTATTTAAAATAAATTGTTTCTGAACAATTTTTAGTTTACTATGTTTTTCAAATTTTCATTTAGCTAAAACAAAAATTATTTAATGGGCTTGTTTCACATGGGATCTGGCAACAGCTCTGCGGTCTTGTTTTCATTTTTCTCGAATTACTTTTATTGATATTCGAAATTGAGTTTTCTAAGAATAAGTTATTTTAGTTGTTATTTTTTAAAATTACAACTTTTTGCTGTGCTGTTGTTTTTTTTTAAATCATTTATCAAGAAAAACTTGCATTAAAAGAAGTTGGAATTTTTTAAAAATAACAACTAAAATATTCTTAGAAAACTCAATTTGGAATACCAAGGCAAAAGTAATTCGAGAAAAATGAAAACAAGACCGCGGAGCTGTTGCCAGATCCCTCGTGAAACAGGCCCCTTCTTCAAAAGAGATGATTCTTCCATCTAACGATACAAAAAGAAAATATAATTTTATCGAAAAATTTATTAAAATTTATTTGAAATAAGTGCGAGAGCGATTTCGAAAAATCGAAAGCTAATGATTCCAAGTGGAATTATTGGGAGGGAATAGGTTTAATTGTTGATTACTATAAATGGGTATGCTTCACGTCAGGAGTGGCAATAGTTCCAGTGGAATTGTTTTTATTTTTGGTCCGTCAGGAATTACACTTGTTCCGGTGATAATTTGATCTTATTATTTCAATTTATATTATAAAATATTGGAATTGCTAAATAATTTTGGCTGTATATGTTTACATAGCGATTTCACTTGATTTTATTTTCTCTCTTTGTTCGTCTTGTCGTCTTTGTTCTTCTATTGTTCTTTTTACGTTGTGCAATTTATTGTGTGGTAATCTGTAGAATAGTTTTTATCTAAATATTAAAAGAATACTAAATCTAAAATATCTGCCTAATATAAAGTACACCAAATCCACTAAATATCCACGGTTTTTACCGCCCATTGAGAGTGAAACCGAAACAACCAAAGAATTCGCAGAAAGAAGAACAAGAACGAAAACTGAAAACTTACGTCATCTGAAACAGCCCATTTAAACCATAGTTCAATTTGAAACAAGAACGTGTAACGAAACAAGCGCGATTGTTCGTGCAGCAAACAATATATTCGAACAAATTCAGCCGAAACGGAACACACTTTATTAAGTAAGAATGCATGTTAAGTCAGCCATCGATCGATAATACCGAGTAGCCTTTCGCTTCGGAAGGGAGTTCGTCCGGTAAATGCCACATGTTTGACAGAAAATTAACGAACGTCTTGCAAAGAATTGAATTGTGTACACTGTTAAATATTTGGTGCTTGGTTTCACCAAAAATATGGACTCTAGTAGCTTCAACGGCTGTGTGGGAAACTGTTTCACCATATTTTCGGTATTCGTTGAATTATTTTTCAGATTTTGAGAACAAAAACCAAAAAATGGTTCAAACAAATTCCTAAAATATGGTGAAATAGTTCACCACACAGCCGCTGAAGCTACTAGGAACCATTATTATAGTGAAACCAAGAGAGGTTTTTTTAAAAGTGTAGCTTAGGTAAGGGGATAACGCGAAGCATTCGAGCACTATTTGTATTAACGACATGTATTAAAAGAACCAAAATAGTCTGCCTTTTCTACTATTTTTATACTAACAGTGATAATTATTCTTATTTTTATTATAGTACGGACAGGCAGACCGACGGATAAAAAGTGTAAAGTATAAAACTCTGATGTTATAACTCACCAACGCACAAACACACGCACACAAAAAACAATTTGGAAAATGTTATCGTTAGCATGAAAGACAGACACACGGCTGGTCAGACCGATTGGAAGACAAAAAATACAGGGTGTCTGTAAAAGAATGTCCGAGTTTCAAATTGTGACCTGACATCACGCCTTGGGATTTCTTCCTTTGGGGCTTCGTAAAAGATCGGGTCTATGTTCCACCCATACCCCACGATTTACCAACCTTGAAAGGTAGAATTGCACAGGCTTCCTTTACTCCGGACTTGCTGCAGACAGTATGGGAAGAATTGCATTTTAGTTTGGATGTGTGCCGTATCACTAAAGGCGCACACATTGAGCACTTATAGGAAAACTAGGTTAGTTTTCTTTCAATGTCATGTATGATTTGTTATATTTAGTATAAAATAAACTCTTGTAATATACCGTCAAAACTCGGACATTCTTTTACGGACACCCTGTATAATGAATAGATAGCTTGTATCATAATATCAAAAACCATTTGTTTTTATGTTCTTTTAATCCCATTCTTTTAATTTTAGTTTGCTAAAAATAAATGCTAAAAATGATAGATTAAATGAATAAGTAACAGAATTTAACCATTTAGAGTTCTAGTTAATCATAACAATTATTATCATGAGTTTTACTGCTTTGAAAAGTGTTATCTTGTTAAAAGACAACTAGAAATATAATTGCAACATGCCTAAGTCTCTGTGTGATTATGCAGTCTTTTCGAAATAAAATTCTTAAGGGGGACCAGACCCCTCAAAATTTTAAAAAATGACATTTCAATGTTTTTAGTGTTTCTTAAACTATGCAATCTTAGCTTTACAACGATATCTTAAGCTAAAAGTTTCAAGTACTAGAATTATTTTTAATCTATTTTTTTAAAATGTTGTTTAGGTAAAATCCATTATGTTTTATAGGTAAGAAACCACTATTGTTTACTTAACTTATATCTCAAAACTTACTTTTTAATGTGCGTGTACCTTTTTTCAAGAATGTACTGTAAGTATCAGCCTGAAATTTTTTATACGTATTTAGAAGTTGTTTCTAAAATCCACTGGAGGGATTTGACTATAATATCTTACTTTTTTTCTTTTTAATATTATTGATGTTTTTTTAGGTCAAAAATATGTAGTTTCACTTAAAAATTTATAATTTAAAAACTATTTAACATGGGCTTCAATGGAAGGCTCCTGTCCCCCTTAAATATAGCAATTTATGATATATGATTTATACAAATGTGTTCTGAATCTAGTAATAGATGGAATCCTGAGGTTACTGTTGACAGAATGGATAGATTTATGGTAAAAGCAGCTGTATTAGTCATTGTAATATTAAGATTGACAAGAATATTTTCCATGCTAAAATAAGCATTTTAATGAAGTTTATTTAAACAAATAAAATTTAAGACTAACAAAGACCATAGTCCTGAACAATTGAACGAATTTAAATTTCTTAAAAGTTAACGTTTTTATTCGGAAATGAAAGTGTCAACGTTATTCACAAAATTGTCGTTAACGGGTTAGTATTATTTAGTGTTCAGAATTAGATTTCTGTTGAGATAATTCAGGTATTCATTACTTTGAATATTCCTATTGTAAGTAGAAGCGTTGAAAAAGTTTACATTGAATCCCTCCTCGTAGTCGAAATTCTTTATTCCTTTTCATATTAAATAGGATGCCGCTCTGTTGCCAAATGTTTCAAATTTTTCTAACAAGAATACATTTTCAAGAATATGGTACTTGACAGTATCACTAAAATACCTTCCAATATTAATTAAATTATAGTTTGAACCCAAATATAACAAACGTATATATTTTTTTGCAAAATAAATCTTTAAATAATTCATAAAAATCATTTTAAAATTGCTTTTTTTCATCGGTACGTCAGGTGATCACAAACACGTCGATTTGGCTGACGTCACTAGTATATAGAAACAAACCGGTGTGATGTTTTTTTTTTGCTTGCAATTAAACTGGATTTAATCTAATTTACTATTAAAAAAAGAATTATATGGATAATGGAATGAGGTTTTACAGAAGCGGATAGTTCAAATTTGCTTGAAGTAGATTCCAAAATGGTGTTTCAAAGTTTGTTTATAGTTACTAGTGACGTTATAGATACCACGTGACAGCCACAAAGCGTTTTCGGGAGTGTTTATTCGTCCTAATTTTAAAATTAATTTTTCTCCCTTTCTATGGGGTATTTGAAAAAAAAAGAAAATATACCGGTCTAATATTTTTGGCATTAGAATATTTTAAGCCAATAAAATTTTATTAGTCAAATACCCTATTCATAAAAAAATTATTTGTACCCTTTCAAGAGTAAACGCTATAGTTTCACATAGGAAATTATAAATTGACTTAGGAAATTAAAAATTATTTGTACCCTTTCAAGAATAAACGCTATAGTTTCACATAGGAAATTATAAATTGACTTAGGAAATTAAAAATTATTTGTACCCTTTCAAGAATAAACGCTATAGTTTCACATAGGAAATTATAATTGACTTAGAAATTAAAAATTATTTGTACCCTTTCAAGAATAAACGCTATAGTTTCACATAG
This sequence comes from Oedothorax gibbosus, assembly GCA_019343175.1. Taxonomy (NCBI): domain Eukaryota; kingdom Metazoa; phylum Arthropoda; class Arachnida; order Araneae; family Linyphiidae; genus Oedothorax; species Oedothorax gibbosus. The sequence continues at coordinate 10,587,101 of CM033274.1, read as the reverse complement.
GAAATTATAAATTGACTCTCATTCCAGAATATCAGTACATTATCCGACTGCGACTAACACTAATGATGACTAAATGACGCGTTTGCTAAGCCAAATTGCAAGGCAGTTGCGGACTTTAAAATTCACATTAGAGCGCTAATCGACACAACATTAGCATAAACAGTAACCGGACCGTTTATTTTTAGCTTATTATGTGGAGGTTGGTGTATAATAGATTTCATGTTATTTCGGTTTGTGTTTGAATGGAAATTAGTGGTTTCATTTTATGAATTGAACTTATTGAATCGATTTTGGGTTTGAGTACACTCTTAAAACAAACGAGCGGTTTTAACTCAGTCTGAGTTAATTTCCACTCCTTTCCGTGCCGAAAATGCATTTCTCCTAAAGGAGTGGATTTCACTCTTTTTGCGGAGTGGGTAAAAGAAATAAAAGAAAACAATCTACGTCCTACACTCTTAAAACGAGCGGTTTAAACTTTAATTGTTAAACGCTTAAAAAATGGAATGTCTCAAAGAAAGGTTGCTCAGACTATGCCCAAAGTACTGTTTGCGAAATTTGGAAAAAATATCGCTCTACTAATGATGTCAAAAATCTTCTTCGAAGCGGTCGCCCACATGCATCATCAAGTATTCAAGACAGAAAATTGGTTGATCTTGCCAAATCTATGAGAAGTTGTACGTCGAAACAACTCAATGCCGAGTGGTCGAAATATCGGGTAAAGGTATGTGCACGTACAGTGCGAAATCGTTTAAACGATAAAGGATTTCACTTCTGCAAAGCCAAAACGAAACCATATATGACTGCAAAACATAAGAAAAGTCGTCTGCAATGGTGCAAGATACATAAAAGCTGGTCTTCTGATGATTGGAAGAAGGTCATTTTTAGTGACGAATCTCGTATCTGCCTAGGAACTAGAGATGGCGTTGGAATCTTTGTGTGGAGGAGAGCTGATGAAAAGTTCAAAAAAAAGAGTGCCTCAAAACTAAAACTAAATATCAGCGTTCATTTATGGTGTGGAGTTGCATGACTTCTGAAGGAGTCGGTAAACTGTGTATAGTGTTACGGACAATTAATTCTGAAGTGTATATTGACATTTTAGAACATTTTTTTATTCCAACCATCGAGGAAAGGTTTGGTGACTCCTCCGATTCCATTTTTCAAGATGACAACGCATCATGTCATCGAAGTAAAAAGGTCAAGAATTTCTTAAATCGAAATGGAAATTCTCCAATAAAGACAATTGATTGGCCTGCAAATAATCCGGATCGCAATCCCAATCAAAAATGTTTGGAATGTTTTGAAAAGAAATATTGATAAGAGAAGACCAACAAATATGGAAGAACTACGCCTAGCCATCAAAGAAAGCTGGTGTGAAATTCCATCAAATTTATGCCACGAGTTTGTCGCATCCATGCCTTGGCTCTTAAATGCAGTAATCAAGGCAAAAGGAGGACCCACAAAATATTAAAGTGACTTGATCGAATACTTTTTTCCCTACAAAGTGATGATCGGAAACTTTTTTCTTTGAAGACTTTATTTAATTTATTTTTTGCATCGTTAAATTAAACTGCAATTTATTGTATTATCATATATTATAAAACAAAATAAGCTAACTTTTTGTAATAAAATACTTTAATTTGAAAATTATCTCGAATTTGTGGACAATAACGTTTTATGTTAACGTACCGTGGTCAATGGTTTCGGTGATCGGATACTTTTTGCCAGGGGTTGTAAAAGGAGGGTCTTATTTTTTTTTTTAATTTTAAATATTGTCCATCTAAAATTACAATAAATTATGTTTTCTTAAATGATCGATTTCTTGAGTGGAAAGCGCATTATCAGATTATAGAGGGGACTTTCTATTTCTAAAATGAACTAGTACATGTAATTAACCCATAAATAATAAATGACTTTTAACTCATTTAAAACGATGGTCAAAAAAAAAAATTCCAAGAAAAAATAAACTTCTTTGCTTTGGTTCTAAATATAATATAAGATATTTGTGTGTGATGTTTGATTTTGTTGAAAACGCATTACAGAGGGAACCTCTTATTTCTACAATGAATTTATCCATGCAGTTTGCCAATAAATAATGAATAACTTTTAATTCATTAAATCGATGAATCAAAAAAATATTACCATGGGATTGTTTTTGCTTTAGTTTATCTAGATAAAATATAAGACATATTAAGATCGGATTACTATGTGAGACAAATAAAGTGACTGTTAAAACACTTTAAAAAACAATTTACTCTTTTATTCTTTAAGAAAATATTAACTGAATACCCAAATGGGTAATTTTTAAACCATGACAAAACGAATCCCCCCTGAGGTACAATATAACTTAACGTGAAATATGTATGGCATTTTCAGTAGGGAAACCAGACTTCCAGCAACTATGAGCGTGGAGTAGTTCCATTTTGGGGCCCGGATGGCCGAGTGGTTTGGACCATTACGCTAGCAGTCTGCGCGCTGTAACGGGTTCTGGTTCGATTCCGTCCTTCGCCTGGGTGCACTTTCCGTTCTCTGTGACTGTAAAAGTTCTTTCTGTGTCTGTTTTACTTGACGAAGGCTTATATAAGCGGGTCTCTGATCAAGCACACAAGCCGGAATAAATATGTACCCATCCCTACCCCCATAGTTCCATTTTTTCAATTAAATTATTCTTTATTAACAAAAAATAAGGCAACAAGTTCTGACCGGGGGTTTGAACAAACCCCGAACAGTACTTGTGGGAAAACGCTCTGGGGACTCTATCAAATTGTTGGAATCCCATACTAGTGAAGAGAATCTATGCAAGACACATTAAAAATATAATTATACAAGACGGATAGGACAGTGAGATAAGGCAAACGCGTCGATGTTATTTAAAATTAAGGGGACGCGGTACCCAAAAAATTAAATCCTGTATTTTTATTACTAGCATTCAAATTAAACTATTTTTACAAAGAACTAACTTTCAATAAACATATACGAAAAAATAATAAAAATGGAAACGTAATTTTTTTTAAAAAAATTTAAAAAAATTGAAAATTTAACGTTTGTACGAAATGCTACTCCTCCTACAATTTTAAGAATTTTTTAATGGATTCTTTTTTAAAATGTTCCCACAACATCTATTAATAAAAGTTGGCATGGATAATGAGCTATAAGTTAAACAAGAACAGTTATGTAGCTTTATGTACAAAGATTGCCAAAAAATAAGATTTTTTTATAAATTTTCAACTTCATCATTTATTTAAAAAAATATATTCACACTAGACTTTATACCAACTTTTGTTAATAGTACATGTCTCAACGCAAAAAAAATTTTGGAGCTCTACATTAGTTTACCTAAAAGCCTTAGGGTTTTAACCATTCACAAGCTGAACAAATTAAAAATTGAAAAAATCAACTTAAAATTTCAAAAACCATTTTATCAAACCATTATATCATTTTCAATAAACCTCCACCATTATTAAGTATTCCTTCTTGTTTGCAATATACTTACATCACAGCATTCGAGCATGTTTAATTATTTTCTGAGTAGCACTAAATTTTGGGTAATGCGTCCCCTTAGGCAATACAATTCCCAATATTAAATTAAATTTCTACTGAAAGCAGACACTTTTTTAAAAACTTATTTTTGCAAGTGGTTTATTTTGGTAAAATTTTTAAATACTCACGGAGATTATTAAATTGTTAGGGAGCTAAATAAAGAAAAAACAAATCTTTTTATTGTCCCTATGTTTACTGAAAATTAAGTTTGGTTTTTTAGGATTAACTATTTCTATTTTACTACATACATTAGGATTTAAGAAGATATTGTAGAAATGTTTATAAAAGTGTACCGAAACATTTTATCAGTAAGCTAATAGGAAAACTTGGATATTTTCTCTTCTTTACCGTGAGAACCGTCATATGTTCGCTTATTTATCTATTGTTGTGGACGGTATGGCAGAGGGAGTGTTCATATGTATACTTGTTAGATGGCCACGGAAGAATACAATGGTATTGCCAGTCGAGCCTTGTTTACGATCAGAAGTGATAATTAGTTTTATTGAATGAAAGAGAAAAATAGAGTCTATAAGAGTAATTGTAATTATATATGTAACAATGTTTATCTGTAAAAAATATATTTGAGTTACAGTTCCTTTAATAAAGTGTTTTATATTTACCAAGTTAGTTTATAATTACATTTATAAGAGAGAGAAAAGTATAGCTTATATGACTTTGCTGCAATTTTACCTATAAAAATATATATTTTAGTAAAAATTCCTGTAATAAGGTGTCTTATAATTATCAAGTTAATTTATAATTACATTTATAAGAGAAAAGAAATAAAGTCCAAAAGATTAATTGTTAATATTTGTTGCAGTGTTTACCTATACAAATGTATATCTGAGTTAAAATCCTTTAATGAAGTGTTTTATAAATTGCCAAGTTAGTTCATAATTACAGCTACTGTGTAAAAATTATCCGCTTGGTTTCTCCAAAAATGTTTCTTAATGGCTTCAACGGCGGTGTGGTGAAATGTTCCACCACAGTTTCTGTACTTGGTTGAACCATTTTGTAGATGTTCGTCATTTTATGGCGATAGAAACAGAAATTCAAGCTAACTCGAAACACTAATCCATAGATGAAAGACTTATAAGTTTGATTTAATAACATTCTAACTTAGTTTAGAATATCAATTAATACAAAAAAAGTTACAAAAATGTGCTTTTTAATACTACATCATCTTTCGTCTTTTTTCAATACACCCGGTACGGTCACAGTTATTTTAGCTTCCCTTCTTCCAGACTTACAATGACGATCGCGGCGCCCTCTGACAACCCCAGATGAGTTGGACAAAGTCTGATCTCCACACATTTCTTTGTTGAACTAGTTTTCAAATTTGAAAAATAGTTCAACTGAATACCGAAAATATGGTGAAACATGTCACCACATAGTTGTTGCTGCTACTAGCAACCTGTATTATAGTGAAACCAAGCACATACATTTTTAACAGTGCACAAAAATCATTCATTTATTCATTTTTTAATTAGAGTTAGCTATAAAACAACAACCATGGTATGACTGTTTTCTCTTACCAGCTAATTTTTTTGTATATTTCTTCTTTTTTTAAAAAATTTAGTCGTCTTATGAAAACTATCTTTCAAAATTTGATCCTAACTGGACAACATTTACTAAAGTAGCTTCCTACAAACTATTTGCATATTTCTTTATTTAAATGTACGGTTGAAACGTTTAATACATTTCCCTCAAACGTTATAGTTTTGTATCTTATGCACGCACAATCACTAAATAGCATTCTTTTTAAAATATGGAGCCATGTTATGGTTTAGAACGATATAAGTAGTTTTGGTAAGAAATTGTGTGTATAATAGCGAAAAATTTTATTACGGAAGAAACAAGTAGGTTTGTAACAGAATCTGTCACTTAACTCGCTTCCACATATTTGTGTTTAACAGGAAAAAACGCGCCAAACACAACATTAATTCTATATTTAACATTTACAAGCTAAATTTGGCTAGTTTCATTTATTTTATTTCGAAAATTCAATAATTATTACTTATCGTTTGCAAAAATTAATTTATATTTTAAAGAATAAATATGTCATATTCCTCGCTTTTAAATAGAATGAAAACATTTCATATCACCATACAAGGATTCCGTAGTGAAATATATTTGACGTCATTTCAAACTGATCGATGTTGCAAAAATAATTTTATTTTAATTTATTGTCTAAAAGAATTAAAGTTTCTCGAGCGATTGTTGCGAATGGCAAATGTGAATTAATTCTAATAAAAACAGGGCCTTTAGCTATTTGTAATTCAAACTTTTAAACGCCAAAATTAACTATTTTCATTAATCTAATTTCTCAGATTTAATAATTAGACTTTATCGTTTGCTAAATTTGTTTGAAGTTCGAAGAATAATGATGTAATCTTTTTTAACAAATATTTTTGTCGCCACAATTTCCCATTTACATTTCTTTCGAAAATTCACTTATTTATAATTTGTTAAATTAATTTACAGTTCAAAAAATTTATAATTTGTACAATTGATGCTTTAAAAATAAAAGCGAAACTAAGCATATTTTTTTTTATGTTAAGTTAGAATTCTCTATGCATCTTTCTACATACATATATATAGAACCATTAAAAGAACTCTATTGTGATAATACAACAATCCAAACCGAATTATATCACATAAATAAATATATTTTCAAAAGTGTATTTTTATTTTAACAAAAGTTTCTCGTACGTTTAACGAAATGGCAACAGTGAAAATATTGAATAAAAATGGAATTTGCATGTTATTTCAATGTAGATTAAATTTTTAGTTATTTCAATTTTAAATAAGCTTCTAGTTTAAATTTTTTAATGAAATTTGGCATGTAGCCTAATCTGATTTTTTGCTTCAAAATGACGTATCCCACTTGTCTGTGGGACTTGTGGATGACAACAGTGAAAATATGAATAAAAATAGAATTTGCATGTTATTTCAATGTAGATAAAAAAAATTTAGTTATTTAAATTTTAAATAAACTTCTAATTTAAATTTTTTAATGAAATTTGGAATGTAGCCTAATCTGATTTTTTGCTTTAAAATGACGTATCCCACTTGTCTGTGGGACTTGTGGTTCTTTCTGTGAAAGTGGGTGACAGACAGACAGACAGACAGACAGACGGACGGACAGACGGACTGAACGATTATAAAACCTTCCACTTTTTACGTTATAAACGTAGTGTGGAAGCTAAAAACCTTCCACTTTTTACGTTATAAACGTAGTGTGGAAGCTAAAACTATTGCATTTGAACTCGCGTGCTTCTTACCATTTGGATTTTTCAACCGATATCAAGATCTTCTATTTTACAGAAATGAAATAATGCATTTGATGTACTACAAAAGCAGCCACATTTCATTTTGAATGGCCATTATTTTGTATGTTTTTTTATTCCTTTGCAGGAAGAAATTACGCAGAAAAGAATTTATTGCACTTCCTATCTTACGAAATTAAAGGTAAATATAATTTTAGTTTTTCATATAATTTATAATCATAATTAAGACAAGCAGGTTTGTAATAGAAACTGTCATTTAGAACTTCTTCCACAAAAATTCTCCCAAGCTTCTAAAAAGAGCGCCAAACACTGAATTTAGTTCCATATTAAACTTTTACATGCCAAAAAAACGCATGCAATTAACAGCTCAGAAGAACATGATCTACTTCATCATCGCCATCGCTTGTTGTCAACGAATAAATATGTAGTATTGCTCACACTTAAAAATTTCTTGTTAACATACAACATTGAAACTATCCATCACCTTCAAAAACACAACTAAACGAATTTGTTTTAGTACCATCAAAGAATCTCATTGTGACATGTACGTCATTCCATGCGTCATTCCAAGCAGATTTATATAAACAAAAATAAATTTCCTCTAAATTTTTATTTAATATAAATAAAGTTTCTCGTGCGATAGTTGTGAGTGGCAATGGTGATTAAAATTCCATTAAAAAAATCCTTTTAGCTTCCACACTACGTTTATAACGTAAAAAGTGGAAGATATTATAATCGTTCAGTCCGTCTATCTGTCCGTCCGTCTGTCTGTCTATCACTCACTTTCACAGAACGAACCACTAGTCGCACAAACAAGTGGAATGCGTCATTTTGAAGCAAAAAATCAGGCTAGTTTACATCCTAAATTTCATTAAAAATTTTATTTAGAAGTATATTTAAAATTTAAATAACTAAAAATATAATCTACATTGAAATAACATGCCAATTCCATTTTCATTCAATATTTTCACTGTTGCCGTTTCGTCAACCTTACGACAAACTTTATTTAAAAAAAAATGAAACTCTTAAAAAAATATTTATTTATGTGATATGATTCAGTTTGGATTCATGTCATATCACAAAAGAGTTATTTTAATGGTTTTCATATATGTATGAGGAAAGATGCATAGCAAATTTTAAGTTTGAATAAAAAATATGCAAAAGTTCGCTTTTATTTTTAAAGCATCAATTTTACTAATTATTTATTCTCTTTTTCGAAAGAAACTTAATGAACATGAGAAATTGTGGCGACTCAAAGATATTTATAAAAAAAATTGCATTATCATTCTTCAAATTTCAAACAAATTTAGCAAATGATAATGAGTAATTATTAATTTGCGAAAGAAGATTAATGAAAAAAGTTAATTTTGGCGTTTTAAAAAGTTTGAATTATAAACAAATTATTAGCTAAAGGCCCTGTTTGGCGAATTTCTTTCTGAGGTGGATAAATAGTGAGTTTTTTGTTGAGCACGCATATTGTGTGGAAGCGGTTTAAGTGACAGAATCTGTAAGAAACCTATTTGTTTTTGCTTTTGAAAGTGTTTTGTTTGTGTTAAGCGAAAGCTAAAGATTTAAGTGGAAGCTAAAGATTTAAGTGGAAGCTAAACATTTAATAATGAGAATTTTTTTTTTAACAATCGCACTCCTAAAATTAAAACAACTTTACACTATGAAAAATCGCTGAAGATTAAGATCAAATGATGAGTCGACACCTGAGTAGGCACCCAACGCAACTTTTAAAGCCGACATCGTAAGCGGCGTAGGGACTATTTTAGCACACGCTGTGTCGGCAGCATGTTTAAAGTGCAATCCCCTCTATCCCTCTATACTTCTTAGGAACACGGACGTTTATAGGTCGGCAGTTATTTTGGCTATGTCCGGGTCCCGAACCAGGAACCTTTTTATGCAAGACAAGCGGCTTATCGTCTGGGCTCCCCAGTTAATTGCAAAATTAGGGTACTGCTTCGCTTATTCTTTGCTTAAGAAATATTTTGCAAATTCCTTCCATGCAGTCTTAAATTCTAAAAAAAAGTGGAAAAATTACATCTTGTTGTAAAAGAAAACCAAAGAAAAACATGAATCAGATCTTATTATTTCTTTAAGAACACGTGCGAAGAGCACACTTGAAGAGCTTAGTGGAAGATTGTGCTAAGTGACAAAAAGGCGAAAACGAGAAAATGAGCTTTTAAATTTATCATTTGCACTTAGATACGTTGAAAACGGTACTTACAAAAGGTAAAAAATATACTCAACTAAAAGTTTGTAAAAAAAAGTTGAATCTTGTTATCTTTAAAGGAGGGAATAACATGTTCATTGACACCAAAATCTCAGCTTTTCAAAATTGTGACTTAGCACGTTGTTCTACTAAGATCTTCATTTAAGAAGAGGCACGGTTATGGTTTGTTCTCGTGAACAAAAGATGTTTCGAACCTTCATATCCTCTTCTCACGCGCTAAGAAACGAGGTTAAGAAGCATGCTCTTGTAATTGGAAATGTATAACTTTAATTAAGGATATTTGGAACGAAATTTTGTGTTTCATATTTCAAACACAAAAAAAATCTACAGGGAATGTTCGTATATTATTGTTTCATTACATCGTAATAATTATTAGTAAGATTTTATATTTATTATCAATTTTAAAATGTGATGGTTGTAAAAAAAGACTTGAAAAATTGCTTGTCTTGGTTGTAAAATAAATTTTTAAAATATGTAAAATTAGGTTAAGCAAAATATTATTCTTTTTAAAAAAAAATTCTTAAAAAAGATGTTTGGAATGAAAATGGCCAAATATATGCAATTTTAATAAAACGAATATTTTTATAAGTTTATTCCAAAAAAAGGGAAAGAGCGTCAGGAAACTGATTTGTTATTGTGATATCTCTCAACAACGAATATTATATTAAAGATTCGTAAAAATGTAGCAGAACGGACAAAATTGTGAAATAAACATGATAAGATACAAATTTGAAACAAAATTGTTTTAGTTTCTTTTGAAAAAACGAAGTTTATTTTATATTTTCTTCAAATACCACTTAAGAAATAATCCATTTTGTTCTATCTAGAGTACTGTTTCAAATGAGGTGCTATTTATGATTCTGGGAAAAGAACAATCGGGAATTCTACGGAAAATTTGTTCAAACTTTTTAAAACTTAAGAAAAATATGCTTTGTATTTTTAGTTCTTTTGTAGTTTACTATGCTGATTTGATGATATTGAAAGACAAAAACAAAATATTTTACTTCTTAAATTTTTAACCTTTTGAGGTAAAGCAAATTGGTTGAAGCCCGCTGTATAAGATTAAAATCAAAATTTTGAATTGAAAATTTAATTAAAACATACTTTTAATTTTGTTGTAGATGAAATTATGAATGAATCCTCCATACTTTACACTTTGTGAGCATTACAGATTTTTAATTATCTCTAGCATGGCCAAAACAAATATTTCACCATATTGTTGCTTTAAATGAAGAATCTTACTTTCCATAAGCAGTTTTAAGCGCCTTCTTTAGAAAAGTATATAAGAAAGTTTGCAATACATTAACTTATTCTTTAAAAAATAAGTAATATATTAGACTTAAGCAAAAATATTCTTTTTAAAAAAAATTCTAAAACAAGATGTTGGGAATGAAAATGCCCAAATTATGCAGATTTTAATAACGAATTTTTTATAAGTTTATTCAAAAAAGCAAAGACGTACAGTAAATTTGGAATGTTATTGTGAATCTTCAACACACAGAATATTATTTAAAGATTCTAAAAATGTAGAGAACGACAAATTGTAAAAAATGATAAGAACAGAATTTGACAACAAATTGTTTTACTTTCTTTGAAAAAAAGTTTATTTTATATTTTCTTCAAATACACAAGAATAATCATTTTGTTTATCTAGAGTATTATTAATGAGGTGCTATTATGATTCTGGGAAAGAACACATGGGAATTCTACGAAAATTTGTTCAAACTTAAATTAAAAAAATTACTTAGAATATATCTTTAGTCATTTTGATAGTTTACTAGTGATTTGATGATATTTAGACAAAACTATTTACTTCTTAATTTTTAACCTTTAGTACAAATATGGTTGAACCCACGTATAAATTAAAATAAAATTTTTGAATGAAAATTAATTGAACTATCTTTTAATTTTGTGAGATAAATTTGAAGAATCCTCCATACTTTTAAACTTTAGGACATTTAAGATTTTTATATTATCTCTAGCATGGCTCAAAAAAACACTATTTCACCATATTGTTGTTAAAACAGATCTTACTTTTCCTGAGTTTTTAAAAGCGCCTTCTTTATTGATTGTTATAAACAATTTGCTATCATTACATTTCATTCTTTAAAAAAAAACTCAAATAGATTAAGAAAAATGCATACTGTAGGTCTAAATAGATGACTAAACATATAATTGAAAAAAATTTTCACTATTCCAAAAATGTAACTCGATAAATTCGGCCTCGAATCCGTGGATGAAACGATTTTTTCATAACTTAAACACATACGAATGTTCGCTCTTGATTTTGCAACCATGTTAATCACTGTGAAAGGAAGTTGTGCCACTTATACCTTCATGTTTTATTGTTTGAAAAAGGAGTCTTAAATGAGTATCCTTAGTGTCAAAGGGATTATAAATTATTTTTTGGTGATTGTTTTACTCTGTTTCAAAATTACCATACACTTTTTTTTTTTACCTCGCCTCAATTTCTGAATAGCTACTGAAAATATTTAGCAAATATGTTCTAATGAAACCATTACTCCATAACAAACAACCAAAAAATTAATAACAGCATTTATTAGGCAACAAAATATTAAAAAAAAGATTTTTTTCCATGCATTTTTTTGTGCATGTAAATACATTTTGCCTGAATTCGTTATTCTTTGAACCAAAGAGTGGCATCCACCCATAAGCGACTTTTCGCATCTCCATGTACGTGAGTCATAAAAGCAGGATTGGTTTGAAATTAAAAAAAAGAAAAAAAGCGGAAAAAAATCACGATTCAAAATGAAATAAATGAAGTGAAATTTTGCCCAAAAAGGTACAGAAATAATCTGATATTTATACGTGTTCTTGCTTATTGAAACAGACTTTCGGAATACACATATATTTTTTAAATTTCATATTTCCCTATATTTTCTCGTTTTCATATTCTCTTTTCATTGTGCTTAGTTTATATAACTCTTAAAACAAACGAGCGGTTTTAACTCAGTCTGAGTTAATTTCCACTCCTTTCCGTGCCGAAAATGCACTTCCCCTAAAGGAGTGGATTTCACTCTTTTTGCGGAGTGGGTAAAAGAAATAAAAGAAAACAATCTACGTCCTACACTCTTAAAACGAGCGGTTTTAACTCAGTCTGAGTTAATTTCCACTCCTTTCCGGTGCCGAAAATGCACTTCCCCTATAGGAGTGGATTTCACTCTTTTGTTTTAAGAGTGTACTTAATAAATTTGAGTATTTTTTTCACGAAGAACTTAGACTGTATCTGATTACTGTTTATACGAAAGAAATGTTTTTGCATGAACAATAAATGAGTTTAAAAGCAAAATTTTAAAGTGGTGCTACATGTTTTTTTAAACAGATTTTTAATGAAGAAAAGCAAATAACGTTCTATTTGGGCGTTTGTCATAAACTTATTCAAGTTTACTAAGTTGCGAAACTAAAAGTTGGAAATTTATTTTTGAACATTTATTTCAAGTTCTTTATTGCTTAAAATTTGCCAAAATACCAAGCAACAGCCCAAGTAAAAAGCGATTCCAAACAGCCCAAATAAATCCGAAGAACTCATTTGCTTCACTAAGAATTAAATAGTTAACACCTCTCCAAGTCAGACTAGGTTAGTTTGAATTATCGTCCCACTGGAGCTACACGAAGGCTATTGCCGACGGGCGTCATAATTTAGAACCTCAGTCATGTGATGAGTCGACACCTGAGTAGGCACACAACACATTTTTTAAAGGAGACATCGCACGTGGCATCGGGACTTTGAAGCATATTTAACGTGCATTCCACAAGAGGTATTATTTATCGGATATTTTTTGGCTGCATGGGCCGTTTATAGTTCAGTGGTTTTAGCAATGCCCGTACCTGAACCGGGGACTTTTCGCATACCTGACGAACGCCTTATCCCGCCTTGAGATACCAAGCCCGCTCTCCACACACACAAGACCTATTTTTTTTAACCTCTCCATTTCCACCATTCTTCGTACCCAAGTATTTGACAGTTTCCTATATTTTTAACAGGCCTTTACACAATACAACTTCAATAACAGTCCGAAGAATCAGCTGTTCCCTATTTTTTTGGACACATCAGAAATTCACCCTATCGCCCCCTTTTCTCTTATGAGAAACAACTTCACAAAATAATTCTCTACAAAAACAGCCAGGAACACAATATAACAAACAACCGTCATTTCAAAATAACGTCTATCTCCCATTTCCAGTCATGACTTGTGCACACCTGTCTCTATTCTCAGGTGCGTGATCCAATTCTGCTTGAAAAATGGGGTTGGAATAACCGAAGAGTAAAAAAAAAACTGTTCACGTTTTTCCTTTTTTTGATTGAAACGGGGTAAATCGGAATTCATTATACAGTTGACTCACCGATTTCAAGAGGTAGACCAGTGGTTCATAAACTATTTCTCTAAGCACGGTGGGGTACAACATTTGTCATGTTTTGATCAAAAGATTCATTTTGCGTTGAGCTAACTTGAGTTAATTGCTATTTTTTTTATTTAAATTTTTTTGTCTATTTTCTCGCCAAAATATTTCCAAAACGCGCCAAATGAGCTAACAGGTTTTATGTATTTATGAGGGAATTGTGATGACATTTATGAGTGCATTTTATAGCGTATTTTTCATTTTTGAATTTTAAGGCAATGAAACGGGATTTTATAATTTATAACGAGCGGAAACAATAATAAGTTTATGATCCTATAACAGGGTATATGGTATACATATTTGGAATCTATTTGATATTTTTTTATTCCGTGCGAAGAACGGGTATAAATTTGCTAGTTATAAATATTGAACCTTTACATTATAATTAAAAATAATTAGTTTCAGTTTTTAAATATTTCAAGCATTCTCTGACGGTGCTTTCTTTGTGATCATGTCAAAGTGGTTGAACTGTATATAGCAAAGTGTTGAACTGTGTATAGCAAATCTTGGACCAAAGTTCCTTAGTTGATTTCAGTATGCGAAGAAGAAATTTGGTTAAATGTTTTTTTTTATATATTTTATTTAGAAAAAAAACACACACTACAGATAAAAATCCAATTACAGTGGTGCAAAGAAAGAACACAGACAATATAAAACACGAAAATAAAACCGCAAACACATTAAAAAATACTATAAAAAGACATATAATCAGTTAAAAATTCGAACACATGTAGGTTTAAAAACTTTAAAAGACATATTAAAAATATCCAGATCACTGGAGAACTTATTGTATAATTTATAAAATTTATATAAATAAAAATTTGCAATGACATTTCATTTTGTAATAACGTTAACAAATAAACGATGGTTTCTTAAAAATCTACATGGAACAGCAAAATGAACAGAGTTAAGAATATCAACACAATCTATTTCATTATTTAAAACTTTATAAAAGAACAAAACACAAATCAACACATGTTATCAACCTTTTACATCTAATGTACTAGTATTGTGTTATTTTGTTAGACTAGGCCTAAGTTTATTAAGCGATTAATATTGCATAATGTATTTGATATTCAAGGGAATGTATAACAAAAGATTTACCAAAATACTTAAACGATTGTTAAATCCCCCTCCCACCACACACACCCCGCGTACAAACCTATTCATAGCTATTTGAATATTAATGCACATGAGTCATAAAAGAGAAAGTTGATGGAAGGTTTCTTAAAAATTAAAACTTTTTTTCCGTAATCCAATGAAATGAAGGGATTTCTCACACAGTTTGTTTTTGAAAGTAAAAGATATTGATATTCCCTAACTGTCCCTTATGCCTATTATGTTCTTAGTATATAAATGATTTCCATTATAATGAATCGCAAATCTTTGCCATAATGACAACGGTAATACCAATAACCTGTTGACACTTCGTTCGCATTAGCTTTGGTAAAAAAAACTAGACATTATTTGGGGTATTTTTGTCTATAGGCTAATTTCACGTAGAATGATCATTTTTGTAGTGTAAGTCACGCTTGTTAAAAAGTGATTATCACTACAAGCTTTAACATTAAACAATAGAAATTTAGAGGTATAGTTTACTTACTTAACAGCATTTAAAATATATAACCTATTTTATTTAATTAGATTTCCTTAAGGGGACAGGGAACATAACGGCGCTTCAAAATATTAAATTTTCATTTTAACTTTCAATCACTAAAATAATTATTTACGAAAATTTTTATATAATACGCATCTGGATATGGGGTTGGAGTTCGCAAAATTTGGTAGTTAATTTTCAATATAAATTTGCTTCTAGCTACATGTGTCATTACTTTAAAACACCGATTTTTAGCTTTTAGGTACACTTTCCAGCACAACTATTGCGTGTATCTGAAAATATTTTTTTTTATAGAAATAAAAAAAAGTCCAGTCAACGCAGTGAACCTCAAGTTTGACAATAAAACATTCATAATTTTAAGTTATTAACCTAAATAGAAATTTTGCGCATTTCTTAAATCAGAAAAATCGTCTTATTTTTACTCACTTAATATTTTTTGGAATATTTTGGTTCACTGTGTTAAATCGACATGTATACGAAATCACAGAAAATTTCAACCCTTCTAGTAAAATAGAAAAGATAAAAGTGTACCTTAAGGTTTAAAATTGGTGTTTTGGAATAACCACATTTAAAGCTGTCAACAAAGCTATATTGAAATTAACTACCAAATTTGCAAACTCCAGCCCCATATTCAAATGTGCATCATAGAAGTTCTTTCGTAAAGGCACGATTCAGTAACAAGTTTAAATGGAAATTCGATATTTTGAGTGGCCGTTTTGGTCCATGTTACCTTAAGCATCATGTGTGTTAAAAATGCTCATCCCTACTTTACATCCCTACAGCATCCTAACTTTACTTACTGCATTTTAAAAAATATAACCCAGCTTTATTTAATTCAAATTTTTTAAATACTTACACTACAAAAAATTTAAGTTAGATGGAATTCGTCTAGATAGACCACCCTCCTTTCAACATTATCCCAGAAAGCCTACACCTAAACCAAAGTTGATCCTTCCAAATTATCCAGATTTGAATAATTCTTGCCCATGATTCACGGTAGGGGAAGTCAATAGGATCCCCGCCGGAAAACAAACATTCATCCCCGTCCCTGAGTGACATATATCCGTTACGGTTTTGGACACGTGGTTTTTCCAATTAAGGCAGGAGGGGGCATGGTCGGATTCGAACCTACCTACTATGTATAGGACACGTGTGCTGTAATATGAGGGGTATGGTAGGTCCCTTCTTAATGGTTTACTTCCTGTACTTTGTTATTTTGGCAGTTTTTTAAATATACTTTTTTTGTATATACCCATTAATGACTATTTTGTGAATACCATTAACACCTTCATTTAATAATAAAAACGTTAAGTTTAAGTTTTTTAAATTCTTTTTTCGTGTAACTTAATTTGTCCTACATATCCTGCATAAATTATTTACTGGTCTTCATTTAATTCACATTTTTTTATTTAGATAAACTTAAGCAGAAAACTGAAATTTTCGTGTCTTGCTAATCGTCGTTAATTTTCTAAAGAAAATAGAAGTGGTAGCCGGATCTGCAAACCAGTCTTCGCTTGTGTTGATGCAAGGAAAGAAAATATTTTCTCAGCCCAATTACTCTGGCTGTATTGATTTTTTTTTACAAACGGTTGTTTTTATTTGATTAATGTAGCTCGCTTACAAGGCTCTATAGTTCCACTTTTTGAAATTGGTTCAATTATTATGTTGCAAAATTATTTAATGAAAATGTAAAAGAATATTCGAACAAATTTCGAATAACGGCATTATAGGGACTTTTAATTCAGCTATATTTATCACAAAAAAAAAAAACTTATGTAAAAATATTAAATGCAGTAGGAGTTATTTGTCTCAGATTTTTTTCCTATCAGGATTAAAACAGAAAGAAGACTTCGGTTTTCAGACCCGGCTACCGCTTCCATTCTCTCTTAAGAAAACATATACTTTACTTTTTCGTTTTCTGTATAAAATATTTTTTTGCTTAGTATACAAAATATCCATGTATCCAAAGAACTTCATTATTATATTTCAAAATACCCCTTTTAAAATTGAAACTATTTAGATTCATTATAATTTTGGCGTCTTTATACTTGTATCACTCATTTTAACAATACGAACTTTTTCTTCTGCACTGATTGATACAAAAAACAACCCTTACAACTTATACCCAAGCAACATATCAACAAAACCGTCCGCTGTTGATGTATTCTCATCCACCCTTCATAGACATTAGGGACAAAATAGAAAAATAGTTGAATATAACGTTATTTATTACCCAACTGATGAGGCTCATCGAGGTATCCGAAGGTTGGGTCTGGCAATCATCAGAATTAATCTGCGGGGACCATCTATCAAGGCTAGACTGAAATCGAGATGATACAGTATCAAACACCAAGCAAAATGCAGTGTGCCAGATGAAGCCATTGATTGATTTTGGAGTAGGCTCACCTTGGGGAATGATTTGGAGCGATTTTCACGCAAGAGATTTTTAGCCTACTTTTCTTTTTTTAATTTAAAAGAATTTAAAAAAATGAAAAAGTAGGTATTGACATGTGGTCGATGTCCGTCTGTCTGTCCGTACCCCCTTCCAAAATCGGTTCTAAATATCTGATCTTAAAAATTCTTTTTTTTTGTTAGAAAGCCTTGTCCTCAGAGACCCAACTTTCATATTTTTTGTTCGCCTGTCTTTACGTCCGGACGAACATAAATTTACTATCTGTCGGCGAATTTCCCATTGAATTAGCATTGGAATTCAATTTTGAGTCATTTAAATCACTGTTGCCAAATTAACAATGGCATGAGAAACTTTATTTATAAATATTTGAGGCAAAATAACTTTTTCATGAATCAGTTTGCAATGACGTCATAAAATGTAGCACTATGTGATTCTTTGTTTGTTCATTAATTGTTTACTATGAAAGCGGCAAGGCATATTTTTTTGCATACAATTATGCTTAGTTTTAATTTACATTTCGTATTATTAATGCAGTTTGGAGTAGTTTCATTACTTTTGTTATTAATAAATATTTAATTATTCTTCGAACTACAAATAAATCGAGTAGACGATAAATAATATTAAGTTAATTTGCGAAAGCATATTAAGGAAAATAGTTGATTTTGGCTTTTAGAAGTTTATGTTATAGCTGGATGCTGTGTTTAGCGATTTTTTTTCTAATGTGTATAAATCTAGTGTAGAAACGGTTGTTGATGATATTTACTGTTAAGAACCCAGTTGTTTCCCGATTAGAATTTCAGTAAGTATTTAAGTAACAGGAAAGTAGGCTATTTTATTACTTTAAGAACTTCTTGTTTAAAATAGTTTTTAATCAGGGCAAGTTTAATAATTTTTTGACTTGATTCATTAAAAAATTGATTTTTTCTTAAACTGCTTCTTAAACCCTTTAGTATGTTTTCCCAAAGTTTCAAATCAATTAGAAAAATATTTTATAAAACAGTTTGGGTACCAAGTTCTCTTAAGCAGAATAAGTGTTAATAATTCTGTAACGAAATATGTACTATTCCTAAAAATAAACCTTTATATTTAAATTAATACTTTCTAATTTATAGGTAACAATCATGAGATGTAATAGAGATAATCTCCATATTTATATAGTTTTTTAATGAAACGAATAAAAAATATCAGTTCTTTGTTCACACTATAAAC
This sequence comes from Oedothorax gibbosus, assembly GCA_019343175.1. NCBI lineage: Eukaryota > Metazoa > Arthropoda > Arachnida > Araneae > Linyphiidae > Oedothorax > Oedothorax gibbosus. The sequence continues at coordinate 10,568,376 of CM033274.1, read as the reverse complement.
TAAAAGTTCACACTAAAAGTAACCAAACTGTGATTCTCCAAACTAGGGTGTACATAAATATCATAGTTAAAGTATTAGATTGGCAGATCATGTGACCTCCAATGCTAACGACGGGACGCGCATGGAAGCCAAATAAGAAGGCAAAATGGCCAGTGTTGCTGCCACTTTAAGGAGAAAAATACCACGAAAAAATAACATCTAATTCTAAAATTACAAAAAAAAATACTAGAAAAGGATTTAAAGGCACTAAAAAGATTCCAAAATGCAGCTAGTATTTTAACGATATATATATATTTTTGTAATTTTAGAATTAGATGGTATTTTTTCGTAGTATTTTTCTCCTTAAAGTGGCAGCAACACAGGCCATTTTGCCCTCTTATTTGGCCTCCATGCGCGTCCCGTCGTTAGCATTGGCGGTCACGTGATCTGCCAATCTAATACTTTAACTATGATATCTATGAGGATGTGCAAGATAAAATGCATTTAAATTCAACATCTGTAGCAAAATACTCTAACCAGCATTTATTCGCATCTACTGCTACAGACTGCAACTACAACAAATCCCCCCTCTTAAGTTTTTATTAAAAATTCTTACACAATAAAACTAAATATTTTATTTCGAATTAACATTAAAAATGAAGTTTATTTGAGCCAATCACAACGATTTGGCGACATTCAAGCATCATCATCTTTTACATCGCCAAAACATCTCAATTTTACTCCCACCTCCATAGAACTATCTAATCTACCAGACGATTCTGGGGGGTGGAAAAGGGGTTCGATTACACGATAATTCTACGTCATTTGGTTCGAATGGGGTGAGGGTTAGTACGGACTTGTTTCACCCTTTTATTGATTCCGCAATGGGGTGATAATGATTCTGGGAATATTCAACGAGATTTGGCGCCTAGGTCACCTGTTTTTAGTCTCTTGGTGCTTGAATATAGAGATTTGAAGGAGATTTAATTTTTTTTATCACAAAAGTTGGTTTAGTTTAGTTTGAATTGCCGTCGCACGAGGTCGTACACGAGGGCTATTGGCGACGGGCGTCATATTTTTAGAACCACCAAAGTTGGATGTATTTCTATTTATATCATTTAACCACATTAATTAATAGGTGATATTGAAATGTATAAAGATATATTGTCCAAATTGCCATATATAAAGGGCTAATTCCATGTAACTGTAGTGTAAGTCACGATTTAAGAGGAGATTGAAAGCTTTTTAAATTTAAAAAATAAACCAAATTAAATAAAATACATTACATTATTTAGTTATAATAAGTGCAGATCAAATATTCCACAATTTTTTTTCATTTAATGTTAAAAGTTGTAGTGTGATAATCAGTTTTTGCAAACGTGACTTACACTACAGACAGGATAATTTTGCATGGAATTACCCAAAGGTGATTCTCCTATAATTGAAAATTTTGAGTACCATGGAGTTAAATATGCTATATTAGTGACTTGTTAGATTTTTGTTGGTATAATATTTATCATCTAACCAATTTCTATAATTTTACAAGGTATTTTCAAGGAAATAGCTGTATATACATATTACTTATAGAAAATTTGAACTATAAGCTTATCTATTTTTGGGAAACATTTGTTGCAGATTTAACCTTTATTTTTCATTGCATCAGACTGAAATTAGATATTTTTGAGTGAATCCACTACATATCAACGACATATCACACTTATCAACCACATATGAAGAGCTTAGTGGAAGAACGTGCTAAGCGACAAAAAGGGGAAAACGAGAAAATGAGCTTTAAAGTTTTTCGTTTGCACTTAGATACGTTAAAAACTACCTTTTCAATAGGTAAAAAATATACTTAACTTGAAGTTTATAAAAAGGAGAATGTTGTTATCTTTTAAAGGAGGGAATTTCATGTTCACTGACACTAAAATATAAATTTTTTTCAAAAATATCCCTTAGCACGTTCTTCCACTAAGCTCTTCAAATCACGATAAAATCTTTCATATCCGTTTGGGTAAGAATAATAAAAAATGAAAAATAAAGGTTAAATCAACTTATCTAATGATTTTTAATTCTTAAGAACAAACCAATCATTCTAAACGATATAAAATATAATCCATAGTACTGCATAAATCGCAGAGTTATATTTTAGTTAGCTATCCTAAGAATAATAAATTTAATAAAGTTGAAGGTTATGAATAACGTTTTCTCACAAAACGATTTTGATCGTCTATTGAATGACAATGATACAATGATGATGCTCTGGTGATATAATCAATAATGATAAAGGTGAAAATGAATTTTCACTAATTATCTCACTAATGATAATGCGACGATGATCAATGGAAAATGATAATAGCGATGATGATATGATGATAATTTTAATGATGATATAATGAATGATAATGCACTGATGATATATATTAAATAAAGAAAATGATGATAATAATAGTGAAAATTATGATGATGATGATCTAATGAGTGATAAAGCACTGATAATCTAATGAATAATGATAATAATTATGATGATCTAATGAGTGATGATGCACTGGTTATCTAATAAATAATGATAATTATTATGATGATCTAGTGAGTGATAATGCACTAATAATCTAATAATAATGATAATAATTATGATGATAACACAAATATAATCTGCACATGAGAATACGGCCATTTTATACTCTAAAATTTTATTTTTCTTGAAAAAAAAAAAACGAATGTTTCTCATTTTTCTTATTTGTTCTATTTGAGAACACTCCACGCACCACTAAATAATTCGGATATCCGACATCTGCTACAGCAGATTGTCCGAAAAAAATCAAACGGCGCAGTGGGTAAATAAAAAATGGCAGATATCGCTAAGAACCTAAAAAAATAAGTTGTAGCAATCGATCCGTATGTACTGCACTTTTTCGTGCACAGAATAGTGATAAAACATTTACGCTCTACGTAGAAGACGTGTGATAAAATTTCTTGCTATTTAAGTAAAGTAAAGTGTTACAATTTAAGGAAAAAATTGGAATCATAACTATTGAATAAATTATAACAAGAATTTTTCGAAAACTTATTTTCTAAAAAAAATTTAATTTAAATTTTTAAGCATTTAAAACTACAAGCAGAGTGAATTTTATTTTTACCATGTTTTTCATATTTTCATTTAACTTTAATAAACATATTATTTAATTATTCAAAATAAATTATTCTTCCGTTTAACGATACAAAAAGAAAATTTAATTTTATAGAAAAATGTATGGAGAATTTAATTAAATTTATTTGAAATAAGTGCTTGTTTAACTAAGTGAAAAAAATAGCAAGTTTGATGATTCCAAATGGAATAATCGGGAGTGAAAGGATGGACTGTTCATCTGTATAGCATTTCAAAAATAACAAACTGCTATTTATTTTCGATTCGTGAAGTAGAGATTTTTTTTCCCCTTCTGACTTCACCGCATTTTTCAATTTTACCTATTCATTGTATTCGCTGAAGAACATAACGTCTACGATTTTCAAATTTCGTGTTTCCGGTGGCAACAGAAAGAAATGAAGTGAAGAGATATGACTCTACCCATCATTCCACGCTCGGGTAAAATGGTGGAAGAAATTTGAATGGAATTTTTTTTTTGTATGTTTTTAACCAATTTTTGAGTTAGTTTTTTCTCATTGTGGAGACTTTTTATGTGAAATATAGACCTAGTTTCTGTCCGTATAGTTAGGTTGAATGCAATAAATAAATTGTGCGTGAAAAAAAAAATCTGAATGAATTTCAGAACAGCTGGATAAAATCTTATAAATTAGTAGTTGTATTTCGTGTAATACATTTTGGATTGTTTTTAAAGAAAATGTATCTAACACCAAGTACAAGTTTTAAACTCAACTTTTAGATTTGTAACAATAGCAGATCAAGAAATTGGTTTTGGATAATATATAATTATTAAACATTATACTTAAAAACAGTTTACCACCTATTATACTTGACTAAATTTTTTCAAAAAACCCATAAATCCACGAACCGTAGTTTTCGAGAAATTGAGATCTATTGATTATTCATTACTAGCTTTGTAAAACCGGCGTTGCACGGGTGTAACCTTAATAACGCTGATTTGTTTTTTTTTATGTAAACTTTGATTTTATGCCAATTGATACACTATCCACTGGATTCCATCAGGATATGATAATCTCCTCCCATTCTGATATCAGCATTAATTTAAAAAAAAGTGTTTGTCCGATTGTATCCAGGAACTTTCAGTTGCTTGAGTCATAGTAGTTTCTTTTCCTAGTAAACACCAATACAAAATCCAGTTCGTCAAGTGAAGCCACCGATCGCTTTGTAAAAAGCCTAAACAAACGCTCTCGGTGAAATATTTGACGCTATTCTATAGTAAAGCTTGCATAGGCTTACTACATCGACTTGGCGATTGATTTCTGACTCTCTAATAAAAACGATAATTGCAACGCATTTTTCTTACCTGTAAAGGATACCATCGTGTGTAAATTCAGATGTTCTGCTGCAGCCTACAACCTGGTAAAGCTGTGATGCAATGGCCGGTCTGTTCATTGGCAACTTTTGGCGAGTGTGAAAATTTAACTTAGGGTTGCTAAACCTATCGAATTGCATAAAATATGAAGTGAATGAACAAACACCTTATTTACAATAAAATCTTCCTTAATATCTTCATTTCTTACCATTTGTAAATATCAATTAAATTCGTAACGGAAATATAATAAGAATCGACTTGAGGAAACCTCATGCAGCATAAAAAAATGCCTTTACCTGTTTGTACTTAATTTTTCTCTCGCGCCGAAATTTCTTTCAAATTTGAAAATGAAAAGTATGAATCCAAAGTTTATAGAATTCGCAATGCTATTCCTATGGAGATCGAAACATTATGAATATTAAAAAATCTAAATCAAATATGAAAAAACGAAGCCTCAGGTGCACACGTAGGTATTAAAGGGAATCTATATTAAAAATTTCAAATTTTTCTGGTCAGTGTAAGTAGGTCTTTCACGATCCACAGACAAACAGACAGACTCTTTCTTTTATTATTATAGATAAGTTATCTACATGTACTTATTATGAATAATAATTACAATTAATATAAATACTTATTATTATACATATTCATATTTGAATTATGGGTACTTTTCCATTTTGTGAGTGCAAATCGCAAATCTTACCAAAAAGGATCTTCGGCTACAAACTGAATAATTCGGCGACAAAGCATAGTATACACATTTAGAGGTTTGGCAATATTCCGTTTGGCGGCAGTTGTACATTTTTGGCGACTTTATCGCTAGCTCTCGCAAAATGGAAAATAGCCAAATTATATTTATCTGAAGCAAGGTGATTTTAATTTGATGGGATAATGCTCTTTGGTGGTTAAGCAATGTTTTTCAAACTTAAAGAATCTGGTTTTTAGTTCCACCAGTGTATTTTTCAAATGGTTTTGGAATGAAACTCAAAATTTCTTTAAAACATCGCAATGAATTACTTAACGCTTGAATTATCGCTTGAATTACTGAATAAATTCTCATGTGGATTTAGAAATCATTGAGCTAGAACAGAAACTGGAGTGAAGTGTCAGCGAGCCGAAAACCCACTCGCACCCTTTTGAGCGCACAGGGCAGAAAAGGACTATTTTCCCTACACTTGTATGCAATGCTTGTATGAAACCCCTCTATCATATTGACTTGGGCGCCTAAATGTATTTTAACATTTTTAGTTCGAAAGAATTAACTTTCTTTAACTTTAAATTCCAACTTTTTTTAAGAAATAACCATGTGGATCTACTAAGAACCAGCGAAGACGAACCCAATAGCGAAATAGGCAAGTTTCTAGGTTTTCTGCCCGGTTCATTTCTGCTGCAGTGCCGTGTATTCCTCCGCGTTTCGTTATTGAACCGGCTCGTTTGCTGCCCTGTTCAGTGAATCACACACCTCACTCCACTTTTCTTCTAGCTCAATGTTAGAAATTTTTTACAGTTGCCTCAGCAGATAAGTTTACTATTAAAATATTCGTAATTCAACAAAAATCAAGTTTTTTTATTTCTATTTGAAATAGGATAAAATATCCACCCTTTTGAAAAATTTCCTGAAATTGCAAAAGTATCTCCAAATCTTTCAAATCTTTTTCGCCATTTTATAAGTAGTGTGAATTTTAAAACATGTTGCTTTTTAAGGGGAAAACAGCCCTCTTATTCGCATGGGTTTTAAAGCTAGTTCTTTCAAAATTTTTTGTTTATATGCATTTGCTGAAACTATTATTATAAAGCTCACTTATAGAAAATATACTCGAACATTTACTTATCCGAATGTTCACCATACTTAAGATACTTTTCCAATACAAAAACTTGAAGAAATTTCAATATTTATGAATAAAAAAAAACGAAGCTATGAAATTTCGCACCTGCGACTTGCGAAAATCGATGTTGTTTTGAGAAGGATATTTTCTCAACAGCTCTTAAATTCCAAATTTGTCAAAGTTTCAACTAACATATTTACATTTTATGTATTCATAATTTAATATATACATTACATATTTATAAATTGATATATTTTTTGTTATTTTATTTTTTGTTGTTTCATTATTTTTTTATTATTAAAATATATTTTTAAAACAAAAACATTAGCTGTGAAAATTAATTTCAATGTATATCGTATTTTGAAATGCCTATAACATTCGGTGGTCTTTTGAATGAATGACTGCTTTCATATATAGTCGATATTTTTCTGAAACTGCTTCATCTGGAGTTTTTTTTATGTTTATTGAACAAAAAAAATATAATTTTGTCCCTAAGTATAAAGTAGAAATTGACTTTTGAGTAAAAATTTATTGTATTATAAAAGTATCTCCAAAAACTATGAAAATGTAAATGTTATCCAAAACTTGAAATCAAAACTTTACTTCACCGTTTTTATATTAAGTGTACCCAATACAAGATTTTTCTTTATTTTATTCTTCATGCGGGGAAAAATAATAACCATTTAATAGTTTTTGAAATGTGTGCTAATTAAAACATCTTTTAAGTCAATTTTTTTCTGTGTACATAGCAAACTTGTCAGTGCTGTACTCAGAATTTTCTTTAACCGGGAATATTTTTTGGGTCCACTTGTAGCCGTGTTTATAATTTTTTTGTATGAATAATCCGAAACTTAGACCTAGGAAAACGTAAACGACCAGTAAATATATTTTCCTATTAGCAGTGTGGCATTTAATTTGAATTGATTGTTCTTTTGTAAATGAGTGAGTGTCAGTGCTGTCCCTCTTCTCCAATGGCAAGAAAAAACTTTAGATAGACAATATATTTTTTAACGTAGATTAAAATATATTTTTAGATATAATTTCAAGTTTATAAAACTGAAACATGCTCTACCACTTAAAAAGGCATAAGTAGTCAGTTTGTCAGTACTGTTCTTGTTAGTGCTGTCCCTTTAGTGAACTTTTCAAATGGGGACAACAATAAGAAAATATATATAAAGTGAACAAACTGCGTAACAAGTGTCTTTTCTAGAAACAGGAATGTAAATAGAATATAAAATGGTTGAAACGCTATTACTGCAAACTATTTTTTTTTAATATCGCACGATATCCCAACTTACCACTCAACTCAACACCCATTCCATATATTTCCCAATATCGTCTGACATTTTTCCAAAAAATGAAACAAAGCACCTCCCACACACATTCGAATCTAATCTGAAAACAGATCCCTCAGTGATATCCGTTTCCAATCTCCAATTTCCGAACCGGAACGAATTAATTTTTCGATCACACCCCCACCCCCAAGGGGGCGAGCGCAAACGATAATCTCGTCTTGCTGACAGTCCGGTGGGGTCGTTCGAATTTCACAGTGCCCCCCTTAGGATCGTCTGTCAATAAACGGACGGTTTTTTATTGTTATATTGCGGGGAGGGGATGTGAGGGGGAGGGGTGGGGGGTCTGTTGCGTCATACGGGATATTTGTATTCGTTAGGTTCGTTTCCCACTTAACGGCGAATGAGAACGAATGACCGTGGGTCTCTAAACCAAAAGGCCTCAGTGTTAACCCAATCGAAAAAAAATGCAACATTTCTCCGACTGTATTAAATATTTTTGCAAATGTTTCTTTTTTAAATGACAAGTATAGATAACTTACAGGTCCCAATAATCCCACTTTTTTGAAATTGCTTTGAATATTTTGTGTAAAATTATGTATTGAAAATTTTAAAAACATTCAAGCCAATTCCAAAAAGTGGTGTTATAGATCCCTGTAAGTCAGCTGCATTTATAATATTAAAAAAAACCGTTTTCAAAAATATTCAATACAGCTGGGGAAAAATGTGGCTTAGAAAGTAATCATTGGATTAACACTGAGGCACTTTGGTTTGGAGACCCTTGGTCGAACGGGCTGAACCGCCCTTAAAGGGGAATGGGCTCGCTGGAACGCGGGTCTCCAAACTCAAGTGCCTCAGTGTTAATCCAATGGCGAAAAAACTATTTTCTCTGTCACATTTCTCCGGCTGTATCGAATATTTTTACAAACGGTTTTTTAAAATAATAAATGTAGATAACTTACAGGTCTCTATCTTCCCACTTTTTGAAACTGCTTCGAATATTTTGTAAAAAATTATTTATCGAAAATTAATGAAAATATTCGAACCCATTTCAAAAAGTGGGAAGGTCGGGACCTGTAAGTCAGCTACATTTATCACATAAAAAATCCGCTTGTAAAAATATTTAATGCAGCCGGAGAAATGTGGCAGAGAAAATATTTTTTTCTCCATAGGATTAACACTGATGCACTTTGCTTTGGCGACCCCCGGTCCAGCGCGCCCATTCCCCCTTAAGCAACGGGTTCTTTCACATGCGATAGAACACGGTCTTTTCAACTTACGAAGCCAGAGAAGATCTTTCAAATGTGGGTGGACGGAATGTTTGAGGTCACTATTCCGCGCGTAGAAGATGGAGAAACCTGTTCGGAATCACTGGGAACTCTAAAAATATATAGTCAGCCGTGATCGAGTGGTTCCGAACAGGTTTCGCTATCAGGTGTCTTCACCTTCGGGACAACGATACTCGGAGCGGTGACGTCAAAATTTCTATCCACGCATGTGTGTGTAACCTGCGGTTTTGAATCAAGTAGTGACAATGTAAAGTGAATTTAAGGGGATACGGTACCCAAAACATTATTTCTAGAAATAATATCAAAAACTTGTAATTTATAGTGGTTTTATATAATGTTCACTCTAAATAAACATTTTCTAGCAATAAAAACAAATATTTACAAGTAGTTTTTCATTTATTTTTAAAAAAAGTCAAAATTTTGAACTTTTTTAAAACGCTACTCCTCTTTCAATTTTGAGAATGACTGCACCAAACTTTTATAGTTTGGTTTTAGTACTATTTGTTAAGAAACAGTGCATGGATTTTAAAATGTGAGCTACAGTTAAAAAGTAACATGCATTTATACTGAAAATCACAAAAAAATTACAAATTATTAAATTCAACATTTTTTAAAACAACTATACATAGTAGACCTTATTCCATGCACAATTTTGTGCACCATATATATATATAAGAACACGGGTTAAAAATTTCAAAATTCTAACTTATTTAGCAAAAAAGCCTTAGGGATTTATTAAACACAAGAATTGAAAAACGCGAAACAGAGAAAAAAGGTTTTAAGCAGACGAAATACGTATTCAAACTTATAGGAATGACTCCAGAAAATATTAAATAACCTTTTTTCTACAAAAGATATCATTATGAAACTTTCAGTTGATGTTCAGAAAGATATTGTGAATATTACGAAGTAAAAACTGAAAAATCGATATTTTGGCCAATTTTTGGCAACCGTATCCCCTTAAAGTGCGGAGAAATTTGCTACCGTATATTGTCACTGCAGCAGCGTTTAACATTGTCGCTACTTGATTGGAAATAACGGGTAAAACCGTAAGTTCGGTCTTAGATTACTAGATGTGAAAGATCTGAATGACTTAACATCGCTAATGCGATTACCAGGCACCGTAACCACTGCCGGAAACGGTGAATTCAACAAATTGACCTCTATTATAGTGGTTTGTGATGAATGTATATGGATTCATCTTTATACAAATGAAAATAGAAGCGCAAAATATTTTAAATACATTCTTTATTTAAACATATTTTCAAATAAATGTACAATTACAAGTTTGTTTACGCAAACAATCATAATTAAATTTTATTTTTGCTAAGGCGTATTAACTTAAATAAATATTAAGGTCTTTAAGTCTTTAATATACACACAAACATTTTTATGCTCTACAAATATACAAATTATCTTTGTTTATATTTTCTAAATAATGTCCCATTTTGACATTTTTATGCGAAAACCCTTAACAATTTTATTGGTGAAAAAATCGTTTCCTTTTTAAGACCACCGGAATTGTGCTTGTCCCCATGTTACGCCATTTTTCATGTATCTAAACGACTAATATCTGAAATCAAAGGATGAAAAGTGATTTTTTGATCCTCTTCCATCGAACCATTTCTGCTGTCAAAGTTTACAATAAATTATTTTGTTTCTGGAAAGTAAAAGAAAACCGAAATTTAAATAGATATCAGACTTTTGTGGGTTTCCGACATAATTTCGACAAACATAACTCTTTCCTGTTCAAATCTGCTTCATTGAATAATGGTTTGGATTGTTATAAAATATTATTATTAGTAAAATTCTACATACCCTCTTGAAACATCAAAACTTATATGCAAGACCAATTCGAATAAGCAGATATGTTATCGAAGTAGTCATCCCCTGTGTTCAGTCTTCTTTACCGATAATGTACTACAAAGGAAAAACAGCTTCTACAGAGGCTTACTTGAATAAATATGCTCGTTGTACAATTGAATATCTGTAGTTTCTTGTTATTGTGGGTCAAAAAATACTTACATAATCGATAAAAATTGATTATTATCTAGTCTGGCTGTAGATGTATTCCTACTTAACAACAATCTTGCTAAATAAAGAGCTTGGTTCAGTGTTAGCGCTCTGCACTACTATGATACGGATCCGAAGCCTTTTTTTTCAATTTTTTTTATCCCGAGTTGGGCTAGATTAGCTCATTCATCCTTTAACCACTTGCTATTACAAGAATTAATGAATGTTAATTAATTACAAATGAATATAGCGATATCATATTTTACTCAAAATACACAAAAAAGTACAAGAAAAAGAAGAAAAAAGAGCTGAAAAAGTAGTTCTCTGCACTACCCTATATAACAACTAAAATTAGTTGCTATCTGTTCGTCCACAGAAGCCATTTGTTTAAACAGACAGTAAATTAACCTTAAATTATGTGGTAAATTCCAAAATATACTGTTACTTTTTGAAGGAGTCACCATTTATAAAAAGTAGGTTTGTTACAGAATCTGTCACTTAACCCGCTTCCACACAACAGTTGTGTTTAACAGGTAAAAAGGCGACAAACACTGCATTTATATTCTATATTAAACATTTACATGCTAAATTTGGCTAGTTTCATTTATTTTATTTTGAATTCAATAACTATTACTTATCGTTTGCAAAAATTAATTTTTATTTCAAAGAATAAATATGTAATATTCCTCGCTTTTAAATAGAATTAAAACACTTCATATAAGCGTACAAAGAATCTCGTAATGAAATATATTTGACGTCATATCAAACTTATCGATGTCGCAAAAATAAATTTATTTAAATTTATTGTCTAAAAGAATTAAAGTTTCTCGAGCGATTGTTGCGATGGCAATGGTGATTTAATACTAATAAGAATGGCTTCCTATGCTTTTTAAATTAGCATTAAATTTTGCAGTTTTTTTAGGGAAAATAATTAAATTTAGGGAAATTAGGGATTAGGAATTAGGAATTTAGGGAAATTTTAGGGAAATTAATAAAATTAATTAAAAATAATTGAAGTACTTCGAATTCGAATTCTTTTCTGAAATTTTCAATGCATTCTAATTTCTATGAGCTGAATTTTTTGACGTATCACACTTGTCCGTAGCATTTGTAGTTTGGGCCATGAAAGTGGATGACAGACAGACGGACTGAACGATTATAATACCTTCCCCTCTTTACATTATAAACGTGTGTGGAAGCTAAAAAGATAGAGAGTGACACTCCAGGAGTAGTAAATGTCACACTAGCTATTATTCAGGGTGTGTTGGAATATCAGAGAAGCCAACTGAACTGAATATGTCTCCAAGTAATTTTTAAATGGGTTGAAAAACAGGCCCCTGATATTGGGGCACATTTTCCTGTTCAAATGCTTAGATTTTATCACTTACTATCAAAAACTATATTTACTTTTTAAGAAACTATCAGTGCTGGTTCTCAGATAAACGTTTAATGAATATAAGATATCATGTTTTAATTGAAATATATAAAAATTTTAAGAAAAAAGAAAACTAGCCCCGGTTTTCCCTACCCATAGTATATGATATAGGCTAGAAAAAACCCTCAAATTTGTGTTTGCAGATTTTTCACACTTACAAAAAAAAAAAAAAAAAAAATTCTAGACAAATATTTTTTGTTAAAACTCCAGCCTTTTCTGTGCATTCAGTAAAGCAGTATAGCAAATATTCTTGATTCTAGATTTCATCATTTTATAAAACTTTAACATTTTAACTTTAATTACGTTCAAAGCAAGATACAAAACAAATTAATATTCCCCAAACTCTAACTCAACTTCCCAACACACCCATTAATTTTGCTGTTCACTAATGCGAAATTAATAGCCCCAACACATAACTCGGAGTCTTTAGTTTAACGATATTTGCCGGGTTTGAAAGAAGCAATATCTACTGCCCTCTCAGAAAGATTTTTCGTCTTCCCATTCTTTTTAAAATCTATTATTAAAAGAGTACAGAAGAGTAGATGAAAATAAATTACAATTATTAGAAGGGAATTTGTAAATATGATAATTGCTTTGTGCAAAATATTTTTTTTACAGTAAAATTTCCTTTTTTATGGTAAAATTTCCTTTTTATAATAGAAAATACAAAATATTTCCTTCTTACAAAAGTGTGAAAATTTTCGACATGGTTTCTCCTAGTAACAAATTATTTAGTGCAAATATACACAAAACATTATTTACAGTAAAGTTTCTTTTTTACATAGTCAAATATCCTTTTTACCTTATATCTTCATTTGTACAATAAAACACCCTTTTTACAACACAAAAAATACAAAATATTTTTCTTTCAAAAGAGTGACATTGCTCGACATGTTTTCATCAAGTAAGAAAATATTTTCTGCAAATACTAGGAACAAAAAATATGATATAATTTTTTACAGTTAAAACAACAACATAAACAATTGAAAAATTGGATTTTTTACAACATAAACAATTTAAAAATATTTCTGTTTTACAAACGTGTGAAATGTTCGACATGTTTTCACCTAGTAATAAAATAGTTTGTGCAAATAGGTACAAAAAAAATCTTCATCGGCGAATTCAGTGACCAGCTATTCGATACACATTCCTTCTCTAATCCACTTAATTTCTATTTAATAGGATTGATATAGACGAAATTCCAAACGGCCCGAAACTTTATTTGATCTCTTACGCAGAGTCAATTTGTTTAAGGATTAAGGAAATTTAGGGAAAGAAGGGAATGTATACTAAAGAGGTGAATCATTTTTAATATGTTTGCGGATTATGAATAAGCTCATTTTTATGTACGTTTGGCGATTAAGTGTAAGTAGTACATATTATTACAATTTCAATTTCCCTGAAGTTTCAGAAAATTACTAAATATATGAGAAAAATGTATTAAATTTATAATTTAATAAAAATAATACAAAATTAATCACAGTATTTCCTATTTTAAAGTAATCAAATATTTGTTAATACTCCAAAGTTTAGTTTTCACATAGGATGATAAATCTAAATAAATTGTTAAAGGAAAACCTAAACCTTCATAAGACGTACCATTGGCATTTATTAAAAAGATGTGACGCAAAAAACCCTAATGAAGATTGACATCTGCGTTAGTAAAAAGATTGATCCTTAACTCTAATTTTTACACTAAGCCACTTTGCTTAAGGGGATACGGTACCCAAAACATTATTTCTAGAAATAATAACATAAACTTATAAATTATAGTGGTTTTATATAATGTTCGCTCTAAATAAACATTTTCTAGCAATAAAAACAAATATTTACAAGTAGTTTTTCATTTATTTTTTTAAAAAAGTCAAAATTTTGAACTTTTTTAAAACGTTACTCCTTTTTCAATTTTGAGAACAACTCCACCAAACTTTTATAGTTTGTTTTTAGTACTATTTGTTCAAGAACTGTGCATGGATTTTAAAATGTGAGCTACAGTTAAAAAGTAACATGCATTTATACTGCAAATCACAAAAAATTACAAATTATTGAATTCAACATTAAAAAAAAACTATACATAGTAGACCTTATTCCATGCACCATTTTGTGCACCATATGTATAAGAACACTGGTTAAAAATTTCAAAATTCTAACTTATTTAGCAAAAAATCCTTAGGGATTTATTAAACACAAGAATTGAAAAATGCGAAACAGAGAAAAAAAAGTTGCAAGCAGACGAAATACGTATTCAAACTTATAGGAATAACTCCAGAAAATATTTAATAACTTTTTTGCTACAAAAGATATCATTATGAAACTTTCAGTAAATGTTCAGAAAGATATTGTGAATAATAAGAAGTAAAAACTGAAAAATCGATATTTTGACCAATTTTGGGTACCGTATCCCCTTAAGGGATCCTTCAGTGCCGACCTCGTCACTTGACCCCTTAAGGTTTTAGGGAAAGTGAGGTCTAAAAGGAAATAAGAGTGTTAACGGTGATTCATATGTAATGTATTTTCTGGTTTGGTGTTAGCTTTTTATATGTGTTGTTCTATTTATGGATGAAGGAAAGCTGTTAAAAAGTTTGGAGTGATGGAAAAAAAATTGAAATAATTAATTTGACATAAATATTTAAAATGAAAAAAAAATAGAGGAAAGTGTGTGTGTGTGTGGGGGGGGGGGGGATCTGAATGTATGCATTATAATTTTCAATCAGACTGTGATTTATTGCTTTATTACTACAAAACCTAAGTTAGTAAATAAAATATAAAATATATTATAGAACCAAATTATTACACATTAAAAACCTTATTATTTTTACTTTTTAATTTAATTTAGATAGTTTTGTTTAAATATAACTATATCTTATTTATTCTACAAATTAATGTTAAGAAACTAATTTTATTATACACTTGATAATGCATGGCAATAAATAATAAATTAAATGTTTAATATTTTTCTACATTATTTCAAAAAATTATTTATGTAATTTAAGTGTAGGTATACAAAAAATGAGATTTAAATATGATATATAATTTATAGTTTAATTTCTTATATACATAAACACATTTCAATGTAAGAATACATAAATAAAACGTATATTACATTCTTAGTGGACCTATATGATAAAAAATGTAGATATCAAAATAAATTCTATGTCTAAAAAGTTGCAACATTTAATGACATTTCAAAAGATTATTCTTTCTTTAAAAGTAATACATGAATCAAAAGCAAACGTACAATAAGATACTTGTAACAAAAATGAATTGAATTTTTGGACATTTCTAAAAAATGTATACTAGCCATACAAACAAATGAAGAAACGACTCCATTGTAAAATATTTTACTTTAAAACTCCCGTATTTCGAAAAAAAAGTAATAAAACTTATTGGTACCTCGCTCTACAAATATACTCATAAAAATTATTTACAACCATTCCGCCGCGGAAAAATAAGTAAAGTTTTATTTTATTGTAGAATGAATCCGCAAATATTCAGTTTATTGTGTATTGGTTGTTGTTTCACAAAGTTAGTACTCCTACTATTGATAAATAAAGTTTTAACATATAAGTAAACTTTTATGTGTTTTTTTAGATGACTTAAATTACCAAATAAATCTGCTATATAGTATTTTTACAGAGTCGAATTTAGTAAAAATTAAATGTAAACAATGATTAAATCCACATTAAAACAAAAAAATATCTAAAGAATGCTGTAATTTACAATCGATTCGCCAAAAATAATACCTTATGTCTAGCATAAACTGTTAAAAAAAATTTTGGAGTTTTTTTTTATTCTTACAAAATTATTTCGTAACCAAAAATCATATGTAAAATTAACAACAGATAGACAAACTTACCAATGTGTGTTTACATATACATCGATTTGGCCTGCGCACAAAAAAGTTTGATTTGGGTTGAGTTAAATATCGTCGCACTAGAGATACACGAAGGCCTGCGGGAGAAGGTGACGGGAGTCGCAATTTAGATCCGTAGTCAAGTGACTAGCCGACACCTGAGAAGGCACTCAACGCAACTTTTAGGAGAGACATCGTACACAGCGTCAGGAGTTTGGGCATATTTAACGTGTGCACTCCCTCTACCTGTTGTATTCATCGTCGCAATTTTTAGATACACAGACCGTTTACATATCGGCAGTTATTTTGGCAATGCCGGCACGAACCTGGGACCTTTCTATTGAAAGGCTATCGCCTTACCCACTGAGCTCAACCCCCGAAAAAGTTTCAAGAATTATTAAGTTGCGCATTTAAAATAAGTATAAAAGTCCCTGTCCGTCCCTAAGGGAAAAAAACTTCCCCTCAAAATCCCCTCAACAAATCCCTCTTTCCGGTTCATTCCTTTGCCATTCCCAATCACATCTCACACGATGGGGAAATCCCCTTTGCTTCAATAGGTACAAAATCCTTTCAAAGGAAAAAAACAGGGGATGGTAGAGAAAGGGCTTTCTGTTATATCTTGAGTCTCAAAAAAATTCTACACATACGTTCTTTATATAAACATTTTTTCAAACAATTATATATTTAAAAGTATGTTTTTAAAGTAATTTTGAAACAAAAATAATAACGTTTATCACTTGCTAAAGGACATGATAGTTCCTTGGAATTTGAGGTTTTGAGTGGTAAAAATACAAAAATTTTGTGTGATGTGAAAGAAACAAGCTCGGGCAGTTTTTGTAATTAATGGCCCATTTTATTTTTTGTTTTAATCCAAAATATCCTTATAAATTTGCCACTGAAATTATTTTTTTCGCAAGACGTCCGAAATCTGCTTGACCCACTTGCTAAGCCATTTTTCAAAACATTAATAAATCAGTTTCTTTAATATAAATATTTTTTGAAAAATCGGACATTTTAGTTTACAATGGAAAAGTTAGAATTGAGAAAAATTGTAAAATGAAGTTGCGAAGGGAATTCTACAAAGGTTCCAATAGAATGAAGAATGTGTATGTATGTGTACCAATGTAACGAAGAAGATATATTTATTTCACAATATAGAAAGTTCGAAAGTGGGACCGACAATTAAGTATTTTTTATCAATTTACCGTACTTAATACGGAACTTTTAGCTTCCACACTACGGTTATAACGTAGAAAGTGGAAGGTATTATAATCGTTCAGTCCGCCTGTCTGTCTGTCCGTCACCCAGTTTCATACCCCAAACTACAAATGCTACTGACCAGTGTGAAAAATAAAAAAAAAACGAACGCATTGAAATTAAAATACATTGGAAATTTAAGAAAAGAATTCTAATTCGAAGTACTTCAATTATTTAAGAAACTATAAAATTTAATGCTCATTTAAAAAGCATAGGAAGCCATTTTTATTAGAATTAAATCACCAAGGCCATTTGCAACGATCGCTCGAGAAACTTTAATTCTTTGAGACCATAAATTGACATAAATTTATTTTTGCGCCATAAACCGGTTTAAAATGACGTCAATATATTTCACAAAGAGATTCTTTGATTGTGTGTTGATATGAAATGTTTTCTTTTTAATTAAAAGCTATGAATATTACATACTTATTCTTTGAAATATTAATTATTTTAGCAAATGATAACAAATAATTATTGAGTTTTTGAAAGAAAATAAATGAAACTAGCCACATTTTGCGTGTAAATGTTTAATATAGAATTAATGCTGTGTTTGGAGCGTTTTTTCCTGTTCAACACAAATGTTGTGTGGAAGCGGGTTAAGTGACAGATTCTGTTACAAACCTACTTGTTATTTTACGTGATAAAGCCTTATACTACAGGGTGATTATAAAGAAACTTTGCCAACATCTGCGCTTCTAGAGTCCGTTCCAGTTAACCGATCGATATGAGATTTCAAATATAGTTATTTGGAGGTATGCGCTCGAGATTCTGTGAATTTCATTACAGTGGTGCTCACGGTTACGGTTATAGTTACAGAAACTCGAAAATTTCGAATGGCAACGCCTACTTTTTCCTGTCTCAAAATGTTCAGCGCATGCGAAAACCTTAAATAGCGTTGGAACGGCACCGATATATCCAAAAACGTGTTATAAATAACCCTTTAAGACCGGCGATCAGATGGCCCTGATTAAGTTTATGAGACTAACTGTTAAGAGTTTTGACGAAAAAAATGCCTTAAACAGCATCAATGCCAGCAAATCCTTAAAAACAGTCATTTTTTATGCAAATAACGAATGGTACAAGTCAGCTGCTTCGGTATTGATGTTTTTGAAAAGCTTGAACATTCTCTTTTATACCCGCACGATCGTGATGGCTCGGTCTTAAATGGTTATTTATAACACGTTGGTTTTTGGACATATCGGTGCTATTTAAGGTTTCGCATGCGCTGAACATTTTGAGACAGGAAAAAATAGGCGTTGCTATTCAAAATTTTCGAGTTTCTATAACTATAACCGTAACCGTGAGCTCCACTGTAATGAAATTCACAGAATCTTGAGCGCATGCCTCCAAATAACTATATTTGAAATCTCATCTCGATCGGTTAACTGGAACGGACTCTAGAAGCGCAGATGTTGGCAAAGTTTCTTTATAATCACCTTGTATATTAAATGCAATTTAAGAATCATTTTTTTATAATTAAATTTAAAAAAATCGGCAAATTTATCCAAAAAACATTGTCTGTAAATACTATTATTAACCTACTCAGGACAGCTTATATAACGCACTTTTTGTCAAGCATAACCTTAGAATAGATTTTCAAATGAAATTCAAAAGCTCCACATTAGATGCGTTTAAATCATGGAACAACAGCAATCCCCTCGTATATTCCGCCAAACACCCTTTTAGACACCCCGACGATTCGTAGGGATTTATTTTATTGCCTCCCTTTTCTTTAGGGATTTCGGGGGTTTTATTGGGGACTATTTTCGACGTCCCTCGCTTGCTGAAAATGGGGCCTCAATCAGTAGCCGGAAACTGATGTCTTCTTAGGTGGGACTCGAAGCAAATCGTCGTCTCCGTTTTGGGGGATAAACTAGATTCTGGCACGATTCAGTTTTCGGATTGTGTCGTCGTCGTTTTTTGGAGAATGCATGCTTGTAGTTTTCAAAAAAAAACATGGCGCTTTAGGGGAAAGATTGGTTGAGACAAGACCAAACTGAATAGAGTATAACTCCTGGACATCCAAAAAATTAGTGTTGTATTCAAACTAGTCGTATGGAAAATTACTTCACCGTGTTTGTGGCATCATAGCAGAATTTTATTGGACGGGTCTTCACCGTCCAGTACGCTACTCGAGTGAAGCAGGGTAAATCGTTACTACTAACTCGTACAAATCCTCATACATTGGATAACCGCCGCTTCACTTCAGTGGCGCTTTCAGGTCTAGTCCCGTTCATACACTGTCGTCACTTTACCGCGTCGAAATGTGATACTCAATTTAGTTTAGCTTTTGTTGGACAGAGACTTTAGGTATAATAGAAAACCTTAAGGTGTACGTATACACTTGAACTTTTTTTCTTCTCTAAAATTTCACTTAAAAATCCAATTTTTTTAATATTTGATATAATTCATAAGTGTATGAGGGTACGTGTAAAAATATTTTTTCAAAATTAAAATGCTAATTAATTAGCATTTTATGCATTAATTAGCATGTATTTTAAACACTCGTAACTCAAGAACTAATTAACTTAGACCTATACAATTACCATGCAAATTAATCACCAATTCATTCTGAAGGGTGTGAAGCTCAAACCAAGTTTGTGGCTCTTTTAGTGTTTTATTTATAAATTTTTAAAATAAGCAACATTAAAAAAATCATTTTTTTAGAAAAAAATAACTTTGATATGGAATATAAAATTAATTTAAAAACCAAATCTTTTTTGAGGTTCACGCCCTCCCCCATTTTATTCCACAAATAAACAATTCGCTTTACAAAATGTAAATTTTTACTTTAGTTATTATTGTTTAAGCAAAGTAACACATGAGAAAAATGAAGTTTTGTGAAAATTGAGTTTAAAGGTAATAAAAGCTAACTAACTTTCATGATTTTAGAAAAACATCTGTAACTTTTTTTAGAATGGAGTATCAGTACAAACTTTACATCATTTAAAGAGGAAGAATTGGAATGTCTAATGAACTTAAAAACAAAAAAATGCCTTATTTGGTTTTTTTTGGCCTTTTCTAGTGTGTATGTATACCTTAAAGGTGACAAACATCTGTCATATGACTTTAGCCAAAGTAACGTATTTTGCGGAGAATTTTTAACGAATCGAAATTCTTTTTCCTTATAAAGTGTAAGTAAAATTTTTTAAATACTCAAAATATGCATCAAATTATGATTTTTTATTTATCTTTTTTTTGGATTCACAACTGCAAAATTGCATGGATTTCAAATTTCATTCAAGTATGATCAGTATTAGAATACTTTTTTGAGTTTTTAAAGTGTGAGTACACAAAAAGCCCTTAAAAACGACGGATATCCACGAACCGGTGGGTCATGATAATAAAAGTGAACTATATATCCTGCTTTTGATTGATTTGGGCTGTCACATTTATGACATGAATATAGTATTGCGATTACGCTGTACAAAGTCGAGAAGACGTCACTAAGGGGTTTTATCACGTAATTTGTACCGAAAATAAAAGCATATATAAATTATATTAATTAGTCATTTTTACTTTCAATTACCTAGTTATAAAAAATAATCTGAGTATTATGCTAAAAGCTTAAATCTGAAATAGAGGTTTTGTGCTTCTTACACTGTTTGGAGGGAGCTGATTTTGTAAAGGGTTTTTTGAACGTTGATCCGTCTGTCAGTCTGAAACCACTTTAGATTTTAAAATACATTTACCCCTCGCTATATCGCGCCTCGTTACATCGCGCATTCGGATATACACTCTTAAAACAAACGAGCGGTTTTAACTCAGTCTGAGTTAATTTCCACTCCTTTCCGTGCCGAAAATGCACTTCTCCTATAGGAGTGTATTTCACTCTTTTGTTTTAAGAGTGTATCGCGCCTTGTATCATGTCTCCCAAATTTCCCCCTGTTTTTTTTTCAATATGTACTTTCCTTAAAATAAATAATAAACTTCCGTTTGATCTTTGCCGGAAAACAGGTTTTACGAGAAAAATCAAAACAGCCTACTTTAGATAGATTTTTTAATAGAAAATGCCTGAAATGTGTCTAGCATGCCTGTGCAATAATGTGTATAGTAATTAATAATAATAAGTCCTTTCTAAATTTTTGTTACATATTTATATTATTTAAAATGATCTAGTTTTATCTTTCAAATACATACTGTGCTTTAGTTTAAAAACTAGTTTGATACCATAAATACACCAACATATAATATTTATCAAGTCGCCCGTTATATCGCGCATTCGGTTATATCGCTGTTTTATGCTTGTCTCCCGGGAAGCGCGATATAATGAGGGGTTGCAGTAACAGAGCTACAGTTTTCAAATTTGGTAAACGAGTTCGCAGTATCTGTACGGACGTCATAATAATAGGTTTTTAAGAAAATCGCGCATTGGCAAGGAAAGCTGATTTTAGAACTTTTTAGTTTTGAAGTTATTGACACTATCTTATAGGGTATAACTAGCATTAAAATGTATTAATTTATTGAGTGGTAAGTAGTGTTATGCGACTCGTACCTAGTTTGTACAAGAAATTTTGATTTGATAATATTGTCCCTGGACTTAAAAAAGTGCACCATTTCTATCAGAAGCATGCATATATTTTTCACAATTTGTAGAACATCAATTTTTTTACCCCTTCATTTCGAAAAAAGTGCACCATTTCTATCATAAGCGTGCATATATATTTCAATTTGTAGAACATCCATTTTTTTACCCCTTCATTTCGATTTACTCCCTGCCCCGAGGCTCTTTTTTTGCTGACCAAGACCTATCGTGACTTTCCACCACTAAACCGAAGAAGTCTGTCTTTCGCTTGCTAAGCCCTTCCCGTGACAAAATTAATGCTCCCCGCAGCTGTAAATGTCCTGTTTCTCCCTGGGGGCGCTGGTGTTATTGGAAGTCCAGGACATAAATTGACCGGGTCCAGAAGCGATAAATAGACGGAAATGAAACGAAAGGGAAAGGTCGGCCGAGGAATGGAGGTGGGAATACGTCGAGGAATGGAGGTGGATCCGAGGAATGGAGGTGGGAATACGTCGAAATTGCTTGGCTGATAAAATAAGTGAAGCGGTGTGAGAGTTGATGTGATAGTCAAAAATAAAAAAAATATTATCAATTATATTTCGAAGTAAACCGTTTATTTTCATTTTTTAACTTTAGAATTGAAGAGATTGACACTGTTAAAAATTTTGTGCTTGGTTTCACCATGATATTGGTTCCTAGTAGCTGCAACGGCTGTGTGGTGAAACGTTAAACCATATGTTTGGTATTCAGTTGAACCATTTCTCAGGTTTTTGTTTCCAAATCCAGAAAAATGGTTCAACCAAACACCGAAAAAAAAGGTGAAACATTTCACCACACAGCTGTTGCAGCTACTAGGAACCAATATCATGGTGAAACCAAGCAAAAAAAAATTAACAGTGAAGTGGAAGGACGTGCTAAGTAACAAAAAAGTGAAAACGAGAAAATGAGATTGAAATTTTTTGTATTGCATTCAAATCCGTTAAAACGGTAAAAATTATATTTAACTTTAAGTTTATAAACTTGTTATATTTAAGTAAGGGAATAATATGTTCATTGACACAAAAATATTATTTTTTTTTCAAAAATGTCCCTTAGCACGTTCTTCCACAAAGCTCTCTTTAATTTCTGAATGAACTGAACAACCAAGTTTCCTGTCTCTTTGATGCTGACAAAAAATTATAGTACGGGCAGATAGACGGACTGAAGATATTACAAGATAAGTCTCTGTACTTTCATACCTTTCTAAACATACAGTAAAAGACAGATGGATAGACGAGCAGAAAAGCATACAGACAGACATACAAAAAATACTATAGATAGACCTCTGATGTCATTCCTTTCAAACAGAATAAAAAAGAATTTCAGAAATCTGATGGTGGTTAGAACGGAAGGTGGCAGGGTAGTGTGGACAGACAAACGGGCAGACATAGACAAGATATATATCTCATATGTCATATATTTCACACACACAAAATTCTTAAAATAGAACGGTTGGAGCGGAAGGTTGAAAAGGGTTCTAGGGGGGGGGATACAAACAGACTAACTTACCGAAATTTCCACCACGTCAATAACATAATTTTCATTAAAAAAAATATATATTCTCAAAATTATCCATAACTAAATTAGTTCTCCTTAAACTGAACTGAGTTGTTTGAAACTGATTGTCCGAAACTCCAAACACAACAATCCAACAGTGGTATAAATATATACGGACAGTACATTTTCATATCAGCAATGTCACAAACTACTCACAAAAATTCCTGTAGCTACTTTTGTCTTTTATATAAGTAGTATCAAAATAATATATTTTTCTGTGAGAATAAAAAAAAATGATTATTAAAATTAATTTATTGCTGTTTTCGTTTACAAGAAATTATATTTCTATTATTTGTACTTTCATGTGAAATCCTAACAGAGTACATTTATTTGCTATTGGGGCTTATTTCACGTGACGTATATCTTCCTACTTTCATTCATGGATTCCTTTGGTGGTTTGACACGGAAATCTTCGTCAACCACATGGATTTACCAATTGAAACCTTATTATTTTTATTCCTGAGGAATTGTTGCCACTCTAGACGTGAAACACGCCCATTGGAAAATGATATGCAGTTTTAATCATTGATATTGATCAATAAAGCATTGCATTGAATTAATTATAATTATGTTAAACTTGCAAAACTTTGAACTACGATTGAAAAAAATTTAAGACGAAATAATATTTCTCTATTTCTCATTTTCCCAGATAATATAATAAAAGAAAAACATTTGTAGGAATTTGTTGGAAAAGTTGAAATCCTAGGAGATGAGATATGACTTTTGAGAATTTCTGCAATTTGTTTACTTCCTTAACTTGAACAAAAACAAGACTCACGATTTTCGTCGAAGCCAAAAGTCCGATTTAATTAATCAAACTCTTTCCAATTACGTAACCTGGCAACTCGGATGACGTGGTCATAAATATCCGATTATTTTCTGCAAAAGAAAACAGCCAGACAATAAATTCTTCCAAAAGAATCGTTTGATTCAACAAAAGAATCTCATTAATATCAAGTGAAGTGAAAAGAAAACGCATGTTCTGTTTCTGTTGCCAGCGAACCATTAATTTAAAATTTCTTCTTCGGGAAACGGTTGTTTGAAGCGAAGTGGAAAATCGTATGCATAAAAATTAAATTGATTTGAAATTCCATTTGTAAATGAAAACTGACTGAATTGATGGGTTGTGTTCTGTGACGTTTTACCTAATGAAGCGACGCTTCTGAAAATTCGAGTTTTGATGAATTATGGAACGGAAATAATAGAATGTCTCTTTCAAAGAATTTCAATTATTTTGTACGTCAATTTTCAAAGTTTTTATTTTTATGGTTATAATGAATCATATGTCACTGAAATTTCAAACTGCATGTACGTTTTTTTTAATCTAATTATTTCGAATGAGTTCAAAACGAATTTCCTGTAATAATTAAGATGATTTTGAGTTATTTTGACATAAAACTTCATAAAAATCAAATAATTAAAGAATTAAATTGTTCGCCTTTTGATGCTTATTAAAATATCAATTAACTTAAACTAGATTTATAAAGCTTTTGTTTCCCAAAATAATAAATCTTTTCGATATAAATGACATGTTAAAAGGAATGTCACTTAAATTTAATTTGACAACGAAAATTCAAACGAAATGAAACCTCTTAAGGGGACGCGGTACCCAAAAAACTAAATCCAGTACTTTTATTGCTAGCATTCAAATTAAACTATTTTTACAAAGAACTAACATTCAATAAACATATACGAAAAAATAATAAATATTAAAACGTAAGTTTTTTTAAAAAAATTAAAAAATTTTAACGTTTTTTCAAAATGCTACTCTTCCTACAATTTAAAGAATTTTGTAATGGATTTTTTTTCAAAATGTTCCCACAACATCTATTAATAAAAGTTGGTATGGATATTGAGCTATCAGTTAAATAAAAAAAGTTATGTAGCTTTATGTATAAAAATGTCTAAAAAATATGATTTTTTGTAAATTTTCACCTTCAGCATTTTTTTTTTTAAATCTATTCTATCTCCATTTCTATTTTGCGGTGATAGGTCCTCTTTAACTTTAAGCTCTAAAATAATACAATAGAAGAATACCTGGAGATAACTTTTCAGTCTTTGACTACACACTGTTAAAAATTTTGCGCTTGGTTTCACCATGATCTTGGTTCCTAGTAGCTGCAACGTCTGTATGGTGAAATGTTTCACCTTTTTTTCGATGTTTGGTTGAACCATTGTTCTGGATTTGGAAACAAAAACATGAGAAATGGTTCAACCGAATACCAAAAATATGGTTTAACGTTTCACCACACAGCCATTGCAGCTACTAGGAACCATATCTTTGGTAAAACAAAGCGCCGAATTTTTAACAGTGCAGGAACCAGTCATTTATCTCTATAAAATAGTTGCATGAGGATCTACGTAATTTCGAAGTTCTTAAAAAAAGTAAAATTTTTCAGCAGTAAAATTTAAAGGCATTTTATATTCAAAACAATGTAAAAATGAACTATTAATTACAAAAACTTGTACAGCTTGTTTTTGCATTAATAGAACCCAAAAATATGAACTTTTAGGTCTTTAAGACCTAATGTTGCAGGAATCGACTTGAATTTTGCATTCAGCTCTACAGAATTGTCTCTATTACGATAACGTCGGTGCCAGTTAATGGAAAATGACATTTATTTTTACACCGTGCTCTGTCACTAACAGTTTTCTATTAACCGTATCTCCCTTGCTGACCTAATGTTACAGGAATCGACTTGAATTTTGCATTCAGCCCTACAGGATTGTCCCTATTACGATAATATCGGTGCCTGTTAATGGAAAATTACCTTTCTTTTTACACCGTGCTCTGTCATTAACAGTTTTCTATCAACCGTATCTCCCTCGCTGAAGCTATTTAGGGGTATCGGTGAAATCTACTGAGTCCGCAGTTTCTAATGAAGTGCCACTAAAGGTGTGTGATTATCAATGATGGTGTTTATTTGCAAAAGTGGATTGGTGATTTTTAAGGGAAATCACCCGGTTTACTAGCGCCAGTTAAAGCTTAGTTGGGAAATAGAAAATGAAAAAAAGTTCACGTTCAACACTAATAAAACCCAGTTAATTTAACTACGCAAGAGAAGTCAGCTTTGTAACTAGGTTATTATTAAATATAGTGCTGGATAATTGCATCAGTTAAAATCGTTTCTTATTTTTTTTTACCTACTTCTGGGAAATACATTACCTTTTTTATGAGTATAATAATATTTTTAAAAAGTTAAATAGTGCATTCATTTTGAATTTGCAGTGTAATTTCTGTAAGCAGCTCCAATAACAGTTTAAGTATTGAGTGAGTTTTATTGTTGTTTAGTAATGTTTCTACTTTGATGGAAGAATCATGTCTTGTTAGGAATTAAATAATGTTTTTTTTTAATTAAATGAAAATATGAAAAACATGGTAAAATAAAATTCATTCTGAAATAATTTTAATTAATACATTGACCCTAAATTCTTCATGCTTGCATTTTTAGATGTTTAAAAACTGATTTTAAGTATTTTTAACAAATTAAGTTTTGAAAAAATTATTGTTTTAATTTATTCAAAAGTAATGATTCCTTTTATGAATTTTTTTCCTTAAATTTTAGTTCAATAAATTAAGATCCCCCCCCCCTGCTTTTTACTTTTTCATTCTGGATACATAATGAATCTATTTCACTAATTTTAGATTTTCAGAATAAAAAATAAAAAGTTGAGACTGAAAGGACAACAAAAGTACCCAAAGTGCTCAAATAATTGTTTTGAGCAGTGTACTTTACTTTCATATTTAGTTTTATAAGCATTTTCATTTCATTTTCAGATTCAAAGAAACAGTTAAAATATATTTGCAGTTTTAAATTTAAAAAAATGTAAATTGTGTTGTAAGCTTGGACTGCACTGTGGCTATTAAAGCTGCTTTTATAAAAAAAAAATCAAAACAATTATCGAATATTTGTATACACGTTACATATATGTTTTTAAAGCATTTTTTGTAATAATTGTTTTTACAGGAAACATAGTGTATTACAATTAAAAATATGAACACTGTTTTTAAACGAAAACTGCATTTTTAAACATCAATGATTGCATTTTAAGAAATTTGAAAAATTAAGTAGTATGTTTACACAGTTTTTTAAATTAAGTAATAGTTAATAGATCTTGTTTCTAAAAAAATAAACCTATAACGCACTAGAGTGAGAACAAAAAAAAAATACCCAACATATTTTTAACGCTTTTGTAAGTAATCTTTAAAGCTTCAATTCATTATTTGAAAGGAAGTAGAATGGATATAAAAAACACATACTCTAAAACAATTCAACCTTTAAAGCACCAAACAATGCAGTTTTTTTTATACGAAAACTAAACTTTATTGGTTTTCCTTTGAACCGCGGTTATATAAGATAAATTTTTCTCTAAAAAAAAACAAACTTTTCTTTTTAAAAAAGCAACTGTGGTATCTTTTTTACAATATTGGTTTGATTTTTATTCTTTTGATTTTTTTTAAAGGACGGATAAGTATATTGATTCTTTTACTGAACGGTTTAAATATAGTTTTTTTTAAAAAATGAAGCGGAAGACTATTCATGAATGTTTCAAAATTTTTATTTTCCTGTGCAAGATTAAAGTACAACAAGGTTTTTCTTTATTTTCTGTGCTAACGTGATATTTTACTTAATTTATAAAATAGAATAAACTATTCTTTTTAGAAAAATGAATATCAATTAAGCAATCCTAATTTTTTTTTAACAAACTTAATCTAAGAAATGTTTTAAATAGAGTTTGGATGGAGTATCATACAATTATCAAATGTTTTTTATGCAAAAATATAGTTAAGTAACCAAAAATATAAAAGTGTATTGAAATATTTTCTAATCAATATAAAATAAAAAAAAACTATTACTCTTTTCAAGCTACTAGAACAGAATGATTGTTTAATTGTTATTGTTTCATTTTTGTATTGCTTGTTTTTTCATATAGTTTGAAAGTTTTGTTAATACCTGAAACATGTTATAGTGTATCTCAATAACATCATATTAAAATATAAAAAAATACAGCAACACCTCGTTATATCGCGCTTCCCGGGAGACAAGCATAAAAACCGCGATATAATCGAATGCGCGATATAACGAGCAACTTGATATAAATATAATACTTTTGATGTATTTATGTTCAAAACAAAGTTTTTAAACTAAAGCATAGTATGTATTTGCAAGATAAAACTAAATCTCAAAAAAAAGAAGAAAAAATTTAGAAAGGACTTATTATTAGTTAATATAATCATGACACATTATTGCACAGGTTAATATTTCACTCATTTTCTTGTAAAAAATTCATCTAAAGTTAGCTACTTTAATTTTTCTCGTAAAACCTGCTTCGCGGCAAATATCAACGAACGAAAGTTTATTAACTGCATTTCACCAATATTAGATGAATTTATCCAACAATATTAGAATCGATTTTAAGGAAAGTGAATATTGATTTTAAAAAAGGGGGGGGGGATTGGGAGACATGATACAAGGCGCGATAATCCGAATGCGCGATGTAACGAGGTACGGTTACTGTATTATAAAGATATATAAAATATATTTATATAAAAAATTTTGTTTAAAAATATATTTATATAAAAAATTTTGTTTAAAAATATATTTATATAAAAAATTTTGTTTAAAAATATATTTATATAAAAATTTTGTTTAAAAATATATTTATGACATAAAAGAAGCCGACAGAGAAATCGCAGTAGTTGAAAGATTTTTATTCACATCTAGACAGGAATTGTTTAACGTTTTTTCACTTTGAGAGCAAGTTGTAAAGTGATGAATTGATACAGATTGTTAGGGTTGTTCAGTTCAATTGACCAATTAGTTGCTAGAATGGGTGATGGGAAAAGGTGAAAAAGGTAGTGGAAATATATTTGCTGACGAAACATTTTCTATGGGAACGACTGAGTGACGCTACTGGGGTGTTAATGGAATGTTAAAGATATTAATAACTAATATAAAAGATATGTGAAGAGAAAAAAGTAATTTAAATTATTATTAAAGTTTGATAGGGGGTTCAAATATAAGTTTTTGGGGGGTTTAAGCAATCTATATTATTTTTTTTTATCTTGCTATTATTTCTATCTTTTCCTTGAGTTTCTATACATGTACGTTACTTTATTATTTTTTTACCTCAAAAAGGTTGTAGACATTTCAGCTGATACCCTACATTACCGCTCTAAAACTTTAAACATTCAACACAGAGACAGACGCAGAAATAATTTTTACTGTCACAGAGAAAGGAATATACACCCAGGGCGAAGGCGGGAATCGAACCCGCACCCGTGACAGCGCGCAGACTGCTAGCGTAATGGTCCAAACCACTCGGCCATCCGGTCCCCTTCGCTTTACCCTTAACCCTCCGAGCGTTGGCTTCGGCTTTGTCCTCCTTATTTTATGCAACAGTCTTCATTACAAAAACCTTAAATTTTAAAATTTTATAATTAATAAATTTTTATTCATAAAGTATATGTTTCATTTGAAATTGTTTTTAAGATCATCTTTTCAAAATTAAACCTAATTCTGAATTTTTGAATAAATATTTTATTTGAAATAAATTCAATTTAAAATTTATGTAAAGAAAACAACCACGCATATTTGCCCATTTCCAGGCCGTTCGGGGCAGAAAAATACACGCATCCAAATGATGAATTTGGCACCCAAAAAGTACTTTTCGTAAAGTTTTGGCTGCGAAGATACTTTCTTCGCTTAAAGTTTGTTTTTCTTTTGTAACCCTAAGACAAGATTAAAGTTTGGACTGAAATGGGATCCCATTCATTTTAAAAGGAATAAAGAAGCAGGAAGGGGTTTCTGGATTTGGATAATGCTCCCTTTTTTTGGCAAATTAAGTTTTGATGGAGTAGAATATTCAGAATTAAAAAATATAGCTTTTTAATTTTAAAACTGCAATAATGATTTTAAAGTCATTATACTTTAAATTTTTATTATTAAAATTTTATGTGTGAAACACTATTTCATTTGGAAAAAGATATTTTAGCTATTTAAATGTAAATCTCTAGCACACAAAAATGCTATTGCATGCAAGCTAGTGTAAGCTGTGGAAACTGTTATCAAAAATTAAATTAGCAGATGATATTTTTTCTTCAAATTCATTGTGTTTGGTTACTTACGCATGACGTAGCGAGAGTAGTCTATTCTGACCAATCTTAGAATGTTGCCGCATTAATGTCTTAGCATTGCATTTTTTGTGAGCACTTGTATTGGACTAATTCTACGTCATTCTTCGAGTGCAGAGGCCTTCTCTAAAGAAGGAGTTGGATTGATCATTCTTCTTTTCAAACTCATTAAATGATTATTTTAAGGGGACGCGGTACCCAAAATTTAGGGCTGCCCAGAAAATACTTAAACATGCTCGAATGCTGTGAGCTAAGGATATTGCAAAAAAGAAGGATTCTTTTATAATGGTGGAGGTTTATTGAAAATGATATAGTGGTTTGGTAAAATGGTTTTGGAAATTTTATGTTACTTTTTTACTTTTTTAATTTTTTCAGCTTGTGAATGGTTAAAACCCTAAGGCTTTTTGGTAAATTAATGTAGAGCTCCAATTTTTTTTTTCTGTGTTGAAACATATACGTTTAACAAAAGTTGGTATGGGATAAGGTCTAGTGTGAATAGAGTTTTTTAAAAAAGTTATGAAGTTGAAAATTTTCAAAAAACATTATTTTTTGTCCATTTTTATACATAAAGCCCCATAAAGCTGTTTTTGTTTAACTGATAGCTCAATATCCATATAAACTTTTATTAATAGATGTTGTGGAAACAGTTTGAAAAAAAATCCATTAAAAAATTCTTTAAATTGTAGGAGGAGTAGCTTTTTGAAAAAATGTTAAATTTTTAAAATTTTTAATTAAAAAACAACAACTTAAGTTTCAATATTTATAATTTTTTCGTATATGTTTATTGAATGTTAGTTCTTTGTAAAAATAGTTTAATTTGAATACTAGTGATAAAATTCCGGATTTAATTTTTGGGGTACCGCGTCCCCTTAATTCAATATTTCATTTGGCACTATTTCGTTTCTGGTAACCCTATAGTGGCTTGTTTTTCTAAACAAGTTTCGTTAAACTCTTTTCTTCTGTCCCCAAAAAATTGAATACCGTGTCGATAGAACAAAATCAGATTGTGATTTGCTTCGCTTTCTTAGTACTCTGTTAGTCTATTGTTTCTGTTTTGATAGTACACTGTTAAAAATTTTGTGCTTGGTTTCACCATGATATTGGTTCCTAGTAGCTGCAGCGGCTGAATGGTGAAACGTTCCACCATATTTTTGGTATTCGGTTGAACCATTTATCAGGTTTTTGTTTCCAAATCCAGAAAAATGGTTCAACCAAACACCGAAAAAAAGGTGAAACATTTCACCATTCAGCCGTTGCAGCTACTAGGAACCAATATCATGGTGAAACCAACCAATATCATGGTGAAACCTAGCACCAAATTTTTAACAGTGTATGTTACATAATGGGGAAAGTTGTTTGTATGCATTTGCGTTTTTTACTTTCAATTCGTAAATAATATGAAACACAAGGTAATGAAAGTATTGCGAAAGTATTGTAAAAACTGATGTAACGATTTTGCATATTCTACAGGTTTTGGAGAGAGCTGATTTAAAAAAAAAATAGTTTTTGAACATTTGTGTGTCTGTTTTCAATCACTCCAGCCCCTTTCAGCTTTTGTGACCTGGGGTACTAGGCATATGTCTCGGTAAGGTGGTCAGCCGCACGCGGAACCCTAAGTGTTTAGTTCTCAAGCATGCTTGGTACCCATTTTATCGACCCACTTAAGGGATGAAAGGATGGGTCAACCTCGCCCAATCCGGGATTTGAACCCCGGACCTGTGGCATAGCAATGGAAAGCACTACCACTGCGCCACGGGGCCTCGAATTTTGTAAGTGGAGTACGAACAAAATTTATACATCATTAAATATAATTATCGATTGCCGCCACCGCCAAGTGGTTAAGACTGTATGTTGGTTCTCCAAATCAAAGCCTTCGTATAGGTTCATACAATGGAAAATATTACTTTCTAAGCCAATAAATTACACCAGCTATATTCAATATTATTTAACAGACGTTCTTTTTTTTATTATAAATGTAGCTGACTTGAATGTCTCTCGTTTTCGAATATTTTTTGGTTTCAGTGTATAATATTACTATAATATATTTCGAACAAATTCCAAAGGTGTAACTATAGAGACATTTAAGCCAGCTACAATTCTCTTACAAATAGACCGTCCTCTCCAAAATGTTAACATTTCTGGAGCAATTTTGCTCAGAAAATTATTTCCTTCGTATGAATAAAACACACAGAAAACTTCGGTTCAGATAATTGACTTTCACGATGCCCCCCCTCCCCCGCCTAAGTGTATTAAAAGTTTAACAAAAATCAGCGATTTATCATTGTTGGCAACTAATTTAGGCTGAAAGTTCTTGGTAATGTGATTCAATTAATAAAATATGTAAGACATATTTTAAAAATTATTCAATACTAATATTTAATATTTAAAATATATAAATTTATATTTTTTATAGACATTTGTAAAAATGTTGTCTCGAAAAGCTTAATAAAGCAAAACGCAGCCCTACTTAACCTCTTGTGTGACGGCAAAAATTCAGCAATGCTATAAGATAAATCATGATGAAATATTAGTATACTAGCAAATAAATTCTCGTTCTTCGCACGGACTAAAAGAAAATCAAATGGATCCAAGTATGTGTGTCATTTAATGTGGTATAGGATAATAAGTTTGCCTTTGTTCCTGTTCATTATAAAGAATAAAATCCCGTTACTTATATTGCTTTAAAATTCCAAAATAAAAATACATCACTATAAAATGCACATCCTCATATCACAAAACTCTTCCTCAATATGAACATACTGTCATCGCAATTTTCCTGATAAATTCAAAATTAACCATAATTGTATAACAATGTTATTTCACGTCAAAACCTCCATTCTTTTTTTTTTTTTAAATATTAAGCTCATTGGCACGTTCAAATATTTTTCAAATCATTAATTTAGTTTCTGAAGGTAATGGCAAGAAAATAAAAGCAATTTCAATTTTAATTAATTTTTGTGTTCATTTTAATTTCTTCTGTCGAATGGAAACACGAAAGGGAAAAATGATCGGATTTGAGTGAAAGTGGTGTATTTTTTTCAGAAAATTTGAATTTTCTTTAAAAATGGAACAAATATGAAAAAACTAAGCCTCAGGAGACTCTTTCTTTTATTATTATAGATGCAAAATAATAAATCAGCAATTTTACTTTAGAGAACATACATTATGTATTTGCGTAAGTATAGGCAACAAAAAGTGGTTTAGATTTAATTAGAAAATTAAAGACTAAAAAAGCGGGTAATATTTGTCCCAGTATCACATCAAGAGTTAACCAAAATTTTAAGTAGTAAAACATACCCAAAAAATATAATCAACTAATTCCAATAATTTTTATTCACAGGTATACCATGTTGTGGGTTAAAAAGCACCACTTGCTTCAGTACACTGTTCTGGTGTCGCTGTCGCTGGCTTGCTACCACAACTGTCTGCATGGCGACATGGTGTACGACGACATTCCCGCCGTACGGGACAACAGGGACGTACGGCCGCACACACCAATCACTAGACTCCTGAGGAACGACTTTTGGGGTACGCCCATCAGGAAGGTAAGGCCTTTCAGATGGACTCATTTTCCATTTCAGTTTATGTTGTTGTTGTTGTTGTTGCCAATCCCCAAAGTCCAGCGGGGCTAGACTAAGTCCATGAAGTTAAAAACCCTGAGGAAGTCCAGGACCAAAAAAGGTCTCGAGTATATTATGATGGGTGAGTCCAAGGCACTCCAAGATGTGGGTTGGAGAAGCTTGCTCTGAGGAGCACTTAGTGCATGCGTCGAAAGTTCTCAAACCATCTGAGAAGGTCATAGTTCTGAGGTGTCCACTTAGAAACGGGTAATTGCGGTTTGTCCTTGTCTGTCACAATTAAGTACCAGAGAGCCGCCAGGTTGACGGCCCTGGTACCAGTGATGCACTGGGGCAGTGGACCAAATTGTTTTTCCCCTCAACTTGGCTTGTGAATAAGTCTCTGAGTAGGTAAGAGGCTCAAGTGGAGCCATGACTTCACTAGCTCCCGCTTTGGCCAGTTCATCTGCTATCAGCTTAATATCAAACGAGGACCAATTGGTGTGATCGGCAAATTCATGCAATGTTGTTCATGAGAATATTAGATATAGAAATCCAACCTGTCTCTACGCACGGACTAATAGAAATCATCGATCAAGAATTGTGCTTTTATTCGTATAGAATCAGATTTCTTTATCCTGAGTAAAAGTAAAATAGTCAATGCTTTTCCATTATAGCTTAAAAAGCCTCGCATACAAAACAACCAGCCTCATATCTCTTCTCGAATTTTCCTGTTAAAGTTACCATTTGTATAATGATTTCCCACTCAACTCCACCTTCTCGTTTTTTATTTTGCCGGCAGTTAATATTTTTAATTGAGTTTTGAGGTATGGCAGATAAATTAATTTTTAAGTGTCATTTTTTCTCTGTGAAATGGAAAGAGGTCACTGGATTTGAACGAATGGACAAATGAAGTTTTTTGAAAATGGAAATTACTAAGTAGAGACCTCATATAAGGATCGAATTCTTGAACTAAATGGTTGTGTTACCAAACGTTGTTTTGTTTAGTTGACATGACTCACAAAAAGGGTACTGTTTCTCTCAGACCCTCTTGAACCAAATTAAGTAGCAGCCCCAAAATTAATCAAAATTCTATTTTCCATTCAAGGAACTATTGTTTTTATAGTATCCACCAAGAAGTTTCTGTTCTGGCTGTTGTACGCTGGTTGCAGATGGCCTCGTACGAGACATCCTCATGGAGGGCATGAATAAATAATTAACGTACGTCCGTAGTTAGATGGATCTTTCTACAGTATGTTTATTCTAAGGGGTAACTTTTAAATCCACTTATCAATGAACTAAAACATACCTAACTTGAAGGCCACAGAAGACTTTCTTGACGTCATGCTGTCCGTCCGATTCAGGTTGCCGATTCCGCAGAAAAAGAAATAAACCTATTCGGGCCGACCCGGCGGCGCAACGGTTAGGGAGCTAGCCTTTGGAGCCTTTGGGTTCTGGTTCGAATCCTGGTAAGGCATGGATGTTTGTGTTTGCCGAGTATATGCGGAGTACGTGCTCGTTAAATCTGTTGGGTCCTAAAGTCCTGTGGGCGGTCATTGCGCAGTTTCCTACGAGTACAGGTCCCTGGAGACTATTTCCTTCCCCTTCAGGGACATGTCTAAATTGTGGAGGTGGCGATAGATGGCAGCATCTGTCTTATATGTGTGTGTATGTCGTGCCCGTCCTTCTTGACGATGGTTTATAAGCGGGTCTTTGTGACCAAGCACACAAGCCTGAAAATATATGTCTACCAACCTATTCAGTGGACTATACTTTTAAGGTACCAAACTGGGTTCGGTTCTCTGTTTCAGCCTATAACCTGAATGACGGATATGGTGTGACGTCGTAGAGAGTTTTTCTGGTCCTATTAGTTGAGTCGGTCGTAACTAAACTCAAACGTTGATTACAAAACTAAACTTAACTAAACAAAATCTTAGCCAAAATTGAAGCTAAATGGACAACTGGAACGTCAACACTTACAGTGAGTTTCGTCAACTGTTGAATTAAAGCTAACAAACAAACCACCCGGCAGCTAATTCATCTAAACTAGAACTGTCAGGCTTACATGGACGCCTAAACATTAGCTTTATCCTACAAATAAATCACAGCTCCGTCTCTTTCGTATGGTTCATTAAATTAAAAACTCAACTAAAATCTGAACAAAAGGAAGAAAAATCTAAACCTGGCTATTCGCTTTACCTTTTACAGTCATCTAAAGCATACCTATCTTCGGACTCAAAAAATACTTTAAATCGAGTTTCCTCGAAGAGTGGAACCAAACTACTTATCTACAAAAGCCTGATAAGACCCATACTCACATATTCTGCCGAAACATGGGCAATGACTGTGAACGATAAACAAACATTAGCACTTTAGAGAGAAAAATTTTGAGAAGTGTATTTGGTGGAATCAAGGAAGGAAATTTTTGGAGAAAAAGACCAAACTCAGAAATATACAAATGCTTCAATGAACCAGACGTAGTCAAGTACATAGCAATCCAACGAATAAAATGGGCAGGACATGTAGTTCTAATGGAAGACAGCAGGACTACAAAAATGATCTTCCTTGCTAGGCCCATAACTACTCGTATTAGAGGCAGACACAAACTCAGGTGGGTCGACTGCCTGGAGGGGGACCTTAAAGTTTTGAAAGTGAAGAACTGGAGGTTGTTGTCCAAGAACAGGTTGGCATGGGAAGGACTTTTAAGGAAGGCCAGGGCCCATCCTGGGCTGTCGCGCCACTGAAGAAGAAGAAAGCATACCTATCATACAAGATAGAGTAAAATTAACAATTGCTTTTAAGATACAATTTTGGTCAAATAAAAACACATGTTTTTAAAATGAACAAGATTATCCTTTTTCACAATTGTATTAAATACACATAATTACAAAAAAAAGTTTGTATGTAGATCCAGAATTTTGCAATTTCACTATTTCTAACAACCTCAAAACGCTATTTCAAGAATAGAATATGGTTCTATAATAACCTTCGGCCATTTTTAGAAATGAAAAATTGCCTATTCCTCCTACGCGAACAATTCTAAGGTCCCCTGCTGACTTCTTATATTTCAATTTCGTTGTTGCATATAAACTCGGAGAGGAAATAACATTCGCAAATTCAATTCAGATTTTCCATAAAAAGAAATTCGATCTTCGAGTCAAAGGGAAGCAATTCTGATGCCAAATTCGTCGCCATCAAAAGTCTTTTTGTCATCATTCAAAAAATTGCGTCAAATTCTATTTTTAAACTTACAAACACAAAATAAATGTTTGTTTTTTGTACATTTTGCTAAATTAACTGCTGTAACATGCATGTGTAGTTGGTTCGGTTTTTTTTAAAGCAAGCATTTTCGCTGATATTTTTTTTTGCCATGTTCTATTTTCAAACTAACAAGCACCCATTAAATGTTGATTTTGGTACATTTCGCTAAATCGACTTCTGTAACATGCATGTCTAAGTTGGTTCGCTATTACTTTTAAAAAAAGAAAAGCAGGGATTTTTGCCTACTATTTAGATATACAAAAATAATGTGTTTACTGGTATCAACCTTGTACGAGGGCTGTTTTTTTCCAACCTCCGATGGGCTGTAACAAAAAGATAGGTCAAAATACAAAAAAGATTTTTTTAAACAAAAGTAATGTACAATACTGCTGATTTCTCCACATAATCACCTTGACTATTAAAGCATTTGTCTATCTGTAAACAAGCTTTGAAATACCCTTTTTATAAAATGTAGCCGAAGGGAACAGTGCAACAGAAATTCATCGAAGAATGATAGAGTGTATGGAGACACCTTTATGAGTGATGACGTTGTTCGTGAATGCTGTTGAAAATGTAAAGGTGGCCGAACTGATGTTCATGAAGAAGGGAACCAAGGAAGCAAGTCTGTCGCTACAGACGGCATTGTTCACCGAGTTGACCAAGTGTTTAGGGAAACTCGAAGGTTTACCATAAGTGAATTATCGATTAGCATAGTGGCTTGGATTGTAGCTCTTCCAAATTGACGCGGAGCTCAAATAAACCGTCAAATCATTGGCGGCTACATTTTATGAAGATATTATTTCAAAGCTTGTTTACAGATATTACGTGAGAAATAAACAGTAGTACTTTACTTTTGGTAAAAAAAAATCTTTTTTTGTATTTTGACCCGTCTTTTTATTACAGCCCATCGGAGGTCGAAAAAAAACATCCCTCGTAATTGCATTTCTAAATTAAGACATTGAAGAGATACGGACCGACTCGGTTTTGATACCAGAACCTTTCGCATTATATAGCCCATAACCGAACTGTTTGCAACAAAGTAATTACTATGTCGCGAGGGCTAGTATTGGTTATTTGTGCTGACCGTCACAGTACCCCCCTTTCTGTGAGTCGAAGGGGAAACTATTCATGTGGGGTGTTGATGCTGTTGCCGCCTGATGTGAGTCTCAGGACTTAGGCCGAAATTTAACTGAAACGCAACGCGAATGATTCGCCTGCGAATGGGTGGAGATTCGAAGATTTTGCTCGTTTCCTAATTGAACTGAAACAAATCCTTCGCGCGCGAATGACGTCAAGCCACGATTGGTTTCAGGCCATTCGAGCGATCGCGTTCGAACTGTTTGTTTACTGTTTTGGCACTCAATATCGGCGAAAAATGTCAAATACCATATTATTTTTACAAGAAAAATAAGAAACCACGACCGGAAACTTATTAAGCTGTGAGGGGAAACCTAATAGATTTGCCTAATAAGAAGTTTATTATCATGTGTTGTTTGGATAACGAATCGTTCCAACTCGCTTGGCCAAAAAAGAAAGAATCAAAAGATTCGTTTTTTTGAACGATTCATTAACGCTTTGGATGAATCTTTAAAAGAATGGGATTGGCCCATCTCTATATTTCCAGTGATTTTCGAATTATT
Organism: Oedothorax gibbosus; assembly: GCA_019343175.1. Lineage (NCBI taxonomy): Eukaryota > Metazoa > Arthropoda > Arachnida > Araneae > Linyphiidae > Oedothorax > Oedothorax gibbosus. Next base: position 10,529,261 of record CM033274.1, on the reverse strand, counting down.
TCATTGGTCAACTTCACGTAAAAAGAGGCTAGTGTAGTATTCTTGTCGAATGCTCGAATGACGCCCTTGAGCACGAATTCGCGTGGTTTGGGAAGTTAAATACGGTTTTTTGAGAGCGTTCACAGGGCGGAGCTTAAACCGATCGTATTCGCAGGTCAATCTTGTGCGAATTCGAAGCGTTTCAGTTAAATTTCCTCCTTAGTTGACTGTTTTGAATCTTAGGACTTCGTTTTGGTTGTATGAAGGTTATCAGATGTGTGCCCTTAGGTGGTGCCAAGCCCGGTGTCACCATTGAAAGGGTACGTTCAGTTAAATTTCATCCTTAGTTGACTGCTTTGAATCTTAGGACTTCGTTTTGGTTGTATGAAGGTTATCAGATGTGTGCCCTTAGGTGGTGCCAAGCCCGGTGTCACCATTGAAAGGGTACGTTCAGTTAAATTTCATCCTTAGTTGACTGCTTTGAATCTTAGGACTTCGTTTTGGTTGTATGAAGGTTATCAGATGTGTGCCCTTAGGTGGTGCCAAGCCCGGTGTCACTATTGAAAGGGTACGTTCAGTTAAATTTCATCCTTAGTTGACTGCTTTGAATCTTAGGACTTCGTTTTGGTTGTATGAAGGTTATCAGATGTGTGCCCTTAGGTGGTGCCAAGCCCGGTGTCACCATTGAAAGGGTACGTTCAGTTAAATTTCATCCTTAGTTGACTGCTTTGAATCTTAGGACTTCGTTTTGGTTGTATGAAGGTTATCAGATGTGTGCCCTTAGGTGGTGCCAAGCCCGTGTCACCATTGAAAGGGTACGTTCAGTTAAATTTCATCCTTAGTTGACTGCTTTGAATCTTAGGACTTCGTTTTGGTTGTATGAAGGTTATCAGATGTGTGCCCTTAGGTGGTGCCAAGCCCGGTGTCACCATTGAAAGGGTACGTTCAGTTAAATTTCATCCTTAGTTGACTGCTTTGAATCTTAGGACTTCGTTTTGGTTGTATGAAGGTTATCAGATGTGTGCCCTTAGGTGGTGCCAAGCCCAGTGTCACCATTGAAAGGGTACGGACCGAAACCTGGTTTCGATCTCCTCATCTTTTGCATGTTAGTCCAATACCGAAATTTCTGCTACAAAGTGCTCGGTCGCGAGGACTAGAATTAAGTATTTGTGATGAACCACCACTATATAAATTGTATCCAAGTATTGTCTGCTGTGTGTTGAAAAACTTAACAAGGTTTGAAATAAAGTAGAGCTTACTAAGTAATGTTTCACTGTAGTTAAATGTTATATTTTTTTTTAATTTTATTTTCTAAAAATTTTTAACCGATACTTCTATAATTTACACCTTTCTTAAGTATTATTTTAAATGTGTTTTCAGGAGCAGAGCCACAAATCTTATAGACCCTTAACTGTCCTCAGCTTTCGTCTCAACTACTTTTTTCATGGACTGCAACCATACGGATACCATGTAGTAAACGTAGTTCTACATATCTGCGTATGCTTGCTTTTCTACAGGTACATTTAAAGTTACACTTAATTTAAATATTGTTAATAATTGCAAGAGAACGAGATTATAGTTTCTCTGTAGCTATGAGCTCAAAAAACACAAGCGTAGCCCGAGAAATAATACTTGAAATAAAATGATACTGTTAATAAAGTTTTATATCAATAATAGGAACTTTACATTAGATTTTACCATGCTAAAAAAACTTTAAATAGCATTGGAATCGAACAAGTACCCAGGCAGCATATAATGTGGTATCTGAATGGCCCAATTTGTCTAATCTGGCCCTATACCACGGCCTACCCAACTACTAAGGCCGAAGAAGCTTTCCCAAACAAGCTCGGGGACGGAATTTTGACGTCATAGTTCCGAGTGACGTTGTTCCGAAGATGAAGACAACTTGTCTCGAAACCTGTTCGGAACCACTCGTTCACGGCTGGCCACAATTTTAGGGTTCCGAATGCGTCTGAACTAGTTTCTCGATCTTCGGCACTGGGAACAGTGACGTCAAAATTCCCGTCTACGCTCATGTTTTGGAGAGCTTCTGTGGCCTTGTTATTGAAGTTGGCCGTGGCCTTACCCATTTGGGTCCGAGAAAGAAATGGCGCCCTATATTTTTGGTCAAACCACCTGGGCTCATTACTACACGTAGGCGATTAAAGAAAATTATAAAATTCATTTATAAATTTGCCCCATATATCTATCTCTAAGAAAACAATTCAAAATAAGAAAACGTTAAAATTTTCTTATCAATGTTTTTAAATCAACAATAAACTTAAATTTGCATTTTAATTACTCTATCCAAATAATAATTAACAGTGTGTCTTAGATAATGCCTGTCGTTAGCACTGGCTTTATACGTGTAGCTCATAATGATCTTTATGGTTTACCCATCATTACCATATGGAATCCCTCTTACGAATTTTGTCCGACTAATAAAATCACGTAGATCAGCATTAGGAAGTGTAGGCAAACCATAAATTCTATTATGGGTTACCCATATACAGCCCATGTTTATCCAAAGGAGTAATCGAGGACAGTTCTGTTATTATTTTGTCTGAGAATCCATATAAGCAATTTGACAACAAAACAATTGAAGAGTACAGGGGGGAAACAACTTCATTGCATAGGAATCTGTCTGCGTCAGGCCTCTTTGGCAACAATAGCGAGTCATCGCCTCAACTGGTGTAAGGAAACCGGTTACTCACCTTGTTTTTCTCTCGCTGCAACCCTGATTCACGCCAGAGATCAGTGGACACTAGTCACACGTTTGTACCACGAAAGAAGAACCGAGAGAGAAACCGGTTTCCTGTCGCCAATGTCCGTCAAGCACACCAGAATATGGGAAGATTCCTATGCAATGAAGATGTTTTCCCCTATACTCTTCAATTTTCAAAAATCAATCTTTCTTTTGTAGACTGTGCTTGAACTTCCTTCCAGTGTGGTCCAGCCTGGTTTCCAGTGCCCTTTTCGCAGTGCACCCTATCCACACAGAAGCCGTAGGTAGCCGTATGTCCTACAACAGCCGGTGGCAATAGCCAACTCTATCGCCAAAACATACAAAAAGAGATTAACTTAAGAGGGACTGTCAGTCGTATAGAGCTAATGCATTAGTTTTGAAATCACAACTTTTGTAAAATAATTGCTTTGCCATGTTATCCCATTTTCACCAGGTATGAGAATCATCATAACATCAATTTAAAACAAAATTGAAAAAAAAAAGCATCCGCTTATTTAATTATTAATTGACAAAGTTTTAAAATAGTGTGGCCTCTGCTGTATATATTTGGAATTTTAAAACTTCAAAAATATATAATTAAATAACTAGATAACATCTTCGTTTTAAATTTGTTTCATATCGATGTCATGTTAATTCCCATACCTGGGGAAAAAGGGTTAACATGGCAACTCAATACTTCTGCGAAAGTTGTGATTGCAAAACTAATGCATTAGCTTTATGGTACTGACAATCCCTCTTAAAACCCCGGATACTCTCCAACTTAGAGAAGACAGTATAGAATCCAGGGCTTTTGATAAAACATCTGAGGGATAAGCAAATTGGCGGAAGGGTTAACTTGTTTCCACAGAATGAGTTTAGTTTAAAATTTTAACTGAGAAGTTGATTTCTGGAAATTTTGCAAAATTTAACTTGCATAGTAGGTGATAATAAATGACTCATACATACTTTTAATTAAAAAAATTTAAGTTAAATCAAAACAAGTAGGTTTGTAACAGAATCTGTCACTTAACCCGCATCCACACAACAGTTGTGTTTAACAGGTGAAAAGGCGACAAATACAGCATTGATATTCTATACTAAACATTTACATGCTAAATTTGGTTAGTTTAATTTATTTTATTTCGAAAATTCAATAATTATTATTTATCGTTTGCAAAAATTAATTTATATTTCAAAGAATAAATATGTAATATTCCTCGCTTTTAAATAGAATGAAAATATTTCATATCAACATACGAAGAATCTCGTAGTGAAATATATTTGACGTCATTTCAAACTGATCGATGTCGCAAACATAAATTTATTTTAATTTATTGTCTGAAATAATTAAAGTTTCTCGAGCGATTGTTGCAATGGCAATGGTGATTTAATTCTAATAAAAATGGCTTCCTATGCTTTTTAAATGAGCATTAAATTTTGCAGTTTTTTTAAATAATTGTAGTACTTCGAATGCGAATTCATTTCTGAAATTTTCAATGTATTCTAATTTCGATGCTCTGAATTATTTGGTGTATCACACTTGTCCGTAGCATTTGTAGTTTGGGCTATGAAAGTGGGTAATGGACAGACAGTTGGACAGACAGACAGACGAACTGAACGATTATAATACTTTCCACTTTTTACGTTATAAACGTAGTGTGGAAGCTAAAATACATATAAATCGTGTGTTGCTGGGTTTATACGTCTGTTTCCCGCAGAGGGTTAAAACAAATCTTCATATCCTTTTCATTATATATCTTCTCTCATTGATATAGTAGCAAATGATATCATGTGGTCACTTCAAGATGTGGACTCTATATTACGATATCTGAATATTATTGGAAATGTATAGAATTTATATAGTATAAAATGGAGTAGGTTTGCGATTGGAGACGTTAGGGTTAAACAACTGAATTCAAATTTAGAAAGTTAGTTAAATTTAGAAATAAGTTCTTAAATAACTAAAGTAGCTTAATTTCCTATTACTTCAGTACCCATGGAAATTTGAACAGTACAGACAGATATACCGCAAAAAGTACAAAAAAAACCTGGTTCTCTGCTGTCATATCTTTTCGAACAAGGGGAAATATTTTAAAAATCATATGGTATAGACGGAATTTCTGAAACCCACAGTTAGATAGATGGAGGTACTAACATTTCCACTATGTCAATATCCTCTTTCGAATTTATTGAAAAAAAAATGAAATTAAACGGTGAAAGTTAGCAGCATATAGTCATATTCAATTTCCCCCCTGGTACTCAAAATGAAATTCTAAAAGAAAACACCAAGTAAGGACTAGCCGAAAGTTTCTTCGCTTGTTTACTCGAGAAAAATCAATTAACTGCCCAGAAGAGAATGTACACTAATGAAATTTATCGCAGCTGAAACTTTCAGTAATTGAAAGACAAAAGACTAAACAATAGTTGTCCTGTAAAAAAAGAACCGTAAGCTGTTAGGACTAAACGAGACACCCAAATTAGCTAGGAGAACAATAGATTCCAATTCGTTTGTGTCTATTTATAGCTGTGTTTGTGTGGGGTATTTGTTTGTATCTACCATATCACGAGTTCGCTGAACCTTCTACGTTTACTACTGTAAAAAGAAAAACCTTTTTAAGGTATCCATATACCTTAGAAGAACGGAAAAAATTTATTCAAAAATATGTGTTCTGATACTTTTGCATTAAAATATTACTATCTTGATATATTATTCTTTTCAAATAGTTTATTACAAGTAGGATTTTCTTCTTACTGTTAACCTAGGTTTTTTAAATTGTACGGGCAGTATTTAAATAAAGCAATTTCTTTTTGTCTTTCAATCTTAAATGACAAAGCCTTGCAAACTAATTTTCTAGAAATTTTTTTATATATGCTTTTACTGTCGTTTTTGAAATATGTAAAACAATTAATTGAAATGCGTTGGTATAGTTGCACCTTATTAATTGTATAATTTAACTAATAATAAGAAGCGTCTGTCTGTGTGTGTTACTGTTATCGATGCTAAAAGATACTTATACTGCCCAAAATTGAAATTTAAAGATAGATTCACTTTAATACTAACTGTGCACCTTGAAAGGCTTAGTTTTTTCATATTTGTTCATTTTTAGAGAAAAATTAGAATTTTCTATAAAAATACTCCTTTGTCAAATCATAATTTTTTCTCTATTCTATACCATCTGAAAAAATTAATAAGACTTTTAACGTTAAAACATTTTAATTAATATTACAAATGTTTATTTTATGTCTTTTTGCCATTACTTTCAGAAAACTAAATAATTATTTGAAAATAATTGACATGTTTCAAGTGACGTAATTCCGCCAGTCTTCATTCCCGGATTTTATTGTGGGTTTATTGATGATAGATTTTTAACAATTAATTATCATCAATGTGAACATTAAGGATTCGAATAGGCAAAAATCCACTGTCCTTATTATAAAAAGCAGTTTTATGTAATATTCCTCTCGAATTAAGTTATAATTATTCACCACTATTTTTTTTAATGAATTAGAGTAGAAAATCTATAACAAATTATGTCTCTATCTCTGCAAATGGGAGTTTAATACTCCTTAACAGGACAAAAAAAAAAGATAATTTCTAGTAAATACCATTTTTGAGCTGAGCTATGCAGACAGTTAATAAAGAACGCTGCTAAATTATATTATAGCTGGCCTTTTTTTTTTGTTGCCCTGTTTTTCTTAATCCAACGAAAATAATCGACGAATTCAAAAATAATAAAAAGACAATTCCAAATAGACAAATTGGGTAATGAAATTCATCACATTAAACATGTATTTTATCAGAATCTTAGTAAACCAAACACATATGGTGACGATGCTACGTCCCAATTTTTTTTATGGAACTTATGTAATTATATTTATTTTGAGAAAATGGTTCATGGATGGCTGATATACGCTAGTAGGATCATTTTTCGGGTACTTGAGGAATTAAGTATCACATTTGAATGTAATTTGTACAAAACTATAGCTTAAATTATCTTTGGATGGAATTTTTTCTGACCAACCTTTAAACGTACTAAAATTTAAAAAAGTGTATTTTGAATTGCCGATTTACATAGCAATGTTCTTTCCAGGTAAGCAGTATAGTAGGCAGGGCTGAGTTACTTTCTGCAGTCTTTTTTCTGTGTGCCTTACTTCGATACATACATCAGAGGTGTCAAAGCGGCAAGCCAAGTGGTGAGTCTTGTCACTTTTATTAGCTATTAAGGGTACGCATTACCCAAATTACGCATACCAAATCTTAATGGCTTGCTTTTTATTATGTTAGTTATGTTCAGTGTTAGTTTTTTTAAACTTGTTTATAATTTGTTATGCATTTAAATTTTATTGTTCAATTTAAGGGGACGCATTACCCAAAATTTAGGGCTGAACAAGAAAATAATTAAACATGCTCGAATGTTGTGAGCCAAGGATATTGTAAAAAAATGATTCTTTTATAATGGTGGAGGTTTAATGAATATGATATAGTGGTTTGGTAAAATGGATTTTGAAATTTTATGTTGATTTTTTTAATTATTATTTTTTTCAGCTTGTGAATGGTTAAAATCCTAAGGCTTTTAGGTAAATTGAAGTAGAGCTACAAATTTTTTTTCCTGTGTTGAAACATATGCGTTTAACAAAAGTTGGTATGGGATAAGGTCTAGTGTGAATAGATTAAAAAAAAAATGATGAAGGTGAAAATTTACAAAAAATCTCATTTTTTTTACCATTTTTATACATAAAGCTACATAACTTTTTTTGTTTAACTGATAGCTCAATATCCATACCAACTTTTATTAATAGATGTTGTGGGAACATTTTGAAAAAAAAATCCTTTACATAATTCTTTAAATTGTAGGAGGAGTAGCATTTTGAAAAAAAAAACGTTACAAATTTTTTTTTTAAACTTACGTTTTAATATTTATAATTTTTCGTATGTTTATTGAATGTTAGTTCTTTGTAAAAATAGTTTAATTTGAATGCTAGCGATAAAAATACTGGATTTAATTTTTTGGGTACCGCGTCCCCTTAAGAAATAGATATACACAAGACAACTTGATGTTAGTGGCTGGTATAAAATCAATAATCAATACTTATACTTTTTTAATAAGGTATCAACATAATGACTGATGAACAAATTAGCGTCTCCGATTACTAATTTCCTCAAGTCCTTATCAAATCTTTGAAATTCAAACCTCCATTTTGACTATTTAAACACTTATTTTTTTCTCGTTTTTTTAAAGCCGCTTGTTCAAAAGAAGTCTTTTAAAATAAGTTATTTCCCATTTTAACTTTACCATTAATATTCTTTTTGAATATTTATTGTAGATTTGTAAGTGCACAGTTTAATTGTACTACGATAGTTGATCTTTATATTTATTTGCGTAACAATTTAAAAATGGAGAATTTATTTCTTCATGATGTTTATCTCGATCCTATCGAATTTTTACTCATATTTTGAGAAATATAGTTGCATGTATTTGTGTTCATTACTCAAATTAAGTTAAAGAGAAAGTTTGCTTTATATTTATAACAAATGCATTCAAGCATATTTCAACACTACTTTAAGGTAAAAGGCCTACCAATAAATCATACTCAAAACGTTAGGTTTTCTGTCTGCCATTATTATTATAAGTCAACAATAAAATAAAATATAATGTAAAAATGTAGATTTTCTTTAAAATGTTAATTTAGTGTGCTTCATTTATTCCATGAAAAAATATAATCAAACAGGGAGAATAAAATTACATTTCAGTGTGGAATGACTGTGGCGTGACGTCATTGCTTGCCGTAGCTGGTATGCTGTGCAAAGAACAGGCTATTACTGTGTTGGGAGTCTGCTGTGTTTACGAAGTGGCATTTCCAAAAGTATGTTATTTTGATTTCTTTTAAGGGGACAGGGAACATAACGACGCTTCAAAATATCAAATTTTCATTTTAACTTTCAATCACTAAAATGTATATTTATGAAAAATTTTATGCAATACGCATCTGCATATGGGGTTGGAGTTTACAAATTTGGCAGTTAATTTCAATATAACTTTGTTTCCAGCTTTTTATGTCATTATTTTGAAACACCGATTTTTAGCTGTTAGGTACACTTTTCAGCACAACTATTGCGTGTGTCTGAAAATATTTTTTTTATAGAAATAAAAAAATGTCCATTCAACGCAATGGACCTCAAGTTTGATGATAAAACATTCATAATTTTAAGTTATTAACCTAAATAGAAATTTTGCACATTTCTTAAATTAGAAAAATCGTCTTAATTTTACTCACATTTTTTTGGAATGTTTTTGGTTCACTGTGTTAAATAGACATGTATACGACATCACAGATAATTTCAACTCTTCTAGTAAAATATAAAAAGAGAAAAGTGTACCTTAAGGCTGAAAATTGGTGTTTTGGAATAATGACATTTAAAACTGGCAACAAAGTTATATTGAAATGAACTACCAAATTTGTAAACTCCGGGCCGCATATTCAAATGTGCATCATAAAAGTTATTTTCGTAAAGGCACGATTCAGTAAATAAAGCTGAACAGAAAATTCTATATTTTGAATGGTCGTTTTGTTCCCTGTTACCTTATTCGGTTTTTTCTTGCTTTCTTCTTATATAGGATGGTGCTATCTTACTCTGTCGTGGTTCAGAGTCCGCGTGCGAACACGATGTCGGTATAAATTACGTCTGGTGCCAGCTCAGGTGTCAACCGTCATTTGACTGAGGTTAAAAATTACGAGGCCCGAAGCCAGTAGCTTAGTGTAGTTTTACTACAACGTTTATTTACGCTAAACTTTTTCTTTACAAAAAAGAAGGCAATATATTATCTAGATTCTAGATGTAGTATTTAAAATGTAGTAAAGGTATTGAACACTTAAATACTACACTCTTAAAATAAACGAGCGGTTTTAACTCAGTCTGAGTTAATTTTCACTCCTTTCCGTGCCGAAAATGCACTTCTCCTATAGGAGTGAATTTCACTCTTTTTCGGAGTGGGTAAAAGAAATAAAAGAAAACAATCTACGTCCTATACTCTTAAAACGAGCGGTTTTAACTCAGTCTGAGTTAATTTCCACTCCTTTCCGGTGCCGAAAATGCACTTCTCCTATAGGAGTGAATTTCACTCTTTTGTTTTAAGAGTGTGGAATATCTTATCGTATAAAGAGTTAAGGACGGTTTAAACATTGTTTTGAGATATAAAAATAAAAATATTTTTCTGTAGTATTTATTCTATCCTTATTGCGGACGTCGTCTTTACGTCTTTTTTAAAAGATATCTCCGTAAGCAATCTATTATTGTCACGAAAGAAAAAATCTAGACCAAAATATCCGTCTTATTTTTTTTCTTTTGCAGACGAGATTCAGTACATGCACCATTGAAACTCTAACTGTACAACTAATTTATTCCTGAGTTAAATATTAAATTATTCCCATATTGTGGAATATGATATACACAAGTAAAAAGAATAAAGGATAGTCAGCATTATGTTTAGATTACTTTATTATCATCACAATTATTATTTATTATTTTTTATATTATAATTCAAACGATTCTACTAATAAATTTCTGGGTTATATATTAAATTTATCAAAAGTGGAACACGATATTCACAAGTAAAAACACTAAAGGGCAGTCAGAATTATGTTTAGATTAATATATTATTATCATTATCATGACTTTCTTTATTTTTTAATATTATTTTTTATGTTATAATTTAAATGATTCTACTACTAAATTTCTTAGTTATATATTAAATTTATCAAATGTAGAATACGATGTACACCAATAAAAGGAATAAAGGTTAGCCATCATTCTGTTTAGAATACATTATCATTATTATAATTATCCTTTTTTTAATTATTATTAGTGTTTATATTATAACTTTAAAGATACTATTAATTATTTTTTGGGTTAAATAATAAATTATTCTCATATTAAATGTGGAATACGATGTACACTAATAAAAAAAATAAAAGTTCGACATTATTTTGTTTAGATTACTTTATTTTATTACCATTATTATAATTATCATTAGCGTTACATTTATGATTATTATTTCTATTATTATTGTTGTTTGCTTCGACTAAGCTATTAATTTGTTGTTTATAAATTAAAAGTAGCATTGAAAAATATACGTAGATGAGCTTAGAGAATAATAGTTAAGATTTGTATCGGTAGAATTTAAAATAAATTTTCTACAATATTTCAAATAGTATAAATGTTTTTTTAGTCTCTTCGAAGAAGTACTTTATCACGAAAATTCGTATTCTAACCCAAACTATTAAACTATTCGAAAAAATCATCAAAAAAGCCCACGCCAAAACGTACAGGAATATCAATCTATCAAAGTAATTGAGAGGACATTCATTTTAGCCAAACTTTCAAAATACGTCATTTGCCACTACAATAAAAGAGTCATGGTTGTTACGTAGAGTTTTCCGACGTTTGTTAAAGTTTTGACATCCCTCTGAAATTGTTAGGAGTTTTCAAGAACATTATTTTAGTTTCTGTCAGAATTTTCGACAAAGTTTTCTTTATAAAAGTAACAGCATATTCAAGTAATTTTGTATTCACGAATCTGTGAGACTTGTGTTAGTAAATACTAGTATTAATAAACTATTATTTAGTTAATATTTTGAAATATAAGCTAATTGAGAAGCATGTAAACTTTTATTTTTCACTGCATGAGATTTAAATGTAAGTTTTCTATTCATTAGTGAACTATTTATCCATTTTTTAAATTATTTTTCTCTAGTAAATGCATTTAGAAGAATCCGATGAAGAATGGTCAAATTTTCCAATAAAATGTCAATGTAAAATGAAATGCAATTTTTTTTTAATTATGAGTGTTTTTGAAAGAATCTGACAGTTTTTCATGATGAGTGTCCTTCAAATAAATAGCTCTTTAAAAAAAACATGAAATAAAAGCAACATATTACAAACTCAATGGTCTAATTTTTTAAAAGTAATATTGCTAATTATTGCTATTAATGTAATTTTACTAAACACATTTTTTATTAAGTTTTAGTTAAATTTTAATTTTCTCGTAACTTTTTCACGTTTCACAATAAAGTAAAGCATTTGTTTTTTTTAATAAATTTTAAAAAAACAACAACCCAATGTTATTAGGCATAATTCTATGTACGAAAATTCCTTAAAAATATTAATTAAAATTTAAATGTTTTGAATAAAACAGCACTAACTCTTGTATCGCTTATTTGTTTACCAACGAATCACTTTCCGATATATTTGCTTTGGAACTAATGACGTAAGCAGGGCAGGAAATTAAAGGATCGGGCCAATAAGCGAGACACGTGGCCCGCAGCCAAAATCGTTTTATCTTCCAAAAAAAAAAGAACAAAAAAAATAGAATGTTTCTCTCTTTATCTATCCACTATTTTCAGTGGTCTGCTAGTGCGATAGTGCCTAATGAATCAGATAACAAAATAAAAAAAAGAATATTCTTTCTCTTTTTCTCGTTCTTATCTTCTTGTTAACTGTATTCTTAACCAAATGGAAATCATTAACATCCGCCGAAACCATTGTCTGGGTGTTACCATTCGATGTCTAGAAATAGGGAGTCGGAGGGAATGAGTGATAAGGCTCTGACGTAGAATTTATCGCGTTGGGGTTCGAGATAGGTACAGTCGTAAACAAATCAGTTGATAACGATGGAGATTGAAACCAAACAATAAAATGTTTTTTTTTGTTTTAAGATAAGAAATCAAATAAAAAAGTTTTGTTTTATTTTCGTCAAACATGGGACTCTTAAAATATAAATGACGATTATTTGCATAGATAAGCAAACCCATTACTAAAAGTTCATTTAAATATTCTTGTTTTATAGTTGTATTACATTTTAAGAATCAATAAAAGTATAAAAGATAAACGCATGTCATTTGTTGATTTGTTGATCGTAATTAATGGTAGATAATTAGTAGAAAGTAAAATGGGTAGTTGTAGGAATAAGGCTTGCACATTAAAAAAATCTAACAATTGCATTTTTCGTTATTGCATTTTTTTGCAGTTAATATTTCAAGAGAAGTTAAAAATACTACTTTAATTCTTTTACTTACAACCTTAAAACTATGTGAAAATTCCCAATTCCCACAGCTCTTAACCTTCTGTGTTTATCATCTAGCTGATATAATATATAATAAGCAGAGCTCAAGCACAAAACACAAGGTTCTAGATAGTCTAGAGAGATAGCTTTGGATTCTAGGTCATACCTTTTTCATTTCATTTTGCCTGAATTAAGAAAAAACAATGAAGTTTTCGTTCAGGTTTTTTTAAAAATCGGTCTCACACAAGGACAAAAAAGTGTAATGTAGGATAAAAACATAGTTTTCTGTTCTTTTCTTTTCAAAACAACATGGCTTGTCTATAAAATAAAACTTAAAGGCATTGTGAACTGGAAATTGTTCAACAGTCATAACAGGAAAAGTAAAAGATAAATAGGAGATTTCAACTTGTTGATGTCGTCTTGTCTATGGATAGAAACTCTGAGGGTCAAATAAGACCATGCGTGGTCCACACAGTCTAAACAACCTGAAGGCAGTTTCAGAATAAAGATCCTCAAAGCGATTTTGTCTATGTCAACCCTATCCACCCAATCTACACAAAGAAACCAAAGTTGCATGCTATGCAAAAGACATTGCTAGTTGGCACATTGATGAAATCATGGAAAAGTCCAACAGATCTTTGAACAACTCATTAAGAGGAATCACTTGCTTACTTAGTCTTCTTCGTGTCCTGTGGCACATGAGGCCTTCAGCTTATGACGCCAACTCTTGCTAATTTGGGCTTCAGCTCTATTTCTGAGCAGCTCGTCCATCCATAGCCTGTTTCCTCTCGTCCTCGATCGTTTTCCTGCATGTTAAGTTGGGTTATTCTCTTTTCCAGTCGCTGGGAGTCCATGTCAGTGCTACTGCTATAATTTGCTTTCTTAGCATTAGTAATACATGACCAATCCATTTGCAGCTTTTTCTTTTGCAAGCGGTTCTGTTTAGTCTTATTCCGAACAGAGCCTGATATCCGACAAAGCAAACGGGACGTGCTCCCAGGGCCCTTTCTATAAGTTGACTTCCAAATTTTGGTAAGGAAAATTTATGCTCACTATAACTGCCCTCAGTCTCTAATTTTTAATATGAAGTAGGCAAAAAATTTAAATTTATGAAAAGTTGACTGAGAAATTATCTTTAAAGTCATAATTAATTAATTCATAAAAATGATTTTTGGGGATTGAGCAAGCACAAGAATATTTTGCAAAAGTATGTTTGGGAAACTCCCAAATTTTCTGGTGCCCAGAACCCTAAAGTTGATAAAGTAAAGTCCTCTAAAATTAAATTCCTATGAGTTTTTGTAAACATCTGTTCAGCCAACTATTAAACTTTTTACTTTGTGTTTCAGTAATTTTTCATGAAAATAGTGGTAATTCGGTAATTTTCCCATTTGAATATTTAAATATTTGTTTTTTGTTTAGAATCTGTTTTGTGGCGAAAATATCCGTCGCCTAATGCTAGGTCGGGGCGTGATGTTGAGAGACAAAGTCCTTCGAGTGGCCTTCTTCGTAGCAGTTGTCTATCTCGCACTTTACTGCAGATGGCAGGTAGCAGGAGGACAAATGCCTCATTTCAGCAGGTAAGTAAAACATTTTATTTGTTTCATTGACTTTTGCGTTAAATTATACTACCACTGTAAGAAATAAAGACTGCAAAAACTGAGTTTTGAGAAAATGAAAAAAAAACTCATTTCATCAAGCGCCAATGTAAAATGAAAAGTTGAAGTTGATGACATGTTTCTAATGTAGTCACGCATACTGACTGTCAAAATATGGTAGTTTATATCTTTTTTATGTGTAATAATGCTAATAACTCAACAACGCCAAAATTGCAGAATAGCCGTTTAGCCAATGCAATTTATTCAGGAAGGATTTTCTTGAACTGCCGAGATTGAATATATATTGTACCAATGAGGAAAATGATTTTAATTAAGGAGATACGGAACCAAAAACATTATTTCTAGAAATAATAACATAAACTTGTAAATTATGGTGGTTTTATATAATGTTCACTCTAAATAAACATTTTCTAGCAATAAAAACAAATATTTACAAGTATTTTTTCATTTAAAAAAATGTCAGAATTTTGAACTTTTTTAAAACGCTACTCCTCTTTCAAATTTGAGAATAACTCCACCAAATTTTTATAGCTCGTTTTTAGAACTATTTGTTCAAGAACATGGATTTTAAAATGCTAGCTACATTTGAAAAGTAACATGCATTTATACTGAAAATCTCAAAAAAAAATTCCAATTATTGAATTCAACATTTAAAAAAAACCATGCATAGTAGACCTTATTCCATGCACAATTTTGTGAACCATTTATATAAGAACTCAGTTTAAAAATTTCAAAATTCTAACTTATTTACCAAAAAAGCCTTAGGGATTTATTAAACACAAGAATTTAAAAACGTGAAGCAGAGAAAGTACGTAGAAAGCAGACGAAATACGTATTCAAACTTATAGGAATGACTCCAGAAAATATTTATTAACTTTTTTCTACAGGAGATATCAAAATTTCAGTAAATATTCAGAAAGATATTGTAAATAATAAGAAGTAAAAACTGAAAAATCTATATTTTGACCAATTTTTGGGTACCGTATCCCCTTAAATGCTATTTCACTTAAGTTATACCTGGTTGGAAATTTTGTTTTTTTTTGTCTGTCTAAAAACTGATTTTTTCGGGAAAACACCATTCTTACTGTTACACATAGAAGGAATGCAGTAGGGGTACTGCGTTTCTACTTCATTCCTTCTCTGAAAGAATAAAAAAATAGGATGAACAATATATTCACATTCTATTCTACTTACAAACGCCTCGATAACTACAATTCTACTCATTTCATCCAGGTTCGACAACCCTGCTTCAGTAGCCCCAGCACCAAGCAAGCACCTTACACACCATTTCCTGGTATCCTTGCACACGTGGTTACTTTTCTACCCGTGGACCCTTAACTGTGACTGGAGTGGCTCTAGTGTACCACTGCTGGTCACTTTGGCTGATACCAGGAACCTTGGTACCCTCATCACGTATGCTGGGCTCTTTGTCATGTTGAAGAATGTTGGGAAGATGGAGGAAGCTGTGGGGAAAGCAGTGCTCATGGTAAGTATAATGTCTGTTATTTGAAGAGTACAGGGGAAGATCCGCTTGATTTATTAGGAGTCGTTCCGTAATTGTGTCTGCTTGGCGGACATTGGCGGCAGGAAGCCGGTTTATCTCTGTCTTCTTAGCTTGGACCAAGCGTCGGAATCGTGCATCGCGTGAATCTCGGTAGGTGGAAAAGTCGTGGTTTAGGACTTTTCAATTAATTTGCGAATCTTAAAATTTCTCTTAATTGTTTTAGAAAAATTTGTGATTTTCAATCAATCGTACTTTATTTTTAAAGCTTAACATGATGACGAACACAGTCTTTTGAATAAAACGCGGAACTGAATTTCAGGGTTGCAGTGAGAGAAGATGCACAAGAAAGTGAGAAACTGGTTTCCTTACACCAGTTTAGGCGATTACTCGCTATCATCGCCAAAGATGCCTGATGAGGAAAGTTTTCTACGAAATTAAGCGGTTTTTTCCCTGTACTCTTCATTCGACTTTGTTTTTAATTTTTGAAAAGTATATTTTTTATTTGATAACAACATGAGCTGTTGTGTTGAATTTATTTAATTTGAGTATGAGTATTAAGTTTTCAAGGCAAATTATAAACAGATACATGTAGTATTCTTGTTAATTTTTAATTTGTGGTAACATTTGGGGTTAAAACGTTTCAAAATAATTTTGTTAATTGGAAATCAAAACATTATTCTTTAAAAAATTGTTAAAATCTTTTTTTGTTAAATTCAATCTTAAAATATTTTTAGTGCTAAAATAAGTTTTAATATGAAAAGTACTTTAAATATTAAAGTGCAAAAATACCAGGCGTTTAAAATACGTCATTGTTAATCAGTAGTATAACATAAAAACTTAACTAAAAGGCCATATTGGAAATGTTTGGCTTTGGACTGTGAAAAATGTCCGTGTGACATCCATTTTTTATTTTTATATTATGTGTCGAAAATTTAAGCATAAAACAAGTATTTATTTCTGTATAATATTAAAAAAAATATACAAAAATAAAAAATAAATTCAGTTTCATTTTCATAGCCTTTTGTGCGATTCTAACACATTTGTACCATTAATGATGCAACATTGCGCAAGTTTAATATATTTTGTAATACTAGTTTAAAATTTAAATAAACCAACATAAAACAAACTAATTGTTCAAGTTTAATATATTTTGTAATACTAGTTTAAAATTTAAATAAACCAACACAATACTAAACCGAACATAAAACAAACTAATTGTCCAAGCTTAATATATTTTGTAATACTAGTTTAAAATTTAAATAAACCAACATAAAACAACTAATACTAATGTCAACTTAATATTTTGTATACTAGTTTAAAATTTAAATAAACCAACATAATACTAAACCGAACATAAAACAATCTAATTGTTTAAATTGAACATATTTTGTAATACTAGTTTAAAATTTAAATAAACCAACATAAAACAAACTAATTGTTGAAGTCAATATATTTTGTAGTACTAGTTTAAAATTTAAATAAACCAACATAATACTAAACCGAACATAAAACAAATTAATTGTTCCAGTCTAATATATTTTGTAATACTAGTTTAAAATTTAAATAAACCAACATTATACTAAACCGAACATAAAACAAACCAAATTATTTATTTGTTCTTGAAAATCAATAAATTCAAAACGGTTTTCATTGTAGGACAATGTAATTAAATAAAAATATAAAATTCTTAAGAAGCATTTGTTTCAATTTATTATTATGTCACGAAGTGCTACAGACAGCACCGTTAACCATTCAAATTGACATTTTCATAATACACTTCATTTATCATTGCTTAATATCCCAATAAAAATACCACATGACATCTTACTTCACCCAAAACCTTCTTTTCTTCATTCTACAAATTCCAGAAGATGATTTACCTACACAATGATGAATCGATTCGTCCGTATCAATATCAGCCACATCGATTGAGTCACATCCTAATGACTTTCCGATACGGCTCACTGAACGATACTATCGATAACTAATATCGCTATTTGCGCGATAACAGCTTGGTATTGCATGGGATCATAAATTTAGATGGGGTTTTTTTTGGTGATGTTCAAGCAACTAGTTTAAAATGATAAATGGATGGATCTATATCATGGATCTTTCGTGGATCTTTGCTAGAGATGAACTTGTCATCAAGTTCATTTTCCAATTGACGAGATTAGTAGCAGAACGTGCCAAGTTATAAAAAGGTGAAAATGAGCTGTAAAGTTTTTAGTTTGCATTTACATATGTTAAAAATGGCACTTACAAAATTTTAAAATAGACTTAATATCTTTGTGGAAGGGAATACCATGTTTATTAACGCAAAAATATCACATTTTTCGAATGGTCGAATTTTGAAATGGTTCGTTAGTTAGCACAGTCTTCCACTTAGCTCTTCAATTGTCTAATGAATAATTTTAAGGTCTGGTAAACCTCGTTTAAGGGTAATGGTTGGAGATGGCCTTATATTTTGAGTCGTCGGAGTGTATATCAGGCCTTACATATTGAGTCGCTGTATATATAAACCAGTAGCCGGATCCCCAAACCGAAGTATTTTCTCTGTGTCAATCCAATGGGAAAAGTATTTTTCTGCGAAAAATTATTCCGGCTGTATTGAATAGTTTTACAAGCGGTTTTATTATTGATTAGTGTAGCTAGCTTACGGGGCTCCATATTACACCTTTTTTAAATTGAGTCGAATATTTTTTAAATTTTCAATAAATAATTTTTCAACAAAATATCCGAACCAATTTCAAAAGTGGAATTAAACAGCCTTGTTAACTAGCTACATCTGACATATAAAATTTGAAAACATATTTATTAAACCTTGAGTAATTTGGCCTACAAAAATATTTCTTCCCATTTGATTAACGCATTAACGACGGTTGGCAAGAAAATTTGGCAGGCGAAATGAAAAACAATGTAATTGAAGAGTCTTGGTGGACGAACGTGATTTGTGACATAATTGAAAAATTTGAGATTTTTGTGTTAATGAGCGTGTTGTTCCCGACTTTAAAAATAAAAGACAAAGGTTTATATATCCTTATAAAATAAAACTAAGTTCAAACTAAAAACTTTAAAGCTAATTTTTCATTTTCACCTTTTCGTCACACTTCGTTTCACTTTCATCCACTAGGCTCTTCAATTGTAATAAAATAACTTAGTTATTTTGAAACGCTTCTTCTGTAGGGTCTGACTCTGCTTGTGCTTCCATTCCTGCCAGCCAGCAACCTCTTCTTTCCTGTGGGTTTCGTGGTAGCGGAGAGGGTCCTCTATATACCATCCATGGGTATGTGCATACTTGTTGCACAAGGATTCTCAACGCTCTACGCTCGCTCAAAGAGGTGAGATTCACTTTTCTTGGATACAGCTGTTTAAATATATTGCATGTTGCAATGTGCTTTGGGTGCAACCTTTTAAATATACCGCATAACCTGGTTATAGCGTCATTCATGGAACTTTATGATATTATAAACGATTAACGTTAAAGACGAGGTTGAATGTAAAGTGTAGTAAATCATTAAAATACTTATTATACTCATATTATTAATAAGATTATTAAAATGGCAATTATTGAATAAATTTTAACCCTACGTGCTTTTAGTAAATATTAATATTAGTATTCGTTTAAATTCCTCTTCTCTCGTCAATAACTTTTTAGGAGATAAATAGATTTAAAATTTGGTGACTTTTTGCATCATTTGGCGAATAAAATAACATTTAAACAGCATATAAATACGAATATTATTTTTCTTTAAGAATTAATTTTAGATATCGTATAACCGTATATTTTTAGCAGTATAATCGAAGAGTGCATTGAAAAATGTCATTGTAAGCAAGATATCATAACATTAAGGTTATGGGCAAATCAAAGGACTGTACATTAATGGCGTACTAAACGAGTTATCGTTGTAAACGAGGTCGTAGTAACCGAGTTTGACTGTACTTATATTTTGCTCTTGACGCAAAAACGACAAACTCTGACTTTGAACAGGAGAGAGAAATAAAGTTGTACAGTGTTTATTCATTTCTCGTAACAACCATCAAAATACAAGAAACTATAGTTAAACTCATAGTTTCCTTGCACAGAAACCACGACCATGGGCGGAGCTATGAAACGCGCGGAGCAATAAGACGAAGAGACAATTTCATCCGTTTTATTTTGTCTTTATCTGATTGCTCCGCGCGTTTTATAGCTCCGCCCATGGTCGTGGCTTCTGTACAAGGAAACTATGAGTTTAACTATAGTCAATAAAGAAATATAAATATTGAACTCTGTCTCAGTTTCAAAATAATGGTTCTTAAAGAGACCTTGTTGCATTGTAGCAGACAGAAGGCGGACTAATGTTCGAAAACCACTTCTTTCGGATCAGCACCCTCTAAAACATATAAAAACCACTAAAATCCATTTCAGATATTTGACGATATCGCTATACTTTCATTGATAGCTAGAGGTTACAGCAAAATTTTAAGTTATACGATGTAACAAAATCTAAAGATTTTACTAGGCATTTTCGGCAGCTCTCAAATTGACTCTAATTTATGGTGCAACATGGCTCTTTATTTTTTACAGTGAACATAAACCTTCTTAGCGTTTTAAATCCTAAAATAATCATGTAAATTTTTGAAAATACCGCGAAAACTTGATAAGGCATCAATACTTCTTTGCGATTATATGAGCTACTCTTCCTCTGAATGTTTTTTTTTTTACAAAAGTGTCAACATAGGGAAACAACTTCTACAGGGCTCGTAAAACTTGTTGCTATTACGTACAATTGAAAAAAATATATATGAGCAAAACTACATGATATTTCTATGTCCTTGTATTAACCCATCGAATACTATTCCTACCGTTAAGAAAATATGTATTTTACAAGCGAAATACTTTGAAAATAAGCGTCCCTTTCACAATTTCTATAGAGATAGACTTATTTACAATAATAAGCAAATATGAAAATCTATGAGTGACTTATACAATTGAATTAGCTTAGTGAAGTACAAGTTAATTAGCTAGGAAAATATTTAACCCTTATTCTCATGATCATCGATTTTTTTTTAATTTTTCTAATTTTTAATTTTTTTCTGTTTTTTACAGCTAAAATAAGGATTATTTAGTGTCATAACCTTTCTAAAATAATTAGTGCAGTAATTAATTAGAGTTTTATAAAAGGTAGCATATATGCAACCTTCAGTTTTAAGCTTGTATTTTTTTCCAAAAACAGTGGTAATCCAACAACTTAAGCAATTTTTTAAAACTACAGAACATAAGAAACGTGAAAAATATTTTTCAAAGTAAAAAAAAAATTAATATGGAAAATAATTCAATGAACTTTCCTTGTACAGACGACGAGACATGATGCACAAACACAACAACCCAACAAGTTACCTTCCTCTAAAACAAAAATAATTTTAACTTTGTACATTTTTTCACTCTGAACGAAGCTTCTATACTGCTCTTCTAACAAATAACAATGCAACATACTCGCTGACGTCACTTAACAAACTTAAAGTAGGGGAAACCCCAGGTGGCATATATGCTACTTTATGAGAATAAGGGTTAACTTATCATTCTTATTCGATTGAATTTATTTTTCGTCATTGTTTAGCTTCCACACTACGTTTATAACGTAAAAAGTGAAAGGTATTATAATCATTCAGTCCGTCTGTCTGTCCGTCACCCACTTTCATATCCCAAACTACAAATGCTACGGACAAGTGTGATACGTCAAAAAATTCAGCGCATCGAAACTAGAATACATTGAAAATTTCAGGAAACAATTCGAATTCGAAGTAATTCAATTATTTAAAAAATTGCA
Source organism: Oedothorax gibbosus (assembly GCA_019343175.1). Classification (NCBI taxonomy): domain Eukaryota; kingdom Metazoa; phylum Arthropoda; class Arachnida; order Araneae; family Linyphiidae; genus Oedothorax; species Oedothorax gibbosus. The sequence continues at coordinate 10,507,566 of CM033274.1, read as the reverse complement.
AAATTTAATGCTCGTTTAAAAAGCATAGGAAGCCATTTTTATTAGAATTAAATCACCATTGCCATTCGCAACAATTGCCCGAGAAACTTAATTATTTTAGACAATAAATTAAAATAAATTTATTTTTTGCGACATAGATCAGTTTGAAATGAAGTCAAATATATTTCACAACGAGATTCTTTGTATGTTGATATGAAATATTTTCATTCTATTTAAAAGCGAGGAATTTTACATATTTATTCTTTGAAATATTAATTTTTGCAAACGATAAGTAATAATATATTGCATTTTCGAAATAAAATAAATGAAACTATCCAAATTTAGCATGTCAATGTTTAATATAGAATTAATGCTGTGTTTGGCACCTTTTTACCAGTTTAACACAACTGTTGTGTGGAAGCGGGTTAAGTGACAGATTCTGTTACAAACCTACTCGTTTTACTAAAGTTTTATTTTTTTAAATGAGCCAACTAATAAAGATAAAAACTATAACAGGTACCATATTTCGTAAAACTTGTCGACCTTTAATACTACTTCTCATGTAAGACTTTTACTACAACCAAAAATGTAAAACAATTATCCTAACTAACAATCCACACAACATATTTCAATTTATATCCTACTTTTTTATTTTAAAATAGATTACCTATAGTTGGGACACTTTGTACCTGATCGTTTTTAGCAATTGCAAATTTTCAAGATTTCTTAAAAGACGACACCTAAACATTTTAAAGTACGTGATGGATTTTCGAGTACCTTCTAAACATCAATACTATACAATCCATATATATCGGAAAATACCTTAGATAGTCTTTTACTTAAAACCAATCTCATGTTAAAAACATGTTCGATTTCAAAGATACGATTCCAAAGATGTGAATTAAAAAACAGTGTCATTTCGTACCTGGTACTCACATGAAAAGGGTTTTTTCTATAATTATTTGCTTAAATGCATTTAAAAAATTATAGAGTTTCATTTACTTCTCAATCAGTTAATAAATAATATATTCTATGAACTAAGAACCTATTAATCAATTAAGCTATCCCCCCATTCGAAAATTCAACTAATGCACCAATCAATAATCAACTGAATAAACCCCTAATCAATCAATTAATCCGACATTTAATTATTTAACTAATATTTTAAACAATATACCATCAATACATTGTACAAATCTTTTATTAATATAACCTTTCATCAATTGACTAATCCATCAATTAATCAACTTAATCAACCTTTCATTAATTAACTGATCTTTTTTCATCAATATAATAATAAACTAACTAAAGTAACTAATAAATTATTTAACAATACTTTCCAATGTCTTTTTTGCAATTTAAATAATTAGATCAAACTATTGCCAAAACTAATCAATTCAAGAAAACCCAAAAATGAAAACAATACCACTGGAACTGTTTCCACTCAGGACGTAAAACATGCTCCTTGTAATAAGAAATAGCATTTTTAAAGAAGTATTTTGAGAAAACTTTCTAGAATTTCGTTTTCAGGGACCATCTTTGGTAAAAAAAAAAGCACTTATGCAAAGTGATGCACCTTTGATGTTCTGTCTATTTTGGATCAACTGAGAGATTTTCGTGTGTGTTAAAAGCAAATACTAGGGTGTTTTAGGAAAATTGTAGGTATATAGAAAAATCGGTGTACTAATGGATTTAAAGTAGGGATTTTTATAGAGAGTTTAAATGTCATGTATATTTTAAGATTTTCTGTTGGTAAAGATATACATTACAAATTTAACAAAGTAAGTTAGTGAAATATAAATACAATGAAAAATTTGCTGAAGATGTGCTCTTTCAAGGTTTTTAGTTATTACAATGTGAAGTTACCTTCTTTTTTTAAACTTAGTCATGGGAATACTCTAAAATAACTTAGATATTTTGGTGAAATATGAGTTAATCAGTTGTAAAAAGTTGTGTTGTTGTTAGAAAAATAAATCTATTTTCAGATTGTCATGCATAATTTTTACGTATTTCTACTAAAGTTTCACATGGGCATTTGTCAAATATATATATATTTTATTTCTGAATTTTATTTTTAAAAAATTCTGGAATAGTCAACTCCACCCTTTATTAAAATAGGAGCAAAGTAAAATATGCAATATAACAGATGATATTAATAATTATTTTACTGAGTAAAATTCAAAGTTTCATTTTTTCTGCGATAGAGATAAAATATATACTAAAAATATTTAAAGAATAATTTGCTTACTTCATTTATTCTTATAATGTTAATTTTTGTTTGTTTCACAGGGTTGGAAAATTCTTGATTGTTTTAGGGCTGTTGTTTCTTTTGTCCATGCATTCCTTGAAAACTATTCATAGAAACAAAGATTGGTAAGTTTAATATTTATTTGAGTAATAATAGTTTTAATTTTGTATCGGGGTAGGGTATTTGGGTATTTGACTAAATTTTTTTACTGGATTAAAATATTCTTAAGCCAAAAATATTAGACCCGTATTTTTTCTTTTAACCCAATTAAAAGGGAGAAAAATGAATTTTACGAAAATGCTACGAAAAATTACGCCCGAAAACGCTTTGTGGCTGTCACGTAGTATCTAGGACGTCATAGTAACTATAAACAAACTTTGAAACACCATTTTGGAATCTACTTTAAGCAAATTTGAACTATCCACTTCTGTAAAATTATCTATATAATTCTTATTTTAATTCTTATTTTCACAAAATCTTCATTTCGGATTTTCGACCCCTTCGCAATTCTTTCACTATCTTAAATTTAATCTTAAGTAATTGAAAGTAAAAAGCATCCCATTCAATCAAACATCTAATCCAATAAGATCTTGTTAAACCATATCGTTCAGATGGTGCCGCCCTAAGATTGGACATCTCTTATAGTATCGACCCTTGGACACAGCTGCTGACACGTGAAAGTTTTTGATATTGCGTCATGAAATGAGTGCAACCCTAAATATATCATTTATTTGAGGGGACCGCATCTATTTATCGCAGCTTCAAAATATCAAATTTTCATTTTAATTTTCAATCACTGTGAGCCGACACCTGAGAAGGCATCAAACGCAATTTTTTTAAGGTCAAGGTCATCTGCAGCTTTGCGACTTTGGAGCATATTTAAAGTGCACTTCCTCTACGCGGGGTATTATTCCGAAGAATAATTTTTAGATGCACACAGACCGTTTATAGGTCAGCAGTTATTTTAACAATACTCGGTTCCGAACCTGGGATCGTTCGCATACAAAGGCAAGCGGCTTACTGACTGGGCTCTCCAGCCTTTTGCTGAATTGTAAAATAAAGTTTAGAGTGATGTTAAGCATGTGATTTTCTTAACACATATATGTGTGTAAATTAAAAAAAAAACTCACAGTACTAGGTAAAATGCTTGATGTTTTTTTAACATATAAATATGTGTAAATTAAAAAAAACTCACCACACTGGGTAAAATGCTTGATATTTTCATGTTTACACATAAATATGTGTTTTTGACGATTTGTCAATTTACAAGCCTCTCGTTTACACATACAAATGCGTAATTTGGTACCTCATATGTGTAATTCTTGAAATATACCCATAATCGTGTGTAAATTTTCAAGTTTACACATTTAGTTTTTAGAGTGTGCTATACAGCCGAAGAAATGTTGCTTGGATTTTTCCCCCCATTGAATTAACACTGAGGCACTTTGGTTTGGAGACCCGCGGTCTGGTGGGCTCATTCGCCCTTAAGAAATCCTATTTTTCCTATGTACTTAAATTCTGAACTTTTCAGATAACGTCTTTTGAAAATAATATAAATTTCTAACGCTCTTTTTAACTGTTATCTCTTTCACTATAAAGGATTACCATTATCTTTCGATCAGTTCAGCGTTAAAGGGAAAGTGTTTTAAAAGCCTAAAATGATCAAAGAAAAGGAAGATATTGCATTGTATAAAGAGTAAACTTCTTATTGAGTTTCATTTAATGTAATAGGTTTCCAAGAATTTTTCCGTTTTTAAGAGAGCCATTCACGGGAAATACAGTTATTTGTTATTGGATAGTTCATTTTTAAATGTCTTTTTATAACAAAACCTACAACAATAAAATTTTCAAAGTGTTTCATATATTTTTTCAATCTTTCTTTCGTCTACGTGAAATGAAGTCGTCGAAAGTAATTTTTTAGATAGTAATCTATATAGAGCTCTAAATTAATAAATACATGCATATAAAATCCGGAAAAATTTCTATTGTAGTTTAAAACATTGTATAAAACTCAACTTAAAGCAATTCTATTTTAATGAGTGTGAAATATATTTTTAGAAACACAGTTAAATAAGAATTAATAGATACATTCATTTTTAAGGATTAGTGCTATCGTATACCCCTGTCTGTCATGGTTGAATAAATCGCTATAAAAGTTTTGACGTAATATATTAATCGATTAAAACATTTTGTATTAAACGATTAATATATTACATATTCGATTAATATTTTATTTTGTAATAATCGATTTAAAAATACAATCATTTTACTAAACTCCTCGGCGCAACAGTCTATTAGTGGGCCAAAGGCTGCCGATACAATCCTTTACAAAACATTCAACATATATTTCATCATAACTGAAGTTTGTATTAATGTAAATAATTAGTGTTTATGTTATTTTGTTACGTAAATCAAAAAGGTTTAAAATGCCCATTTAATTTCAAATTTTATTTTTAATATTCCATTTGAATGGATTAAAAAAAATTCTGTAAACTGCTATTAAATGAGTAAATATTGGTAAAAAATATATAAGATTTAGCACTGCCACTGTTATCATACGGAACGTTAGTGAGACAAAAATTACAAGAACCTTTGTATGTGTAATTGGCTTAACAATTACTTTCTTTATCGTCTTTTTTATTGTTTCTGTACTACATGTAAACCATCAGTACTAAATTGGATGGGATGCCTGGGTCAGATTATTGAAAGCCTATGCGCTCAAATTTTGTGTTTTATCTGGTCGTTCACTTCGATTATTATCACTACCTTTTTCGTTTCATACAGGGAGTCTGAATACAATCTATACAGTTCTGGGCTACGCGTAAACCCAACCAATGCCAAACTACATAGTAACATGGGTCAGGTTATGGAAAACTTGTGGCATTCAAAGTTTGTGTCAAAAAATTATTACCATTACCTGTTTTCGTTTCATACAGGGAATCTGAATACAGTCTATACAGACCTGGGCTACACGTGAACCCCACCAATGCCAAACTACATAACAACATGGGTTAGATTATGGAAAACTTGCGGCTTTCAAACTTCGTGTTTTATCTGGTCGAAAAATTATTATCATTATCTGTTTTCATTTCATACAGGGAGTCTGAATACAATCTATACAGTTCTGGGCTACGTGTAAACCCAACCAATGCTAAACTACACAACAACATGGGTCAGGTTATGGAAAACCTTCGGCGATTTGAAGAGGCACTAGGGCACTACACTACAGCTACAAGGTAAGTACAGATACCCAAGACTCCATTTAAAATTACAAATATGAATGTTAAATTAATCGAAAACAATCTAGTTGGATGGTGTTATAGCTCTTAGCTTATTCAACAAGCATAATTTTTGCGAATCTTGTTCTCTTAAGTAACTTCCTAAAACCACAAAAAAACACATACAGTTCAACTCATAGTTTCCTTGCACAGAAGCCCCGACGGATGGGCGGAGCAATCAGATGAAGAGGAATTTTCTGCCGTTTTATTTTGTATTCATCTGATTGCTCCACGCGTTTTATAGCTCCGCCCGTAGTCGTGGCTTATGTGCAAGGAAACTATGAGTTTAAATATAGTTCGGTTAACTCATTTACAACGATTGGCAACAAAATTTGCCACAAGAAAATGATATTTCTGCTTAAGTATATCTAAATAAACAAAATATAAGAAAGTGAAGACTATAATCCTGAAGAGTTTATGTAAGACAAAATCAGTTACACAAAACGTTTTTGAATTTAACGTTTTTATTCGGAAATAAAGGGGATCCTGATAGATTCCATGTCCCAGAGATTTCGTATCTGTCACGGCTTTGACCTAACAGAGATTCTTGCTTATCGAGGTTTGGGCAATCGAAATAATTTATGTGCAACGATATAGCAGAGAACTTCAAGTATTTTTAAATTATTTAAAAAGCGACACTTTAGAAAAAAAACGTAGTATTTTTTTGTAGACATGCTCTACATTTTTTCAAATATCCTCAATTGTGGAGGGTTTTTCAAGTTAATAACTTTTCACACAATACACTCTTTTAAAATGTGCTTTATTCTTTTAGTTAGTGGCAACTTTGCCTTGATATATGAGAAAAAAAAATATGTAAGAAGAAAGTCAGTATTAAGATATTATGGCAGGCCAAAATTATCGTCCACGGTCAAAGTTATCTCATTCTACTATAACTATAAGTCATCCCTTCTTAAGAGGGACTGTCAGTCCAATAGAGCTAATGCTTTAGTTTTGAAATCACAACTTTGGCAAAAGAATTGCATTGTCATGTTATCCCATTTTCACCAGGTGTTTGAATCTTCATAACATCCATTTAAAATAAAAGATTTTAAAATAAAGAAAATAACATCCGGTTATTTAATTATTAATTGATAAAGTTTTAAAATAGCGTCGCCATCTGCTGTATATTTTTGGCATTTTAAAACTTCAAAAATATATCATTACATAACTAGATAACATTTTCGTTTCAAATTTGTTTCATTTCGATGTTATGTTGATTCCCATACCTGGGGAAAAAGGGCTAACTTGGCAAAGCAATACTTCTGCAAAAGTTGTGATTCTAAAACTAATGCATTAGCTCTAGGGGACTGACTATCCTTCTTAATGTGGTCATTTTAAAAAAAGTTTAATTTTTGCAGGATCGAACCCGAAGACGTTCGAGGATTTCTAAATGTGGGTCGTGTTCTCGCTCTTCTGAGGAGATACGAAGAGGCTGAAAATGTATATCGAAAGGTAAGCGAACTTTTTTGGTATTTTTGTGTGCCTCCACCCCTAATAAAGATGCATGCCATTGACGTTCAATGATTCTCATAAGTGGACCCGTTTTCGCATGATTTTTTTTAAGCCGCATCAATGCCGGAGGTATAATGTTTTATTGGTTTCCCATTATTCAAGGTAAACTAGAGAAATATTAGCGAGTGAAAGTCCGAAATGCATCGATACTTAAGGGAGGGGGGTGGTTGGGTAGTGATTTGAAGTGGGGCTTGTGTGGCTGGTGTTGTGTTTGGAGAGGCACATAGAAAATCAGCTTCTTCATAAAATTGCTTTCTTTTAATGAATGAAAGACTATTTACAACAAAATACATGGAACTACAAATAGTTGGTTGGTTGAGGTTGGTGGAAGCAAGAAGCCATGAGTCTAGAGGTCCAACTTGGTGGAGCTTGGCTCAAGGAGCTTTGTCGAAGAGCTGGACGGGGAAAAAAGCAGCTTTTTAAACAGAGGATGGTCGCTCCCCTTCACTTCACTCGGGGTGGAAAAGAGGAAACACCGAGGCTGCACTGTTGTTTGATGTTGTTGCGAGTGCCTGTTGAACATCTACCACAGACGTCTGGTTCCAGGTCACAACAGGTAGGGTACATATATATTCCGGCTTGTGTGCTTGATCAGAGACCCGCGTATAGGCCTTCGTCAAGTAAGACAGACACAGAAATAATTTTTACTGTCACAAAGAAAGGAAGTACACCCAGGGCGAAGGCGGGAGTCGAACCCGTACCCGTTACAGCGCGCAGACTGCTAGCTTAATGGTCCAAACCACTCAGCCTTCCGGGCCCCTATACTTTATGGATTCACAGATATGAAGTTCCATCGACCTTCTAAACATCTTCTTTTCCGAACATTCAAAATCTTTCTTGTGTTTTGTAGGCTAAGAATCTTCTCCCAAGAGTTGAATCGTTGGAGGGGAAGGGGAAGTCAGAAGAAGTGAGAGTTGGTCCCAACCATCTCCAACTATTCCTCAACTTAGCGTCGCTTATTTCTCAGAACGACAGCAGGCTAGAAGAAGCAGACCAGGTAAGAGACACTGCTAAAAATTTGGATCTTGGTTTTACCTAAAATATGGTTCATATGCTAGCTGTGACGTTTGTGTGGTGAAATGTTTCACCATATTTTTGGTATTCGGTTTAGCAATTTCTCAGGTTTTTATTTCCAAATCCTGAAACATTTTTTCAACCGAATTGTTCAGTTACTAGTAACCATTATCATTCTGAAACCAGGAGCACAACTTTTTATCAGTGTTTCAAACAGTCTCCAAAACAGACTGTTGTCAAAGTGATGGAATTTCTTTTAGAATAAAACCCTATACTTTTGATAATACAATAACACGGATACCTAAAAAATCAAGTCTTACTCTTCTCGTCAACCCAGATGGAAATTATAAAATTATGACGGACATTTTTATTCCACAAAGGCTTTCAGCCATTTTAACATCATACAATAGATCCCCCCAGTTTTAAAAAAATACAATATTTATTTAAAAGTTTGTTTTCTATTTTAAAACTTTTAAAAACACTACTGGCTCTTTTGCTTTTACACTGAGCAATATATACTAAAAAGCTATAATTATAATATTTGTGTTTTTATAGCTGTACCAGGAAGCTTTGACGTTGAGATCTGACTTCACTAACGCTTACCTTAACAGAGGAGATGTTCTTCTTAAGATGAACAGGTAAGAGTTCGACTGTGTTTCCATTCCGAAAATGACAAAATAAAAAAAAAATTCGATTTCATTACATATCCATGTCAGAACCCAGCAATTTTCAACACATACATAATTTAAGTAAACTTTTCTTTTTAAACAATTTTTTATTATTGTGTGAAAAGATAAAAATAAACTTTCATATTTGAACAATTTTTATCAGAAACCCCATAATTCCACGAACCAAAATGTTTGAGAAATTGAAGAAAACTGTTTTAACAGCTAAAGTCCAAACTGAACTTGGGTCACTATTTCTCTCATGGAGTTATTTATGCACCAGCGCTAAAAAAACAAAAAACAATTGTGCCTCTCCCAATCATCAGAAACATAAACCATGCTCGGTTTTTCATCGAGAAGTCATCGATGAATTATTCATCGTTTTTCTTGCAGATCGAAGGAAGCCGAGGCGATGTACCACAGGGCACTGGAGTTCGATGACGGAAATCCGGATCTGCAGTACAATGTTAGTCTGTTTCGATTATTATTGTTTAATGTTTCACTCAAGGAGGTTAAGGGGAGTCGGATGGGTGTCTATTTTAAAAATGTGGATTTTCTGCTTTTTATTAAATTTGCATACCTTTAGCTTTAATTTAAGACCAAGATTATCGATTTATGTTTAGTGGTTTTCTTTTTATAAGCATTTCTGAGAAACTCTGAACATCAGTTCTTACCTAAACCTTATATTTTTTTGCGTTTCCTGAAATATAAGGTTTTTCAACAGTTAGGAAATTTTTTCTCAGGAACTATAAGAGATATCAATATGTTTTGTTTTATTTATTCTTCCCCATTGATAGCTCTTTGGTTTTAACTGAGGGATTTTAAATATCACTGCTAAAAAATTATATAACTGTAAATCTGATTTTTTGCGTTTTTTTAATACCTATTTTTAAAAAAAATCCCTGTAAAAGTATTTATTTATGCTTTGAAATATTCTCAGTTAGAACTATTTGTAAGGAACAAAATATAAAAAAGTTCATTATGATATCTCATATATTTCCTGAGAAAATTTTTCCTAGAGCTAGGAACATGGGCAAGATAAAACCATACGACTCCCTAAGATGGGGATGAAGAGAAAAGAAATGCAAAAATCAGTTTGCAAAGTGAAGCCATTATCGCTTCTGCGATGATGCCATTCAAACCTCTACGCATATGGTTAGGCTAGGTTTAACATTTCCGGCTGTCAATTTCTGGCTTTCAAGTAGCTTTAAAGCAGCCAAATTTCGCCTTGCAATTAAAACCGTGGTCCAAGTGACGAGGCTGACACCGTGAAAAGTGGGATTGTAGAGATCTTTATATCAGCTACTTCAATATGAAAACAGTTTATAAAAATATTCAATACAGTCAGAGAAATGTGGCTTAGAAAATATTTTTTTCTTCTTGATTAACACAGGGGCATTTTGGTTTGGAGACCGGCTGTCTTTCGGGCTCATTCGCCTTTAATCTGAAATGATCTACGTTGATGCTTTAAAACCATTTTAGTTTTGTAGCATATAAATGATCAATATTTGTGGATTACGATGATAAAAATATCTGATTCATTTAATAGCCCGTATCTGATACATTTAAAAACTTTCAATGTAAAAGTTTTACAAAGTTTAAGTTTTTTTGTAGTACTCATCCCATGACTTAAGGGGGAATGGGCGCGCTGGACCGGGGGTCTCAAAAGCAAAGTGCATCAGTGTTAATACTATGGAGAGAAAAATATTTTCTCTGCCACATTTCTCCGGCTGTATGGAATATTTTTGCAAGCGGATTTTTTTTTGTGATAAATGTAGCTGACTTACAGGTCCCGACCTTCCCACTTTTTCAAATTGGTTCGAATTTTTTTTTTAATTTTCAATAAATAATTTTACACAAAATATTCCATGCAATTAAAAAAAGTGGGAAGATAGAGACCTGTATATTATCTACATTTGTTATTTAAAAAAAACGTTTGTAAAAATATTCAATACAGCCGGAGAAATGTGGCAGAGAAAATAGTTTTTTCCCATTGGATTAACAATGAGGCACTTGAGTTTGGAGACCCGCGATCCAGCGCGCCCATTCCCCCTTAATCCAAATAAGGAACATTTATAATGGTTTTCCTATAGCTGGGTGTAGTTCTAATGGACCAAGGACGCAACCGGGAAGCTTTAGAACGGTTCAACAAAGCCTTGGATATAGAACCAGACCACGAGGTGAGTTTATCACTAATATACAAGGTGTCCGTAAAAGAATTTCCGAGTTTTAATGGTATATTATAGGAGTTTATTTTATGCTAAATATAACAAATCATACATATCATTGAAGGAAAACTAGCCTAGTTTTTCCTATAAGTGCTCAATGTGTGTGCCTTTAGTGATGCGGCACACATCGAAACGAAAATGCAATTCTTCCCATACTGTCTGCAGCAAGTCCGGAGTAATGGAAGCAACAGCCTGTGCAATTCTACCTTTCAAGGTTGGTAAATCGTGGGGTAGGGGTGGAACGTAAACCCGATCTTTTACGAAGCTCCAAAGGAAGAAATCACAAGGCGTGATGTCAGGTCATAATTTGAAACTCGGACAATCTTTTACGGACACCCTGTATTATCACTGTAAAAAAATTTGGTGTAACGTTTGGTGAATGGTACAAACAGAAGGTTTTTTTCTAACCTAATAAAACGAAAACCTTAGGGTATGACTTTATCTTTATTTAAAAAAAAGCATCAGGTAAACTAATGTACTATCAAATATATTTTATATCTACTAAAAGTACAGTTAGAAAATGAGGAATGTATATGAAAATTCTTTCACAAAAACTGTCGGTGTTACATATCAGTACAGTTACGTTTTTACATATCCCTCCCTGAGAAAGTCCAAAAATAAAAGTGGGTCGTCGTTGATGTCCTTCCACGTCAAACCGAGGCAATGGAGTATGTGTTCGGGACTGGCTTAAGCACTTTCACGACAGTTGGGGCAGTCTGGGAACAGCTTGGTTCCGGCCACAAGTACAGTTATGTGGCAAGTTAAAGATGCCTTGAGTACCCATTTGGTTTGGGTAATCTCGCTAATGTTAATTATCTGCATACTTTAACATCCACAGAGGAAAAGATTCATTGCAATCTGAGGGTCAATAATGGTAGAGAGAGTCGCCAGTTGATGCCACAAATTAGAAACGGCTCTCAGTAAAAAACATATCAGTACAGACTATCAAAAAGTAACATTGGAACTTTTTTTGGCTATTTTCGAGCAGCAACTTGGCTAATTTTAAAATAAATTTTGCGGGGTAACTCTTACAGACACAAAAATAAAGTTAAATATTCCAAAAGCTGTGTACCTTGACAGATTTCTGCGCCGCTTTCGGCGACATTCTGCTAAGCGGGACTCCGGCCTCGGGTACGGCGTGGTGTTATCAGACAAATGCATCTTTTTTTGCTAAAAAAATAAAATAAGCAACGGACAGTTTAGACAGCGGTGTTTCCACTTGCCTGTGATCTTTTCCGCTGCCCGCCGGTCACCTGGCAACATAGTAGGCTAGGCTAGTTTGAACGACACCTGAGTAGGCACCCAACGCAACCGTTAAGGGCGACATCGTACGCAGCGTTAGGACTTTGAAGGATATTTAACGTGCACTCCCGCCACACGGGGGTATTATTCGTCGGACATTTTTGGCTGCACGGGCCGTTTATAGGTCGGCAGTTATTTTGGCTATGCCCGGACCCGAACCTGGGACCTTCCGCATGCTAGGCGAATGCCTAACCGACTGGGCTCCCCAGCCCCGCAGCATAGTAGAGTTTAAGGCGAATGAGTCCGATCGACTGCGGTCTCCAAAGTGCACCTGTATTAATCCAATCGGAAAGAAATAATTTTCTAGGCCCACATATCTCAGGCTGTATAGAATATTTTTACATTTTACAAAACAATATTCGAACCAATTTCAAAAAGTGGGAGTATAGAGACCTGTAAGTGAGCTTCATTTATCATATATTAGAAGAACCATTTGTAAAAATATTCAATACAGCCGGAGAAATGTCGCTTGGAAATTCTTTCCCCATTTGATTAACATAGAGGTATTATGGTAGGGTAGGGTAGGTACATATATATTCCGGCTTGTGTGCTTGATCAGAGACCAGCTTATGAAGCCTTCGTCGAGTAAGACAGACCCAGAAAGAATTTTTTACTGACACAGGCAGAGGAAATACACCCAGGGCGAAGGCGGGAGTCGAACCCGTACCCGTTACAGAGCGCAGACTGCTAGCGTAATGGTCCAAACCACTCGGCCATCCGGGCCCTAGGTATTATGGTTTCCGCGTTCAATCGGGCTCATTCGCTTTAAAGGAAATATATGAAGATGCTGCCTGGCAAAAACCAGTGAAGTGTTTATTGGAGTTTGTGTGGGCTTACTACATCGACATAGCGATTTCTGACTCTCCTATAAAAACTATTCTTCAACGAATTTTTCATACCTGTGAAGGGAATTACTACCATCTTGTTCATGCATCTCCTTCTCTTTTATACTTTTATTATTTGAAACAATAGAGATATATATACAATGTATTTTGTCCGCTGTAAATAATACTTCTGTTTTACGTTTTACAAGCTGTTAAACGACAACCAATAATTCGTGGTGGGAAAATGGAAGCGTCTGTTCTGCAAACGATTAAAAGTTATTTGCAGTTAAGTGTGAGAATCTCTTAAAAGCATTTTTCCACTTGCCAGGCCATAGCCTCCTACATAGAATGCCATCTAAACTCGAGAAATAACATAGATTCACAGGCTGTCCTCAAAAAGTACTCTGGTCGCGCCATCTCTTGGTAGTCGTTCGCATATTTTAGTAGGAATGTATTCGCAATTCGCGGTGAATGACGGATCCAGCGGGCTATTTCGAATACCGTTCGGTACAAGTAACAGAATAAACAAATGAGTTATTTTTTTATTTTTGTTTCTGCTTCCAAGCAATATTATTTGCCAGAGAAATTCATAAAATACCATTTTAAATTAAAAAAAAATCCCTCTTCAGTCTTCATAATGTTTGAATAGTGTAAAAACTGTTACAGAATATATCTGCCAAAAATCCCAATTTTTAGAAATTTAAGATTAAAAAGCTAAAAACAGCAAGCACATATTTTTAAAAAAAACATAATCATGTAACGAGTTTCTTTGTTTTTTTAACTGTTTTAAACAAAACGCTATAGAACTATACATTTAAAATCCCCGTATAAGAATATTCTACTGGAGACTAAAACACAAGTAATGAGAATCTTGTTCAGAAGTTACATTATTAAAAAAATTAGTTTTGGCTTCTTAAACAAAATTAACAAATACTATAACACTTATTAAAAATGCTTCTGTTAAGAATAACAGTCCCTGAATAATAATACCATAACTTCGAACAACAACAAAATTTTAAAATAAGATAGATCATTTAAATTTGTAACTCAACTATAAAGTGCATTTAAAGAAGAACAAAAGCAAATGTGTGTTTAAACAAATGTATGTTTATAAACAAATGTATGTTTATAAACAAATGTATGTTTTATGCAAATGTGTGTTTAGCAAATGTGTGTTTTATATATTAGGAAGGGAAAAACAAATAATAATAATTAATTCATTATAAAAAGTTTCAAGAGTAAAAATATTTAGAATAGATAAATTTTCACCAAAAAGAATACTAATTGTAAAAATTCTTTACCTAATATATTCCATTTCGTAGGCATTCCTATATAGAAACACCGTGTTCTTTCTTTGATTTATAGGATGGTATGATGCAAAAAACTAGCCATTATTTGTAGCATTTACAAAAGTTTACAAAAAAAATTATAAATTTCGAACTCGTTACCAAAATTTCTAATCACAGCGAACTGGATGTAAACAAACAACAACAACAAACAACAACACATGCACGTTGTTGCGTGATGGCGCCATCTATTGACAGCTTTCTCATGATTTCCAATTTTGATCGAGCTTGGATGGCATTATATGTAGGGGGCTATGGCCAGGCATAGAGTTAATAAGAAGATGGAGATGTTTGGCAGGAAAAAAAGTGAAGCCACCAGAAAGCCGCCAAAAACACTTATTGCTCAAACAGTCGGTTTTTAAATTTTTAATTAACTCTTTTTAAGGAATAAAATTATGATTTTGGCATGAACTAACATTGGGGTAGCGGTTTATTTAGTTTACTACGGCAACTTTATGCTTGGCGGCTTTCTGATGGCTTCACTGTTTTTCCTGCCAAATATCTCCATCTTCTTATTGACTCTATGCCTGGCAAGTGGAAAAAGGCTTTTAAGAGATTCTCACACTTAACTGCAAATAACTTTGAATCGTTTGCAGAACAAACGCTTCAATTTTCCCACCGCGAATTATTGGTTGTCGTTTAGCAGTTCGTAAAACAGAAGTATTATTTACAGCGGACAAAATACATTGTATATATATCACTATTGTTTCAAATAACAAAAGTATAATCCTTTTTACAGAAATCTCTAGAGCTTTCTGCTATTCTAATGCAAGAGTTTGGAGCCCCTGACTACAAGAATTTGGCTAGAGTGAGGTATAAATAACATTCCTTTAAAACATTTATGTTTTTAGCTTTTTTGAAGAGAAAACATAGACAAACGTATGAATTAGAAGATTTTTTTCATCTTTAAATCACATATTATTTTATAAAGTATATAAGCTAGGTAATTTTTTTGAAATTTTATTACTATGGCGTCTTAAAGACAGCATTATACCAAAATATAAACTATAGTCAATTTTTTTAATTATTAATTCTAGTTTTCTAAAAAGAAATATGCAAGTTATATGAATCATTCGAGTAAAAATAAATCTTTTCTACAGCCAAAATTTTTAGATAACAATTATCGTTATCGAATTTAATAAGAAGCCCCTAAAGAATTTTTAAAAATTAGTTCCCCAAAATAAGATTTCTTCAACATCGGTTCTCAAAATCAATTTAGGTAACAGTAAGTGACGCTATATCAATGCTGTAAATATTTTCATAATTTTAATTTTTTTGACTAAAAAAGTTTTTTTTATGGTTAATAATTCTTCGTAATAATTTTTTATTACGTCACGTTATAATATTCAAAAGTTACGAAATTAAGTTGGTATTAACTTCTGATTTAGAATTTTCCTGACTTATAAATCTGATTTAAATATCTTCTAATGAGATTTTTTTAAGTGGCATTGAATTAAAAAAAAATGTCAAATTTTGTTAGGAAAAATTTATTATTAAGTTTAAAGAAATTAATAACTAAATAAGGAATTTTTGTTTCTTGAAAAAAATTCAAATGCTGCCATTTTTGCATCAAAAAGTCAATTTATGAATGCTTTGACATAGCGACATTTGGAAACAATATCTTCAAATGGAATTTGATGTAAATTCTAGTTAAATAGGTATAGATATTAAAAGATAAAACTTATATTCTTTACTTATAAAACTTAAATATTCTTTACACTTTTAAATGTGTTTTTGTGTGTATGTTAGGCTGGAGAGAATAGTAGACCGGGGCAAAGAGACGGATCGAGTGTACATCAACCTAGGTCTGGTGGCTGTAGAGAACAGAAACTTCAACAGTGCCGAGAAGTGGTTCAGGAAAGCCTTGCAGGTAAAATAACGTGGGATGGACTAAAGTGCACTTCGTTGTGCGGACATTGTATTTCCTATTTTGGAAGAAAGTCACATTCAATTCATAGTGGGACTGTTTGTAGATGTTGATCCCAGTTTTTAGTTATACCTACTACAAAGTGAATGGTGTAGTTCATTCGTTAGTTTCCCTGAATAGGGGAGACTGGGGCTAGTTTTCCCATTTGGTAAGTTTTCCACCAGGCCTACATTGGAAAATATGACGCAACAGGACCTATATCACTCACAAGAATATTTGTTCAGTTGGCGTTGTCATATTTTCATTAGAGCTGTTTTTATGATTTTTTCAACGTTGAGTAATTTTCTTATTGATATATCTCATCATATTCTTTCAGGCTATTTTAGTTAACAATAAAATGTACATAAAAACAACAAAATGCTTGTCATGCGTTTTAAATCTTTTCAATAACAGTTGAAAAATTTGGCCCATCCATTTTTGGTAGTTTGGAAAATGTACCCCGCATACTGGTACGTTTTATACACTGTATAAAATTTTGTGCTTGGTTTCACCATGATATTGGTTAATAGTAGCTGCAACGGCTGCACGGTGAAACGTTCCACCATATTTTGGTATTCGGTGAACCATTCTCAGGTTTTTGTTCCGAATCCAGAAATGGTTCAACCAAACACCAAAAAAAAAGGTGAAACATTTTACCACTCAGCGTTGCAGCTACTAGGAACCAATATCATGGTGAAACCAACCAATATCATGGTGAAACCTAGCACCAAATTTTTAACAGTGTAGCTCAACGTGCTTGCATTTAACCACTCGCACCCAAAAAGTGTAGTTATTTTTATGAAAAGTAGTTACTTGCAACCACTTCAAACTAGATGGAAGGCCAACCTTACTAAATACTTCAACAAACTTTCCAGCTATGACTTACACAATAAAACCTCTCTATACCTTAATAACTAGAGAAACAATCAAAGGCAAAAGAAAAACAGTCCTTTCAGTATTGGTGCTACACGGATGGAAGTAAACTGGATCGCTGCGCAGGCAGTGGCAAATACATTGAGAACCCCAGGGACAATTTGCGAATCAGCCTTCGCGATCCTGACTCACCATCAGTCTTCAAGATCGAGCTTATTGTAATTGATAAACGTCTGGAGGCTATTCTTCACGAAGTGGACTAAGAGGACCTATGGATTTTTTCAGACAGTCGCAGCTCTCTTCAACACCTCTATAGTTGGATTGCGGTTGGAGACCAGACTAGTATTTCCATTCTTCATAAACTGAAGCTTATTTCAGAGTCCCATAATATTTTTCTACAGTGGATCCCATCCCACGTTGACATAAATGGATATGAGCAGGCTGGTAGTCTCGCCAAGGAGGGTTGTAGTTACTCCAATCCATCCTCTTCAACCCTTACCTTCTTGGAACATCAATCCATTGTCAACTCTGAAATCTCCGAAGGAGTAGAGAATACCTCCCAGTCATCACTGGAATGGGGCAAAGAACCGGGCTCTTCACTGGTTCTCAATTGTGACAGGGCTTCCTGCACGGTGGTCGCCGGATTGGCAAGTGGCCATCTAAAATGTCTTTCGTTCTCGGAGAGTAGGAAGATCTACGCAACCTGCTCTAAATATCGAGTTCAGAAAGCCTTCCCGAACATATTTTGGACTGCGTCGGACTTTCCAGAGATGATGTTTTCCTATCCCCTCTTCTGGTCATCGACTTTCTAAGGGTCAACGATCTTTTGGACTTGGTCTGACTTCGTCCGACCAAGGAGGCATTAGTAACAACAACAACAACAGAAAAGTAGTAACGCTAGTATGTAGATAACCATGTGAGGAAGGCAATGATATTTTATTTTCTTCAAAATTAAATAAAAGTAAAATATATACAATCAAAAAGAATAAAACATGGAAAACTAGCCCCGGTCTCTCTCCCCTAACATACTGTTATATTTCATAACGTTCGATGATATGTTCGCTAGTGGGTCGAAGATTGTTTTTTCCTCTTTAGATTCACTTAGTTAGAGCATCACACAAATGGACTTGTTGCATATTGTTCGTGGATGCATACGCTTGGGGGAAAATGATTAATTTGCTCGTTATAGTTCTGATGAACACCACACAAATTGACCTTTTGCATAATGTTCGATGATACATAAGAAAGTGGGTCTAGAATTGTAGTTCCCTCAATTAGTTCTACTGAATAACATACACATTGATATCTTGCACAACGTTCGGTGATATTTTAGTGGGTTTACCATTATTTATGTGCTAAATATTCATTTAATATTGCAGAAGGACCCCAGTTCTCGAGAGGCTCTATTCAATTCAGCTCTACTCCTCACTGAACAACACAGAGAGGCTGAAGCCATTGCATTTCTGGACCAGTTACTAGAGGTGAGTAAATAGAAGTGCTCAGAGAGTAATCATAGACTAATTTTGTAATAGGCAATGCTAATTTTTGACTACTTATAGTCTGCTTGGCATGATTACAATTCATTCAAAAGCTCTATTCTTTTAGCTTGTACCATTTTTTTTCTGATTACTAGCAGTAAAAATTTCAAATGATAACAGAAACCATTTTTTTTATCTTCAGGTTGTTGATAAAAGAATTAAAGCTTAACACTCGATGAATATACCTTCTTTTGGGTTTTAGTTCTCATAAAGCTATCTTATTTTCATGAATTACTTTAGTTAATCGTTTACTTTACAGTAAGTTATCACTAAATTCATTTACAATAATATTCACTAAAATCATGTATTCTAACTAATAACTGTGTTAGAATAGCGTAATTCAACAAACTCAAAGTTATGAATTCGTTATTTTAACAAAAATTTACTCATATTATTTATAAATGACTTTTTTTCAGCTTTACCCCGGGCACATAAACGGCCTTCTTCTGTTAGCAGATGTAAATGTCAACTATTTAAAAAATTTAGATGTAGCTGAACAGGTGTGTAATTATCTTTTTATTACATTACATACAAAGAAATAGTATAAATATAGTATAAGAAATGCTTAATACAATAATACGAATTTCAGTAATAGTCGCAACTATGACACAATACCATTTTTTTTGACATCTTTGTTTCGTCTTTTGCACAAATAAAATAAAGATACGGGAATTCGAATAGGTTCCTTCAAAATTTTCAATAAATATGTTCTCATTTTCATAAATGTGCGGAGAATGAAAAAGGTTTATTGGAATTTTTAATTCGCTTTAGTTTAATGAAGATTATAGTCTCTTTGTTTTTCCTAAAAGTGTAGTGTTAATTTTTGGGGCTATTTCGATGGCATGCAAATATCGTAAAATATCCCGTTGCTTTGATTGCCTTGAATACTTTTCTCTCAATAATATCGTCGGCTAAATCACAAAACCACAAATGTGCAAATTGTAGGGTTTGGCGGTTTTTAAAAACGGTGGGCTAATCTGCATCCAGATTTCCATCCCTGTGGTTTTGTCATTTGACAAGCGATATGAGAGGATTACAACACTCTTTTTTTGAGATTATAATTATTAGCGTTATAAACAAGATTATTGTTTTTCCAGTGTTACTTGCGTGTGCTTCAGTTAGATCCCTCAAACCCGAAAGCGGAACACAACATGTGCGTCGTATTTTTCGAGCGCCAGGACTTTTCCGGAGCGGAACGCTGTTTTTCCCGGATACTCGATTTTCACCCGGACCTTCCAAATGTCCGGCAGCACCTACAAGCTGTACAGCAGATACTAAGGGAACAGTATTCGAACCCTGGTCGACTTATTGGAGCTGACTCTGTGAGTTGACCAAAGAAGATTGTATGGAGATCGGAATAGAGCTTGAAATATTTACATAACACTTTGAGACCCTGATTTAATGCGTTGAGTGCCATATGAGTTGCATTCAACTTACACATTTTGTGTATTTTCGAGATTTTGTAAGTTAAATATAACTCGCTTCATACTCGTTCGAATTGTGGTGAAATGTGGGCCACACACACAATTTTATGTATATTGTTACACTTAAACTGTTGTAACCATATTGTGTTGCCTATACTTGTTTTTCAAAGAAATATATTGTATACGGCTAGAAATAATACTTGAGTAATTATTCAAGTTAAAATACGAGACTCGTTTCTTTAACATCTGTCCCCAAGAGATCAAATAAGCTGAACATCGCTTTTAAAACACATGATTTGTAGTATCCTTACATTGGAGATTTTGTTGGGTTTTTTTTGTTACGATGAAAATCCTCATAGGATTTAAGAGCGTCGAATCTCATACACAAACTTTTATGAGGTGAAGGAGGAAATTGTAGATCAACCATTGTATTTGATTGGAATATTTGACAAAATTTAAAACTGTTTGGAAGCCTCGCTAGAGTTTCCACATATTAACTCCTCTATCATTGACAGTCGTGGCGACTATGTTTGTGTGTGACTCAGGGCGTTGTTATCCACGTTCACCAAAGGGATTCAGGTCTTGAGGCACTATCCATTGGCACTGAAATTTTGTGTAATTAGTACAATTTGATATTGAGTGAGTTCTTAGCCACAGAAACAAAAGTGACTAAGAACGTCGGATTTTTTTACTAATAGTAATCTACACTCTTAAAACAAACGAGCGGTTTTAACTCAGTCTGAGTTAATTTCCACTCCTTTCCGTGCCGAAAATGCCCTTCCCCTATAGGAGTGGATTTCACTCTTTTTGTGGAGTGGGTAAAGGAAATAAAAGAAAACAATCTACTTCCTAAACTCTTAAAACGAGCTGTTTTAACTCAGTCCGAGTTAATTTCCGCTCCTTTCCGTGCCGAAAATGCCCTTCCCCTATAGGAGTGGATTTCACTCTTTTGTGGAGTGGGTAAAGGAAATAAAAGAAAACAATCTACTTCCTAAACTCTTAAAACGAGCTGTTTTAACTCAGTCCGAGTTAATTTCCGCTCCTTTCCATGCCGAAAATGCCCTTCCCCTATAGGAGTGGATTTCACTCTTTTTGTGGAGTGGGTAAAGGAAATAAAAGAAAACAATCTACTTCCTAAACTCTTAAAACGAGCTGTTTTAACTCAGTCTGAGTTAATTTCCACTCCTTTCCGTGCCGAAAATGCCCTTCCCCTATAGGAGTGGATTTCACTCTTTTTGTGGAGTGGGTAAAGGAAATAAAAGAAAACAATCTACTTCCTAAACTCTTAAAACGAGCTGTTTTAACTCAGTCCGAGTTAATTTCCGCTCCTTTCCGATGCCGAAAATGCACGAGTGGATTTCACTCTTTTGTTTTAAGAGTGTAAGTCTTTCCTTCTATAAACCACATTTGTTTAAAAATAATTTTATAGTGCACACAAATCTGTACAATATAAGAGAGAAAAATATTTTCTTAAATTTGAATACCCAATGAATCCGAGAATTAACCCTAATTTATTAAATTATTTCATAGTAAAGCGTTTATTTTCGTGTTCAATGGATTGTGGTGAAAAACCTACAAAGAACATGTAATCAGGGATTTTATGTGTTCAACATTTTGAGTCTTTTGTTAAACTGTTAAATAAAGAAGTTTCTCATTTAAAACGTTCAAATTTTAACCTTCCATGCCAGATAAAAAGGTAATTTAATATAAAAAATATTTTAAAACTCCTTTAAAAAAGGAGACTAATTATTCAATGACAAAAAAATAATTTAATTACGAAAGTTCAAACTCTTTTTTCTAACTTTCATAAACTTTGAAAACATAATGCACTTTTTGAGTCTCATATGTGTATAAAAACAATTTTCACATATTTTCTCTGAAGAATTTTCATTAATTTAATAACATGGTTTTCTAATTGATCATATTTGTATGTAAAAATGACTATATTGTGTCTGTATATATTAGGCACAGAAACTATGTGTCAAAAAAACATTTGCTATATCTAGACAAATAAATTTATATTTCACTTGATGATTGTTTGTTTCTTTGTTCATTGAAATATTCTAAGACTTATGACATAACATTTTCATAACTAATCATACGTAACTAAAATAGAGTGGGTTAAAATGAGTTACTTAAAGAATCATGATTAACTTCATGCAATTAAAATTTTTTATCTGAAAATTTAAATTTCATAAAGTTTTAAACAAGTTGTATTTATGATTTAAATAACTTTTAAATTGGATTATGAAAAAAGGTTTGTAAATAGTTCTTGGAATGTAATAATGACTCAAAATTACATTTTTAATATACTTTCTTTTTGTGTTTTAAATTAATAGCACTGTAAGATGGAATACCAAAAATCTCCTCTAGTGCAAGAGTTTTGAATTAATGACAGATATTATGTGTTTTCCAATAGTATGTTTTATAATTGTCTTAAAAAACCTTTCGGCTTACAGTTCATCAAACACACATTTTTCGCTGATTCATATGACCAAACTTGGTGTTTTTTACAAAAGCTTTTCCATGCAACTTTTCCATTTCGTACATAGACACAACACAACATGAATTTTTAAGTCCAGCAAAATAGTAATCACAAAACCCTAGTAAAAAATGAAAGCAAATTGTTATCTTCATTGTTAAAGTTTTGGTGCAAGATTACACTGGAATCCGTAATTTTTCTAGCTGTCACAACTATTTGGAGCGTGAATTTACCAATTTCGGGATAAAACCAAAACTGTGATACACCGCAAAAGTGATAAATCAACGCTACAAATAGTATTGTTAGCCAAAAAGTTACAGAATTCGGATGCAATCTGTACCAAATTTTTTTTAATTTGTTGAATTGGGAAAGATCGGGTACCGTGGCACTTGTTTATGTAATATACTAACAGAAAAATCTTGCAATCTCATTTATTAAGCAGATCCATGCGATGTGTTTGATCATGAACAAAATCACGGCATACGATAATTGATATCGTGTGGAGTTTATGATCCGCCTGGTCAAGCAATCAACCGAAATATGCCAAGTGAAGCTTTCTAATAAAGAATCATCATTATAGTAGGGATTCTCTGTTAGTGCCCTCACAGCTGTGAGTATCTCTATAGGGGGGGGGTTCAATTCAAGAAGCACAAAACACAGATTTCGAATGAGCAGTAGTTTTGGGTTTCCGCTTTTTTTTTTGTAAAATCATGTATTTAATAATGTGGATATCATGAATGTATACTCATCTTATCCTTACACACGGAAATTTAATCTTTTTCTATGAATTTTTTTGATCAAATAGAATTGCGAAGATTTATCTCAAGTTGGATAGAAGTCAAAAGTATGTACACAAATTTACATTGGAAGCGTTGTGTTTCTAGGATTCAATTTTTTTAAATCCCCGTAAATTTCTAAGCTGATTTATAGTTTGTACTTTTTGGCTAGTATCAATAGCCCAAACATTTCAAATTAGATTTACTTTAAGTTTTAGAAAAACAATTTAATCCGTCTTAAGGGTACCCAAAAATTGGTCAAAATATCGATTTTTCAGTTTTTACTTCTCATTATTTACAATATTTTTCTGAACATTTACTGAAAGTTTCATAATGATATCTTCTGTAGAAAAAAGTTATTAAATATTTTCTGGAGTCATTCCTAAGGGTAGTGGTAGGTACATATATATTCCGGCTTGTGTGCTCAGAGACCCTCTTATGAAGCCTTCGTCAAGTAAGACAGACACAGAAAGAATTTTTTACTGTCACAGAGAACGGAAAGTACACCCAGGGCGAAGGCGGGAATCGAACCCGCACCCGTTACAACGCGCAGACTGCCTGCGTAATGGGAGTCATTCCTTTAAGTTTGAATACGTATTTCGTCTGCTTTCCTAGGGTAGTGGTAGGTACATATATATTCCGGCTTGTGTGCTTGATCAGAGACCCTCTTATGAAGCCTTCGTCAAGTAGACAGACCTTTTTTCTCTGTTTTGCGTTTTTCAATTCTTATGTTTAATAAATCCCTAAGGCTTTTTTGCTAATTAAGTTAAAATTTTGAAATTTTTAACCTGTGTTCTCAGATAAATGGTGCACAAAATTGTGCATGGAATACGATCTACTATGTATAGGTTTTTTTTTTAAAGAAATGTTGAATTCAATAATTTGTAATTTTTTTATGATTTTCAGTATAAATGCATGTTACTTTTTAACTGTAGCTTACATTTAAAAATTTATGCACAGTTCTTGAACAAATAGTACTAAAAGCAAACTATAAAAGTTTGGTGGAGTTATTCTTAAAATTGAAAGAGGAGTAGCATTTTAAAAAAAGTTAAAAATTATGACTTCTTTTTAAATAAATGAAAAACTACTTGTAAATATTTGTTTGTATTGCTAGAAAATGTTTATTTAGAGTGAATGTTATATAAAACCACTATAATTTACAAGTTTATGTTATCATTTCTAGAAATAATGTTTTGGGTACCGTATCCCCTTAAAACAAACGAAACAGAATACTATACATCCCGGTCATCAGAAAATGCAACACAAGAAAGAGGCAACTTCATGTGTTCTTGAATAACATTCAAAATGGAACAGATTATTCTGTTATTAAACATGTATGTGAAACAAAGAAATCGTTTAAATCGGGACACATGCTGTGAATGTGATTTGCAAAGAGAGAACTTAAGTAAAAAGATGAGGTTTTTTATACACCTGAACCAAATGTGCAGATGAAGAAATAAAAGTATTAATGCTAGTTTAAAGAATAGTACAAGGAGTCAAACAACAAACAAAAACAAGGAGTCAAACAACAAACATAAACAAGGAGTCAAACAATAAAATTAGAATAAAATGGAAAAATAAAGTGATCCCAGAGTGAGCCGAAGAGAAAAGATAGAGTCATTTCATTATAGAATTAATGGGAGTTTAAGTTACTATCTATATTTTCTTTATTAAACTAACTTTAGAGTTACTCTAATTCATAATTTCCTTGATTGCAAATTCCTTTTTCAACCCTCGAGGTTTTGAAGGCCGGGATAATGTTAATGTATAAAGTTCTCATCAGTCCTTGTCAGCAACCGAAAATTTCTAACTGCAACTTTAATCGGAATAAATCGTGTGTTTAAGTTTCTTCCAAACAGATGGTGCGATGTTATTTACTAGGGTCATGAGTCGTAGTTACAGTCCCTGGACAAATTATTAGACGCACTGTATTTTTTTAGTAATTTTATGTTTCTTAAGAGTTTTTATGTAATAATGGTATATTTAAACTACAATATTATTGATTTTTATTTAAAAGAATTGTTGTAGACTACATATTTGTATTTATTTTAAGATAATTATGATTAAGATTAATTTATATTAATTATTTATTATAAGATTATATTATGTGTGGAATCATCATCCTCAAATGCAGGAGATAGTACAGTCTTGCATTGATAGCATGCCGCGCAGAATTAATGCTTTGATAGCGGCTAAAGGTGGCTCAACTAAATATTGACTTTTACTAACATTAATTTCACTTCTCTTTAAAACTTAACAAACTTATGCTTTTCTAAATTAATGCTGTTTTATTTATGTCAAATAAATAGATAATTGATTGGATAATATAAAAATAAAAAACAAATCAATTTAAAATAATAAAGCGGTACAATATCACCCGGTAATTAATATTTTACATGAAATCTTGCAGTGCGTCTAATAGTTTGTCCAGGGACTGTATTTAAATTTTAACTCGTGAAGAAGGTTCAGATTGGAGATCACGATCGGGCAGGTAAATTTCAAATCTAATTTTTATTCCACTACACATCAAAACAAGTAACCTCCGTCACATAGTCATAATTTAAAATCGCTTAATGGTAACAGCCTGTAAGGGAGGGATGTGTTTAAATCTATGTTGGAGTAATTTTGTCCGTAATTGGGGACATTCTGGATAGTTAGTTTAATGAGGATTTTAATGACTGAACTCTATTGAATGCTTTAAATGACCATTTTAATCGAAGCTACGACTAAGCTGTTGTAGTTATAAGGAATTACAAAATACTTTAAGTAAGTTAAATATTGTCAACACATTTTTTTTTAAACAAGGGAGGGTTTAAATTTAGTTTTAATTTAAATTGTACTTATAATTAATAAAAACCAAACCAAACCAAAAAAAATATTGGACACACATATTTTATTAAAAACAACTGCAAAGAAGTAAATAAGCAAAGGATATATGGGTGAACACTTTTTCCCTTATATAGTTTGGATATGTAACTTTATAAAGAGTTTCTCCAATTACCAGACCCCGAACTCGCTTTATAAAACTGTACAGTAAAAAAAAGAACAAATTTCCAAGGTTGTAACATAAGACACCGGCCTTTTATCTATTGAGGTACGGCGTACAGCCCAGGCAAGTAAAAAAATTACTCCACTTTCCCCACTTAAATTTTTTTATGTCCCTCGTATGATGAGAATTCTCACTCTAAGTTATTTATTGAGCAGTGGCTATCCCCATTTCTCCAGGGCATTGGTCAGATCCCCGACCAATCGGGAGTGGTCATCTGTTATTTTGGTCAACGAATTTTTTAAAGAAAAATGTGGCAATAGCTTGGGGGATACAGATCTAGCGCCATCTATTGGGAATAGTAGGAATAATGTTTTAAAGCATACTATTAGTGAGATGTTAATGAAATTTTATAGTAATGATGATTTTGGGTTTAAAATTTTGTATTTTAAGAAATTTTTTGAACACCGAAATATAATAAATAATAATTTTAAAAATTTGCACCAATTTTATTAATTTGCACCTGGGAGAAAAATAATCATTCCAATTATTATTATTATTTTTGCATAATAATGTCTTAAGTCAGAAAATAATGTATCTTAACTAAAATGCGGTATAATAGCGAGATTTATAAACAGTTTTCTCTCTACATTTGAGACATACATCAAGAAGCTTGCTTTAAAAAAGTTTCCTTTAGGAAGCACTGGAGATATTAGTAATTTTTTTTTATCTTTTCCTATAAAACTATTTAGAGAATAAAAAACCGCTCTAATTTCTAAACAAAATCGTTTTCAAACTGGCTTCAGACATCGCCACTTAGCCCGCAAAGAAAGAATGGGGCCATTACAGATCTTATAGTTGATTTTACTAGACACTTTTTTGCAATAGAAATCGAAGCAGAAATGTTTTTTTTTTTTTTGCAAAATTAAACAAACTGTTTATTTTATTTAATATATGAAACCAATAATTCCATACTTTCTGGCAGTTGGCATTGGATACTCAAATAATTGGACGTTGTTTCATGAAAACTTGCTGACAAAGCTGTTTTGAGAAAAGCTCAATTCAACAAATCCTTAAAATTAAAAATCATTAATATAACGAACAATAAAAATTCGTACTAGGAAGCATAAGTATCAATGACACTTTAATATTATAAAAGTTGAATATGAAGAATTTATCAGTTGCAATCATTAATGTCCAATTTTGTTGGTTAGTACTTTTTCGCAAAACACCGTCCACTTAGTGTAATAAAATCTATTCATTTGTATTTCCTGCATTAATTTCTAATTTTAATAGCATAAGTTACATTAATTATACATTTAAATTGTATTAATTAGCCCAATAAACTATATTAATCGCATAAATACTCTAAATCAATTAAATTACATTAGTTAATCGTTTTAATTGTATCAATTACATATTTAATCATATTATCAATATAAAATAAATTAATTTATTATATAAATTACATTTTATGTTCACCGATAAAAATGTGAAAATCACAAGCCATTATTATGAACCACCGTTTTACTATAACTTCAACACGTAGCTTGTTGGATTTGAATTAAAATTTTTACTAGCTAAATTGCGAAAAACTTAAAAATGCGTTAAAACATAAATAATTATTATGAATATAATATCAGTTTAAAATATAACAAGACAAATAAAAAAAAAAGGCTTTTTATTCAATAACATAAAAGATAAATGCAATACACTCTTAAAATATAAGAGTGAAATCCACTCCTCTAGGGGAAGTGCATTTTCGGCACCGGAAAGGAGTGGAAATTAACTCAGGCTGAGTTAAAACCGCTCGTTTTAAGAGTGTAGGACGTAGACTGTTTTCTTTTATTTATTTTACCCACTCCGCAAAAAGAGTGAAATCCACTCCTATAGGGGGAGTGCATTTCGGCACGGAAAGGAATAGAAATTAACTCAGACTGAGTTAAAACCACTCCGTTTGTTTTAAGAGTGTATATATAGTTCCATAAAACAATTGGTAATCAGTAAGTGTTAATTTTGGAAGGAAAATGTAGGCCAATAGAATAACCACTTTGAAGTTGACTTTCATTTTATGTTTAAAAAAAGAACAACAAACAATTTTGTTCAATCAAAGGAAATTAACAATCTTTTAATACCAGTGCATTGATTACTTTTACTCCATTAATTTCATTTTTTCCCATCCAATTAAATTACGCGTCCACATTTCCATACTCAGATGTCAGTTAATTCATTCATCGTACACGGGACATTATGAAGCATCGAATGACTATAGTTAAACTCATAGTTTCCTTGCACAGAAGCCACGGCCATGGGCGGCGCTACAAAACGAGCGGAGCAATCAGATGAAGAGAAAATTTCATCCGTTTTATTTTGTCTTTATCTGATTTCTCCGCACGTTTTATAGCTCCGCCCATGGTCGTGGCTTCTGTGCAAGGAAACTATGAGTTTTACTATAGTTCACGAGTCAATACCAAGCACCAAAGGATTTGTTCACTAGGCATCCTCAAACATTGAACTGATTTTCTTAGGAAAACTTTGAGTGAAGACGATTCTGTGAGCTGAAGACTTCTTAGAAATGCACACCCGCTGCACAACTCTTTATACTAACAACTAGCCTAGTCTCATCATTATACAGTCCCTGGACAAATTATTAGACGCACTGCAAGATTTCATGTAAAATATTAATTACCGGGTGATATTGTACCGTTTTATTATTTTAAATTGATTTGTTTTTTTATTTTTATATTATCCAATCAATTACCGATTTATTTGACATAAATAAAAACAGCAATTCACTTTAGAAACAAGCATAAGTTTATTAAGTTTTAAAGAAAAGTGAAATTAATGTTAGTAAAAAGTACAAATTATTTAGTTGAGCCACCTTTACGCCGTATCATAAGGCTCTGTACATTCTGCGACGGCATGCTATACCATGCAATACTGTATTGTCTCCTGCATTTGAGGATGATGATTCCACACATAAATAATCTTATAATAAATAATGAATTTAAATTAATCTTATCTAAAAATAAATACAAATATGTAGTCTACAACAATTCTTTTAAATAAAAATTTATAATATTGTAGTTTAAATGTACCTTTATTGCATAAAAACTCTTAGGAAACATAAAATTACTTTTAAAAAATACAGTGCGTCGAATAATTTGTCCTTGGACTGTAAGTTCCTTGAGATTGGAACGATGTCATTCTAGCCATATTTTCTTGTAGCACTAAGTATTGTCACGTTTAATGTCTAGGGCCGTCTATTATGAACACTGTATTTGAGAAACGCCAGTGAAATGTGGTTCTAGTGCAAGTGTTGTCAGTAGTACAAGGCATCTTGTTCGTTGTCGACAGAGTCGTTTAATCTTGGTGTCCATTCACATATGATAAGGTTTCTCTTTTCCAAGTCATCACTGCTGGAGTACATCTGTGCAAGTCTGCTCCAAATCATCATCCAGATTGAAATGCAAACTCGATTATTCTGGATGACGCTTCAATATTCCTTCATGTTCCAATTAAGCCACTGAAGTATTTTTTAGTTGACTTATTTTGTTCTTTGAGTTAGAGTGTGCTGAAGAACTAGGCTTTAAATCTGTTTTTTTTTTGTAAAGTGAATATTTAATTATTGGAATATGCATTGTTGGACACAGAATCTTGTAAAAAATGAAATTTAGTTCGCAAAGAGACAAATAATAATAATAATTTTATTACACAAAAACATACAGACATTAATTTGAGGCAAAAAAAAACAAATATGATGTAATTTACAAATGATGTAATTTTTCAAAAAATATGATGTAAATTTACAAACACAAAAAAAGAACACATATTAAATCACAAGTAAAAAATATTACTATGGCAACAGAAGTGCCGGGGGTATATTTAGGATGGTTAGTCAATACAAATATATGAATTACTGTACAGTTATTTTATTTCAATAATAGATGTAAGCATATAATTTCTCTATATCGGGAATATCATAGAAAAGATTTTTTAATTTGTTTTTGAAGGAAGAAAATTTAAAGATTGTATTTCAAGCGGAAGACTATTAAAAAACTTGGGTGCAAGATAAATAAAATTTTTACAGAAAATGTTTTTTTTAGGTTTAGGAATTATTTAAATATTATTAAGTCTTCTTGGGTTTATGCAGGTCCGCTTATTGCACATATTAGGATTTTTAAAAATATCTAAACAAACTTTAAAGAAATAAATGTAGCGAATAGGTAGAATAGTTAACAATTTATAATTTTTAATGTTCATGCTCACACTTGACTTAAAACAAAATTTAACATATTTATTTTGTATGTTTATAATTCTTTTGAGGTTTGTTACATAATCCCCTCCCCAGGCAAGGATTCCATAATTAAACAAAGGATGCACAAAAGCATTGTAAAGTAATAGCATAAAATCATGGTTTATTTCATTTCTCAAATTATAAAATTGTCTTAAAATGAATCTTAATTTGTTTGATATGTAATTGGCATGTGATTTCCATTTCAGGTTATTGTCTATAAAAACACCGAGATACTTAATGTTTACTTGATCCAGGTTATTACAATTAAAAGAAAGCAAATCTGAGCAAACTCTGTCATGATATTTTAAATTGAGTGGAGTAGTATTGGTGATATTTCGCAGGCTGTAAAGCATATATTTATTTTTAGAAACATTAATGCTTAAATTATTATTTAGGAACCAATTTCGGATTTTAAATAGATCTGAATTAAGAGGGATTGTCAGTCCCATAGAGCTAATGCATTAGTTTTGGAATCACAACTTCCGCAGAGATATTGTTGCCATGTTAGCCTTTTTTCCCCAGGTATGAGAATCAATATAACATAGAAATGAAACAAATTTGAAACGAAAATGTTATCTAGTTATTTAATTATATTTTTTTGATGCTTTGAAATGCCAAAAATATACAGCAGATGGCGACACTATTTTAAAATTTTATGAATTAATAATTAAAAAACCGGATGTTATTTTCTTTTCGATGTTGTTTCTAATTAATGTTATGATGATTTCCTTTCCTGGGGGTAAAAATGGGATAACATGGCAAAGCAATTCTTTTGCAAAAGTTGTGATTTCAAAACTAATGCATTAGCTCTATGGGACTAACAGTCCCTCTTAATTAGACTTTTTAAGTCTTCATATGTGGATGAGGATGAATATATTAAAACAGTATCGTCTGCGGAGCTAATATTTTTTTCCATTTATATCCATATTACAGAAATCATTAATATAAATAAGAAATAACAGAGGGCCCAACTGAAAGCCCTGGAAAACTAATTTTTTATAGGGAGCCTACCACCCAAAACACCATTTACTCTTACATATTAAAAGCGATTGGCAAAATAAGAAATACGAAAAAAGAGAAGAAAACTTTTCCAGCTGCAGAACTAAAATCTTGCTTTATGCGCTTTGTATTTTCTTAAAAGGTTGCGTATTATTTTTGTTGTTGTGTTGTTAAAGTTGAGGTTTCTGAAAGAAAAAAAACGTTTTGAGCATACATATAATAAAAAAAATTATAGGGATAATTTTTTAAAGAATTTAATCCAGTATTTGTAATAAGGTGTATGAACATATATTTCCACTATCTATGGAAAAAGAATTTGAAGAAAATAAAAATCAATGATTCAGAAAAATTCATAAGATTACTTGCATCGATCAGTCGTTTAACCAAAACTAAAACTAAAAAAATACTACTTTGTGTTTAAAAACTCTTTCGAGAAGTCAATTAAACGCTAATTTTTAGTTTGAAAACTAAATGGATTGAATATGAAAGGAAATCTTACTTGTCTTTTTCCACAAATAATCTTTTGGTTTTCTGTTGAAAGAGGTGATATTTTTATCGCTAAAAAAAACGGGTGCTTTAGAGCGACGGTCGCGTCCATCCTTTTATATGGAGATTTGCGCAGAAAGCGATGCACGCAATCGAAAGCCACTTTTAATTTGACGTCATCCACATTCCCATAAATTGACTTGACTCTTTGGAAACACTCTTGCTTCTTTTTGGAAAAGAGAAAAAAATCACGTTCATTTGTGTGCAATAAGTAATGGAAATGTACTGCAGTACTATCCGATGTAGCACCTTTCGACCTGGAAATTACGTATAAGATTGGAAAGAAAACTGTTTTCCAGAGTAGTTACTACAGAGCGTTTAACGTAAAGTTACGGCATGAAACTGGGGGCGCCAAGGGCCTCCTCTGGCTTTATGGAGTGACGTTTTCACAAAACAATGAGCAAACATACACCAAAATTACATTACATGAGAGCTACATTACATGAGAAAATGGAGTAAGCCTACACTTGAAAATGGAGTAAGCCAACACTTGAAAATGGAGTAAGCCTACAATTGAAAGGCTTACTCAGCCTACACTTGAAAATGGAGTAAGCTTTAACCAAAAAAAATATATAAATCAAATGAACAAATTGCTACTCCAACAATAACCGTAGGAATTACAATTTTATTACAAGTTTATAGTATTAAATATATCAGTGAGAAATTCTAACACGATATTTTGTGGTTAAATACAAAAGTACTTTGTTCTATGGAAAGAATTGATATTACTATTATCTGATTACAAAAATAAGAAGTCATTTTTATTCTCTGCTCATTTCCGTCTTGAAATAATCTGCAATTATTTTTTTTTATCGTTTTTGTTTTACAAAAAATCATTATTGATGCGTATAAGCTTGCAGTCTAATGAAGAATACTCGGATAAATGTTTTTTTAAATGTTCCTCAGATAAAAATGTGAATTTAGTCAACTTTTTTCAAAGTACTTTACAACTTTTGTAGCAAAAAAAACTTTTTTTTTCACTTAAACTAATACATCGACATTGTAACTACACATAATCCTTATTTTTTTTATTTAAAACTAGGTAAGAAAAGGGTCTTTAAAAAAAAGAGAGTTGTTAATGACCATATTATTAAATTAAAAAAATATGTATGAAATAAAACTAAAAGTATTTATTTTTTTATTATTGTAGAACTCTGAAAAGAACAGGATATACTTCTGCATGCCAATTTTCTTTTGTTTTCACTTCAATCAAAGGAAAATAAGCCAACAAAATTCCAACAGCATGATTCCGAAGCCCCAGAGGTCACAAGCTTTTGCGTCTGGTAGCAGAGGGTTTGACTCTAAATTAATGCAGCCTTCTGGAGGTCGGAATTCAAAAGGCATTCCCATATCCGAACTGAAAAATAACGATGGAACATTAATAAAGGCCCTCGCCAGATAAGACGGTGAAAAATGCCCCCATTCCAATCGGGCCAATTTTTTCCCTAAAAATTCAATAGTATGAACAACTTCTCAGCCAAGTTTCAGCTCTAAAATATGATTACTTGATCAGATTTATGAGCGAATTTTTCTGAAAATACTACTCAATGATATCTAAAAACTCATGAGCAGTGTTTTTTTTATATTATCAAACAGATTCAGGGAATATTCAATTTAAAAATAAAAAAACTTATTTTTTACTCAAAAACGCGTCATATTTTAGAGCTGAAACTTGGCTGAGAAGTTGTCCATTCTATGAGGTATTTTCAGGAAAAACATTAGCCCGATTGGAATGGGGGCATTTTTCACCGTCTTATCTGGCGAGGGCCTTTAGAAGTTAAACCTATTCTGTCAGAAAAACTCTTATTTTAATACTAAAATTTTCCTTACTTAATTAACACTGATCAAACGAATGAAAAATGAACGAACCATTCAATTAGCTAACCTTTCCGTTCTATGCAAAATTTCAAAGTTTACTCCTTACCGATCGGTAGATTTTCAAAACCTGACGTAAAAGTCCCTATTTCGATATAATTGGCTCGTTATCTGTTGGAAAATAGAGCCATTGGAGTTTTAATTGATTGATTTAAGTTAGATTTAATTTTATTGACGCCTTAGTACAGAACACTTCATCCAGGAAATATCACACATGTGAGAAGGAAGAGCTTAATTACATTAATACAGCATATGTCAATTTAACAAAAAATTAATCAATACATGATAAACAGAATTATTTTAAAATATAGTTCTTACATATGATTGAGTTTGTTTGTAAAAGCAATACAACCGAAGTCGCTTAGTTTTGCTCCTTTAGCATCTATTAGAATGTTGTCCGGTTTGACGTCGAAGTGGCACAAGTTCCGGGAGTGGAGGTAGTTGAGCCCTCTCATCGCATCGCCCAAGTACATCTGAATATCTTGGAATGACACTTTTTTTCTTATACACGAGGTTAGCAAGATTTGTCTCCATGAGAGGACAAAGGAAGACTTGGAAACTTAAACTTTTAAATGTATGAAATAAGAGTATAACTGTAGAAAAAACTAAAGAAATAATTTCTAGATTTTAATTAATTTATTTTTTAGAGAAACACAATGTGTTTTCTTTATCAAAATGTGTTTTTTCAATATATTTTTTCAAAAGTATCGTTGTTTAGAATTGTAGAACTTCTGAAAGAGTGTGCAATCATGCCATTTTAGATTTCGGATTAGTCGCTAGTGCCCGAAAATACATGACGCATATCCCTCTGAGGGATATAGACGTATAAACCCGTCACCTGAATGTCAGGTTTTCCAGCAATACACATAATTTTTAAAAATTTATAAATTTAATAAATTAATTAAATTTTAAAATTTAAGGCATGGAGGAGCTATTTATAACCATCTATACAAAAATTAAAATATTTTAAATTTAATAAATTAAATTACCAGTTAAAAATTGTAATTTAAATCTTTTGCAGAGAAAACAAGTTTACACTTCAGTTAATTTGCTTATCCCTCAGAGGGATAGGCAAGCAAATATTTTTCTAACAAAACAATAAAGTTTTATCACACACAAACGTAATTATTTTTAATTAATTGTATACCTAATAAGTAACATTTATACTTAAATCGATATATATTTCTTACCTTTAAGAGGGGTAAAATTTGCGGATGATCAAGAGTCTTCCAAATTTCAATTTCGTTGTTTTTCAATCAACTGGATCTTAGGACTATTTTGGCAGCAATTTCCTCTTTTTTGACTCTGTGCTTGAGCTTGAACTCTTCGCCATTCCCTCCGGAGCCAACGAAGGACACAATAGTATACGAGGACTGCAGAGGCTTCAAGAATAGTCTACACCTCATCTTCAAGCAGAAAACTAGATCCTCCGGAACAAAATCCTCTTTAGACGTAGAACTCAAAGACGATTTTTAGAATGAAACACTTTAGTCTCTATGGACTATGGGAGCACTTTTAATCAAAGTTTTTTCAATGTTAATAAGCTTTCTATATTCCTGTCTTTGTGTCTTAGCGGAGTGAAGAGATGCCTTGTATATCATTTTCAGTAATTGGCAAGTTAGCACCACTAGCAGATAAATTTCGTCCTCTGTGGTAAGGCTCTTGATTTTCAGATAATTGTGCCTTTTCTTCTTGGCTTTGATATTCGAGACTTTCGAACGAAGATATTGAGTACGACTGTTTGGAGACTTCTTGAGGTTTTGAGCGAAAAACATGATCTTCGGATTCAACTTCAAACGCCAGGTCGATGTCATTCAAAGATTCTGTCGCAAAACTTTTGTTTTTGCAAACGGCACTCTGCAAAAAATTTAGAATATTAAAGAATGTATTTTTAAAGAATATATTTGATTGAAATAAAGATTAGCAGGAAGAGATATTTAAGTGACATAAATAAGTGACATTTACTGACGTAACAGTTTAGCAAAGTATTGAAACGTGTTTTAAATCAATTGGATCGGCAAGCATGCAAATCATGAAAATACCAGTTAATTATTCCTAATGGAACGTTTTATATTTAAAATTGCAAAATAATTAGTTATATTTAAAAAAATTCGGTTATTTTTTTTATAAAAATCTCTTCAACAATAGCAAAGGTTTAAAAGAAAATTCCTCATTTTATAACTTAAAAAAACTTATTATTGCTTTGTATGTGCATTTATAAATGAACCATTAAAATTAAACTTTAATTAAATCCCTTAATTATTTCAAATAAAAATATTCTTACTTCTTTCACTGGAGCATCAAAGAAATTCTGCTTATTCCTAAAATAGACAATCTTTAACAATTTCATGGGAAAAACTTGAATGATTCTGTTAAAAGTACTTAATATTATATTTTTATTTTTAATTTATTTTTCAATTGATAAAATTAACAAAATTTAAAAAATACGTTAACTAAACAACACTTAAAGGCAGTACCTTTATAAAATCCATATCAATAAACAAATAAATAATAAGAAATCTTACCCTTTTTTGTGAGACATTTTCTATAAGGTGTTTTATTGCAATTCCAAACAAATAATCATGGTAATCATGGTAATAAAATATATGCTGAAATATATCGTAAGACAGTTGGAATGAATACTATTGTATACATTGGAGCAATTTGTTTGATTAAATAGTTGATTAATTAAAAATTGCGAGCAATTTTTAAAAGTGTCCCTAAAAAGGAACGCTAGGCATTAATTAGTTAATATGTTGACTGCCCATTATACATTTTTTTGTTGCTGGTTATCAATTCCTTACGCTTTTCCCTAAATATGACATCTTTCACAAAATCCCCTGGTCAATAGCAGCCGAGTAAAGAGGGGTGGAGCGTTTTTTTCTCCAGCTGTACAAGCACCTGAAGTTGATGATATACGTCGCCGATGTTTTTGGTTGTCACTTAGGACGATTTAAGCCATCCGAACACAATCTTTTTGTACTGTGCTTTGTGTAAAAGAATAGAAAACGAATTTATCTGCAATCTGTGTAACTAATGATTAGACTATTTGCCGCTCAGAGTTGAAATAACTGATAATAGAAGTTAAATGGTGGAGATAAGATAATTGTTTGATATAGGTCAATAGAATTATCCCTTTGAAGTTGACTTTCACTTTCTGTTTAAAAAAGAACAACTGTAAACAATTTTGTTACAATAAAGATAATTGACAATCTTTTAATACCAGTGCTTTGATTACTTTTACTCCATTGATTTCTTTTTTTCCCATCCAATTAAAGTCCATCTTTCCATACTCATATATCAGTTCAGTCATTCATAGAACGACTTGTTAAACGGGACATCCTCAAACATCGAATGACTTGTTCGCGAGGCATTACCAATCACCAAAGGATTTGTACACGAGGCATCCTCAAACAATGAACAAGTATTCTTTGGAAAACTTCGAGTAAAGACAAACTGTGAGCTGAAGGCTTCTTAGAAAGGCACCCGCTGCACAGCTCTTTGCACCAACAACCAAAGAGTAGTTGACATCATGATAGGTCATGTTTTAACTGAGTTTAGGACGATGTCATTCTGGCCATATTTTCTTGAAACACCAAGTGTTTTCGGTTTTAACGGCTATAGCTCTCTTTTAGGACCAACACCATTTAAGAACGTCAGTTAAATGTGGTTCTGTTGCAGTGTTGTAAGTAGTACAAGGTGTCTGGTTCGTTGTCGACAAAGTCGTTTAATCTTGGTGTCCTTTCATACATGATAAGGTTACCCTTTTCCAAGTCCTCACTGCTGGCGTACATCTGTGCAAGTCTGCTTCAATCGGTATTCAAACACGATTATTCCGGATGACGATTCATTATTCCTTCATGTTCCAATTAAGCCACTGAAGTATTTTTTAGTTGACTTATTTTTTTCTTTGAGTTAGCCTGTGCGGACGAACTAGGTTTTAAATATGTTTCGTTTTTGTAAAGTGAATAATTAGTTTCTGGAATGTGCATTGCCGGACAGAATCTTGTAAAAAAATTAAATTTAGTTCACAAAGAGATAAATACGAAAGAAGAGGATAAGAAAAACTTTTTTATTCAATGAACTAAACTCTTGCTCTAAGAGCTTTTAATTTCCTTGGAATACAATATTTTAATTTTGAAGTTGTGGTTTCTGAAAGAACAAAAATTGTTTGAGCAAATATATAATAAAACAAAATATAAGGATAAATTTTTCTAACGAATTTAATTCAGTATATTAACGAGGTATATGAACATACATATGTATTACATTATCTATCGAGTAGGAATTAGAATTGAATAAAAAATTATGATTTTTTCAGAAAAATTCATTAGCGATTACTTGGTCGATCAGACGTTTAAGAGGGATTGTCAGTCCCATTGGGCTAATGCATTAGTTTTGTAATCATAACTTCCGCAGAAGTATTGCTTTGCCATGTTAGCTCTTTTTCCCCAGGTATGGGAATCAACATAACATCAAAATGAAACAAATTTTAAACGAAAATGTTATCTAGCAATTTAATTATATATTTTTGAAGTTATAAAATGCCAAAAATTACAGCAGATGGCGACACTATTTTAAAACTTTATTAATTAATAATTAAATAACCGGATGTTATTTTCTTTTCAATTTTGTTTTAAATGGATTTTATGATGATTCCCATACCTGGGGGAAAAGGGCTAACATGGCAAAACAATACTTCTGCGGAAGTTATGATTACAAAACTAATGCATTAGCTCTATGGGACTGACAGTCCCTCTTAACCAAAAGCTGAAATTTAAAAATAAATACTTCTTTGGGTTTAAATACTCTTAAAGAAAGTCAACTAAACGCTAATTTTTAATTTGAAAATAAAATGAATTAATTATGAAAGTAAATATTACTTGTCTTTTATCGCATATAATCTTTAGGCATTCTTTGAATAAGGAGATATTTTTCTCATTTAAAAATGGGTGCTTTAGAGCGACGCTCGCGTCTATCCCATCCACGATGTATGGGAAATATTAAAGTTTCTGGATGCTTTTCGGCTACTACATCTGTTCCTGATAGTTTTTAGAGTGACATATATTGCTTCAGAATAGTACGAGTTCATTCAGCTTCCTTTTTCATTGTTATGTAGATAATTTTGAATCTAGAGCAAAACTTGTTTTATTACGTGTTCATACAATAAAAATAATTTGTTTTTTCAAATATTAAGCTTAATTTGCAAAGGCTGGAGCACGTTTTTCCACAAGGCATTGTTGAAAATCTTGCCTCGTGAAATTTTGGAACACATGC
Source organism: Oedothorax gibbosus (assembly GCA_019343175.1). Classification (NCBI taxonomy): domain Eukaryota; kingdom Metazoa; phylum Arthropoda; class Arachnida; order Araneae; family Linyphiidae; genus Oedothorax; species Oedothorax gibbosus. The sequence goes on along the minus strand of CM033274.1, from coordinate 10,468,191 downwards.
CCCGTCGTCATATTTTGACTTTAATAGCACCTTGACGAGTAGAATTTCAAATTATATTGAAAACGAATGTATAGTTACATAGAGAGAAGAGTGACCTTTTAGAATTCGCAATTATAAAACTGTAAGTTTAATAAAAGTACGTTTGATTTAGGTTTGAATGTAAGCATGACAATTTACTCAATTTTGAAAAAATCACAAAAAATCAGCTCCAACGGAAATATTACAACACCAACTGAGCAGAAATTCTTGTGGGTGACATAAAACGGGTTTCTTCATAAACCAAGCTGCCATTTGGCGCATCCTAACGACTCATTTCTAGTGTAAGGCCTGGTGGAAAACTTTTGCATCATGGGAAGTAATACCTACTACGTCACTTTAACTTATGCTGGATGCCAGATCCTTGTCACTTGAATGTGGTTCAAAAGTCACAAGGTAGTACGCGAGTGGATTAAAGCCTCAACTTGAAGGCTAGAAATTCAGAACCTGAAACTTCAATTTAAAAAAAAATATGTGTAAGTATGTGAGTCTTAAGGTGTATACGTATACACTTGAACTTTTTTTTTCTAATATTTCTCTTAAAAGTCCAATTTTTTTATATTTGATATAATTCATAAGTGTATGAGGGTACGTGTAAGATATTTTTTTAAAAATAAAATGTGAATTAAATAATTAGCATTTTATGCATTAATTAGCATGTTTTTTAAACACACATATAACTGAAGAACTAATTAACTTATACAATTGCCATGCAAATTAATCACCAATTCATTTTGAAGGGCGTGAACCTCAAACCAAGTTTGTGGCTTTTTTAGTTTTTTATTTATTAATAGCAAATTTATACCCGTTCTTCGCACGGATTAAAAAATATCAAATCGTTCCAAATATGTGTACCATATAACCTGTTACAGGATCATAAGCTTAAGTTATTGTTCCCGCTCGTTACAAAGTATAAAATCATCTCGTTTCATTGCCTTAAAATTCCAAAATGAAAAATACGCTATAAAATGCACTCATAAATGTCATCACAATTACCACATAAATACATAAAACCTTTTAGCTCATTTGGAGTGATTTGGGAAATAATTTGTCGAGAAAATAGATATAGCTAAAACACACCCATTATACAGCTCTAACACAATGACCCTCGAACAACCGACCAGATTATAAATTATTTATAAAAGAAATTGACCATTTGTCGAGTTTTAGTAAATAACTTGGCGAGTTTGGCAGCGTATTTGGCGAAAAAATAGAGACATAAAACACTAATATGCAGCTCTAGTGCGATGGCCTTTTTTAACCATCGTAGTTAAGTAATAGCTAACATTTATTGCTTAAATATGCATACATGCAGTCAATTAAAAAATCAATGAAAAAATCATGAAATAAACCCACAATAAAATGCGGGAATGGAGACTGGCGGAATTACGTCACTTGAAACATATCAATTATTTTTCAAATAATGAATTTAGTTTCTGAAGGTATTGGCAACAGAATAAAATAAACATTTTCAATTTTAAATGTTTTCGTTAAAAGTTTTATTTAGTTTTTTCAGCCGATGGCATCAGGAAAGTAAAAAAATGATCGGATTTGAGCCAAAGTTGTGTAGTTCTTTCAGAAAATTCGAATTTTCTCTAAAAATAGAACATTTTGAAACCTGAAAGTTCAAAAATCATAATCTAAGTATGAACTACGCATTTGTGCCAAGTTACGAGTCAAACAAATGTCTAGTTTATGAATCTATAAGACACACACACATATACAAAACTTCAAAATCAATTTTTTTAGAAAAAAAATAACTTTGACATGCAATATGAATTAATTTGAAAACAAATCTTCTTTTTTGAGGTTCACGCCCTCCCCGAATTTATTACACAAATAAATAAACAATTCGTTTAACAAAATGTTAATTTTAACTTTAGCAAATCATTCTTTAAGCAAAGGAACACATGAGAAAAAATAAAATTTTGAGAAAATTGAGTTCAAAGGTTATAAAAGCTAACTAACTTCCATGATTTGAAAGATTAGAAAAACCTCTGTAACTTTTTATTAGTGTGGAGTATCAGTACAAACTTTACATCATTTTAAAGAGGAAGAATTGAAAATTCTAATGTACTTAAAAGCAAAAACTGCCCAATTTCTATTGTGTATGTTATACCTTAAAACTCCTAACGTCATGAGTTGATTACGACTCTGAAGAAGGACTCAATGTTAGGGGTACCATGAGCTTCCGTTTTCCCCAATATGCACAATAAACATAGCATTTTTAAATAAAATTATTGAACTAGAAGCTTAAGTTTAAATAGTGTTTTAAGTTCGAATCGTTTGACTACTGTGAGACATATATTTCAAGGGTACATAAGCGATGACATTTTTGAAAATATTAAGATTTTTGAGTCAATAAACATGTTATTTCATCCTTTAAAGATATAACAAGTTTCTCCCTTCACAAACTTTTAGTAAACTAATTTTTTTTATCTTTTTTAAATGCTGCTTTTAACGCCATCTAAATGCAACTAAAAACACTTTAAAGTTCATTTCCTCATTTTCACCTATCATGTTAACCGTCAGAATTTTTTTTACATTGAACCAGTGAAGTTTACATAGTTAAAAAAATAACATTTAATTTATTCTAATTTTATAATGTAATGCACTAATAATGCATGTATACAATTGGTAAATCGATTAAT